>OZ004706.1:152391784-152991784 GCA_963924515.1 Vespertilio murinus | reverse complement strand
AGAAACATCAATGATGAGAGAGAATCTTTGATTGGCTGCCTCCTGGAGGCCCCACACCGGGGATGGAGCCCACAACTCAGACCAGGAATGGAACCGTGACCTCCTGGTTCTTAGGTCAACGCTCAACCACCGAGCCACGCTGACTGGGCTGAGGGCATCTTCTATGGCCCCACTGATGCAAGCATTCTCTTCTCAGGAATGCCCCAGTCCTACACACTCGACTACTCATCCCATCTCAGTCACTTACAGCCCCTGCTCTGCCCGAGGTGGCGCGTGCCCGTTCCTGGCACCCATTTCTGGAAGCCGTGGGGCTTCCCTGGCATCCCGGACTTGCCCAGAGATCCTCGCTCATCCCCAAAGCCAAGCACCACCCTCTTCTTGGCCTTTGCCCACTGTTCTCTGAACCAGGAATGCCCTCCCTGCGGTCCCTGTTCCAACGTCACTCCTTCTCTGACACCTGCAGCCCCTTCTCCCCCTCTGGTGCCCTGGGTGTGCACGCACCCCCCCACCGGCAGCTCTAAGGGTGCTTAGGGCCCTGTCTCCCTCCTCTGGCGCGTTCGTACGTCTGTCTCTGCCTGGCAGGGGTCCAGGGTGATGATGAATGAGAGCATGAATGAAGGCAGGAACAGATGGCCACACACTCACCCGGATTAGACTTGAACTTGGAGCCGCAGACTGGGAAGAGAATGAACACAAAGTTCATCAGGTCAACAGCTGCTAGGTAGGCACCGGTGAAAACCTGGGCGCAGATGGAAACAGTGTTGGTGTTCAAACAGCTCTTCTCACCCCGGATCTCCCTGCACACCCGTGTGCTCCACCGAGGAGCGCGCCCGGGGACAACTCCTGAGGAAGGTGGAGATCACCCCCCTCTGAGTGAGGAGGAGGTGGGGCGGGTGCTTAAATGATGGGCCAGGAACCCAAACCCAGCTCTCCGCGTCCTCGTCCACGCTCTCTCCACCGCACAGTGTAATCTCTGCGGGGTAACTGTGGCCCAGCCACTGGCCTCTGGGCCTCAGTTTCCTCAGCTCTAAAACAGAGTTAATAATAGTGCCTTCCTCACGATGTAAGCAGATTACACGAGTCCATACATGGAAGGTGCTTAGGCGAGCACCTAGAGCAGTGCTTCCCAAACTTCTCTCATGATGAGAATCACCCGGTGGAGTTGTTAAAATACAGATTCCTGAATCCCAACTAAGAAGTGCTGAACTAGAATTTTTGGGAACATATAGGTAAAATTGTATACTTAACTAGTGCTCTAAGCTTAGTAGCTCTTGACTCTTTAGTAGCTCTAAGCTTAGAGCACCAGTTAAGTAAACTAGAATTTTTGGGAACATATAGGTAAAATTGTATACTTAACTAGTGCTCTAAGCTTAGTAGCTCTTGACTCTTTAGTAGCTCTAAGCTTAGAGCACCAGTTAAGTAAACTAGAATTTTTGGGAACATATAGGTAAAATTGTATACTTAACTAGTGCTCTAAGCTTAGTAGCTCTTGACTCTTTAGTAGCTCTAAGCTTAGAACACCAGTTAAGTAAACAATTTTACCTCTATGTTCCCCAAAATTCTGGTTTAGCACTTCTTAGTTGGGATTCAGGAATCTGTATTTTAACAACTCCACCAGGTGATTCTCATTATGAGAGAAGTTTGGGAAACACTGCCCTAGAGGAAAGTAAAACGCACTCACCTGTAAATGCACTAGCTACCAGGACAGGATGGTCAGTGCTAAGAGCATGCATTTCTGGGTTTGAGTCCTCGCACTGCTGCTCACTAGAGGGTGACCTTAGAGAAGTTATTTAACCTCTCTGGGCCTCCATTTCCACGTGTGTAAAACAAGATAAGAGCACTCGTGCCATAGGATGATTTGGCAATCAAATGAGTTAGTACATGAAAAGCCCTTAGTGCTAAGTACCGTGTTAAGTGTTTAATAAATATCAACTATTATTATTGGACGTGAGCTAGACCTCATGATTTTGCATCGCCTAAGGAGAATGGGCACCCAGCATGAAAAGTGACCTGTTTGAGAGGCAGTACTGCTCGAAGCAGGTCCAGAACTCCCCCAGTCTGTCCCTGGGCTTCCTCCCTCAGCCCAGCGGGCGGGCACAGGCCTGCATCCGCCCAAGAGGTGGCCCATCAGGGGCTGCAGGTTTTCCTTGTGAGACATGTTTCGGAACAGGCTCCTCCTCTACAGGTTTGTTCGAGGGCCTAGAATTTTCAGAAACTTATAACTGCTTCTCACTGTCCCCAAAGCCCTCATAACCACCTGGGAAGGGATTCAAACCACCACTTGCATGAGCTAGGGCTGGGTCCTGGGTTCTAAAAAACAATAGTGCCGTTGAAACCGGTTTGGCTCAGTGGATAGAGCGTTGGCCTGCAGACTGAAAGGTCCCAGGTTCGATTCTGGTCAAGGGCATGTACCTTGGTTGCGGGCACATCCCCAGTAGGGGGTGTGCAAGAGGCAGCTGGTCAATGTTTCTCTCTCATCGATGTTTCTAGTTCCCTATCCCTCTTCCTTCCTCTCTGTAAGAAATCAATAAAATATATTTAAAAAAACAAAAACAAACAAAAAAAAACAACAACAGTACCGCCCTAGCCAGTTTGGCTCAGTGAATAGAGTGTCCACCTGTGGACTGAAAGGTCCCGAGTTCAATTCCAGTCAAGGGCACATGCCCAGGATGCATGCTCGCTCCCCAGTTAGGGGGCGTGCAGGAGGCAGCCGATCAACGATTCTCTCTCATCATTGATGTTTCTCTCCCTCCCTCTCCCTTCCTCTCTGAAGTCAATAAAACATGTATCTGTAAAAAATAAAATAAAAGAGCCTAAACTGGTTTGGCTCAGTGGATAGAGTCTCGGCCTTCGGACTGAAAGGTCCCAGGTTCGATTCCGGTCAAGGGCATGTACCTTGGTTGAGGGCACATCCCCAGTAGGGGGCGTGCATGAGGCAGCTGATCAATGTCTTTCTCATCGATGTTTCTAACTCTCTATCCCTCTACCTTCCTCTCTGTAAAAAAATAAATAAAACATATAAAAAATAAAAACAATAGTACCAACAATCACTATTTACTGAGCATCTACTATGTGCCAGCTGCTGTTTTGAGTGATGGTATGCCAGTAGTGAATACAAATTCTTGCCGCTGTGGAGCTAACATTCTAGCGGGAGTTACATAAAACAAGCAATCGGCATACTAAGTAAAGTAGATGGTGTACTGGGGGGAAGCCATGGGAAAAATAGAGCAGGAAGCGGGGGTCCGTGGTAGGGTACACGGGTGGGCAGGGGAGGCCTTGTTGGGAAGGTGGCTTCTGAGCGAAGACTCAGAGGAGGCGAGCGGTGAGCCACGCGGCTGTCTGGGCAGAAGCACGGGAGGGGAGCGGGACGACCAGCAAGAGCACAGGCCCTGAGGCAAACTGCACGGCGAGGGGACGAGACAGAAGCCGCGGTCACCTCCGGGCCTGACGCACCTGGATGGCGAGCTGCCTGGCCAGAATCGCCCCCGCCGCGTCGCACAGGCTGGCCAGGAGGCAGCACGCGGCACACAGCGCCGACTGGTCCTGTCTGCACTTCCTCGCGCATCTCAGGTAGAGGAGCCTGCGGAGACAGACGGGGTGGGCGGGGCGTGGAAGCCGAGCGCCCGGCCTCCCAGAGCCGGTGTCTGGAGTGGACCGCTGTGACTTGTGGGTCCATATAAAGCACTTTTTCTCCCCGGGATTTCAGCGGGTGCTTTTGGACGGAGTGTACAGATCAGAAAAGGAAGGCCTCAAAGGGCTCCCTGGGTGGAGTGGGAGCCGGACCTGCCTCTCGAGTGAAGAGGAATGTCTTCCCCCCTGCAGACCTGGCCAGCTCAGGTTCATGACCCGCTTTCAGTGCTGACAAACTCACTGGGGGTGGGGGAAGTGGTTATGTTATGAAAGGAAACAGGAGGGTGATAAGCCCAATCACTGTAGCTTACTGCAGAGCAGAATTCATTGCCTAAATTTAGAAAGGCAGCCTGTTTCTTTGAAAGGAAAGTGAAATCCTTCTCATCTATCAGTTGTAATGGAGTGGCCAGCCTTCTGCCGGCCCATAGCCAAGCGGACTTCGTTTTGGGTTACATGTTCCTTACACAGAAGGAGAGTAGAACTCCGGAAGATGCCATGGGACTTGGGGCTAACCCAGCCGTGGGCAAACTACGGCCCGCGGGCCGGATCCGGCCCGTTCGGCTGTTCTATCCGGCCTGTGGAACCGAAAGAGCGGAGGGTTCTCTTGCTCTCCCCTCTGCTTCTTCACCAGCAGCCCAAGAGGAGAGTGCCAGCATGGTCAGGTTGCTTTTGTTCCGGCCCTCGGGTCCCGTTGAAGAACCCATGGTGGCCCTCGAGTCAAAAAGTTTGCCCACCCCTGGGCTAACCTCTCCCCGAGGCCCCCTCCACGACTTGCTGGCTTATCTCCCTTACTGCCTCCACCTGCTGCACCCTCACAAGCTCAGAGAGGCAGGCCATGCTGCACGGGGCCAGAGGTCATCTGCCAGCGTCCCCGGCTAGATCTCAGGAGCAGAGTGTGCTCGATGGTCCCCCGCGGCTTTCCTGTTGGGGAAACCGAAGCACCTCGGCTGCAGCTCTGGCTTCACTGCCTCCTCCTGAGGGCTCACAGGGTGGCGCTTCCTCGGGACCGTTTGCCTGGTTCTGAGCATCAGCCCGTGGGGATCACGGACAGACGAGGGTGGAAGGCTATGCGGGGAGGCCTGAAGCTCAGAGAAGGAAGAGCAACCTTTAACTCGGCCCCCTGGGGCTCCTGAAACTGATGCGAGTTTTAGGAACAAAGACACCCAACGAGAAACTCTGAGCTAGACCAAGATTAGAAATAGTTTGTCTCCACCCTCCCATTTGAAAGTGGAGGAAACGGAGGCTTATGGTACAAAGGGAGTCAACGGCTCTGAACCTGCTGCTGCCCGGCCCCCTCGCAGCCCCCGGGGGTTGGGGATGCCAGGCTGACAGACAGCTGGGAAGAGGTGCAGCCTCTAAAGACAAACAAAGGCGAAGGGACGGTGGAGCCCCCAAAACAAACGGCGTGCCCGGACCTAAGCAGGGTGAGGAAGCAGAGGCTGCCTGGCTGGGCTTCTCTCCAAACCTTGGTGCCCCCGTCATTGTCGGTGGAATGCCTACCACGCGGACCTCCGAGGGAGGAACAAGGGAGATAGCGCACGCCGCCGGCATCTCCTCAGTTCCATCCTCTGGTCCGGCTGGCTTACTCCTCTCAAGCCTGCCCCTGGCTAGCAGGGTTGGGGGTTCAGTTTTCCCACCCGCCCCTCCCTCCCTCCGCGGGTTGGTTAACCTCTCAGAACCTCAGGCTTCCTGGTCCAAGCGGGTCCTTGCAGTCCCTGCCTCCCGGGAAGGTGGCAGGATTAAACGAGTTAATGAACGCAACACTGGGCCCGCCGCGAATGTCCTGGTGTCTTTTTATCCCTAACTCCGGTGACTGGGAAGTGAGGCTGAGAACCTGTAACTTCCAAACGCCCATGGGGACACCCACAGTGCCTACGGTGAGCCGGGGCCGGTCCTTTCGCCTCCGCCAGGGAACAGGTGGGTGACACCAGCCTCCCGAGCTTGGGACAGGGTGGGGGAAGACCTGGAGGCTCTCTTTCAGCAGACTCGACCCAGAGAGCCCCGGTCATGGTGGCCCCTGGGCAAAACCGCTCCGGGTACTGGACAGACCAGGGCAAACCCTGTGGCCAGAGTCAGATCACCCCTCCCCCGTTTCCCAGCTGAGAGGGAAATCGAGGCCAGAAACATCAGCCTTGTCCAAGGTCCTTGCCCTCTGCCGAGGTTCGGTGGCAGAACGGGAGCAAGAGTGATGTTTAGCCGAAACCGGTTTGTCTCAGTGGTAGAGCGTCGGTCTGCGGACTGAATGGTCCCGGGTTCGATTCCGGTCAAGGGCACGTACACTGGTTGCGGGCACATCCCCGGTGTGGGGTGTGCAAGAGGCAGCTGGTCGATGTTTCTCTCTCATTGACGTTTCTAGCTCTCTCTCTCTCTCTCTCTCTCTCTCTCTCCCTTCCTCTCTGTAAAATACCAATAAAATATTTTTTTAAAAAAGAGTGATGTTTAATGAGCCCTTACTAAGGAAGCACTGTGCCGGTGCTTTTAACCCTCCCTTCGGCCAGTCCTAGGAGTCATCCTCCCCTTTCACGCGAGGAAAAATGCCCAGAGGTTTTAGAGCTTGCCCAGCTCACACCGCTAGCCAGCCAATGGGGAAAGGCTGACCACAGAACCCGGGGCTGGCGGCTTCCAGGCCAGGGCCCTGCCCACTGCGCCACCCAGCCCCCTCCTGCTGGCCCCACAGCCCAGCCTCCCGGTGCGTGGAAGGAAGCCGGGGGTGAAAAAAAAAAACTACCCGACTTCAGTCTACGGAAATGTTAGTTTCCATCCTGGAACTGGGCTACCTCCTGCATCCTCCCTTTCTGCCCCATTTCCCTCCAGGTTTGCGAGAGGGAGTGGTTAGCAGGGGGGTGGGGAGGTAGCACCCCATTTCCCACCTCCCGGGCCCCCCCCCCCCCCAGCCCCACCGCCCCCACCCCGGCGCCGCCGCCCCGGTCCCCATTACAGCGTGTGGGCGGCGATCCAGCAGGAGGCGGCGCAGAGCCACAGGCTGAAGGAGATGCAGACGCGGTGGCGGGCGAAGCAGCGGTCCAAGTAGCCCCAGTCCCAGAGGGCGGGCGCGGGGCTGGGCGCCTCCCCCATGGCCGGCCGGCGCCGGAGCCTCCCGCGCGCCGGGGACCCGCGCGCAGCCTCCCTCCCGGGCCGTGGGGAGCCGGCGCTGCCGCCCCTCGCCCCTTCTCCGGGGGAGGTCCCCCCGCGGCGGCCCTCCGAGCGAGCGCCCCGGCCGACCGCGGGCGAGACGGGCGCGCCCAGCTCTGCGCTCCCGGGCGCCGCGGCGGCGGCCCCGACTCCAGGTTCAAGTTTCCGGACCGCGCGGCTCCCCACCCCGCGCGCTATTGTCGGGGGTCCTCGGGCGGGAGGCCGCCCCCCAGCGGCGGGAGCCGGGAGCAACCTCCGCACAAAGGCTGCGGCCGCCGCCCCCGGACAGCCAGCCGCAGGGCCGCCGACCCCTTCCCATCTGAGCGGAGCGCAGGGACCCGCGCGTTGTCCGTTCATCAGCCCACATTTTCTGCACCAAACGATACATTCCTTCGCGCTGGCGAAGGCCTTGGGTGCCGGGGATCCCGAAGTGAGCGGGGCCTGGGCCTGATGGTTAAAAGGATACAATACAAAGGTGTGATGAGAGCCAGGAAGGAGGGGACAAGCGCCTGGTGGACAAATCCCCCTTATTTGCTCTCATGGGGTATGCGTGCCTATAAAGGGAGGATGAGAGTCCCCACCTCAGAGTTACTGTGATTGTTACTAGTAGAAACCCCGCAGACAGAGCACCTGGCACATCAGCAGGGGAAATTACTATTGTTACCGTCTTTCTTAGGAAGAGCCTTAGATCCACTTAAAAAAAAAAGGTTTGAAGAAATGTGAAGAGTAAGGTCAGTTAACGGTGGGAGACACAAGGCTCAGTTCTGGCTCACTCCTCTATCAGCTGCCAGAAGCATCCGGTCTCCTGGCTTTAAATACTGCCCCTGTCCCTGTGCCTTCCAAATGAGTATCTCCAGGTCGGAACCCCCAGACTTGGGACTCACACGTGCAGCTGCCTGCTCGGCATTTCCTCTTGCATGTCAGATTGAACACATCTAAAAGCACACTTGTAATTTTTCTGTCCCAAAGCTACCTCCCCTGCAGCCTTCCCTCCGCGGGCTGACTGGGTGTCCTGGTCCCATGGGCACGAGGCCCGGTGCCCACACTCCTCTATGAGGGCACCTCTCAGCCTGTGAGCGCTGTCTTCCTACCAGGCTGTGAGCTCTGGCAGCCAGTTGTTTAGTTTATACCTGTCCCCCCAGCTCCTAGCTCAGTGCCTGGCACATAATAAGATGCTATTTACTAAGTTGATTTTTTAAATATATATTTTATTGTTTTTTTTACAGAGGGGAAGGAAGAGGGATAGAGAGTTAGAAACATCGATGAAAGAGAGACATCAACCAGCTGCCTCCTGCACACCCCCCACTGGGGATGTGCCCGCAACCAAGGCACATGCCCTTGACCAGAATCGAACCCGGGACCTTTCTTTCAGTCCGCAGGCCGACGCTCTATCCACTGAGCCAAACCAGTTTCGGCCCAAGTTGATTTTTAAACAGTCCATATACATCTGTTACGTACTATAGGAGGAGCATGTTTACACAGCTTTGGTGACGCCTAGCATTGTGTCTGTGGGGAAGGCTTTCGAGAAATACATGAGCTGGGCCTTGGAGAACAAACCTTTGCTTTTGGGAATGAGGCTATGGCACCAGTCCCGCAAAGGCCCTCCTGGAGGCGGGAAGAACATGGCTGCGGACTCCAGCAAAATGCAGAGGTACTGCAGCAAGGGTACGAGATGACGACGAAGAGGAGAGGTAGTCTGCAGACTGTACAAGGACCCGAGGACTTCACTCTGCAGGGAACATTAGCTATTCTAACCACCTCCCTCCCGGCCATTCGGACCCTCTCAGATTCTCCCAGCACCGCCCAGAGGGCTCTTCACGGGCCGGTCCTCAGGAAGTGAATCAGTTCCTTTACCAGGCAGCGGCCCCGCCCCGCCAGACGTTAATGTTTTTTTGGCCGAAGTCCTGAGCTTCCCCGAAAAAGCAAAACTAATAAGCAGATTGTAACACATGTCCTCCCTCCAAATAGGCATTTCCTGTTGGCGGAGGCGCTACGCCCACAGGCATTGTCCCGAAGAAAGGCAGGCTGCATGCACAGCCTGGGCTGTCCTGCAAGGGGCGGGCGGCCAGTCGGGGCCACGAGTCCCAGCCACCTGGGGGACAGAGGCCATTGCTTAACAGCTTTCTCCTCTCAGGACACATTGCCTCCTGCCAATGTTCTTGAAAAATGCATTATTTAGAGGAAGGGCTCATGGCTACTCCTCAGTGACATTAAAAACCTCCCGTCAGTTTGATTTACCTGCTATAAGTGTAGAGAAATCAATTACAAGAGAAAACATTTTGAAATAATGGCATTTCCAAATCTTAATCAATACCATTGTGGACTGCTTAAAGTGGACATGCCGGAGTGTCATGGTTAAAGCAGGTCCCGGATTCTAGTTAAAACTCTGTCATCAACACACAGCATGACCTTGTGAAGGATTCTTCTCCCTCTACCCCCAAGATCCTTATTAATAACATCTGCTTGTTGAAAGTCACTTCACGATGCTCAGAGCCAGGCAAGGGCTAACGGAGCTAACAGATGCTACATCAAGAAAAGCCCTACATTTTAACCCTTTTTATTTATTTTTATTTTTAAAAAATATATTTTATTGATATTTTACAGAGAGGAAGGGAGAGAGAAATAGAGAGCTAGAAACGTCAATGAGAGAGAAACATCGATCAGATGCCTCTTGCACATCCCATATCGGGGATGTGCCCACAACCAATGTACATGCCCTTGACCGGAATCGAACCTGGGACCTTTCAGTCCGCAGACCGACGCTCTACCATTGAGCCAAACCGGTTTCGGCCCTTTTTATTTTTTAAAATATATTTTTATTAGTTTCAGAGAGGAAGGGAGAGGGAAAGATAGAAACAACAATGATGAGAGAGAATCATCAATCAGCTGCCTCCTGCACGCCTCACACTGGGGATTGAGCCTTCAACCCAGGCATGCGCCCAGAAATTGAACTGTGACCTCCTACTTCATAGGTCGACGCTCAACCACTCAGCTACACTGGCTGGGCTAGAGCCCTACATTTTAAAAGAGGCAAATCTCAGTGAATGCTAATAGCAAGGCAACTCACCTTATAAAGAGTTAACTAAAATAGAATATTGCATATTTGCAGTAAAATAATTATTGAAAGAAATGTTGTTCTCACTGCAGCTTCCAATTTAGAAAGAAACCAGCATCCCACCAAGTTCCCACATGCCAGCATGGGCTCTGGACAACCCCACCTCCCAGCCAGCCGAGGCAGAGTGAAGCGAAGCTACTTGTTTGCTCACTGTGGTCACCACTTGATTCCAGTACAATTCTGCTCTGAATGGCACTGAGCCCTTGTGGTATTTCTCTCTCTTCTCTTATGACAGACCCACATTTTTTATTTTGAAACATTTCAAAACCACAGGAAAGGTGAAATCAAAATTCACCAATTGAGCATAACTGACAACAAATGGTGGAAATAATTATTCTTGAAATTATTTAAAAAAATATATATTTTTATTGATTTCAGAGAGGAAGAAAGACATGGAAACATCAACGATGAAAGAGAATCTTTGATCAGCTGCCTCCTGCATAATCAGGGATCAAGCCTGCATCCTGGGCATATGCCCTGACCAGGAATTGAACCGTGACCTCCATAAGTTGATGCTCAACCACTGAGCCACAGTGGCCAGGCAGTGGTAGAAATTAAGGGTGGAATGTTTTTTTTTTAAATTAATGGTGGAAGTTTTGAATAATTTCCTTTCTTCTCCACAAAGACTGAAGAGGGGGAAGGGCTATGAAAACAAGGTGGCACAAAGTAGGTTTCTGGCTTGCTGCCAAATTTTCCACTTTCCCCATCAAAGAAAACATGTTGCTATCGGCTTGACAAATACCTCAACTTCCTTCTAATTTCCTGAAATGTAAGCAGATGACAGATGTAGAGCAGGATATTCTTCAAATGGGTGGTAGGCACTTTCCTTGTAATAAAATGCTGGTGAAAGATACCAACACAATAAAGTGATAATGATTACATTTTATAAGCCTAAAAGTACTAAGCGCTACAACAAGGGTGGGGATACTTAAAAAACATTGCAAGAGATACTTAACAAGACATCATCTGAGCAGAAGCAAAGGTGAAAACAGAAACTTTCCTTTGAGGGTGGCCTCGCCTGGGTTCCTCAGATTCTAAGCAAAGGACTTTGGTTCAGTTCATTTGGGGACAATTCCATGAAGCAGAAGTGAGGGAGTGAAGTGAGACAGGGAAAGGAGAAAAGCAACGAAGGATGAGCTAATGAAGTGACTTTAACTGAGGCTAAGTGGGGCTCAATTCCATTTAGGACCTAGTGAGGAATATGCAGAACGTAGGCACCGAGTGATGGAGAAGCTGTAGTACTTACTAACCAGTCCCCCATTCCTCACCATTTGGGGGTTGCTTTGGGAGTGTTAAATCCCTAGTCCTATGCATACGCTGAGCAAGTTTCTGTGGTGCAGGAAAGCAGAAACAGGGCTTGTGTTGGAAAGCTGTCAGTTTGCACAGGAATGTCCACAGGGTTGCGGGTGAACTGGAAGGCGGCTAAGGGATATGGCGTTGGGTGGGACTACACAGACATCTTACCAATGAGAGTTGTTGGAAAGATACTCTTCACAATTGTTCCACATTTATGAATGTTAAATATCAAAGGCAGGCATGTGGAAATAAGCCCTCACATTTACATTCTATTTTCAACAAGGGTGTCAATGGGGAAAGACTAGTCTTTTTTTTTAATCCTGCACCCAAGGACATGCTTAGACAAGGAGGTAGAGGGAGAGAGAAAAGAAGAGGGAGGAGAGGGGGAGGGAGAGGAAGAAGGAGAGGGGGAGGGCGAAGGGAGAGGGAGAGAAAGAAACTGGATCAGCTGCCCTCCATACCTGCTCCAACCAGGCACTGAAACTGCAACCCAGTTGTGTCCCTTATATGGGGAACTGAACTGAACCAGCCACCGTTTGGTATATTGGACGATGCTCAACCAACTGAGCCACTCTGGAAGAAGAATACTCTTTTCAACAAAGTGTTGTACTACTGGATATTCACAGCAAAAGATTGAAGTTGGTCCATTCCCTATCTTACACCATTAAAAACAAAACAAAACTCAAAATGGACTAAAAACCTAAATATAATACCTAAAACTATAAAACTCTTAGAAGAAAATTGCCGAAACCAGTTTGGCTCAGTGGTAGAGCGTCGGTCTGTGGACTGAAAGGTCCTGGGTTCGATTCCGGTCAAGGGCATGTACCTTGGTTGCGGGCACAGCCGCAGTAGGGGGTGTGCAAGAGGTGGCTGGTCGATGTTTCTCTCTCATTGACGTTTCTAGCTCTCTATCTCTCTCCCTTCTTCTCTGTAAAACATCAATAAAAAAATATATTAAAAAAATAAAAATAAAACTCTTAGAAGAAAATGTAGAGTAAATCTTTGTAACCTTGGATGTGGCAATAGTTTTTAAAATATAACAAAAGCACAGATAAGCAAATTAAAAATGTGAACTTCATCAATATTAAAAATGTGCTTCAAAGGACATTATCAAGAAAATGAAAGACAACCCATTGAGTAGCAGGAAATATTTGCAAAGTATATATATCCGATAGAATGTATAAATAATTTTTCTAACTCAATAATAGAAAGATAAATAACCCAATTGAAAAAATAGGCATAGGATCTGAGTAGACATGTCTCCAAAGAAGATAAATGTACAAGTGGTCAATGAGCACATAAAAAGATGCTCAGCATCATTCATCATGAAGGGAATGCAAATCAAAATCATGATGAGGTACCACTTCCTACCAAGTAGGTTGGCTAAAACAAAAGTCAGTAACAAGTATTGATAAGGGATGTGGAGAATTAGAACCTTTATACATTATTGGTGGGAAATGTAAAATGGTGCAGCCAATTTGGAAAACAGCCTGGCAGCTGCTTAAAAGGTTCAATATATAGCAATTCCAACGACCCAGCAATTTCACTCCTAGATGTATACCCAAGAGAATGAAAAACCCATGTCTACACAAAAACTTATACACAAATGCTTACAGCAGCATTATTTATAACTAAAAAGTGGAAACCAAATGTCTATTAACTGGTAAGTGGATATGCAAAATATGGTATATCCATTCAGTGGATTACTCAGCAATAAAAAGGAATGAAGCATTGTGGACAATAGTGTGGTGATTGCAGGGCACAGGGGAATAAGTGGAGGTGGAGGAAGGTATAAGGGGAATAAATGGTGATGGGAAAAAATAGAGAAAAAAAAGGAATGAAGTACTGATAGATGCTTTAACATGGATAAACATTGAAGAGATTGGGTTAAGTGAAAGCTAGTCACAAAAGGTCGCATAGTATGACTTCATTTATAAAATGTGTAGAAAAGGCAGCTATGTAAATTAGATGCATTGATTGCTTAAGACTTGGGGATGAGTATTGGGGGCTGATTACTAAAGGGATTGGGCTGCATTTTTGGGTGATAGTGTAGTTGACTGTGGTGATGGCTGTAACAACTCTGGATACACTAAAAACCACTAAGTTGTACACTTTAAATTGGTGATTTTGCATGGCAGGTGAAACTGGATCAGCTGCCCTCCATACCACTCAATAAACTTGTTATAAAAATAATCAGGAGCATGGAAGCATATTAACAATTTTTTCTAAAATGTCTCATGTTTTAGCTATTACACTATCATTAGAATACTACTTTTTAAATAAGCACATGCTTTGTCCATTCAGTATGAGTTCCTGCCACCTGCCTGTGACTGTTCTTCAATAAATGGAACCAAGTATGCTTTCACATGCCAATGCTTGTTCCTTTTCTACCATGAGCTTTTTAGAGGGTCTCACTTCTCTCAGAGAAAAGGGAATGAGCCCTGGCCTATGTTGGAGCATCTTCCCTGTGCACTGAAGGGTTGCAGGTTTGATTCCTGGTCAGGGCACATACCCAGATTGTGTATATGATCCTCAGAGGATTAAAAAAAAACACACCAATAAACAAACACAATTTTAGAACACGGTTAGCTTTGCTTTTTCTAGGTCTGGTTGATCTGAATAACCTTTTATCTGATAAATGAAAAATTAGAGCACATCTCTTTCATCACCTGTATGAACCCTCCTTAACTTACCATCACTTTTTCTTATTTTAAAAAAATATAGATTTTATTGATATTTTTACAGAGAGGAAGGGAGAAAGAGAGCTAGAAACATTGATGAGAGAGAAACATCGGCCAGCTGCCTCCTGCACACCCCCCACCGGGGATGTGCCCGCAACCAATGTACATGCCCTTGACCGGAATCAAACCCGGGACCTTTCAGTCCACAGACCTACGCTCTACCACTGAGCCAAACCGGTTTCGGCAACTTACCATCACTTTTGAGAAACTATCAGGAATTCCTTCACAGGCCCTAAGGCCCTGTGGCCTGGGCTTGCTGCACTCCATCCTGCAGTGCTCCTTCCTGCGTTAGGCCCCACCCCGCTGTGGTCATTTTCTGGACTGTCCTTCCTGCCACATGGTAGGTGGTTAATAAATATTGACTAAATACACGTAAATTTGTCATCCCCTAGATATAACACATTTTCAAATATATCTTTTTTAATTGAATTTATTGGGATGACACTGATTTGCAAAACCACACAGGTTTTAAGTATATAACTCAAAAAAACATCTGCATACTGCATTATGTGTCCATCACCCAAAGCAAAGTCTTTTTCTGTACCCACTTATCCCCCCTTTTCCCGGAAAGACAACTGTGAATCCATGAGTGAATTGGAGGGGGTGGGGGGAGGGGAGTGGTGGTATCTGTAGGTCTTCTGATATATTTTACAAAATTGTGTACATGGGAATGTCCAGTTTTCTAAGAAAGCATCCATTACTTTTGTTCAATTTCCAAAAACATCTATGACTGAAAACAAGGTAATGATCTGAGTTAAGGAGTGAGGCTCAGTGAAAAAAAGAAAGGGAGACAGAAGAAGTCAGAGGCTGTAATAGTGAGTGTATTATAAATGTATTAGAACAATTGTGATTTTAAATAAGGTAAACTGCCCTTGATGGCCACAAGTACTGAGGACACAGGGATTCCTGTGTGTAAAATAAAAACCAGCTGATTACTTGTTTTCTCATTCTGTTTTCTACATGCTTCCCTCTGTAGTCATGGCTTACAGGATGGTGATTTTCAAGTCGGTTCTGCTTTCCACTGGCCTTTAAAAACTATATGCCACCCCCCTCTCCTCCCCTCCCAAAATCTGATATGCCTTCTGCCATATCAGGGGTGTGTGAAGTTTATTTAAAAAATATATATATTTTATTGATTTTTTACAGAGAGGAAGGGAGAGGGATAGAAAGCTAGAAACATCGATGAGAGAGAAACATCGATCAACTGCCTCCTGCACACCTCCCACCAGGGATGTGCCTGCAACCAATGTGTATGCCCTTGACCGGAATCGAACCCAGGACTCTTCAGTCAGCAGGCTGACGCTCTATCCATTGAGACATACCGGTTTTCGGTGAAGTTTAGAATAATTTACCTAAATAATGCACTCAAAAAAATCCATCTAAAATCCCAGTTAGGCTTTAACAAATTAAAATTGTTTCTAAATAATGTGGAATGTCCAAATAGCAGTGTATCCACATAAACTAATAAAATGTTAGTGGCAACTTAATTTTATTATCTTTTAAAAATTTTCCCAATGTACAAATTATTATACATTTGTGTATATTCACACAAACAAATATACATCGTCTGTCCCCACCTTATCCAGCCTCCCGGAACAGGAGGTTTCCGGGCTCGAGATGACTACCTTACAGCTGGTGCTCCAAGCAGCCCCGGGTCTTGCTGGTGATGGCTGAGTGTGCTGTGCGCTCCGAGCAGGTCCATTCTGTAGCACCACAGGCCCGGAGCAGCTTGCTCTTTTCCAGGTGCACAATGCAGATGCCGCTTCAGTTGTGTTCATGTATCCAGGTGCTTGTAGAGCCGACGACTTTTCTCCTTTTTATTTCTGTTGCCATGTTTTTTCCAGGGCTTCCCTGCCCCGCTCTCAGAGCTCACAGTAGCTGCAGTCACCAGCCCGCTCCCAGGCTTGTAGCCCATCACAGCCTGGACTCCTTTGGTCAAAGCTCTCACATTTTCCTAGCAAATAAGAGAAAATCTTACTTAGGATACCAGCAGTCTCCTTTGGAGGATATGTGTAGTACTAGTATGAAAACTCCAAGGTAGTGGGACTTCCATCTCTCACTGGTCCTTGCTCCCCGTTACTTACATAAGTTTTCAGCATTCTGTCTTCAGTTCATTCCCACTCACCCCTCAACTTTCCTTAGTTTCATAGCTTCAAATATTATCTATAACTAGATTCATAGTACTAGCTTCTTCCTGGAAATCTCTATCTTGATATCAAAATTCAACCTGCCTCAATCTAAACTTAGTTAGAAATGGACTCTCCAGTCTTTGTTTTAGGGAGTGGTATAAAGAATCCACCAGGCTGCCAAGACAGGACACTGTCTTTGTCTTCCTCACCTATCACACAGTCAGCTGGCCACTAAGTCCTGTTGATCCCATCTCTAGAATTTTGTTCGTCTGCCCCCGCCTCTCCACCTAACCCCCACTGCTCTAACCCAGGTGCTGATTAGCTTTCTCTGAGCCATTTACTGCAAGACTTCTTCAATCCAGCATCCACATTTCTTTAGTTTTTAAAAATTCTTTTTTGTTTAAAGTATTATATGTTTCCTTTTTTCCCCATTGGCCACTCTCACCCCCCAGCACATGCCCTCACCCCCCTAGTGTCTGTGTCTATTGGTTATGCTTATATGCATGCACACAAGTCCTTTGATTGATTTCTTACCCCAACCTTCACCCTCCCCTACCTTCCCTCTGAAGACTGACGGACTGTTTGACAGCATCCACATTCCTACAAGTTCTCTAATCACGATTTTCTTTTCCTGTCCTCACAAATCTCTGATGGCTCCCTGTAGCCTGATGAATCACATTCAGATTCTTGTGCAGGGCACATAAGGCCACCTACCACATGGGGTCTTTTAATGATAAACCCCACACTCCTGTATTTTTAAGCCTTTGTTCATGCTACTCCTTCTGCCTGGAAATATGACCCTCACCATTCCTTCCAATTGGCACATTGTTTGTCTCTCAAAGTCTAGCTTAAAAATCATTTCCTCTCTACAGTTCTCATTTGCCCACTTTGCTCTCAGTTCTAAGATAACTGTTCTCTAGTCTGGGTTCACAGTCTTGACTCATACCCCTGTGCTAGACCTAATGTGTCATGTTAATTATTAACTTGCCTGCCTCCTCTTTGCTAGGATGTGACCCCCCTGAAAGCAATCACTGTATTTTGATATCCCAGGTACTGGTGTAATAGCTGGCACATAGTAAGTGCTCAAAAAGTTTTTGTAAACTTATGATTTAAGTAAAATAAACAAAAAAAAATTAGGTTTACTTAGTAGAAAAGAATTCAATCCAATATAATTTGCAAGTATAAAGCAGGATTTCATGATCTTAGAATAGACATTACTCTAGAAACTAAAGCTTAGATAATTATAAGCATACTGTAAGTTTTCAGCTTTCTTATTCATGACCTTTACAAACGTTTTGTAAAACTTAAAACTTTAACTTAAATGTCCTGTATAACAGTAATAGGCCCAAGAAAGAACTTCTAATCTTCCTGCATATTAGTAATTTTTCTTTTAAACATTGGCAGACTGGGAAATAATTCAAACGAGGAGCCACAACAACCTAAGTTCTAGTCCAGCTTTGCCATTTCAAACCAGGGGCCTTAGTTCACTTAGCCTCCTTAAGCCTCAATGTCTTCAATGGTAAAACGGGAACAACATATCTGCTTGGTGTGCCTCACCATGATCACTGTGTGAGGCACAAATAAGGCATCACACAAATATAGAAAAAATCATTCTCTGCACACAACTGACCCCTGCACCCCATTTTTTTGGTTATAGTAAATACAAAAACATTAATACATATTAGGTACAATTACATGATTTAACTGTTCTGCACATAAATTTCCTCTTTAAAATATAATATACAATTGTACCTCTGAAGGATACTAGACTTATTGGGTGGCCACTTGTAAGTTATATAAATGTCTAATTGCTATGTTGCACACCTAAAATTAACATAATATTGTATGTGCCAACTATAATTGAAAAACTTTTTTAAATTTTAAAAAATGTACCTGTGATATAAACTAGTGATTAAAATATATTGGTTTAGAGAAAAGACAATCTACTAAACGAAAGAAAAATCTGTAGATCATATATCTATATCTATAAAATATATATATCTATATATCTATATCTATATAAAACCCTAATTTGCAAATAGACTGGATGGAAGAACAACTGAACAACCAGTTGCTATGATGTGTGCTGACCACCATGGGGTACACGCAGAACATGGCGGGTGTTGGCAGCAGGCGGCAGAGCACAGAACATGTGGGCATTGGCTGCAGCAGGATGGTGGAGCAGTTGAGCAGGGGCACAGACCAAGGTTGGGCACTGGTTGCAGTCATCAGGATGAGCCTCTGGTGGTCACAGAAAATTTTTTGCTCCTGCACACCATGGTCCCACCCGGCATTTATACCTGTCGCCGGTGTCAGCCCTGCTTATACCAGCCCTGCTTGTACCCGATGCTGGTGCCTGGGGCCAGCCCCAATTGCTCAGCGCTCTCAGAGGGTGCAAGGGATGGCTGCCAACCCCAATCGCCCCTTAGGGCTTCTCCACCTCCCCTTGCTCCTGAGGGGTGATTGGGGCAGCAACCACTGCTCACATTTGCTGCTGGCGCCAGCCCTAAATACTCCATGCTATAAGCAGATGCAAGTGGAGCCAGTGCTATCAGCGAATGGGAGCAGTGGCAGTGGGGGCAGGGCTGCCAGCAGACAGGGGACCAGGGGCTGTGGTGGAAGGGGCTGAGCAGGGGCATGGAGGATGGGCGGAGACCTGCCGCTTGCTGTGCCCACCGCCAGCTCTCGGCCCACCGCCAGCTCACAGCCCACAGTTCCTTTCAAGGTGCACAAATTTGTGCACTGGCCCACTAGTAAATCGGATAAAGATTCATATCCAGACTATACAAAGTACTCTTACAACTCAACAAAAGAGAATCCTCCAGAGAAGAGGTACCGTATTTGCCGGCGTATAAGACGACTTTTTGGCCCTGAAAAATATGCCTCCAAGTGGGGGGTAGTCTTATACGGCGAGTATATAACAAACTCTGTATTTTTAGTGGAAATGTTAGGGAGTCGTCTTATACGCCCAGTCTCTTATACGCCGGCAAATACGTATTTTTCAGGGCCAAAAAATCGTCTTATACGCCGGCAAATACGGTATATATGTGTGCCAATGAGCACATGAAAAGATGCTCATAAAACTAGTCATTAGGAAAGTACAAATCAAAATCATAAGGTACCAATTCATACATAGGTGGATGGTTAATAAAAAAAGAGGAAATAAATACTGGCAAGGATGTGGAGAAATTGGAACTATCATACATGCTGGTGAGACTGTAATATGGTGCAATTACTGTGGGAAGTTAATGTGGAGTTACCATATGACCCAGCAATCCCACTCCTAAAAATATACTTAAGAGAACAGTAAATATATGTCCACACAAAATTTGCCCAATGAATGTTCACAACAGCATTATTTATAGTAAACAAAAAATGGAAGCAACCCTGATGTCCATCAACTGATGAACCAATAAACAAAATGTGGTCTATCCTTTCAATGAAATATTATTTGGCAATAAAAAGAAATCAAGTACTGATTCATGGATGCACCTTGAAGTCACTATGCCAAGTTAAAGATACCTGTCACAAAGACTGCACAGTGTATGAATCCATTTATACAAAATGTCCAGAATAGGCAAATGTATAGAGAAAGTAAATTAGTGGTGGGCAAGGCCTAGTGGGAAAGGGTGACTATTAATGGATATGGAGTTTCTTTTTGGAATGATAAAAACGTTCTAAAATTAGATAGTGATTAAGGTTGTGCAACTCTGTGAATATAAACTACTGAATTGTATATTGTAAAAGGATGAATTTTATGATGTGTGAATTGTATGCTGACAAAGCTGTTATATAAAATGTGTTGGATGAGAAATTAAGAAAAGCTTTAAAACTTACTTGATGGAAAAAAGCTTTGTCAACAACATTTTCAATCTGTTTTGCTTTTTTATTCCGACCTGGCTGTGTTTTCATTTCACCACCATTCCATTTGTTCTCCAGTAGTCGCTGGTGTTGATATTGAAATGTCAGGGGATCTCTCCCCGGAGGAGGATGACAGTACAGGAGTTTACCCTATAAAGACAGTATGAATGGTAACAGCACATCACAAATGCCATCTGTCAGACAAGGCATCTCAACCTGGCACACTCTGTTGGAGCTTTCTGCTTTTGATTAAGTTAGCTGAGTTGAGTTTTGGTTAACTGCATGGAAGAGTCCTAATAAACTGATGATGATCCTTGGTGTTCTAGAGGCCTGGCCTCCTACCATAGCCCCCCAGACAATAATAAGATCTTCTTTGCTCTTTTTTAAAAAAAATCCTCACTAGAGGATATTTTTTTCCCATTTATTTTTATTATTTTTAGGGAGGAAGAAATGGGAGGGAAATATTGATGTGAGAGATACATCCACTGGTTGCCTCCTGCATGTGCTCCAACCAGGGTCTGGGATTGAGCCTGCAACTGAGGTATTTGCCCTTGAATGGAATAGAACCCAGGACCCTTCAGTCCACGGGCCGATGCTCTTTCCACTGAGTAAAACCAGCTAGGACTCTGTGCTCCTTTTTACCTCACTTGCTTATCTATTAAGTATGTACTTTCCAGTATACTTATATGACTATACTTTTGATGAATATTTTCCAAAGCAAAAAATACACACAATTGGACAGTGACTGTACTAATGGGATCCTGGGCTGGTTGCAGTTGTTCACTGGGTGCAGATTTCCCTCTTCCATCGTAAATACTCTAAAAACTATTATTTTTAATGCATCTTCCCATGCTTCAGTTTTATATATTATAAACAAATAATTTATCCATATAAATATTCATTAACTACTTTCTCCCTAACTGAAAGCAAGAGAATATGCTGCTCACTTTTATTTTCCATAATAATCTCACAAGATAGGCACTCTTAGTTCCTCCTCCATTGATGAAGAAAATCCAAAACTTAGCATGCCCTCATTTATGAGAATAATAATCTCACAGACTTATGTATTATTAGTGAGATAATAAACGTAAAACAAAGTATTCCCAGCAGGGTTTAGCTTTGAATAAATGTTAGCTATTATTGTTATTATTGTTACTAGGTAAATGTAAGGAGAAAGACATATAAACACTATAATACAGGGAAGATTGTGTTATAGGAGTGGGAAAAAACTGGTGTTCGGAGACCTTTGTCTCCTTCATATTAAGCTGTCAGTCACTTTACTGATTTATAGGATGCTAGTTAGACTCTCCTGGATCAAAACTACAAATCTAGTTTTAAAACAATCTCAATGAGAAAATATCTCCTTTTAATTTAACAGGTAGCCATTTTCTAAAGTCATACCGGGGAGAAAGAAGACCTGTTTATTCAAGAGTAACAAGAAGCAGGTTCCCTTACATTGACATAATCCTTCAGGATGTAGCGTGCAGACCGAGGCTGGTCTGGCTGCCCATGCGCTGTCATGAATCCTCGCATGTCTGTGAGGAGAAAGGAATTTTGCAAAACGTAAGATAGAAAACAGAATATCACAATTGTGGTGATAACTTAGACCTTTCCCTAATGCACTAGCATCCATATTCTCTACTTTGAAAAGTCAATTATCGTAGAAAATATTTTGGTCCACATGATAAACACATTTGACAACCTAGGAAAACAGACCATATTGTTTTATCTGATATCCCAGCACTACATTGTGACACATGCAACTTCTTTCTACTCCATTTCTCTCATTTCTTTCTTTCTTTCTTTTTTTTTTTTTAATATCTTTTATTGATATTTTACAGAGAGGAAGGGAGAGAGATAGAGAGCTAGAAACGTCGATGAGAAAGAAACATTGACCAGCTGCCTCTTGCACACCCCCCACGGGGGATGTGCCTGCAGCCAAGGTACATGCCCCTGACCAGAATCGAACCTGGGACCTTTCAGTCCGAAGACCGATGCTCCACCACTGAGCCAAACCGGTTTCGGCTCATTTCTTGATTTTAAACATTCAAGGGGTGATGTTTAAGGTCTCTTCTAGTTCTGTGATTTTGTGACTATATCAGTCTTACCACAAGTGCTTAGTATCCATCCTTGTTCAAATCTCTCAACTTAGCCCTAGCTAGTTTGGCTCAATGGATAGAGGGTTGGCATGTGGACTGAAGGGTCCCGGGTTTGATTCCAGTCAAGGGCACATACCCAGGTTGTGGGCTTGATCCCCACTGTGGGACATGTAGGAAGCAGCTGATAAATGATTCTCTCTCATCATTGATGTTTCCATCTCTCCTTCTTCCTTCCTCTCTGAAATCAATAAAATATATATATATATATATATATATATATATATATATATATATATAAAGTCTCTAAACTTAGGTAAGTTCAAGGTCTGACTTAAGCACTGTCCCTATCAAATCACTTTTGTCTGCCAGGAAATAATAAAATGAACTGTACTCCTTCCCAGGCTGGTGACAATTCTTTTAAAGGGAGGTCACAAATGCACAGAAATGCTTCTAACATTGCTACCCCTTTAAGTAGACCTAGGTTCCCCCAAACAACCTTTAAAGTTTGTATTTAAGGTAAATAAATCACAACCAACTGGAGAAATGATAGGCTAAAGTAACTCCCATGTGGAATTGAGGTAAAACATGAAGGTGGGACAATGTGGACTCATTTTAATGTTGAATGAGGCTTACAGGGGCTGATGGAAGGGGAAGGAAGAGGTTTTGTGTCCCTATTCCCTATCCCAACTGCTCTGTCCCGCTCTAAGGGCTTTCCCTTCTGACGCTCCTCTCATTACTCTTCTATCCTGCTCTGGTAAGCACATTCATTTTCTTCCCCGTTTTGGGAGGAGTCTCTAGAAAAAGCCAACCTAGCCTCAGGTCAGAACTAATGCCTGCACTTGGGTATCAGCATTGCGGTGCATGTCCCACGGGCCTTTCCTTTAGAAGCGGGTAGTAACTGCTGACAGGCCCTGCGCTCCCTGTAGAAGCTATGAACTGCCACAACGAGGCCTCTACACGGAAAGGGCCCAAGACCAGGAGAGCATGGAGGGCGGGTCGTCCCAGGGAGTGATTTCTGAGGCAAAGGGAAAGAGGCAAAGAATACAAAGCATCTCCTTCTCTAACTTCTAGAAAGCACTTAACACACTGAAGTGAAATACCACTCAGGTGGCGCTCTGCTCTCCTCTGCTACTGGTGGACCGTGAAGCCACCATCCAACCAGATGCCTGGAGGCCACTTCACAGGCAAGGCCAACAGAGAAAACAAAAATGTCAACTCTGGAAGGTGATATGACAAATGCTAAGGAAAAATTCTCAATTTGTATCTTTGCAGAGGACTACTTATCTCATTAACTCTTTTTTGTTCATGTTTTAAGATAAACCGCAACTCACATCCATACGCTGTCAGCAGTTCTTCTGATGTTGGAGGCCGATGGGGATCTTCATCCTCTCTAGGCTTTATGATGTTGATGCCATAGGTGGCTTCTAAAACATGTCTTGGAATATTCTGGCAAACGTAAGCTTGTCAAGGAAACCATTCTTTTGAACTTCCTTCCCCTGGTGTCTGGCACATGCTTGTGGCAGAAACCTTTTCACCTCTCCAAAAGAGTAGTTATTCATTAATTTAAAATTTTTTTCCCCCTTTTAAACAAAGCCTTATGCACCAATGAATCCTTTTAAATAATAATTATTAAAATATCTCTGAAATGCATCTTAAAGTTGACAAATTTTTACCTAAACAAACTATCAATTTGTGAGATAATCCCAATCCAAATATAAAGCAGAGTCTTAGTTTCTAATTCTTATGACCATGTAAGGAGAATTTATTTTTTCTCTCTCTTGTCTACCCATAGATTTTTCTTAACCCACTTAGGACTTTCTATCTTGTTCCACAGTTACTTATGTACATGCCGCATAGCCCCGACAGACTAAATCCTAAAAGGGCAGGATCCTCATCAGACTTATGCCAGCATCCTCCACAGAACCCAACCTAATGCAGCTTGCAATACATTTTTTTGAGATTCATCCACATTGCTATAGAAGATTTAGTACATTCTTTTTCCCCCCTTATTTTTCAATTACAGTTTGCTTTCAATATTATTTCGTATGAGTTTCAGGTGTACAGCTTAGTGGTTAGATAATCATATACGGAACTTTGCAAAGTGCTCCCTCAATAATTCCAGTACCCACCTGGCACCATATATAGCTATTGCAATATTATTGACTATATTCCCTATGCTGTACTTCATGCATTCTTTTGAACTATATTCTATTTTAGAAATGTACTATATTTTGTTTATCATGGTAAATAAATTTGTACTTATTTCTTATAGAAAGAGAAAATAAATTGGGGTAAACAAAAAGCTGTGGTCTTAAGAGTAGTCATTAAAAGTCTTGTCAAGAACCATGCAGGGCCTGGCCAGCATTGATATACGAACCAGGAGGTCACAGTTCGATTCCTGGTCAGAATATACACCAGGGTTTTGGGCTGGATCCCCAATGGGAAGCATACTGTACAGGAGGCAGCCGATTAATGATTCTCTCTCATCAGTGATGTGGTTTTTTTCTTTTGCGCTATCTCTCTCCCCTTTCCTCTCTGAAAAATAAAAATACCATGCAGTATCTCCCTCAAGGGTTGTCTTGAAAATTAAATGAGGTATTATTTAGTAAGTGTGTAGGAAAGTACATAGTATTTGATAAATGTTAGCTATAATGATTAAATTCTCATAACTGGGAGGCAGCTATTAGTACCCTCATTTAAAAGAAAAGGAAGGACTCTGGAAAGTTAGGCAAGTTTTCCAAGGTCACTCAACTGGTTAAATGGCAGTGTCAGGAGTCCAGCAGGTTTGCATTTGGAGGCTGAGATCCCAGGTTGGGATCCTCCATTTATATCAGACTACCCTGCTGCAACCAGGATGTGGAGTTCCAATTCTGAAGTCCTGATGCTCTCTCACTACATAAACCTGGGCAGAGCACTAGTAAATACCGTATTTGCCGGTGTATAAGACGATTTTTTGGCCCTGAAAAAAATACAGTATTTGCCGGCGTATAAGACGACTGGGCGTATAAGACGACCCCCTAACATTTCCACTCAAAATACAGAGTTTGTTATATACTCGCCGTATAAGACTACCCCCCACTTGGAGGCATATTTTTCAGGGCCAAAAAATCGTCTTATACGCTGGCAAATACGGTATTTTAGATTTTCCATTCTCAGATTATCAGTCCTGAATACATCAATGCAAGACAATGTCCAAAATAAACTTGAAGCTCCAATTCACACAGAATAACCAGGGTCTTTACCAAGCAGAAAGGATATCAGTGATATAGGTGGAACGTGATCTCTCATCTGGTCAATTGGGAGGATTCCGTTGCAAGTCATCTCAGCCTTGGTAGAGACAAAGGATGGCATCACCAGGCCTGGGCAGTCGCATAAGCAGAGGCCAGGTTCCACAAAGAGAGTCTGAAAGACAGGTAAGAGGATTTTATGTTGGTCATACAGAAGAGGAAGGGAAGGAAGAGCAGCACGTGACTGACACAGAGCTTCAGAAAATACCCAGATGGGGGAAGTGACTGAGTAGGAAATACAGAGGCCAATGCTGTAGCAATAAATACCTGGAAATGCTTGGTGTGACCAGGTGTGGCAGACACAGATACTTTCTTGTTGCCCATGATAGTGTTGATTGTTGAACTCTTACCAACATTTGGGTAGCCCACCTAGAAGAGACTCAGAAGTTACTGAATAGTCAAACAGCACACCTATCAAAGAACCAACGATACGATATAAAGAGTGGCAACACTAGCATGATTCTGGTTGTTTCCGAAGGTTATTTGAAATACATGTCTGCTGTCAGACATTTTCCCACCTGTGGTATATGGGTGTATTTGTTCACATTCATCTCCAGTGATGAACAGTACATCTTATTTATTTTTAAAATATACTTCTATTAATTTCAGAGAGGGAGAGGGAAAGAGATATAGAAACATCAATGAGAGAGAATCATTGATCGGCTGCCTCCTACATGCCCCCTACTGAGAATTGAGCCCACAACCCAGGCATGTGCCCTTGGCCGGAAATGAACACGGGACTCTTCAGTCTGCAGGCCGACACTCTATCCACTGAGCCAAACCAGACAGGGCAGTACATTTATTTTTATAAGTTTTGCTATCATAGCAGATGCTCCAGTAAAACTTACCTCCTTGTTCCCAGCTCTTCCCTCTCCCATTCCCATCTACAGGCTTTTCAGTTCCCCTTGGATCTTCCATACTGGGTGAAGCTGAGCATCAGAGATATTTTCATGATCACAACATACAATTATTGAGCCTGCAACCCAGGCATGTGCCTTGACTAGGTATCAAACATCAACCTCCTGGTTCATAGGCAAAACTCAACCACTGAGCCACACCAGCCAGACCAATTATTTCTAATGACATAAACAAGTTTCTGTCTTACTGGCCAAAAATTTCAAATGACACAATGAGTTGAGGTGGGTTATCAAATTAAAACTCTTCAATTACTCGGGTTCTGGATGAAACACTATCCATCCTTTCACCTCTCTCTCTCCCCAACTATCAATAAATTGGAAGTTCAGGTTGCCTCAGATCAAGCAGGATCATATAAAGGAACACAAACTGTTCTCAAAATGACAATCAAACTTTTCGCTCAAATTAAGCCACCCTTGTTCTATGCCTTTTCTCAGGCTTTCTCCCAGGCCTCCAAACCCAATCCACTCTCTTACGTGGTTCTAAGAATCCTCTGTTAACATGCCTGGAAGGTTAGAAAATACCAATCTCATTGAATATAAAATCCCAAACTTTCACCTCTATTACAAACTTAAAATGGATACACTTCCAGCAATCCAGTCTTAACTCTCACCACTCTTCAAGCTTCAACCACACTGGATCACATGCCATGCAATGAACACACTTTCCCATTCCTCCTGCCTGTCTGGATGCCCTTCCACTGTCACTTGTCAAAACCTTACACCATACTTTAAGATAAACCTCTTAACAGATTTCAGGTAACTGCTTATTAATTTCAGTACTCTTCTGTTTTGTATTTATATCTTGATTACCTAATATATTATTATATGCTTAAATGCTCTTTGTTGGGGCGAGAGGACTTTTGTTGCTGTCATCCTCCCCCAGCCCAATCAGCTTCCCTCATGATATTCAGTGTATTCCTATAGGGAACTGAACTCACCCCCCCCCCCCCCTCCATTTGGATTACAAGTTCTATGAGGGTGGGACTGTCTGCCTTGTCTACACTATCTATACGTGGCCAGGGCCTGGCAGGATGCCTGGCTTGTAGTAGGTGATCAACAAATGTTTGCAGAATTGAGTCAAGTAACCTATTTTAGGATTTCTATATTTCCAAAACATGAGGGAATTTGGGCTTTCTAGTACATGTGGGAAATTTGCTTTTCTCCACTATTTTGTTTCCTGGATGAAAGATCTTAAAAATAAATACCTTCTCTAAGGTCGTACATTTCCTTAGCTAACAGATGTGACCAACTGGAACCAGCTGTACCCTCTTCAGGTGTGGGCACTTTTCTCAGCTATCTGGGATTCAGGATATACGGAGTTAGTGATGCAATCTCCTTTCCCTTACTTGAAGTGTTTATGCAATTAAAGCATTTATCATATTTTCCCTGTCCCCAAGATGATGGGATTCTCCCAAACATACTTTTGAAATACTTAGAATATAAGTTGTCAAGGATCACAGGATGCCAAAAGCCTACCTTACCTAAAAGCCCATCTTTTTTAAAAAAAATATATTTTATTGATATTTTACAGAGAGGAAGGGAGAGAGAGAGAGAGAGAGCTAGAAATGTCGATGAGAGAGAAACATCCACCAGCTGCCTTTTGCACACCCCCTATTGGGGATGTGCCTGCAACCAATGTACATGCCCTTGACCGGAATCGAACCTGGGACCTTTCAGTCCGCAGACCGACGCTCTACCACTGAGCCAAACCAGTTTCAGCCTAAAAGCCCATCTTACCTAAAGGTAAGAACATCAGACTAGAAATCTAAAGACAACCTCAAAAGCTCTCATTCTAGTACCGCTTGGTATGTCACCTGATAGGCAGTGCTGAACTGAAAAGAGTGAAGACTACTATGAACAGGGCCATAACCAATATAAACCTTTAAAAAATTCACTGTTTTGAGCTGGGCTTTGCCTGTCACTCCCACAATGGCAGTGGGCATCCCCTATGATGCCTAATTGGTCTCTGGGGTTCCAAAGCAGCTACCAAGGATGGAGAATAAAGACCCTCATGTGGTAACAAATTTATGAAATATTTCAGCTTACCAGTCCAACAGTAAGGTGCTGATCTTTCACCTTCTTCCCAGTGTGCAGCTGCTTAAAGATCTCCAGTAGCTCCTGCTTTGATACCAAGTGGCTGAAATTGTGTGTTTGCCTCTTCTGCGGGGTTTTCCTGCCCTGCGCCTTGGCATCCACAGTACAGCTTTCCTGCCAGTCCTGGCCACAGGCTTCTTCGTTAGGGTTGCTGTCCTCTTCCGAACATGTCTGCCAATCCTCCTCCTCCTCCTCCTCCTCCTCCTGACAGTCCTCATACTCACTGTCGTCTTCATCACTAGCGACAACTTCACTAAGTGAGAGAGGATCCCTCTCTAGATGCCGACTCTCACCTTGTGGAATTTCGGCCTCGTCACAACTGGAGTTTTCAGAGTCAGTTCTGTTGGCTTCTTCAGCATCTGCATTTGCTTGTTCCTGGTGAAATAACAGGAAACACAAAAGTTCAAAACTGTATAACTGTACTTTTTTTACTCCAGTGAAAATACTCAAGGTGTTTATCTAAGATCAAATCAGGACAAGTTATAAAGGAGGCCAGAAAAGGTGAATATGCAATGTCCATGCTATCAATTTCACCCTTGGTGGAGGGGAGGAGCTGTGGGCCTTCCCTTTATGCCTTTCTGTATGACTTGAACTTTGTACAGTAATTTGAATTACTTTTATAATAGGAATATCTTTAAAGAAGCATGGGTTTAGGAAAGCCCGTGTCAAGCTGAATTCTTTGGGCGCACATTATTTTGCAATGGGCTGCAGAATAAAACAAAGCATTTTTCATTAACAATAAAACATTCTTTTCTCTACACAAAGGAAGAAGGGTTTAGTTTGTAATTTG
The DNA here is from genome assembly GCA_963924515.1 of Vespertilio murinus. NCBI lineage: Eukaryota > Metazoa > Chordata > Mammalia > Chiroptera > Vespertilionidae > Vespertilio > Vespertilio murinus. The sequence goes on along the minus strand of OZ004706.1, from coordinate 152,962,693 downwards.
AGTTTCATTTTACATTTGCATTTTTAAAGACAGTGGTTTGAATGTTTAAGGAAACTGCTATTCTTTTATAATTGCCATTAGTAAATCAAAACCCCTTGGAGATAGCTCCCAGGGGAAAATGTAGAAGCAACAAAACTCAACTATATATGGAAATTATTCACCAATTAAAGATTTCCTTTGGAGAAAAATAAAATCATGTACTATTCATGGATCTATTAATTCTTCTGAATTCTTACTGATAAGCAGAAACAAGGCAATTTACAGTATTACTAATTTGTAACAAGGGTGAAATGATTTGAATTTAGAAGTGATGTAAATAAACCTTGCACCATTTTCAAATAATCTATAGTGTTAGCCTGAGCAGCCATCACAGATGGGGACACTATGAACTCAGTTAAAAATGTATCTTAGATTTTAGGAAAGTGATGTAAACAAAATGTGAGGGAAAATAGGTATGATTTCATGATAATGCCTGGCAACTCAAACAGAAACATGGAATTGGAAGCAATTTCTATGATAAATGATCAATGTAAAGAAGTCACTGAGTGCTCTTCTGAGTAATTTTAAAATAGGAAAGCAGCAGATCAGCTGGTATGGCTCAGTGGTTGTGTTGACCAGGAACCAAGAGGTTGTGGTTCAATTCCTGGTCAGGGCACATGCCCAGGGTTGAGGGCGCAATTCCAGATGGAAGAGGCATCCGATTGATGATATTTTTTTCTTCATCAATATTTCTATCTCTCTATCCCCAGCCCAGCCATTGTGGCTCAGTGGTAGAGTGTCGACCTATAAACCAGGAGGTCATGGTTCAATTCCCAGTCAGGGTACATGCTTAGGTTGTGGCTTCGATTCCAAGTGTGGGGGGGCACGAAGGAGGCAACCAATCAATGACTCTCATCATCAATATTTCTCTCTCTCTCTCTCACTCTCTGAAATCAATAAAAATATATTTTAAAAGAAAATAAATGCCAAACTGTTTCTATAAAATTTGGGTTAAAAAATATTAAAATGAGCCGAAATCGGTTTGGCTCAGTGGATAGAGCGTTGGTCTGTGGACTGAAGGGTCCCAGGTTTGATTTCGGTCAAGGGCATGTACATTGGTTGCAGGCACATCCCCGGTGGAGGTGTGCAGGAAGATAGCTGGTTGATGTTTCTCTCTCATCGATGTTTCTAGCTCTCTATCCCTCTCCCTTCCTTTCTGTAAAAAATAAAATAAAAATATATTAAAATGAGTATCAGTGTGTAACTTAGAGCCTTGGGATGGCAGAGACGTCACCTTGTCACCCATTTTTCTATAGGTCCTCCTACTATCATAGCAGTTAGGTAAAAAATTTCCATAAATCTCCCTGAACCCAACCTGGAAAAGTCCCGCAGGTTACCTTAGAGTCACCAGTTAGTGGGATGGCTTCAGCCAAAGCTGACCAGAAAATAACCTTCACATTTTCTTTTTCAAAGTATGTGGCCCAGGCGCTCCGCTGCTCAGAAGTCAACAAGTCTGCCTTATTTATCAGAATAACATTCTCCTTATCATCATCTATTTCCTTCACATAACATTCCTAGGCAAGACAAAAATAATTAGGAAGGCCTCTTCCAAGAAGGAAAAATTAAGCTAATTATACTGAATTAGCTATGACTAAAAGTTTTCACTCCCGTTTTAAATCATTCCTAATTTAAATATTTTTAATCATGGCACATTCTACCGACCCTCTCAGTAAGCTTTGAAAAGAAGTGAGGTCACATAAAGAAATACTCTCAACCTAAGAAATTGGAAGGGGTAAAAATGCTTTCCTACCAGTTATAAAACAGGTCCTTTTGTCCCTTTTAAACAAGTTTTAAATAACTGGATTTGTTGGCCAGCTGGGACTGTTTTTTAGCCTCATGAAAACAGCCAACAATATTTACTGTAAAATTTATTTTTGAATTCTAAAAGAAAAGACTCAGTCACTGAAATGAATTCCCAAGTTTGGCTCTGTATTAGGACATATACCAGAAGTATAAAAGCTGACTTCATAAGAGCTTCACCATTAAGATTCATGTTATTAACCAGTGGATTTTAAAATAATCTATACTATTACTACTATAGTCCTTAGTAGGAAAATTTCATGTGTTTTATTAATTCAAAGTCTGTAATGCATTATTTCATGTGATTCTCACATGTTATTAGCCCCAGCCAGCGGGGGCTTACAAACTTAGTTTATATAAACCATCACAGGGGTAATAACTAAAGTGGGGGAAGAGAAAACTTAATGGAATGGATTAGAAGTAAAATAATCAGGAATATGTCAAAGTAAGTAAAATGCTACTTTGACTGGTGTCTCAAAAAATGAGGAACACTGGCAAATGTCTATTAACAAAGTGGCTTCTAAATGAAAAGCTAGAAAGTTAACGTCAGTGTCTGTGTCGTTCTGCAGATAGAAACAACTGTTTGAGAAGAGAAAACATCTGTCACATTACAAAAGCTCCTAACCCTCGGAGGAGTGAGAGGCCTAACTAAGCAAAGCTAGAGGAGAGTATAGAACGCTTGTCTACTGTATTTCTATCAACGATGCTGTCCTCCCACTGCTCCTCTCAGGATGCTAGATTGGAATCTTATGACACTTTACTTACCAAATCCTCACATCTAAACAGCAGCGGGTTTCGAGCATCTACTATCTGGACCACGATATCGCTGAAAACAAAGGTGAGATACTCCAATCATTGTGAAGTGAAAAGAAATACTGACCATATAGTAAGAGAAGCAAATATTTTCTATATATTAAGCATTTGGCATATTTAACTTTTTAAGGTGCAATTATTCCCTGTTTATATATGAGGAAACTAAAGCTTAGAACAACTAAGTAACTTGTCCAAGGTTGCCAGCTACCAACTGATGGAACCAGAATGGGAACTAAGGTAGTATGGACCAGGGGTCACGCTCATACATATAATACTTTCCTGCTCTTATACAACAGCTCTGATGCTGTTTCATTGCTAATATGTTAACTGTATCTTCTAGTAACTTTTCCTGGAAAGATAAAGTGAGGTCCACCATATATTTAGTACTTAATCTAAACCGCATTAAGGCCTCAAAAAAACCCTAATATATTTATCACCTGCTGACAGCTGCCCTATCAAAGCCTACATCTAGCAAATAATCATCCAACTACTCCGAGAATGGGTTTAGATGGCAAGAACCCAAAACAGCAAAATATCTGTTAAAATAAATTTAAGTTGCCACCCTGAAGCAGGAATGACGAGTCCAACTTCTTCAATCACATATAAGATGTATAAAAAACTTTCTGCCTTGGCCAGGTGGCTCAGTTGGTTGAAGCATCATCCTATGCACTGGAAGGTTGGGGTTCAATTCCTAGTCAGGGCATATACCTAGGTTGCGAGTTCGATCCCTAGTCGGAGTGAATATGGGAAGCAATTGATCAAGTCTCTCTACCTCCCTTCCCCTTCTTCTCTCCCCAAAATCAATAATAAAAAAATCTTCAGGTGAGGTTTAAAAAAGAAAAGAAAACATCAGTTGATAGCAAGCCCCTCAAAATGTGGTAGGGACTATAGCAGCCCAGCATGGCAAGCAGCATGAATATTTCACTTCACTGGGAGTATCCTCCCTTCCTTCAGCTTCTGTGTTTAGGAAAGATGATTTTTAAGGGCCAGCTGTGACTGCCCCTGGAAAGCACTAAGTTGCAGATATACCACCTACTCCCTTACAGCAGTCTCCAAATCCACATCTGGTTAGCCTTTTCTGAGGTAACTCTTATGCAACAATGGCGAACACCAAGGAATGCATGAAACCCAGTTACCATTGAGGGCAGGTTTTTTTTTTTTTTTTTTTAATTTTTAATATATTTCTTACAGAGAGGAAGAGAGAGGGACAGAGAGTTAGAAACATTCATGAGAGAGAATCATCGATCAGCTGCCTCCTGCACACCCCCCACCAGGGATATGCCCGCAACCAACGTACATGCCCTTGACTGGAATCAAACCTGGGGCCTTTCAGTCCGCAGGCCAACGCTCTATCCACTGAGCCAAACTGGTTTTGGCGAAGGCAGGGTCTTTGACAATCAATGTACAATTCCTTTAAAACAGTTCAATTTCCAGCATAATTGTGTGACTCAACGGAACTCAGACTTGCTAATTTATGATAGTTTTTAAATTCTCAAATTAAGCAGGCCTTAATATTTTCTTCTTTAAGGTAATATCTACCACTTTGAAAACAGTATTTAAAAGTAAATGCAAGAATGACTGCTAAAAAGCCTAATGAACTAAAATTAACAAAGTCCGCAAACTTTATGTCTACCTACCAAACATGTAGAAAGAATAAGAACAAATAATCAGCTTAGAAACTGTAAGAGAAGACAAATTTAAGACAGCTTGCTCTGCGTGTTGAATTAGGATGCAGAGAAAAGTGCAACTATGTACCAGGAAGGGTTTACACAACACAACGAAGGCGCCTGTGTTACTGGAATGCAGTGTTCTGCCCTCACAATTTCCTGCATTTCAATGACATGTCATAAATCAAATCTCTGATAACTACTTTTGAAATTAAAGAGGCAGATGCTTAGCTGCCAGTTACCTAATGGAAGGGGACATCAGTTGTACAGAACATATTAGTAAATATTTCCTGTTAAAAGATGTGGCGGTAGTCACTTTATTGATAATACTTCTATGTAACTCAGACCCACACCTCCATGTAAAACACACTATATTCGTGGAGGAAGACGTATGTTCTTATAAAAAGAGAAATATCACATAGTAAAATCAGTAATACAAGTAACACTGTAATCCAATTGAAGCTAACTAAAGTTTCAACAAGCACAAGCTCACACAGGGGAAACCAACTGCTTATTCAGGGGCATAAAAAGTGTGTAAAGGGCCGTCCTGTTAAACATGGGAGAACACGTATGGATACTTTTGTTCCCTGTCAAAACCTACAAAAAGGAAAGGCTGGGACTCATGAGGACGAAAGGACAGAAAGAACAGCAACTAAGATATGTCAAACCTGTTAGGGGCAAGCCAGTGCCTGCCCCTAAGCCCCGAGAGCTCGGGACTAGAAGCATTGGATCTAGCTCTCACGGCAAGGGACTGGAGCCAATCTGAACAGGGAGCGCTTAGGTCATTCCCTGTTCCGTTCAGCCAGGCAATTATGCCCCACCCGGTTAACAAGTTTAATCCAATTCCTGTTGTTTTTTTCCCCCAAAACAATGCGATTGCTCTAATATTCTTTTCCAAGAACCAGGCATCCTGTTTCCTAATGTTCTTACTGGGTACATTTTATGGATTTCAAAAAACAAAAAACAAAACAAAAAAGCCTGTTAAAAAAAAAAATCATTTCAAATATAAATTTCATTTATGGAGTCCTTGTAAGTAATTCAGACACCTTGAGGAAAACAAAAACCTTTTAACTATACCAACAATTTTCAATCTCTTTCATCTCATGGGACACATAAACTAATTACTAAAATTCTGTGACACACCAAAACATTTTTTTTTTTTTGGAAATCTGATAAAAAACAAAAAAGGTATAATTTTGAGTCATTCACATGGGCCAGCTATTGTGTTGGATGCAGTCATTTTTTTATTTGACAATCTAAGCGAAAAGAGGTCAGTGCCCCTGACCCAAAAGTCAGGTGCTGCATGTTTTAAAATTCTTGCAGCACACTGGTTGAAAAAAATTACACTATATCAAAGAGGTAAATGGAGAAAGTTGATTCATCAATTTCTAACAATCAAGACATGAAAAAGACTGAAAATATCCCATTCTTAATTTATTAAAATTTTTCTCTTTTCAAATCCCAATAGAAACAGATCATTCCCCCCATCCTATCATTCCTTATCAACTGCTCCTTCCTCGCCTATGACGCGGCCACTACCTTTCTATCTGCAACACAGAAGGAATCACACTGGTTTGAACGACTGCATTTCATTCATCTGTGTGCTCTGTTGCCTGGGGCTTTGCTTGGCCTCCCCCCACGATATACTGGCTCTTCCAGGCAGATACATCCCTTTTCACACCCATATTTCCCATATTACCAGTAGAAATTCAATATACAGTGGTTGAAATAACTACAGTTATTTTACAGAAAATGCTCAGTTCTCACAAGCTTATTGTGTTCATCTAATAACAAAAAACATTATATATTTTTAAAAATACAATATCATACTTTCAGTTTTTATAATAATTCTCAACAGCCCTTTGTATAGCTTAATTGGGCCCCACCCCAACCCTTGGGCCTATAAACATGTGTTAACACCCAAATCTAATATAACATCACCACCACAACACCAGTACCCCGCTCCCAAAATTTACCTTCTCTCAATCACCCTCCAGAGTTGGCGCCAAAAGTCCAGATTTCTTTCAAATGGAGTCAATATCAGCTTTTGTTCCTCTTCTAGCCTGGCTTTAAAATGATAAGTTTATACCTTTGCCAGATTATGTAAAGGTTTTGAGTAACATAAACACTCAAATTCATTGCATTAAAAAATAAGTACACAAATATTAACTGTCAAATTATTTTTATACTAGAGGCCCGATGCACCAAATTCGTGTAAGGGGCTTGCCTAGGCCCTCACAGCCTCGACTTCATCAGGAAGGTTGTTTGGCTGTTAGGTCTAATTAGCATATTATGCTTTTATTATTATAGAAGATACTTTCTGCTGAACCAATAATAAGAAAATCAAATCTAAGTTTTATATTTAATCCCTGGAAGTTTATCTATCACACAAGGTGACATTTCTCCAAGGCATTTCTTCCTGGAGGAATGCCGAGAGCGGTGATCAACTCCAGGGTGACTAATGGTGGAGAAGGGTATAAAGGAGAGAAACAGCCAGGAACGGAGCAGAGTAACCAACTCAGCATTATCCAACTCATCATCTTTGTGCAAGGATTCATGTGTGGCTAGCAATTTGCATTTAAAAGAAATCTACCAGTTTTCTTTTAAGAGTCAAGTTTTCAAAATGCAAACAGCAATGCAAGCACATCAAAATGCCTGACTCAGAATCCAAGGCAAAACTTCAGATAATCTTAACACTCACCGGACAAGCTGACGTCTCCATTCTAGAAAGTTATCTTTTTCTGCCTGTTTGAGTTCTTCGGAGCTAGTGTTTTTGTCCCACTTTGGTCTGAAACAATCACAGAGGGAAAAAACTCCATATGAGTTACCAAAATAAAATAGGGGATTTGTATTTAATAATGGCAACTGAGAAAAGAGAGCAGAGAAAGAATGGACATACAAAAATTTTATACTCAGTGGCCAGGTTGTGCCTCATGAGGTCCTGCATTCTTGTTTGACTCACCTCCTTGGTATACACAAGAACTGTTTGTTTTCTTCATGGAGCTTCTTAATTCTCTGGCTCTCCTCAAAAGACAGCAGTCCAGTTTTAGCCTCAGGAAGCACAAACTTAATATTAAGCTTCTCTGTTTATAGAACAGAAAAGAACTATTACTCAAGAGGCAATACAGAGAGTGAATACTGGTCATTACTTCAAAACTAAAAATATGAGCATCTAAAACAGAATTTAAGCTTTTAAAATTTAGATTCCTCTAGCCTTGGCTAAATCATAATTTCCAAATGAAGTTTCCTACAAAAAAGGAAAAGATTTTTATTAATTTCATAAAACTCCATATGCTAAATGCATTAAGAGTAAGAAGACTGTGAAGATTTACTACAACCAGTGTCTTCATTTTATATAGGCAGCAGTTGCCGACCTTTCGGATCTCCTGGACAGCTGATATAGGGAGAATTGTAAGCCAATGGGAATGGGTGGGGAAGCAAAGATTCAGCATTCTGAATCCAGTTAGAAATGGTGAACTACTACACTATAATGTATATAAGACATGCATGATGAACACCTGAGTTTAGTGACCTATGTAAATTCAAGTAAATGTCATGTCCATGTGTGAATCAGAGACGTCTGTTCTAGGGCTGTTTCCCTCCAGCCGCCCCTCAGTTGCCCCAGGCAGCTCAAATTCACCACACACGGCCACCCAGTCTCCTTAGAAGTCAGCTAAGCTTCTTACCAAAATGTCAAGGGAAGGTCCTATTCAAAGATAGGACCTTCAGCAATATTCCTACTGACCTCTAAGCAAAGACTGCAGTCTGCTACCCTCCTCAGACCACCAATACCTTGCTTGGGCTGCACAGTCTAGTAACCAAGAGTACAGTCAAATCCAAGCACCATTCACAGTCGAAACACACACACCTCGAGCTACATATTTAATAATTCTTTTAATTTCTCCTTCCAATGGTGAGCTCCCACCCAATGTCCAACCACTGTAAACACCTCTAGCCCCTCGAGTCTTTCCTCTTTCTCCAGTCCATCATCCAACTTCTTTCCCTGTTTGGCTAAATAAAGCCATGTGGTACACACATTCGACCACTCTGATTGAACATCAAAATGCATTACTTTACTGCATCCACTCGCAAATCTCCACCCTTAGCTAAAGCCAACTATTCTTTCTCCTTCTCATTTCAGTAGTGATGCTATGAGTGCTGCTGCAAGTAAGCATACAACAATGCAGCACCTGTCTCTGAACTGTGTTTACTACCAACACTTTTGACACCAAATATGTGGGTTTTTCCCACACCAACAACCAATTTCTCCAAACATCAACTGGGTGTCGTACAATTCCATTATAGTCTGTCAGACTCCAGAGACAGAAGTGCCAAATCTCTAAATGTTTTTTTTGGAGTCTTCATCACATAGGCACGATTGATTAGTGGCTACTGGTGATTATCTCAATTGTCAGCACCTTCATCTTTCCTGACCCCACATATCTGCTATAGACTTCTTTCATGGCACCTAACATAAAACATACAGAATCAAAATTTGTCTTATTCAACATTGTTGCCAGTACAATGCCTGAGAGAGACTGAGACTAAACAAAAACATCCTGAACAAATGAATGAATTTGCTAAACAACTTAATAGCATTTACAATAATAAAAGAGCAACAGGATTAATAGTTCATAAAGCTATCTCTGTGCCATGTACTTTTCTGAGTGCTCAGAAACACATATTAAAAAACCAGGGAGAGAAATGACTAAAACAAATTACATGCACAGAAAAATTCACTATAATGTCCTGACAAGTACTTTAAAATACAATTCAAATTGCCTAAGTTAACAGGAGCAGACCTAGAATTGTGCTTCTAACAATGATATCAGAAAACGTTCTGGAAAATCCTAGTTCTGTCCATCATAATGTTGATTGTTTTCTCCCCTAGGAAAGATTGAGTTTCTTGAATTTAATATGATACTGTATAATCTGAAGTGTTTTTTCAGAGCTGAATTTTAAAATTGTGGCACAACCCACCCCCCAAAAAAAACCACAACAATAACAACAACAACAACAACAAACTGTGGCACATTCTGTAGCTCACAACTTGAGTATAACTGGACCCCACAATGCTCCTGGGATATCTGCCTTGGATTAAAGACAGCTCATTTATGAATTTAGTAGGGTCTGCATAAACAGTTCCAGGTAGATTTGTTTGTATGTAGTCAGCAAGGACAGAAATGTGACCAGTGTCATATGCACTCAGCAATAAACAACTTACCAGCTACGAACTCTGTTCCTGCAAGTTCTGCAGTTGCAAGGAAGTCATCAAGGGAGCTCTGTTCAGTCACCGACTGAAGATTAAGACGACCCCAGTCATAGCCATCATTGAGTTCACTTGTGTGCAACTATGAATAAAACAGGGTAAAAATGCAGTTCTCTCTTCTGCTCTTGACATCCAAACAAACTCTAATCCCATAAGAAACTAACATTCCGTAGTCTTGAGCATGATATCAGCACCGTTAGCATCAAAACTGATAATAGTTGCCGAAACCGGTTTGGCTCAGTGGTAGAGCGGACTGAAAGGTCCCGGGTTCGATTCCGGTCAAGGGCATGTACATTGGTTGAGGGCACATCCCCCATGGGGGTGTGCAAGAGGCAGTTGGTCGATATTTCTCTCTCATCGACGTTTCTAGCTCTCTATCTCTCCTTTCCTCTCTGTAAAATATCAATAAAATATATTTAAAAAAACAAAAAACTGATAATAGCTAACATTCAAATGAGCATTTTTTTTTTTTACCTCATGATAGGCACTTTCCATTCATGATTTTATTTCATTTTCAAAATCTGTTAATGTAGCTCTATATTCTGAGACAAGGAATCAGGTTTAAATAGATAAAAATAAATTGCCTAGCCTGGCCAATTTGACTTAGTGGTTGAGTCAAACCTATGAATCAGGAGGTCCTGGGTTTGACTCCTGATGGGGGCATATGTCCCGGTTGCATTGCAGCCCAATCCCCAGTGGGGGGGCATGCAGGAGGCAGCCAATCAATGACTCTCTCTCATCACAGATGTTTCTATATATCTCTCTCCCTCTACCTTCCTTTCTGAAATCGAAAAAAAAAAAATCTTTAAAGAAAATTGCCTTTATAGTTGCAACTAATAAGTGATAGAGACAGAATTTGAACACAGACTCTCTTGTTCTGGCAGCCACAGTCAGTCAAAATTTTTTGATGGAGACCCACAGTAAGGTTTACACAGTGACTCAAATGCTGTGATACACAGTGATACAATTATATGCCATCAGAGTAAAATAGAAACAAGAGAATCCTAAAACAAAGTTACCTTCCTACATGTAATACACTCTATATTTTGAATTCTTTTTTGTTGGTTTAAAAAAAGAACACCACCACAAAAACCTCTGGTTGCCATCTACTTAACTGATTTACATACACAACCCAGAGTGTGATAAACACCATCCTAGCTACATGCTCAGTACAGGTACAAATAAATTAAAATGCTGAAGATTAAAAGGTTTTCCCAAGGTCACTGAATCAGTAAAAATCAGAGTAAGGATTACTATCCAGTTTTTTTTAGAATTTATATTCAATCTTCCCATCACTTCCTAAAGGCTACATTAACAACAAGCTGCTTCAAAACCAATTGAAAATGTCAGCATCTAATGTCCAGAGTAACTCTGACCTGATGAATACTAATGAGCCATAATGCTGCTCACTCTGCAAATTATATAGACAAAAATCAGATGGTGTTGAGAGTAGCACATGGACTGTTGGCAACAGGGATATCTTTTTTTTAATATATATATTTTTTATTGATTTTTTACACAGAGGAAGAGAGTGATAGAGAGTTAGAAACATCGATGAAAGAGAATCATCCGCCGGGACCGGTTTGGCTCAGTGGATAGAGCGTCGGCCTGGGGACTGAAAGGTCCCAGGTTCGATTCTGGTCAAGAGCATGTACCTTGGTTGCGGGCACATCCCCAGTAGGGGGTGTGCAAGAGGCAGCTGATCGATGATTCTCTCTCATCGATGTTTCTAACTCTCTATCCCTCTCTCTTCCTCAGGCCTACGCTCTATCCATTGAGCCAAACCAGTTTCGGCCAGGGACATCTTTGACTTTAGCACAAATTCTTACTGTGAACTTAGTGAGTCTCAAATACCTGGGGGGTATGAATAGTCAAAGTAACAACCACAAGTTAAACTACTTCGTCAATTTGTCAAAGGTCCTAAAACTATGGAACTATTAGGCCGGCCACATTCTGGAGATGAACTGTTCATCTCTGAGCGACATTACTAGGAAATAATAAGGATGAAGCAGAAATGAAAGATATGTAGCATTTCTAGTAGCAACCAGCCACTTTTGGAGGGTCGGTTCTTTGAACAAATTAAAACTAAGAGAAGTAGTGTTTGTGTTTTTCCTGCTCATAACTTCCAAAGTCCCCATGACTTATAAGGCAAAGACTATGACTCTGACATTAAGACCCTTCAAAAATCTTACTCCAGCCTCATTAGACTAGACCCACTTTTGTGTATGCTCCTCTCCCTCCTAGAACGAGGACCTGCGTATCAGCGTGGCAGAAATTCACACTCATCCTTGAAAACCCTACTTAGGCCCTAACCGGTTTGGCTCAGTGGACAGAGCGTCGGCCTGCGGACTGAAGGGTCCCGGGTTCGATTCTGGTCAAGGGCATGTACCTTGGATACTGGGGATGTGCAGGAGGCGATAGATGTTTCTCATCAATGTTTCTAACTTTCTAGCTCTCCCTTCTCTGTAATAAATAAATAGTAAATACAAATATTTTTTATAAAAGAGAGAACGAAGCAGTTGGCCATATGATCATTAAAAAAGAAAACCCTACTCAGACGTCACCTCTAGGAAAGTTTCCAGACCTTTGGCCCAAGGCTTTGCAGCATTCACACTCGTGTAACCAGACAGAAAGGCTGAGAGAGAGGACAAGACGTGGCTTACCCAGGAGTCGGCGTGACGGTGCCGGCGGCTCCCCTGAGTCTGATGCCGGATAAGAGCCCGGCCGAGGGACCCAGAACCCGGCGCTTTCCTCCGGCCCATGGCAATACGGCCGCGAACCGAACTTGCTCTGCCCAACTCACACGTTTTCCGGTATTCAAGCACTAGGTCCCCGGAAGTGACGTTGGTGAGCCCAAGTAGTCAAGGTCCGCGTTGAACAAAAGGAAAGAACTTGCTCAAAACTGCCATCTTCTTTCTAGAGTTAGTTATTATAGAGCAAAAAATATAAATCCCTTTTGATAACTTAATTTCCTATAGATATCTCTAATAATATCTCGAATTTTGGTAGAGTAGGGGAATCAAAGAATGGTACCGTCCAGATGTGTGCGTCGGCTTTTAGCGTCCGCCGGGAACGAGGAGAGCCGGAAAACAGGGCCGCTTTGTAGTAGTGGCACTAGCCCCGCCTCCCGGCTGTTCGGGTCTGTCCGGAGGAGGCGGAGACTCGAGGGAAGGACATTTCCGAGCCCCGCGCGAGGGGGCGTGGCCTCTGGGCTCTTGTTTACAGCGGCTGCCCGCACGTGTGGCTTCCTCGCCCTTAGTCTTCCCGGGCTGCGAATTGGGGAGGAAAAAACCCGACCTGGTTGGGAGTTCGGAAAGGAAGGATGAATACTGCAATGTTTCGAGAGCTTGGCCAATTGCCGGGAAAGCCAACAGGATCTGGCTTAAAAGCTTTATTTCAAATAGTAGTTATGGGAGAAGATTCGACGTCACGGGAGGTCGACGTCCTTAATATCCTCCCTCCCTCAGCCTTGTTCAAGGGTCAACTGTCATTAAGCAAGCAAACAAACAAACTTGAAAGTTCCACTTAGAATTGTATTAAAAACCTCCCTATAATTAAAGTAAAAACAATGAGGCGGCTAGGCTCTGTGGCCTGGGCTTTCGTTCCTCACTTGATCGTTAATGCCCTGTATCAGGAATATAAAAAGCCGGGTTAGAATCGCGTGGACATTTTGCCTACATTTCATTGATCGGAGGACCGTTGCAGTGTGACTGCTTAGAGAGGAAGCAGCTTGCTCAGTCAGGTGGGATATGTGTGGGAGTCAAGCCCAAGCGCTGCAGGGAAAAGGAGGGTTGTTAACATGTTTTTCAGAACCTAGTGCTTTTCAAACTTTAATGTGCATATGAATCCTCCTGGAAATCCATGTAACGTGCAGATTCTGATTAATAAGGTCCTGGATGGGGCCAGGGACTGTATCCTTCTAACAAACTCACAGGTCATGCTAATGCTGCTGGTCTGGTCCATGGGCCACAGCAAGGTAAGCCCACTCCCTTCTGACGCAGATGAAGACACTGACGTGGACCAGCTACAGGTCAGTCACAGAAAGTCAGGGGCCTGCAGAAATGCGACCATAACATCCACCCATCTCTGCATTTCCTGTCAAGGCCACTGTGTAGTTCCTAGGCTTTGGGAAGGCAGTGCTCACAGACCCACAAAGGAATGCATCAGAACATGGTTTCTCCCATTTCCCAACTCAGAGACAGTGTATTGTAAAACAAATGACCAAAAAACGTGAACTTAATCTCCAGAAGTAAAATATGGAAAACATCCATGGAAGAGAATAAGCAGTTATTGGCATTCTGTTAGAGCATAGCAGTTAACGATAAAGCTAATTCATAAAGTAGGTTTCAATGAATTTCACATTCTAATGACAATGCTAATAGTGAAATAATATAAAGAAACCTGCCATCTCATTCCTAGAACTCAGTCAGGAACTTGGGACTTCACCCTCTTCCAGATTTTGTCACCTAGAGAGATATAGAAAAAACAATCATTTTGGGATTCTGTGCTTATTCTTCTCATGGGCTCCAAATTTTTTTTAATCAAATACAGTGATAATTTAATCAAGACCAGTGGGGAGTCAAAAAGACACTGACATTGTAAGATTAAAATAGCAACTATTGCCCTGCTGGAGGCATGTCTCAGTGTTGACCATCAACCTTTGGGCCTGGAGGTCATGGTTTGATTCTCAGTTGCAGGCTCGATCCCCAGTGTGGGGTGTGCAGGAGGTTTCTATCTCTTTTTTATTTAATTGTTGATGTTTCTATCTCTTTTTCCCCTCTCCCTTCCTCTCTCTGAAATCAGTAAAAACATTTTTAAAATATAGCAGCAACTATTCTTTTTTTTTCCATCCTTACCTGAGATTATTTTTTCCATTGATTTTAAAGAGTATGGAAGGGAGAGGGAGAGACACACTCATCAATGTGAGAGAGACACATCAATTGGTTGCCTCCTGCATGCTCCCTAGAGGTATGTGCCCCTGACTGGAATCGAACCCTGGACCCTTCAGTTTGTGGGCCAACACTATAACCACTGAGCAAAAACTAGGGTGGCAGCAACTATTCTTAACCGACAAATAAGTAAGGCATAATTTTAATATATTTCCCCATGATGTTCCACAAATTTGTCATTGAAAATGAACAAACTGAGGCTGTTATCTTATCTGGTTAATGGGAAAAACAGTTCCTGTCCTGCAGAGGTAGCTGATGAGATAATGCTGCCAGATCTTTGGTTAGTAGCTAGCTTGGGTACCAATTTTCACAGCTGAACAAAATTTTCCCCAACAACTGGTTGATGCAGATGAGAATCCAGATGTATAATTGACCCATGTTGAGGGATTATGGTGCAGTTCATTGAGAAGAGCAAGGAGGAAGAGAATTGAGGTGCTGATGAGATAAGATCATGGGAATCCATATTCAACAGGACGAAGTGAGAATGAGAAGGGAGTGATAATAGTGATGGTGAAGGGTGGAGCAAGGTGCTGGCTGCTGCCCAAGTGAGGGAGTCAGATGAATCAGCCTTGGTCCCTGCCTTCCAGCTGTAGAAGTCATTCCACCTACACACTTCAGGAAACAACACAACCCAACTAAACTCCCCTCGTCACTTTGTCATGACAATGGAAATGCGCATCTACCTGGCTTGTGTCTGGAAGACTGGTCAGAACCTTCACATCCCCACATAGCTGACCCCTCCCGCTGAAGCCAGAACTCTCTAAACAGCAGACCGCTGAAGGCAGTTGCATTGATTTCAGGACTGGAAGCCTCCTACCAGCTTCCAAACACCAGCATAGAGAGGGCTCCTCATTCGTGATGTTGTACAATGCTCGATTTACTGTGGCTAACCAAACGTAGTTACAAGCCCTGAAACCCATACCCGAGAACACACCTGTAAGTAACATTCTGCTCCAACTCCACACTGTTGTGCCTCTGGGCTCTATACAATGGGCGGGGTTTTTGTTTTTTCTTTTCACCCCTTGGCCAAAAATGTGTCAGTGGCAGACAAATTGTTCCAAGGCAAGATTGCAGCCAACCCCTCCCTTCGCCCACTCTCTTCCAAAGGACATTAAAGCAGGTTGCATAAGGCTGAGGAGCTGTGAAAATAGAAGTCTGGCAGTCTCTGCAGAGCCACTGAATCAGTAAGGAAACTCCCTTTGATTATCTGTCATTCTCCATTTATCCCTATTGGAAATGAGTGGATTTTCACACATGAGTGAGTTTCAATCATTCAGCAGCCCTTTATTTATCACTATTAATAAATCATTGAGTCACTTCAATCAAACATTAATTGCCTGCTTGTGAAGTCATTGTGTGTGCAATGAAAAGTGTAAAGGACCTTTTGCTTTGCTGTACAGGCTACAAGATC
This sequence comes from Vespertilio murinus, assembly GCA_963924515.1. NCBI lineage: Eukaryota > Metazoa > Chordata > Mammalia > Chiroptera > Vespertilionidae > Vespertilio > Vespertilio murinus. Next base: position 152,946,745 of record OZ004706.1, on the reverse strand, counting down.
CTGTGCACACTATATTTGAACCTATGAATTTTCCCCAAATTCGTGTAGTTATATGTGGAAACTCTAGGGTCTTTTACTTAGAGATGATTTTGCAATTATTTCCCCCTTCACAACAGTCAAGTAGGAAAGGGCACTATCATTGTTCTGAACTTTTAGTTGTAAATTTTGAGACCCAATAAAGTTAAGCAAAGTAAAACAAAATAAAGAAGGCTAGAAGTACAATTAATAATCACCAACTCTAAAATCTCCAGATAGAAAATTCCAGGTTGGTTGGCTTGTTTCTTTCTCTCTTTCTTTCTTTCTTTCTTTCTTTCTTTCTTTCTTTCTTTCTTCCTTCCTTCCTTCCTTCCTTCCTTCCTTCCTTCCTTCCTTCCTTCCTTTCTTCCTTTCTTTCTTTCTTTCTTTCTTTCTTTCTTTCTTTCTTTCTTTCTTTCTTTCTTTCTTTCTTTCTGGCTGTCTTTCTTTCTTTCTTTCTTTCTTTCTTTCTTTCTTTCTTTCTTTCTTTCTTTCTTTCACTGATTTATCACTAGGCTCTCAGGAGTCAATATGGGGCAATCTCTCTGCTTCCTCTCCCCCCACCCACCCACCCACCCACCAAGAGCTCACAGTTTAGTAGTCATTTACCCGACAGAGGGACTCCTCCAAGGTTAAATACTCAGGTCAGTGGTGGATCTATGAACTATACACCAATTAGTCCCTACTCCACTAGAAAGGTCTCTGACCACCGGGATTTTATTTTTTTGTCTCTAAATGTGACCCCTCCACTTAATTTATTCTAGCAAATTTATTAGTAAGTATTAGTGTGTCAACTTGGATGGTGAGGAAATAGGGAAAGGTGAAGAAAATGTAACCCAATGGCTCAATGGTTGATTGTCCACCTATGAACCAGGAGGTCATGGTTTGATTCCCAGTCAGAGCATGTGCCTGGGTTGCAGGCTCAATCCCCAGTGGGGACTGCAAGAGCCAGCCGATCAATGATTCTCTCTCATCATTGATCTATCTCACTCTCCATTCTTTGAAATAAACAAAAATATGTTTTTAAAATTAAAAAAAGAAAAGAACTGTGCTAGCCTCAGAGAGGGGATTCTCAGAGTATGTGGGGGCCAATTTCTATTTTTGTGAAGACTGTGCTAGAGAAGGGAGAGAAGATTGTTCTGAGTAGAGACAAGGCAAGCAGAACTAGAACAAATAGGGAGAAACTACAGAGTCACAATTTTAGGTTCAATTTGTTTGAACCTTTTGTAGTCAGCGTGGTTCAAAGATGAAATAGACAGCTTCGTAAGATAGTGAGCTCCCTGCCACTGGAGGTGTTCAAGCAATGGCTAGTTATCCAAGTATCAGTGTGTTCTAAAGTAAGTTCATGCTTCAAAGTGTGTATTGGAATAGGACCATTAAGGTGGTTAACAGACTCCTTACCCTAAATCTGAAATAACAGGAACAATGGTGGTTTCAGAAAGGGTACCTGGACTCCTATAGTAGGGCAATATCTTCATCATGTAACTTGGGGAGAAGACTCCATCTTGCCCTCTTTGTCATGTGAGGGTTGAGGGCACTGTGAACTACTATATAGCAAATTTGATCATTAGTTACAATACTATCATTATAAATAGAAATGCTATGATCCAAGTTTTCTATATCAAAGCTAACCATGCAGGGATAGTGATTTCTCCTCCTTCCACCTTCAGAGGGACATACCACTCTGGTCCTTCTTTACTGGCCATTGCTTCTGGTGGCACTGATGAGAAAGGCTCACTTGCAAAGCTCATGTTCTCACTGCTCATGACCTCCTCCTACTCATGCCTTTGCATTTCTGTCTGGGCCTTAATCAGGTGGCAAACATTCCTAGTCAGCAGCCCATGAAAGGAGGGCCCTCATGGCTTCATGGCAAGCAAGGGTCATGGTGAGAAAATTTCTGGAAGCATGAGCCACAGGGTGACCTCTGGAGTTTGTAGACATCTGACATGTCTATTTCTCCTCTCTCACTCTTGCAATTTTTTTTTTCATGGCCTCTGTTTTGAGTTATATCATGCCTCTCAAAAAGATAAGTTCCAATCCTAACCCCAGGTACCCATGGATGTGACCTTATTTGGAAATTGAGTCTTTACAGATGTAACCAATAAAGGTGAGGTTATACTGAATTACAGTGGGCCATAATGCAATGATAAGTATACTTATCAGAAGAGACAATTTTGGACACATGCAAAGAAGGCACAGGGGGAACACCATGTGAGGATAGAGGCAGAGATTAGAGTGATATGTCTACAAGTAAAGGATTGCAGACAATCACCAGAAGCTAAGAAGAGACAAGGAAGCATGCTTCTTTCTTCCAGCTTCCAGAATTGTAAGAGAAAAACATTCTGTTGTTATAAGCCACGCTGTTTATGGTAATTTGTTATGGCAGTCCTAGGAAACCAAAACAGCCTCCTTCAGATCTTAGAACTGAAAGGGACTTGCTCAGCCCACAAATCGGAAGGTGAGGGCCCAGAGAGGGGCAACATCTTGCTCTGAGACCCTCAGTGAGTCAGGCTGGTATGTGGGTGTCTGGGCTCAGGTTCTGTTCATGGCACATCCCTGCTGTGGGATGGCAGATACCTACAGTGACTCATCACAGTTCTAGAGACACCTCCTCCTGCTATTCAAGGCCCTTGGGAGTCAGGCCCCAACCTGACTCCAACACAAAGAACTTAGGTTTGGAGATCTTGGACAAGTTTCATAACTCTCTCAAACTCAGTCCATTTCCTTTGCAAAATGAAGAGAATATCATGGACCTCACAACACTGTTATGAAGATGAAACATCCAGCTATAACTGAAGCACTTAGTACAGTGTCGGACACATAGTAGGTGGTCAATATGCTTAAGTTCCATGCTTTTGCCATAATTATAAACGTTCAGCACTAGCCATCATTTTTGTGAGCCATTTTCTCCTGACCTTCTTTCTCCTGTTGCTGTCCATAGCAACCTGCACCTCCTTCAATGAAGCATGAAGCCCATCCCCTCCTTGATGAGACTCTCATCTCGTCACTGTTTGACTAGAAATTATCTTCCCTTTAAACACCTCAGAGTGACCTGTGATAACTCAAACTTCATTATTGCATCTATGTTTCATCCCCTGCAGCATACCCAGCATACCTCCTTGAGTCCACTCTGAATCAGTGAGTATCCTATATAATAAAAGGCTAATATGCAAATAAACTGAATGGTGGAACAACTGAACAACCGGTTGCTATGACATGTGCTGACCACCAGAAAGCATGCGAGGAACATGGTGGGTGTCAGCTGCGGTGAGATGGTGGAGCAGGTGATGGGGGCACCAGACCAAGGCAGGGCTCCAGTCATTGTCATTGGGGTGAGCCTCTAGTGGTTACAGAAAATTCTTTGCTCCCGTGCCACAGTCCCACCCGGCACTCACACCTGCTGCCAGCTCTGGAGCCGCCACTCACATCCACTGCCAGTACCCAGCACCAGTCCCAATTGCTCGGCGCCATCAGTGGGTGTGAGCAGTGGCTGCTGTCCCTGATTGCCCCTGAGGGCTTCTCCACCCTCCACCCCCCTGCTCCTGAGGGGCAATGGGGCAGCAGCCACTACTTGCATCTGCTGATGTCACTGGCCCCACTTGCACCCGCTGTGGCACCGGCCCCAATCACTCCATGCTGTCAGGGGGTACTAATGGGGCCAGCACCATCAGTGCTTGGGAGCAGGGGTGGGGGGAGTGGGGCTGCCAGCAGACAGGGGATTGGGGGCTGCAGTGGGAGGGGACAGGCGGGAGTGTGGAGAATGGGCCAAGACACAACCTGTGCTACCACAACCTCTTGGCCCACAGTTTATTTCAAGGTGCACAAATTTGTGCACTAGGCCCCTAGTTGGATCATAACCACCTTAAGGGTGAGACCATGTGCATAAATAACCCCAATGCCCAGTGGGGAGAGACCAGTATAGTAAAAATTTGTGATTGAAAAGCTCATGTTCATAGCCTGCCTAAATGATGTGCCAGGCCCACATGCCCAGGAGAATTCAAAAACATAAGACAAACTAAAACATAGGTTGCATAATATCCTCTCTACTCTCAATTTACCATGCACATGTAATTTCATTGGTACCTCTTTATACTATTTCCTGAAAAATGAGAACTGCTACAACTCTTACTGTTTTTGAAATGAAAACCTCGGAGAGGTCAAGGGTCACTGGGCAGAGCAGAGGAACCCAATTGGCCACCAGACTCTCCTGAATCTGAGCATGATCTTGACCGCTAGAGGGACCAAAGTCTGAGCATGGGACCATGACAGCCATGCTAGACTCTAATCCAAGCATGTCAAACTCAAAGGCTAACACAGGCCAAATAAACAAGGTTTACATTTATGTGGGCTGCAAAAACCAACCAAACAAACCAAAAACCAAAAAACAGAAGCTTCACCAAACAAATCAGTACAAAACTAATGATGTGTCAATCAGCTGCTAAAATATTCCCTGCTAGTATTAGTGGAGAGAAATGGTGTGCCTGCATGTAAGGCACGTAAGGGAAATGAATGTAACACGATTATAGTAATCACTCATTAGCAAATGTTGTAGTTCGTTATTAATAATTATGTATAACAGGATGTTGCAAAAATTAAGTTACAAAATGTTTATTAAAACATTTCTTACATACTGTTATATTGGCTAGGCCACAAAAATATTCATTGTGGGTTGCATGCAGCTCACGAGTTTTACATCCTTGCTCTAACCTCTACGGTGGTAGTGAAAGCCAGCAACAAGAGGACTTTTGATTAAGGGCCCAGAGAGTGACAGCTCAGTCAAGTCACAGGGAGAAGGATGTTTGTTTGATGAAGGCTGTTCTGGTCCAGTTCACCCAATTAACTCAAACCCCCAAAACATAGCCCTTCATAGAAGGGGAGAGAGTGTATAATGTTTGTTCTTCATATTTATGTGTTTAAAAGCCTCTGGCTTTCTGTTTAGCTGAAGAAAAGTGCCCTGAATTTAGATTCAGGCTGCATGGGTCTTACTCTTGTAATGACACTGCCCCTCAGGGCCTCAGTTTCCTCATCCGTAAAACCTGAGGGGAGGGGTTGTTTGAAGAGATAGGCTGTCTGGAAGGCTTCCTTCAGTTCTGACAGTCTGTGTTTATGGTAGTATATGATTGTTGTGAAAATAAACACATGACTCTTGTTCATCCCCCAAACATTTATGGTACACTGACTAGGGAGGCATTGGTACTAGTAGCTGGGGCAGAAGGGTGAATTAAATACAGTCACTTTCCTAAAGGACCTCACAGTTTAGTGAGAGAGGCAGGCAGTTAAAGATAATAACAGTGAAACAAGAGCAGAAGTACAAATACCCACAGGGGAGGGTGGAGAAGAAGTTAGGGAGGCCAGGCACTTTTCTGGAGAAGTTGGTACCCAACGTGGCTCTTTAAAGATGAGTAGGGTTCAGCCCGGAGAAGTGGCAGAAGAAGGTCATTCCAGTTAGGCAGACCCTCATAAGAATGGCTGGAAGACAAGAAACAAGTCTCATGAGCATGGTCAGAAGCACAGGCCATTCTTCCTTGCTGGAGCAGGAATCACAAGGCCAGGAGAAGTGGTGAATGAGGTTGGAGAGGTGCCAGACCTGAAAATTCTCATGAGTTATAATGAGAAGTTGAGCCCATAACCTGTGATTGGTGGGAAGCCACTGAATGGTCAAAATAGAAAGATGTATACTGTAAAATTTGTGGTTTGAAGGATAGATTTGAGGGGATGGGTATAAAGAGAGACTTTTGAGCCTGGGACAGAGAGGTGAGAATGGATGTGGATGTGGTTAAGTGAGGGGGTTAGCTGGGGTTGGCACACAGTTAACATTATTTAAGGAAGCACCAAGTCCCTTGGTTTGTTCTGATGGGGAATGGAAAACTTTGGAAAAGTGGTGAGGATTCAGGGCACTGACTGAGGGGAGTGAAAGAGAAAATGGAGTCAGGATAAGAGGAAAATGGCTGCTGTAACAAATTAACATGAACTTGGCTTAAATCAACAGAGTTATAATTATGCAGTTTAGCAGTCCAACATGGGTCTTGCTGGGCTAGAATCAAGGTGCCATAGGGTATCCTTTCTGAAAATTCTAGGGGAAAATTCGTCCTTCCATTGCTCAGCATCTTCTAGACACTGCCTGCATTCCTTGGCTTCGTGTCCCCTTCCTCCATCTTCAAAACCAGCCAGGGAGGGTGGAGACCTTCTCATAGTGCATCACTCTGACACTCTCCTCCTCCTTTCAATAAAAAAAAATCACAATGAGATGCATAAATAAAATTAATCATTTAAAGTGAACAATTGATATTTAGTATATTCACAATGTTGAGCAATTATTAGATCTAGCTCCAAAACGTTTTCATCACTCTGAAAGGAAAACCATATTCATTAAGTATTTCCTCCCCATTTTCCCCTCCCTCCAGCCCCTGAATCTTGGTTTTGTCATTATGGATTCACCTACTGTGGATAGATAGTTCACATAGATAGCCTACTACAATAGCACATGACCTTTGTGTCTGGCTTCTTTCATTTCACTTGATGTTTTTGAGGTTTGCACTTCTACTTTGAAGGAAACTGGTGATTTCATTGGCCCATCTGGATAATTGGAGGTACTCTCACTATTTTAAGGTCAGCTAGTTAGCAACTTAACTTCATCTACTGCTGGGTTTTTGTTCCAGCATTAAGAAGGGTTCAGCAATCTGGAGAAAGGGTGTGCACAGATTAAGTAGGAGTCCAGAGATGAAAAATAAATTTGAAAGGCATTGGGGGGTCACAGGAGCTTTAGCTAAAGGAGCTAAGTTCTTCTTGTCTCAGGATCCCTTGCTTTTTATTAACACAATTTGTCCTAAGGCAAGGTGGAGATAATATACTTTAAAGGGTAGGGTTTCATCTACAGAGTCCATTGTCAGGATGGGGAATAGCCTATGGCCGTTCAGGTGTTTGGCCAGTAGGAGGCAATAACATGTACATTAAGATGCCCTGAGCCGTCTGGCAGCAAACAATCAATTTAATGCATCCCTTTCAGGTTTGGGGAAATGCCTTTAGCTATTCCCAACAGGTGATATCATATGTGACTCAGCCCTTGTGGAGTCCCCAAGTTCCATCAACCTTTTGATGAAACTCTTGCAATTATGACATGCTGGTATTGGCTTCCGGCAAGCTACAATCTTCCTTCCCCTTCCCCCAAACTCACAGGTTCTGGGGATTAGGACAGATACTCTTTTTCTTTTCTTTCTTTTTCTTTTCTTTTTTTTTTCTTTTCCACGAGGGTGGGTGTTAGGTATTATTCTGCTTACCATAGGAGAGATCTGAGCAATTCTACTCAGCATCCAGCTCCAGAAGCAGAGCATATGACTATGGTATTGGTCCAGATTGGGGCTTTGCTGGGTGGATATGGTGTACAGAAACTGTGGACCTGGTACTCATCTGGAAGGTCTTGGATGGGGAGGAGCAGAAGGAAAGAGGTTGGGAAGGAGTTGATACTAGGAGAAATAAAGTGAGGTAGGGCAGGTCTCCCCAAACTTTAGTATGTGTTCAGTCACAGGAGGAGTTTAAGCAGAGATCCTGATTTATGGGTGGGATCCAGGAATTGGGCCAGCAAATTCTGATGCAGCTAGTGGGGGTGCGCCCGCTGTGTATGGAATGTTGATGTAGATCCTGGAGGTCTTGAGATTGAAGGACTCATGTGATAGGAATCAGGAATTAAGAGGGCTGGCAGAGTAAAAGGCTGGGATTACACAGTGGGATTTTTGAAGATGGAGCTCAGTCTTGAACTGGCTAACCTTATTCCTACCTTGAGGCCTTCCTATTACCCATGCCACATGCCTGGCACAATGCTGTCTATATATATATAGTTGTAAATGTTCTGGTTCCCACATTAAAGAGGTACAAGGAAACAGACAAAATTAATTTTAAGAACATATTGTCTTTAACTTAACATAACCAAAATATTATTCAGTATACAATAACTATGAAATTGATGAGCTATTTTTACATCATTTTTGTCTTACTAACTCTTCACAATTTAGTGTGTATTTCATACTTGTTTCACATCTCAGTTTGGGACAACTGCATTTCAAGTGCTCATTACCCTCATGTGGCTATCATATTTGCCCGCGTAAGATGGAATGTCATCATCCCTCTCCCCATCTTTGCTTGGCTGGCTCCATCTCGTTCAGGTCTCTACCCAGAGATGTCCTTCCTGGCCACGCTGTCTAAGCCAGCCACCTTCCAATCCCAACACTGCTTTCTTTTCTTCAGAGACTTATTGCTACCTGATGTCTTATTAATTATTTGTTTGCTTATTATCTGCCTCCCCATAGGCTATAAATCCCATTAGGGCAAATCCCTGTCTGTCTTCTTTAGTGCAATATCCCCAGCAACTACGTCACCCGCTCAATAGACTCTCAACAAATATTTGCTGAATGACTTTGAAGATTCCAGATTCATCATTTGTTGTCTCTGAAGCCAATGTTCATTCAGCAGGATGTGAGGCAAGGGGGCCACCGGGAGGAGCATTAGGCAAGGTGTGAGGTGGGAGGAAGCCAGACTGAAAGCTCTCTGTGAGCTAAAAGGCTGACTCTCAGATGTCAAGGTAGAAACCGAACTGCTTCCCAGCTGTATGTTGATTCAACCACTGGCTTGTCCTGTTCTATGAGAAACCATCTCACCAAGCGGTACTTCTGCCTGGCAACCAGTAGATGGGGCAGTGTCATAACAAAACAAAACAAAACAAAACAAAACAAAACAAAACAAAACAAAAAGAAAGAAAAGAAAAGGAAAAAAAAGTGCAGTCTGCCCTAGAGTGGGGTGTCTGACCGCTTCCCCAACTGACTCTGCTGAAGTTCTGTTCTGGAAATGCCCTATGTCTCAGATCTGTGGTGTGGGCTTATAGGCGGTGCCACAAACTTTCCCAACAAAATAAAGCCTCCGTTGTGACTTGTGCTTTCTGAAGGGTGGCCAGCTTCTCCAAAGAGTGAGGTGGGCCCCCGAGGCTGGCCCAGGCTCGGAGGAGACAGCTGGGTCCCCCTCCTGGGCCTCTGAGCACAGTCACAGAGCATGACTCACACACAGGAGCGTTCCCATTTGTCCAGAACCTCTCAGTCCTCCCAAGGTTGAAAATAAGCTGATTAAGAAGGTCGTCCAGCCCTGACTGGTGTGGCTCATTGCTTGGGTGTTGTCCCATGCATCGAAAGGTTGCCAGTTTGTTCCTGGTCAGGGCACATGCCCATGTTGCGGGTTCAGTCCCCGTGGGGTGTGGTGGTGGTGGTGGGGGGGGGGGGCGTGAGGGCGGTATAGGAGGCAGCTGATTGATGGTTCTTTTTAAAAAAATATATATATTTTATTGAGTTTTTACAGAGATGAAGGGAGAGGGATAGAGAGCTAGAAACATTGATGGGAGAGAAACATCAGTCAGCTGCCTCCTGCACACTTCCTACTGGGGATGTGCCCGCAACCAAGGTACATGCCCTTGACCGGAATCAAACCTGGGACCTTTCAGTCTGCAGGCTGATGCTATATCCACTGAGCCAAACCAGTTAGGGCTGATATTTCTCTTCCTCTTCTTCCTCTTTCTTTAAAAATCAATAAAAATATTAAATGACTCTTGTCAAGAGAGTCATTTATGGCCCATTTAAAAAAATTAAAAAGGAAGGTAGTCTAGGTGTGGTGGAGACCAGTCCACAGGAGCAGTTCTGTGGGCCTGTTTGCCTGTGTGCCTGGAGCTGACACTCTGGCTGCTGCCGGAGAGCCTGGCCTGCCAGCGGAAGCTTCCCTGCCACGGCATGAAGCCCGTGGTGCTACCCTCGCAGATGCTGAGGCCGACCTTAGCTCCCACCACCTGCCCCGCACTCTCCTCCCCAAACCCTTCTGACCCTTGGACCTCTGAGCAGCTTGGAAATGTTAACTGCTTGAACGTGACATCTGCTTTTTACGAACCAGTTAAAGGTTAATTTGGTGTGTTTTATTTTTATTTTTTTAAAAAATATATTTTATTGATATTTTACAGAGAGGAAAGGAGAGGGATAGAGAGCTAGAAACGTTGATGAGAGAGAACACATCAACCAGCTGCCTCTTGCACCCCCCCCCACTGGGGATGTGCCCGCAACCAATGTACATGCCCCTGACCAGAATCGAACCTGGGACCTTTCAGTCCGCAGACCGATGCTCTACCACTGAGCCAAACTGGTTTCGGCAATTTGGTGTGTTTTAAATGGAAGTTTTTGTTGTTTGGAGTGCCTATGTCATTGCCACTGCAAGATATTCTGGAAATCTGAGCCAAAGAACGAATTAACTTTGGCTTACATGGCTTATTATAATCCTAACTGTCTCATTCCCGCAGCATGCCTGGTACCCCTCCAATTAACCCATCGGTGCTACTGAGCAGGAGGACATCACAGTTCTGGTCTATTGACAGCCCGTGGCCAGCCAGCCATTCCTTCCCGGAAGAGACGAGGAGGGCCCAAAAAAGCATGACCGGGAGCCTTTCTTCTTTGATCAGGAAACTTTCTTCTCTCATTGGTCCCATAGTTAAACTCCATCCTAATCTGCACATGTGCATGAATTTTCATGTTCTATAATTTTGCTGTCATTTGTACCCCCAAAGCCCTTTAATTCTTACCTGCATGAAGAAATCCTCTTCATCCTTCATACATTACCACCTCGGTGGAGCCTTCTCTGATTCTCCTAGTCATGATGAACCTTTTCTTCCAGTTTTAGGTCTTTCTTGGGGCCCAACTCTGTCTTTTTCTTTAAAAAAAAATATTTTATTGATTTTTTTACAGAGAGAAAGGGAGAGGGATAGAGAGCTAGAAACATCGATGAGAGAGAAACATCGTCCAGCTGCCTCCTGCACGCCCCCCACTGGGGATGTGTCCGCAACCAAGGCACATGCCCCTGACCGGAATCGAACCCGGGACCCTTCAGTCCGCAGGCCAACGCTCTATCCACTGAGCCAAACCAGTCTCGGCCCAACTCTGTCTTCTTATTCACATGCCTGTCTCAGTCATTAATTCAACAATCAAGCAGTGCCCATTGGTGCCGGGCACTGGGGACACCGGGAGCTCTCCTAGAACCTACAAATCCAGAGTTGAGTGGACGCCACATCCTTCCTTGCACTGGGAGCCTCTTGGAGACAGGAGTTGGGTCTACAAGGGACTAGGGTACGGGACTGGCACCGAAAGGTACCCAGAAGTTAGTTAAATTGAAACTCAACACCAGTGACTCAGAGAGAACTGAATTAGAGTTTAAAAAAAAAAAAAAAAGGTAAAACGTGAGCAAAGGTAGAAGGCCATGACTTTCCAGGAGGGCTATGTGGTTCTGAAATCTGGCACGGAAGCCAGAGACATCCACAGTCCCCTGGTGGACTGGGCCTATGGCTCGAGGACCGCACCGTCCTCCTCTAGGATGAATTTGGAAGTTTGACGCAGGATCATCTGGGTGTAGATCACACATTCCAGCCAGAAAGTGTTTTGTTCCTTTTGCTTTGAGAAGACCATGGAGGCATAGAGGTTGTTTCAAAGGCCCATAAATGAGTTACTAGCCGAAGGTCGAGCTGGTCAGAATTCAAGTTGCATTGTCTAGCTGGCACATAAGAAAAGCATGATTCATGTGATTATCATCCCCAGCGCAGGGTGACTTGGCATTATTTGACACTCAGATAAAAACGTCATTTGAATTCTTACTGGGAATTCTCGTCCAAACTGTGTCAATGATCTAATAAAATGGAATGACTGGCTTATCAAAGTAAATTGAGTTCTGATCACTTGTAAGCATTTCTTGGAAACTGTGTGTATCTCAGAAAGCAGATACTCTGAAACATGACAGCAGCAGGGGGCGCTGCTGGGGTGAGAGGCAGGTAGCACCTTATTTATAGACTGTACACTATATTGTTCACGCCAGTCATCTCACTATTACTTCTGGAGAAAGGCTCCAAGATAGTGAAAAAGGAGTCTTGGCGTTTTCTTTGCCCCTCTCTGTTTTCTCCCCCCTCCCTCTATTTTCTTTAGTAGAATAAAATTCTGAAGAAGGAAAAAAAAATTAAACAGCATCCAGTCATTCTCAACTGCCATGCGATGAAAGAACCACTATTTCCCCCAACCTTGCTGCATAGTAGGTTATAGTACAACATCCCACCTTCTACCAACCTCCTCAAGTTTCGATGGAGAAATTGATACAGTGAGTAGCAATTCATCCTGGGGGTGGAGCGTCAGAAATCAAGTTGCTTTTCCTGAGGGGTAACCCCGGTCTTGGCGCTACCTGCAGATAAAAGAGGTGCTGGAAAATTTGGGGTGTACCTGCTGGGTTACACTGGTCTCCCCATTCCCTCGACCGACGAGCGCAGCCAGGTCCCTTTAAGAGACTAGGAACCCGCCGGGCGTCGGAGACCGAGCGGATAGCCTTCCCTGCTCCTCCCCTGTCCCCGCTCGGCAAATGGTTTGCGCCGGCCTATATTTACCCGAGATCTTCCTCTCGGACGGCAAGGATGTGAGGCTGGCGAGCCGGCCGCCAGCGCTCCCAGGACTCGAGGGGTGGCGCAGCCAAGGCGGGCAGCAGCCCGAGGGGAGACCGGGAGCGGAGTGAGTTGGACACCCCCGGAGGGAAGACATGAGGTAGCGGCCGTCCCCGGAGCCCACCATGCGCGCGCCCCGCCTGTGGAGCCCCGCGCTGCCCCGGCCGAGCCAGCCCGGACGGTGAGCCGGCCGAGCCCGATATCCCCGATCCCCGGCGCCCGGTGGGAGCCAAGATGCAGTGAGCCAAGGACCGGACTGCTGCGCCGGGCCCGCCGCGCGGCCAGCTGGACCCGCCATCCGCCCGCAGTTGGGGCAAGCGGCTGATTTCTGGGACCAGCCCGGCGGAGGGGCAGGCTGCCTCCGGCGCCCCGTGGGGGTGGGGAGCCCTGGCCCCCGGCCTCACTCGCGGCTGAGTTGCCGAGGTCTCTGGCCCCCCAGCCTTGGGAACTGTGTGTGAGAGGGGGCCCTTTCCAGCTTCGCCGAGGAGTTCCTGCATTATTCTCGAACCATCGCGGCCGCTTTTACTTGGGGTCCCTCTATTTATTTGCAGGCGCGCATCTCTCTCTCTCTCTCTCTCTCTCTCTCGCTCTCGCTCTCTCGCTCTCTCTCTCTGATATCTTCCATTTCACTCTCATTCGGTCTTTTTCTCGTTTTGCTTGCCTAAGACTGCCTCCGTCTTCGCCCAGGCTGGGGTCTTTGCCCAGGCTGGAGTGTGCGTTTTTCCACACTCGCAACTGAATCTTTTTTTTTTCCTTTTTTTTTTTTTTTTTTTTTTTTAATTCTGCCCCTGGCTCCTGCAGGGTTCTCTAGCACTACACCCTCATCCCGCCTCCAACCCCTACCGCCGGACTACTCCCAGCAGAGTTTTAATTTTCGGTCTTGCCCGGGGCCGAGCCCGGCCTAGGCGGGTGGCTCAGCTGGGCTCGCACTCGGCGCTCGGCCGCCGCCGCCGCCGCCGCCGCCCAGCTGCGCGGGGGCGCCCTCCGGAGATGCTGCCGTGGAAGAAACACAAGTTCGAGCTGCTCGCCGAGGCGCCGCCGAAGCAGGCGTCCAAGCCCAAGGGCTACGCGGTGAGCCTGCACTACTCGGCGCTCAGCTCGTTGGCGCGGGCGTGCCCCGAAGGCGCGCTCAGCCGGGTGGGCAGCATGTTCCGCTCCAAGCGCAAGAAGCTGCACATCACCAGCGAGGACCCCACGTACACCGTGCTCTACCTGGGCAACGCCACCACCATCCAGGCGCGCGGCGACGGCTGCACCGACCTCGCGGTGGGCAAGATCTGGAGCAAGAGCGAGGCGGGCCGCCAGGGCACCAAGATGAAGCTGACCGTGAGCGCGCAGGGGATCCGCATGGTGCACGCCGAGGAGCGCGCGCTGCGCCGCCCGGGCCACCTCTACCTGCTGCACCGCGTCACCTACTGCGTGGCGGACGCGCGGCTGCCCAAGGTCTTCGCCTGGGTCTACCGGCACGAGCTCAAGCACAAGGCGGTCATGCTGCGCTGCCACGCGGTGCTGGTGTCCAAGCCCGAGAAGGCTCAGGCCATGGCCCTGCTGCTCTACCAAACGTCGGCCAACGCACTGGCGGAATTTAAACGGCTCAAGCGGCGGGACGACGCGCGCCACCAGCAGCAGGAGCTGGTGGGCGCGCACACCATCCCGCTGGTGCCGCTGCGCAAGCTGCTCCTGCACGGACCTTGCTGCTACAAGCCGCCGGTGGAGCGCAGCCGCAGCGCGCCCAAGCTCGGCTCCATCACGGAGGACCTGGTCGGGGAGCAGCAGGAGGAGGAGGAGGAGCTGCAGGAGGAAGAGGAAGGGGAGCACACCGAGAACTGCCTGGAGGAGGAGGAGGAGGAGGAGGAAGAGGATCACGCCAGGGAGAGGGATCCGGCCGAGGAAGAGGCTGAGGCGCAGCGGGCGCTGGTGGTGGCCATGCACTTCGAATGTGGGGACTTGCTGGACACGTTGGAGAGCGGCCGGGAGGAGGCGCTGGGGGGCAGCGGGGTCTCGTTGGGACCCGGGGCTGGGCCGCCGCCGCCTTTGCTGCTGGGTAGCTCCTCCGACGTGAAGGCCGAGCTGTCGCAGCTTATTAACGACCTGGGCGAGCTCAGCTTCGGCAACGACGTGCGGAGCCTGCAGGCTGACCTGCGGGTGACGCGCCTGCTGTCTGGTGAGAGCACCGGCAGCGAGAGCTCCATAGAAGGCGGGGGCCCAGATGCCACCTCTGCCACCGCCGCCGGGGACCAGTCTGGCCCCACGGACCGCGCCAGCCCAGACGAGCCGCGCTCGGGCTGAGCTCCCCACAACCTTCTGCCCCGGCGCCCCACTGTGACTCCCTAACAGCCTCCTCGACAGCTTCCTTACCTAGCCCTGACCCCCCGCCCCGCTTGCGTCCAGGAAAGGGAAAATGGGACACTGAAGGCCCAGAGTTCCTGCTTCTCTCCCTGAACACATTTGGCTCTGTTTTAAGTGGAGCACAGGCGGCCTATGGAGATATGGCTGGATGTGTGGGGATGGGGTGGTGAAACCCTAAAAGGAAGGAGAGAGGCGGCCCCTTGGGGTCAGGGGTGAGGGAAATGCCCGCTGAAGTTAGCAAAAGTCCCGCAGGCGTCAGGTGCCCGCCGGCCAGTTTCCTGTTTGTGGGGCCGTTGGGGCCTCTGGAGGAGGGGTTAACTTCCTCCCCACCCCTCAACTGGGAGCAGCCTAGCATTGTCATTGGCATATCATTTAACAGAAAAAGGAATTCACTCTCACAATGTTTTGAGGCTGTTTTTTGTGCCGCCTCTTTGCCTCCAGTCTTGGTGGAGAGCTTGGGTTGTTTACCTCAGACTAAGACCCTTGAAATTCTGCCAAATTCCTCAAATGTTTGTTTGGGGAGGGGGGGAGGGGGAGGAGAGGAAAATGGAAGAAAGTTGCATTTTGTTTACAGTTAAAGACATCTAGTATCTTTAAAAAGGAGTTTTCCTTTAGAAACACACACACACCTTCATCCTGCTCAAAAGATCTCACTCCATGATACTGTGTAAAATATTTTTGCACTGTTTGTGAAGTATTTTTGACATCTTTTTATGTACATAACTGTTCTCAGAGCTGGATGTTTATATCTTTTGCTGTGCAAAAGGGATATGTACAATGTTGTTCAGTTGTATATACAGAAACGTGTTATAAAACATTTTGTTATTTTTGAAGAGTAGCACTGCTCTGGTTCTGTTTGCCCGCCAGTGGGAAGAGAATAAAGAGGAAAATTGAACAGAACAGGTGAGCGTCTGGAACTGCTGCTGAGAATGCTTGGGGGGCGGGGGAGGAGAGGGTGTGCCATCCACAGATGGTGTGGCCAGACAGTCAGTGTTTGGCCTCTGCCTTGAAGGTGGATGGGGGTGGGGGGTGGGGGTGGGGGGCGGAAACCCAATTTGTACGAAGCCTGGGGCCTCTCTGGCCCTTTGCCACTCTGGGTACTGCGGCTGGGGACAGCCTTCTCAAGTATATCCCATTTTCTTCATTAATGAACTTGTGCGAGTGTGGGTTTTCTCCGGTCTCTCGGAGTTCATTCTTGGAGATTCAGGGTGAGTTCTGTCCCTCACTCTCAGACCTGCGAGGCTATTTAGGGAGGAGTGACTTCCCACGTCTTGTGAGGTTTTACCACCTCCTCTTGAGGTTCATGCTAATGATCAAGTAAGTGTAAGCATGCGATATAATCTTTTCCTTTACAAGCAGCTCAGGGAGTTTTAAAGATGAAATGGAGACCCAAAGAAGGAGATTTCTGAGAGGTAGGAAGAACTTTTTTTTTTTCCCCCTGGGAGGAAAAGCAAGGATAAAGGAAAGTTAGTTGTTAAGTTACGAAGATGGCACAGAGTGAGTAGAGATGCAGGTGGCGTGGGTGGGGAGGCAGGTGGAAGACCCTTCTAGCACCCAGCATGACCCAGTGAGGGAAGGGTGTGGCTGTCAAAGCAGAGAAGAGCTGTTAGAGCTTGGGGTGTGTGTGTGTGTGTGTGTGTGTGTGTGTGTGTGTGTGTGTGTTTTAGGGCTTTCATGCTTTCTGTTTGTTTCTGTTGTAAATTCCAAACAGATGTCTCTAATTGGGCTACACCCCGGCCAGCTAGAATTTGTAGTAAGGCGCTGCCAAAGCTGTGCCTTCTGCAAATTGTTTTTTTTCCCTTTGCCCCTTTGGGCCCCTTTTGTATTGCAGACGTGGACTGCACTCCAGGCCTTCCCCGCTGTCCTGAGGCCACTTTGCTTTGTTTTCATCAGAAACATGTTCTGAGCAACTAGACCCAGAGATTTTAAGGAGTCTGGAGTTCACTGGAACCATTGAGGAATGGAGGAAGGAAGATTTTTCTTCCTAATTAGCGGGAGTGGTTCAGGCATAAGACTATCTTTAGAAAAGCAAAGCAAAGCGTGGATGGGAAATAATAGTAAAATATTCAGAGTCATTTCTTTAAAAAAATATATTTTATTCATATTTTACAGAGAGGAAGGGAGAGAGATAGCTAGAAACATCGATGAGAGAGAAACATCGACCAGCTGCCTCCTGCAAACCCCTTACCGGGGATGTGCCCACAACCAAGGTACATGCCCTTGACCGGAATCGAACCCGGGACCTTTCAGTCCGCAGACCGACGCTCTATCCACTGAGCCAAACCGGTTTCGGCCAGAGTCATTTCTTAAGGGCATTAAGACAAGGTCCAGGCTTTGGAACCTACCACTCACCATGTTTTGGTTTGGTTTGAGAATCCCTGTCCCTCTCCTTGAATACCTCAGATACACATCACTGAATGACATTTAAAACCCTCCAGCTTGAGAGAGGTCAGGAAAGTCAAATCCCATCCTACCCAGATACCCGCATCGTGGGCCCTCCACTCTGTTCTCACCTGACCAGCAGGCAGCTGTGTGGGCCATCACTCTCTTGCATGACCAGATTTCACATTTCCAATAATCTCCACACGTTGCCAGGTTCCTTGGCTGTTTAAAATTGATGAGAGCATGCAGGAGGGTGGGGATCATATGGATACTACTTGGAGGTGGGGCAGGGTCTGCATGTCTCCGCTCTTAATCAATTCATGTGTCCAGTGAGAATGCCAAGGCTGGCTTTCATCTGTGACTGATGGGGTATGGTGATTGGTCAAAAGTTCAGACAAATGACATTTAAACCAACACCATCAATAAATATAAAGGCAACTGTCTGGTTTTTCCTATTGTCTGATTGATAAATAAGGAAGGGGGTGTAGGGGTTGAGGAAGGAGGAAGAAGAAAATAAGCCGACTGCAAAAGAACCAGCTCCCTCCCTCCTTCCCCCCCTCCTGGTGCCCTCCTCTTCCCTCCTCCCTCCCCTCTACTTTTGGCTTTTATCCTCACTGCACCCGAGGGCTCTGCTGATGTAATTCTAGAAGAGATGTGAAGGTGATCCACGATTCACTCTTCTTACGGCTCAGTCCTCCAAGGGATGATATCACCAGCGTAAGAAGAGATGTTTTAAATGAAAAAAAGAAACACAGAACAAAGCTGAAAACTAATTTGCTCCTGATAATCAGAGGGAGAAGAGTGTTCTGACAAAAGCAAAACTAAGTACAGTCGGATGAAATACACGTGCCAGAAAGCGCCTGAGGTCTGTCTGGTTTGCTCATCAAAGTCAGCTTTTCCTCCTTGCAAGGTGAGACTCGTGTTTCTCCGTTAAGTAACCTGATGGCTCTTTACATGCAGCGAGACACTTGCCACGGTCTCCCCAGCGTAAGCAGTCCTCCGGGCCCAGCAATGCAGCCCCGACTGCCTGGAGCAGGAGTGCTTTCTGCAGCAAGAGAGACTGCTGCAGGGTGGCAGCGTGAGTCTACGCATCAACTTCTCTTGTTCGTTTGTACAGGTTGTTGCGTGTTGAGGGGGAAAGAGGGAGGAGTAAGACTGTAAAGTTAACAATAGTGTTACCCTCTCAACTATTACAGTTTCAAAGAGCACCCGTTCCCCCCCCCCCACACTTGTCCTTAAAGAAAAGATCTCTCTCACTCACTGCCCTACCGTCAGCAGAACAGTAGATTTTAAACAAATTAGAAAGGCTCTGTTGTACTAAGAAAGCATGATCTCCTCCGAGGGACAGCGTTGCTTTTAATGGTTCTGCTTGTGAAAGAGAGAACTGGCTGTGGAATCCATTCCTGGCACCACACCGGAGAATAAAGAACCTCATGGGAGTCACCAAGGATCACGAGAAACATAAAAATTCTATTAGGAGCAAGTTGCCCTCGTTTCTAACAGGATTTAGTGATTTAATAAGCAGAACTCTTTTCCTCTGCGTGGTGTGCATCAGTAGCCCCAGCATATGCTGGTAAGTGATGCATGACAGAGCTAGAAGTGTGTGTGTGTGTGGACTGCTGGGGCGAGGAGCCATGTTGACATGTGGGGAACTACTTAGGGCTCCAGGAGGCCAGGGAACACGGGCCCCAGGATGCTCTGTACCGTAGGTACCAGCCCCTTTGGCAACATGGCCATTTACTCTTAGCTGGCCCCTTACTGCTCCTGCTGGCTCATCCATGTTCACAAGCCACATTGTGCCTTGGACAAACCCTTACCACTAGCACTTAGGGGACCCAATATGAGCAGTCTTAATGCCTCACCACCATTTTATGTTGGTGGTTTGAATGGCTACGTGGGCCTGCAGGTTGGCACTGATTCTTTCCCCCCTGCTCAGTGGCGACAGCAAAGGTCCTTGTTTCTGACCTCCATGGAGAGTGGTCCTTCTGATGGCTTCCCCTCCTGCATCTCCTCTTCATCTGTCTCCCAGACCACTCCCTCCCACAGCACATCCTTCTCCTCTGGCTTTTATTACCCAGCTGCCCACCTGATCCTGGCTTCACGTCTCTCCCTTCCCACAAACCTAGCTCAGACCTTAAATCACCTCATACAAAACAAAACAAAACAAAACTTTAAGGGCAAAACAAACCAGGTAAACATTTATCAGGCGGCAACACTCTTGCAACTCCAGGGCATACCCTGGCCCTGCCCGAACGTAGAGATGAACAAACTGAAGCAAAGAAGGATGATGTTCTGCCGAAAAATGGATCAAGACCGAGGGGTCCAAACTCTTAAACCCATGCTCTTTTCACAGTCCTCCGGTTTTTATGACATATAACCGGATTTTTAGCTTTGTGATGGCAGAAGAAATTGACACCACACCGAAGATATATTTTCCTTTAGTTTCCCACTTCACATATGGTAAATGCTTGATGATAAATACTTGTGATGCCATTCATCGATGTGCCACTCCCACCACCCAGCGTGAATGAGTATCTACTCGCTGCACTATGCTAGAGGTAGAAAAGTCAGGTGCCTGTCTTCCTGGGAAGAACACTCCTGGTGGATGGGTGGCAGCCCCCAGAGGAACATGGTCTCCTCTTGCTTCCACCCCTGAGATCCAGTCTGGTAAGACCTCATCCTAGAAGAGCAGGTATATTTTAAGGTTGAGGGAGCTCTCCCCATTGCATCATCAATATTATTAATCATCTCTATCCTTCCTGGTTGGCTGAGCTGCCCAAGGACAGGCATGTGTTTTTAGGCATCTCTGATTCAGCAAACTTACTACTACAGAGGCTGGTGGTTAGTAGGGGCACAGGAAATGCTAAGAAAGGAACAAAGAAGTGGTTTCACTTCAGGCTAGGAGAATAGGTCTGATAAAGCTCAAGCTCAACACCCAAACGGAGGAGCCAAGATTTTAGAGAGCAGAGAAGATTGGGATTTATTTGACTCTTCAACTCTACATAAGGTAGATTCAATTCCCAAGGTTTTTCTTGGAATTTCTTTGACCTTCTGAGGAAGGGATGGTTCTAGTTTGGAGAAGGAAGATTTACTTGGAATTGGCTTTGAATGGCATTGGAGTCCCATCCCTGCTCATTTCAGTTTCAAGGTTATTGCCAAAGTTCTCTAATTTGAGCCAAATGAAGGGAGAAAGCCTGCTGGGAGAACCTTGGTTCGAGGTCTTCTCTTCGCTAACTTCAGGATTCTCATAGCTAAAGTGGGTGGGTTGGATTAGATAATAGCAAGACATTCAGCACAAATAGTTTTAAAAATATGTTTTTATTGATTTCAGAGAGAGAAAGGGAGAGGGAGAGAGATAAAGAAACATCATTGAGAAACATTGATGGGTTGCCTCCTGCATGCCCCCTACTGGGGATCAACCCTGAAACCTAGGCATGCACCCTGACTGGGAATTGAATGGGTGACCTTTCAGTGCATGGGATGATGCTCAACCAACTGAGCCACACCAGCTGGGCATCAGCACAGATGTTTTGAACAGAAGAAGGAGCAAAGGTTAAGGTCAAATGTGTTTCTGCCTTCTTAGTGGGGCAGAACAGAAGAAACCTCTGACCCTGGGCTAGAAACTGTCTGGGGCAATGGAGACAGAGTTCATCTTTAGGTGATGAACTAATCCTGTGGCAGGATCACCAGAGTCTAATTTGGAGGTGACGTTCGTTTGCCCAACCGAGAGCAGTAGTTGCCTGTGAGGTACCTCTTTCACAACCTCAAAACTTTGAGACCATGGTAGATCTTTACATGGGGACTGACACTGAATTTAATGGCCGGGTTAGGGCCCATAACATGACTTACCTAAGATCATTCAGCAAGTTGGGGCCAGAACTCAGGTCTCCTGACTCCAAGTCCTATACTTTCCCCCCTGTATCTTTGGGTTGGGATAACTTAGTTTGGAAGAAACCCACATCTCTCCAAGAAAATGTGGACAAGCCCAAGTGTCTGATTAAAGGCCACGTGGGCACCTGGTGCAGCCACGTGGGCAGCAGGTGTTTTGTTTTCCTAACAGCAGAGGCCAGAACCCACCTTTACCAAGTCAGAGAATAAGAGGGAGTTGATAACCTG
This sequence comes from Vespertilio murinus, assembly GCA_963924515.1. Taxonomy (NCBI): domain Eukaryota; kingdom Metazoa; phylum Chordata; class Mammalia; order Chiroptera; family Vespertilionidae; genus Vespertilio; species Vespertilio murinus. The sequence goes on along the minus strand of OZ004706.1, from coordinate 152,925,393 downwards.
GGGAAGCTTCCCCATCAACCCTTGCAGCAGGCTGGGAGCCACTCCAGTTCTGGATTCTTCTCCTAGTAGAATTTGTTCTTAGCTGCTTGTTCCTTCTCTTGGTTCCAGGATTAGCCAACAATGGCTCAAGAGGTTACTGGCTCACTCTAAGATCTTTGACTCTTTCTTGCCCCAAGAGCCTGAGAACTAGTGCTTCTCCAGTCTAGTCCCTTCTTTTTACAGATGAGGAAACCGAGGCCTAGAATGGACATTTTATAAGGGACTCTTGCATATTAAAAGGCTCTGAGGTATAAAAGGCCAAACACAAAAGGCATTTCAAGCAACATGATGGGAGGAAGCTAGAGTAGGCAAGAAGAAATATTTTGGTGCAAGGAGCACCCCTCATAGCATCATAATTCCTATTCCTATAGGTTCACTCTTGCAGCTGATCTCTTACACACACAGAGAGAAAGTGATGTTTCTAAGGTGACCTGAGTTCACGGGGATGAGAATGGGTAGGGGGTGGGTAGAGCCACTGGATCCTTCATCAGCACACTCTCAGTTTATGCTGCAGTTCAGGGCTTGCAAATGAATCCCAGGCACCATCTGCAGATCTGCAAAAACCATCACCAGTTCCTTACCCACAGCTGCTGTCTGTGCTCCTCCAAGGCTTCCTCTGCAGATAAACGTGTCTCGGCCTTTGCATGCCATCTTGCCCTCAGTATCCCTGACTCTCAGGGAACACTGCTCACCACATGATTTCCAGCGGAGAAGCTCATCTCTGCAAAACAGCGCCACGTGATTAGGTGTTCCTGTTTGTGCGTGGACCAAACCATGCTGCTTGTCGGAATGAGATGTACAGACACATCAAGGTGTGTGGGGCCTTTTCCTCTCACATAGGCAGCAGCTATTACAGATGAAGGAACCTCGCAGAGTCCATGGCTAGTCAGACCCTTTTGGGTGGGTTCACACTGACGAAGTCAAAACAGGTTTCAATCTTGTACTCTATCTCTGCCATTCCATTCCTTTGACCCAGATCTTAGCAAATTACCAATATTAGCTGTCAAATATAGGATTGAGGGGCTAGGGTGGGGTGGGAAGCAGTGTTCTCGTGGGCAAGGCTACAAGGCATAACTGAAAGGAAACTGGACTTGAGATCCAGGTCTAGACCTGGTTTTCACAGACATCAGCTCTGTGACCTTGGGCAAGTCTCCCTTTGGGGATAGTTCTTTCTGTGAAATGGAGATATGGTAGTAATATTTAACCAAACTACCTCTCAGCTGGTTTGGAGGCTCAAAAATCTAAATATTGGATGAGTAAGTGCTTTGAACAGTGCAGTACAGGAAAGGAGTGGCTGCTGCTGGAATATTCCGATAGAAATAACACAGTTGGGGTGAGTGAGCTTCCCTAGGGCTCCCCGACAGGGCGAATGTGTACATGGGCTGGGACATTTTCCATGAAACATATTCCAGGGCTGAGGAGGGAAAACAGACAAACACGAGGAAGTCATCTATTAAATATAGGAAGCAGTAGGTGGGTATTTAAACGGCAGGCTTCATGTGGAAAGATTATGGACTAATTTTCTGTCTGAAGCTCTAGATATCCACAAGAACGATGTGCCTCCATCTCCAGCCCAATCGCTTCCATTGGCTGTGGCAGGAGAGCGTGGCAGCTGAACTGTACTCTATGGCTGGATTTTTATTTGTTCTCTGAAATGGGATTCATTTTGTCAGCATGTGATTGTCAGCCCAGATCAATATCTCTAGTGTGATTAGTATTCTATACTCAGTTAGACAGGCAAACACACACACACACACACACACACACACACACACACACACACACACAACTTTCCAATACTTTCCATACATATTTGCAATCATGATTTCATTTACCCCTCAAATAGATGTTCCTGAAATGGACACGATCCTCCTAAAGTAATCCTTTAGACTGTTTTCTAGAAATGGAAGTTCTGAGGTTTTCGGTGGGAACATTCTATGTAGAATACATGCAAGAATATGCAGGATCCCCTTGTCCTGACGAAATTGTGGTGTGTGTGTTCTTGTGGGTATGACTGGGACTGTGCTTAAGGGTGAACATGAGCTGTATTGTAAACTCAAGTTGTTGTGGTTGGCATTAGTGCGAGATGATCAGTGAAAACGGGAGAGCTATGCCGATCCGCCCAGATCCCTGCCAAGGAAAGCTTCAAGTCACATCACCCTTTCCTTCCCATGGCACTCTGAGTTTTCCCTTTTGTTTGTTTTTAATCTTAAAAGGTTCTTAAGCTAATAGAAATCACTAGTGTCTTTTAGGAATGCTCTATATATTGCTGGAGGCCGTGATTCAAAGTAGCCCGCCGCTAGAACGACCATAGATTCTGGTTTTCTCAGGACAGTCCTTCATTTATGCCCAGTGTCCTCACGTAATTACAGTGGTGTGTCACTTAATGACAGGGATATGTTCTGAGCGGTATCGTCATTAGGTGATCCTATCATCATGTGAACAGCACAGAGTGCACTTACACAAGCCTAGATGGCAGAGCCCACTACCCACCTAGGCTATGTGGTATAATCTATTGCTTCTAGGCTACAAGACTGTACGCACAGCATGTTACTGTACTGAATACTGTAGGCAATTGTAATGTGCCGTGCTACAACATTACAATGGCTATGATGTTACTAGGGTCACTAGGCAATAGGAAGTTTTCTGCCCCATTATAATTTTGGGGGACCACCATTGTGTATGTGGTCCATTCTAGATAAAAATGTCATGTGGCCCATGACTGTACAGTAGAGCCACCTCCCACTCTCAAAATGTCTTAGTGTGGATGATAATTTTGACCTTAACGTGTGCCTGTCTTCATTCATTCATTTCTCTTTCACCGAGGAAACATTTGTAATTCATCTGTTGTGTGCCAAGCACTGTGCTAGCGCGCTGGGGATGAAGTAGGAGATGGAAGTGGGAAACAAGAAGGGAATGAAAAAGGGGAATAAGAAGTAGTCTTTAGCTGAAACCGGTTTGGCTCAGTGGTAGAGTGTCAGTCTGTGGATTGAAAGGTCCCAGGTTTGATTCCGGTCAAGGGCATGTACATTGGTTGCGGGCACATCCCCGGTAGGGGGTGTACAAGAGGCGGCTGGTTGATGTTTCTCTCTCATCGACATTTCTAGCTCTCTATCTCTCTCCCTTCCTCTCTGTAAAATATCAATAAAATATATTTAAAAAAAAGAAGAAAAAAAAAAGAAGTAGTCTTTGCTCTCGTGGAGCTCATACTCCGGTGGGAAAGATCAAACCATGTAATACATGTGCTACATAAAAAGGTATGGTCAGTTTATGTGCACAGTATTGAGGGAATGCAGAGGAGGCCAGCCAGCTCACCCAACTCCCTCAAGGGAGGGAGGAGTGGTCAAAGAGTTCAAAAAGAATGATCATCCTCTCCAACCATCAGAGTGTTCTCCTCAAAGGCTCTGGATGAGTCATAAAATCTTTCCTGATCTAGGTTTTAAAGGAAGCATAGTACTCCAGAGCTTTATTGAGGGTGGGGCAGAGGGATTTTTTTTTTTTAATAACTCCTACCACCTGCAACTTCTCTCCAGCCCTGTACATCTAAAGGCCCTTTCAGAATGATATTTGTGTTTTGTTCTCATTGGTTCATATCCTGACCCATGAACTTGGCAACCAGAGAAATAGAATATGGTTGGCAATTAAATAGGGCAAAGAATTCTAGCTGCTTTAACAAACCCATACTCTTTCTGGCTTAACATAATAAGAGTTTATTTCCACTCAAGCTTCTTGTACAGTGTGGTTCCATCATCTTCTAGAGCAGGAGTCATGGGATAAATCTGGCCTGCTGGCTGTTTTCGTATATGAAGTTTTATTGGGACACAATCATGCTCATTCATTGACTCACTGCCTATGCCTACTTTGCACTACAACAGCCCAGCTGAGTAGTTATAACAAAGACTATAGCCCACAAGCCTCAAGTATTTACTATCTGGCTCTCTACAGAAAATGTTTGCTGACCCCTCCCTCAGTGCCTCGGAATTATTTCCAGGGCATAGGCTTCTGGCCAGAGAATGTCCTCAGTGAACAGAAAGTGTGCAAGATTATTTGAAGGGCAGGCCTAGAAGTGATACATACAACTTCTGAACTTAGCTCCTGGCTACATGAGTATCTACCCTGTTTCCCCGAAAATAAGAGTGTCTTAAATTAATTTTTGCTCCCAAAGATGCGCTAGGTCTTATTTTCAGGGGATGTTTTATGTTTCCATGAAGTAGGTCTTATTTTTGGGGAAACACCGTATGTATCTCTAAAGGGTTACAGCACCTTCAGGTTCAGCTGGGGGATGTAGTTGAGCGGTGTGCTCAGAAGAAAAGGGAAATGGACTTGGTGAAGGGTATGCAGTCTCTGCAACAGAGACTCTCCTCTCGTGACCACTGGCCCAGGCTTATGCTAAAGGCTTCAGGAGGATCAGGGGGAAATCGTTATTTATAAGAGTTTGTGAGGGCATTATCATTCAGTTTGCATTTGGTCCTCAGGGCTGCTTTGAATAGCTCAGAATCGAGCTCAAGTAACTTTTCAGAAACAGACTCTACAAACATTAGCTCAAGACTAGAAGGGATATTTGAGGTGGACTATCTCCTCTCTGGGGGTCTGCAAATTCCAGCGGCCTTTGGGAGATCTCTCTTTCCCACCCCCTGGATGGATAGCTCTGCTTCTTGACTCGTTCTAAGATTTGTTTCCCAGCAATCTGTCACACTTTCCTGTGAGGCTCATTCTTCCCCAGCGCACCAGGCACACCAAACGCTCTGCCAGGAGAGTCCTTCTGTTCCTTACCCTAGGTCAGACAAGCCACCTGAGGGGCTGTGTCTCTCCACAGAGGCTTCAGCTCCTCCTATTCGGTAGTGTAGACAGCTGGGGAGAGGGATGGTCTGCTTTCCAAAAAAGCGGGAGACCTGGACAGATGTGTGAGTGGCAACTGTTTGCTCTAGGAAGGCTCTGAGTGAATTCTACATCCACCCAGAGGTCTGGGAGAGGTCCCACTGTCCCCAGTGAGAAACAGCTTTGCTAACCAGCTAGATCAGCCACTGGCCCAGTATTGGCAGCTTAAGGAGACTTTAACCTTATACTATACTGTTCTGGTTGGATTTTTAATTTTCTTAGCATGTTACATTTATAAGAGCTAATATAGCCCTAGCTGGTTTGGCTCAGTGGATAGAGTTCCGGACTGTGGACTTCAGGCCGGGTTCAATTCCACCCAAGGGTACATACCCAGGTTACAGGCTCCATCCCCAGTAGGAGGCGTGCAGGAGGCAGCTGATCAATGATTCCCTCTCCCTTCCTCTCTGAAAGCAATAAAAATATACTTAAAAAAGAGACTAAATAATTAAAAAATAAAAAAAACTGTATAATGCATTTTAGAAATTTTTAAATTAGAAATGAAATTTGAAAAAGGCATGTAGTACCTAACAGAACTATCTGGAAAATTTATTGATATGGGTGTTAATGGATTACAGCATTGCTCTACTCATTACTATTCTTAGATGAGTTTAGGGATAAACCTGCTCATGTTTTAAATAAATGTATCATTGAGGGAAAAAAAAAAGGAAGGAAGAAAGGAAAAAAGAAAAACAAAGTCAATAAGTATGTTTCTTTTGGAGGTAACTGCCACTGGGGAAAAGTCCAGCTCTGAGGCCTAGGTTTGCATCCCATCATGGGTTTATACCCCACCCTGGATTTGCATCCTGTTCCTAGATTTGTATCCCAATTTTGGTTTTGTACCCTTTTCCTAGGTTTGCACCCCATTCTACAAGGTTCCCGTGTGACATTGTACCAAGAGGTGCAATTCTCCAGGGTCCTCATCTGTAAATAGAGATAATTATGCTATCTTGTGGCATTGTGCAATTCAAAGGAAATCATGAACCTCTTTTATGGAAAAGTGTGGTACAAATATGAGAAATTTTCATTGCTGTCCTCTGGAGGAACCTCGAGGGCAGGCTTGGGCTGGATCTCAGGACAGCTTCTGGCCACATGGCCGCTGGACCTACCTTGTTCTTTAGTTTCTTCCTGGGATTCCTGCTCCTACATGACTTCTTGAGGATGGGGACTGAGTACTTCCTTAGGACCTGGATTCCTGAAGGTCAGACCTAGACTGGGGAAGCTGGACAAAGGAACTGTCCCTCGGTAGGCTGTGCTGGCCAGTGAGTCCTCCAGCACTCCATCCCTCTCTCCTCTGAGGAGGCCACCCTCTATGTAGGTGCTACTTTATCTATATATAAAATAGAGAAATATACTAATTAACTGGGACTCCATAACGGAGGAGGTTGTGCAGTGTAGGGGTGGGGCGGTAAGGCCTCCGCACGCCTGTACTAAGGGAGGGCCTGGTCAGCAGTCACCGTGGCTGTTCAAGGGCGAGAGAGGAAGGCAGGGCCGGACCTGCAGTGGCTATGGCTGCCTTGGGGCCTGGGGAGCCAGGGAGGGCCTGACTGGCAACTCCAGGGTGGGCAGCGCAGCTGGACCTGCCCCCAGGCAGGTGTGTCCATGCAGCGTGATAGCAGACAGCAGGGCCTGCTTGCCCATTGCTGCAGTGTGGAGCAGGAAAGCCCTGCAGAGAACCGAGAACCACAGGGAACAGGCCTAAGCTGTCAGTAGGCCATCCCCAGAGAGCTCCTGGATTGGAGATGGTGCAGGTCAGGCTGAGGGACCGCTCCCCTCCATGCACAAATTTCATGCACCTGGCCTCTAGTAACTTATAAAGGACTAGAGGTGTGGTGCACGAATTCATGCATGAGTGGGGTCTGGCTGGCCTGCCTGATTAGGGTGGGGGTGACTGATCAGGGGCAGGGCCAGTTGAAGGAGGGGCCATGGGTGATTGGCAGGCCAGCCCCACTTCCTGGTTGAAATCCTGGTTGAACTCCCAGACAAGGGGACAATTTGCATATTAGCCTATTATTATATAGGATGCTTCTCAGCCATTTTCCTTCCTAATCCTTAATAGCCACTCAGAAAGGCAGGGAGAGCAGCATCAGTAACTCAATTTTCAGATGAGGGACCTGGGGATTAAAGAGTGAAATGGAGTAAAAAGAAGGCCACTGACAAGTGTTTAGCACCTTCTTCTTCTTTTTTAAAAAAAATGTTTTTATTGCTTTCAGAGAGAGGAAGGGAGAGGGAGAGAGAGAAACATCAATGATGAGAGAGTATCATTGATCATCTGCCTTCTGCATCCCCACACTGGGGATTGAGCCTGCAACCTGAGCATGTGCCCTGACCTGGAATGGAACCTCAACCTCCTGGTTCCTAGGCCAACGCTCAACTGCTGAGCATGCCAGCTAGGCTAGCACCTTCTGTTTGCAAGGCAATGTGCTGGGCACATCAAGTGCATGGTGATGGAGTAAGTAATGGGAAGATCTGGAACTGTGGTCCAAGTCTCCAAGTTCTGAGTGCTCTGTAAGCTCTGAGTGCTCTAACTAAGAATGACATCGGGAAGGAGGTTATGGGCACTGGATTTTGGGTGATGGGGGTGGGCATGGTAGACTGGCAAGAGAGTGGGAGGAGCAGGTGCGGGTGGGGAGGGGATGTTGGCAGCTGGTTAAGTATGAGGCTCTGGGTGGGGTTGGGCCTTAGCTTCCATTATGTGGCTATCATGAAAGTGCCCAAATAAATAAAGGTTTGCAATTACTGGGAGACGTGGGTTTGGGAATCTCCCAGCAGCAAGACCTAGATGTTAATTAAGCTTAAGATAGGTTATTATCTCTCTCCATTGGCTCAACAGAGGGGAGCTGATGCAGATGGCAGGTTGGGGACTTTCCCATATAGCTGTATGTGAGATTTTGGTCTTTAAGAGGCACCCAACCTGGAGCTTTGGGGCTACCTCTCAGGGCTTATCACTGAGGGCATTTCCTAGCCCTCCCTCACAGTTACAGGAGGCTTTCTGGAGCCACCTAACTCGTGCTCCCACACTGGGGCTGCCGGAGTGTGGGGTACAGAGTATGGGGAGCCGACAGGCTGTTCCATCTAAAGTCCTCAGGGCAGATAGGCAAGGGAGGTGTTAACACATTTAATGACCAGCATGGCATGTTCGCCCACTATCGTAATGGACACTGGTCACAGCACTAGCCTACCATAGGTTCTGGGAGCCCCTCTTTGGCCAGGGGTTAACTCCTCTACTCCTCTATTGCTGGGTCTTGGACAGGTGTGCGTGTGTGTGTGTGTGTGTGTGTGTGTGTGTGTGTGTGTGTGTGTGAGAGAGAGAGAGAGAGAGAGAGAGAGAGAGAGGGAGAGAGAGAGAGAGAGGAGGTGGGGGGAGTAGTTTCCAGAGAGAGGGCCTGAGTGACAACAGAAGAATTACCGCAGGGAGGCTTAGGTCAGTGATACTTACCAACAGATGGAAATAACTGAATGCTTTATCCATCAGTATGGCTACGCTAGCAAAAAAAATCAATCATGAGAAAAGCACTTTTTTAAAAATCTGTAAAGTAGTTTACAGATATCAAAGATTTTACAGCAATAACAATAATAGGATGTTATTATTGATAATGGTATTTAGTCCTTTCGCAAAAGCACCATTGGATTAGGCTTTCATGCCTCTTTCCTAATGGGCTGCCTTTCCAATATGAAGAGGAGGTTTCTGATTGGCAACTCTTGCTTTTAGGTAGTGGGAGAAGTAAGTCATTCTGCTTATTTAGCATCTTCCATCAGCAGGGGCTTTTGGATTGATGCAAGATAGATAGTCACCCATGGGGTAGGCCATCTGGTGATCTGAGTCTGTCCACCTTTTAGATCAAGAACATACATTGGTGAAAAAGTGAGCTGCTTAGCATTCAACCTTCTATTCTAAACATCGATGCTAAACATTTAAATTTTATAAGTAATAACTAATATGCTATAGCATAGTTTAACAATGGTATTTTTGTATTTGTTATCTCACTTGGTCTTCAACGGCCCTCTCCAATGGCTAGGTATTATTATTCCCATTTTATAGATGAGGAAACTAAGGCAAAGAGAGGGGGAATTGGCTTTGAATCACAGTGTCAGAAATATTAGTGATATCTGGTTATTAGCTTCTGTTTGCAGATGGAAAAGCCATCTGGAATAAAGGTCATGCTGAAGTCTCTATAATTAGAGCAGAGATAACATCTAAGGTGCTTTCTTGCAATTATTTTAAGAAAACTAACTGAAATTTAAGTCATTGTCTGTGTGATCCATGACTTAAGTTTGAATTTTTGGGGGATAAAGGAAGTGGCTGACTTCCACTTTTTGGGTCAGGATCTGAACCAGATCCTACAACATGTGGTCAAGTGGTTGCTTTGAGCCCCTAATTACTGATTTTAAAGCAACATAAAAGACACAGACCCTAAGAGATGGGTTTTAAGGATGGACAATGGACACTCAGCACAGGTGTGAATGGGGTCCTGGGAGCCTCATCCACTATAGAGAGTTCTGGAAGAGTTTCTTTTCCTCAACACCTACCCTCTACACCCCCTGCCTCAGCAACCTATACCCCTGTCTGCCAGGAGCCTTCCTAGGATTTGGGATGGGAGAAGTCCTTGGCTCTGCCCATTCCTACTGCTTCACCCCATTGATATCCCTCCCCTTTCTATATCCTTCCCCTTTCTGTATCCAGACAGGCTCTACCATCAGGCCAGGACATGGTGCCAGGCTCTGAAGAATAGGAGACTCACCTGAGAGTTCTGCTCTCAAGGAGCTTATGGCTTTGGGAGGGGAGAGAAAGGCAGAGGTACACAGAACCAGCCATGATTCCCCATAGTAAGTTCTCCAGTTGCGTTCCCGATAAAATGCCATGGAAATGTGGAGATAAGAGGAGCCCAGGAAGAGGAAAATGCCTGTGGGCCCAGAGGGAGGAGCAGGATTTGTGACTGGGGAGAAGGCATTTTAGGCTGTAGGAATATTCAGGGAGCATGTAGAGTGCCATGGTTCATCAGTAAAGTGCCTTAGGGTTAGGGTATGAGGTGTGTGTGTGTGTGTGTGTGTGTGTGTGTGTGTGTGTGTGCTCAAAGATGGAGAGATAGAGAGACGGGGTCAGGTTGTAAAGAGCTTGTATCTCCGACAACTTTGACCTTTTAATTGGAAACTGTGGATCTGAAGGATTTTAAGAATGGTGCCAAGAGATGACAGTGTAAGAGTGCTCATTACAAGGTGGTGGGAGGAGGGATGGGAGTGAGGATAGCCCAGGGGCTGAGAGAACAGGGAAGAGGCCTTCATAATAGCCCAGGCAGAGATAATAAAGGGCTGGGTGAGGAGGAGATTCTGGAATGGGAGAGGGAGACAGGTCCCTGGGACATTTTAAAATAATCTGGAGGACAATCAGAGAGTGAAGTGTCCAAAATGCAGGGGTGTGTTGGAGCTGGCTACGTACATCTTTTCCCAACTCTGCACTTAGGGACATCATGTTGGGAGCTTTAAATCAGCTTTGGGAAAAGTATTAGTACCACAGGAAGTAAGAAAGGGTACATATCAGGACCCTGTCTCTCAAGAGAGCTGGTTTTTAAACATTTCCCAGCACACAATTGCTGAGTTAGAGGACGGGGTCAGATGAAGTGGGCTTGGGCAGTTTCAGAGGCATTTGAGATGGGCCTTGGGCAAGAGATGGGTTTGCGGTAGGTAATGGAAGGCATTTTTGGTGAACTACACCGTGTAAGCAAAGGCCCACTTCCGTCTGGGTATCTCAGCACAGAGCAGGCCACTTAGGAGATGCTCAGTGACCATTTGGGGGCTACTGCTAACAGAGTCTTAAATTAGATCTTTATGAGTTGGTAGATCAGATGAAGGATTGAAATGTTCATTCATTGCTTAAAGTTCGCCTGCCTTATTTGTGCCATCTTTGCACAGAGCTGTCCCTGAATCCAGTTTTAATGGTTAATTAGTCACCCCCCCCCCCAAATTTCTAGATTATTATTTAGCAAAGAGAGTGCTTCAGAGGCTTTCTCAAGATCACAGCTAGTGAGTAACCTTCATCAGGATCAGAACTTTGTTTTTTTTTTTTTTTTTTAAATTTTATTTTATTAAGGTATTTTCTGTGTACATAGTTTACCATTGGCCCCCCCCCCCCACCTCCCATTTATGCCCTCCCTCCCCAGAGTTCTGTGTTCATTGGTTGTACTTATGTTCATGCATACCAGTCCCTCGGTTGTTCTCCTATCTCCCCCCAGGTCTCCTTCCCCTCCCCGCTGTCATTTGGCAGTCTGCTTGTTTTATGGTGACTATCTCAGGACCATATGAATAGAGTCCGCTCCTCCTCTGGTTTTCACCGTCCCTTCCCCTGGGTCCCACTGCTTCCCCTGGGACACACGGCTCACCTGGGGCACTCGGCCCCCTGGGACACTCGGCTCACCCGGGGCACTCGGCCCCCTGGGACACTCGGCTCACCCGGGACACCCTTCCCCTTTGGGGGGTACGGCTTACCCGGGGCACATGGCCCCCTGGGACACTCGGCTCACCCGGGGTACTCGGCCCCATGGGGCACTCGGCCCCCTGGGACACTCGGCTCACCCGGGGCACTCGGACCCGTGGGACACTCGGCTCACCCGGGGCACTCGGCCCCATGGGACACTCGGCTCACCCGGGGCACTTGGCCCACTGGGACACACGGCTCACCCGGGACACCCTTCCCCTTTGGGGGGTACGGCTTACCCGGGGCACATGGCCCCTTGGGACACTTGGCTCACCCGGGGCACTCGGCCTCCTGGGACACTCGGCTCACCCGGGGCACTCGGCCCCCTGGGACACTCGGCTCACCCGGGGCACTCGGCCCCCTGGGACACTCGGCTCACCCGGGGCATACGGCCCCTCTAGGGTGTTGGGGTCGCATATTGGAGGCGCCGCGCTAGCTTCTTGCTAGCATGGCGGGCAGTCTGGGACAGCTGCAGTTGGGCTGAGATGGTTGCAGGCGGGGGGACCACCTTCAAAGGTGTCTCGTTCGGTGTGGGAGCGGAACAGCTGCAGACATGGAGGCTAAGTTCTGAGGTCGCCCACTCCCTGAGCCCAAGGCGTGGTGTGCTCTGTTCTTGGTGGATTTCCTTTATTCTCGGTGGCAGTGGCGGGTGGCGGTGCCAGGTGCAATATTGACAGTTGCTCCTGTGGTTCTATTACCACTGTAGTTTTAAAGTTCACATGGTGGTGGTGGTGAGAGCTTCAGCTTGGCCATGTGGCATCGGAGGATGGGCTCGCCTGGGTGGGTAATGGAAGGCACCGTGCCATTTCCTCACCAGGGCGCTCCATTTCCCTCCCAGCATGGTGGGTGTGCTGGGAAGATTGTGGGCGGGCTGTGATGGCTGCATGGGGAGAGTCCGCCCTCAATGGTGTCCTCTTTGTTGCAGATGTGGAGCTGCTGTGGATGCAGAGGCTAATTTCTGAAGCCACATTCTCTATGAGCCCAGTGTGTAGTGAGCTCTGATTTTGGTGGATTCCCATTCTTGGGGGCGGTGGTAGGTGCGGCAGCGATGGTAGCTCCTGTGGGTCAATTTCCCCTGTAGTTTTAAAATCCGCATGGTGGTAGTGTCTGATGCTTTGGCCTGACCATGTGGCAGCGGAGAGAGGATTCTCCGGGTCTGCCAATGGAAGGTGCAGCACCAGCACAGCGCGTGCGCGAAGGCCTGGCACAGCAGGCTGCGGGCGGTGACGGAGAGTCCCCGCGATGTCTTAGTCTTTCAGACTTAGTGGAATGCTTCCCCTGAGCCAGGACAAGCAGCACCACCACCACAAATATTGGCCAGCTCAGTGCTGCCCCTCTACAGGTGACAGTAGGGGCATCCTCACCTTGGTAGGCCTTTGCTCTTGGAGGTCTTAACCAGTGGAAGGCAGCACGGCACAGAACTGCCCCACCTTCTCAGTCCTCCGCAGGATCAGAACTTTGGAGTTGGAACTTACAGCTGCAAAACATTTCTTTAAAACTTTTTTAAAAAAGTTTTAAAATTAGCTGTAGAATAACAATGAATATTTATTATCTCACAATTTCACCTACTGGAGGTCAGGCATTTGGGAGTGACTTAGCTGGGTAGATTTGGCTTGGAGACTGGATTAGTCAGGGTTTTCCAGAGAAACAGAACTGATAGTGTGTAGTGACGAGTTATTGTAAGGAATTGGCTCATATTTTAAAGAGGCCGAGAAGTTCCACTATCTGCTGTCCAACGGTTTGAGAACCAGGGGAGCCAATGGTATGAGTCCCAGTCTGAGGGCAAGAGAGACTAGGAGATGAGGTGACCCAGCTCCAGCAGCAAAGCTGGAAAACGTGGGGCTAAATTCTTCCTTCCTTTACCTTTTATTCCATTCAGGCCCTCAGCAGATTGGTGATGCCCACCCACATTGGGGAAGGCAGTCTACTTTACTGAGCCCTCAGATTAAAATGCTAATCTCACTCAGAAACATTCTCACAGACACACCCAGATATGTTTAATCTGGGCACCCATGGGCAATCAAATTGGCATATAAAACTAACCATCACAGGGTATCTCACGAAATCCCAGTCAAGATGTCAGACAAGGCTACAGTCGCCTGACTGGGGCTGGAGGATCTGCTTCTGGGGGTGGGGGGGGGGGTAGGGGGGGCAGACTCTCAGGGCTGGGGATTTGTGCAGGATGGTGGAAGACTTTATTCTTCACCAGGGCACCTTCCGTGGGGCTGCGGGAGCATCCTCATAACATGGCAGCTGACTTCCTCCTGAGCAAGTAACCCAGGGAGAGATGATCCAGAAGTTCCAACATCTTTTATGACTTAGCTTTAGAAGTTAACATTGTCATTTCCAGAGCATCCTAGTGCTTCCATAAGCAAGTCTTATTTATGTAGGAGAGGATAAGAGGCAGGAATCACTGGGACCACCTTGGATGTTGGCCTCCACAAAACCCAGCACAGAAAATGAGTTAAAACCATGAGACTCTTGAAGTCAGAAGACATGGTTCTGCCATTTGGTAGGTAGGGATCCCATGAAAGGCCCAGATTCCTTATCTATAAAGTGGAACTATAGCTTCTGCCTGGTTTACTGTAATGGATTGTGATGAGGACCAAACTGCATAGAATAGCACAGATGTGAGTTATGGTGATCACTCCTGTGCCCCCTGTGGTTAAAAAAACCCCAAAACAAAACAAGATAGAGAACCCAAATCCCTGTTTATTGGCAGCTCTTCAGCAAAGCTGAGGTGTCTTAGGCCTCTTGAAGGTTATGGGCTCTAGAATGAGCCTCTTTGGACTCAAAGCCCAGCTCCACCACTCACCAGCAGTGGGATCTTGGGTCAGATACTGAATCCCTTAGTGCCTCAATTTCCTCACCTATTCCCATGGAGATGATGGCACTACCTACGTCACAGGGTGGCTGTGAGAATGAAATTAGCTCATTCACGTGAAGCATTTAGAACAGGGCCTCCTGATAGTCAGTGGCTGCGCCATACAAATAACAGCTTTGGCTACAGAATGACCACAAAGTCTGGAAACATAGGTGTTATTTTATCATCCATTAAGAGCAATATCAAAAACCACTTATTATACAGTTGCCTGTGTTTCCAGACTTGGCGGCCAACCTGTATCATGCCCCCTGATCCCGATTGTCCAGGCAGTCTACTCTGTCCATCAGTTGTGCCTATAATCTAGTTTGCTGATCTGGTATAAGATTCTAATCTCTCATTAGAGAGGAGAAGGCTTTCATTATACTTATTAATGTCGTCCCCGCCTCCAAGCTTCCCCAGATGTGGGGTGCTGTTAACGCTGCTCTCAAGCGTGTTGCTCACCCCAGTGGGGCCTTTTATTACGTGAGCACACAGGGTAGAACGGCTGTCCTGTGCTATTAAGTTGGTTTTGCAAACCACAGTGGCCAGCCACCTAATGACATAAAGATACATCTTACCTCAAAGGGGGCATCACATGAAAAGGGTTCCGAACAACCTGTGGCAGGACCCTGGGAAGGGGATGTTGCAGAGAAGAAAAGTTTGGAGTTGCAGAGATGTACCCTATGTTAACATGTCAACATACAAACTCTGAGCCTAGACGCTGGTAGCTTTGATGGTGTTTAACTTATGTTATGCAATGACTCTTTACAAATACTTGACCAGTTTCTGTAAATATCTAGCTCTCTGGTTTGTATAAAGTTTTGTTTTGTTTGAAGGATCTGGGCCATATCTTCCTGGAGAACCTCTATGCCTAGAAGGGCTTTTTCAAAACCTGTTCTTGGAACACTAATCCTATGGGGTGTTACTGGATGTTGCTTTAAAAAAAGCTTTTAGTTATCAAATGACCTTGAAGAAACACTGAAATAAACATAATTAAACAAGTGTGTTTTTTTTTTAAGGAAACAAACAGAACCTCTCATGATGTATAGGCTAATAAGCTTTATAATCTCTAAGAAGGTGATAAAATCTATAGTTTTTCCACAATTATTGGGTCATAAACCTCCCTTTAAAAAATATATATTTTATTGATTTTTTAGAGAGAAGAAGAGAGAAAGGGATAGACAGTTAGAAACATCGATGAGAGAATCATCGATAAGCTGCCTCTTGCACACCCCCTACCGGGGACGTGCCCTCAACCAAGGTACATGTCCTTGACCGGAATTGAACCTGGGACCTTTCAGTCCGCAGACTGACGCTCTACCACTGAGCCAAACTGGTTTTGGCCATAAACCCCCTTTTTTTGGGTGGAATATATTTCAGAAAATCTATTCAGTTGATATAGGTAAAGGAAAATAACAACCTAATACATGGAAACCTACTATTTTATCTGTCTGGAAAACTCCCTTATTTATTGTGATACTGTATCCCTTTTCTGAGAACTGCGCCCAGCACCTCTCACATGGTTCCCAAGAGCGCTGGTGTTTCCTGCGGTGCCTGCCCTTGACCACAGGTAGAACATCCCCAGCCATAAGAGTGAGCACTGTACCTGGGCCGGGCCACTAAGTCCCTTCTGTGGAATATTTGGATTTGGGACCAATAATCCTTTGGTGGCTGAGGCTACCAGACATACTGTAAAGAGCTGTTAATGGTTTTATTTTCTGCAATATGGAGAAAGCAATTTTGCAATGAGGTTTAATAGTACCAACAGGCAGATTGAAAGACATGTGGGAGACTAAGAGTCTACTCCACTTGACTACTTGGATCTAGTTATGCTGGACTTTTCATTTCCTTCCCACTTCATGCAGTTTGGATAATGTGTGTCAGGACTGCCCAAAGTGTGGGTGGTGGACTAGTGCTGTTTCCCAAACTACGTATTACCCGTCCATAGGGAGGCAAGTGCAGAAACTGAATGTTTAGTAACTTTTATAGCTCTTGACATTGCTGAGACATCAAGTGGCACTTCATTTTTATAGTAATTCATATTTAATTTACCAAAGTATTAATATACAATGAATTTTAATAATAATATTTATATTAATAATAATTTTACACACCTGATCTTTCAGCCCAGATAGTTTGAGAAACACTGTTGTACGAGATAGTCCAGCAGGGCCGCTGAGCATGGCGGTATAGGCAGTGCACCGCACAGCTCTAGGGAGTGCCATTCACGTATGACAACACGAACGACTCTCCACTGCCCGTGCAGAGCTTGCCTAACAGTAGACACAGCCCTTTCACCCCAGCAAATTCCTTTTTGTTTTGTTTAAAGAAGCCAGAGTCTTTTTGTTGTTGTGGTTCAACCTAAAGAAATTTAAATAATACATCTACTGTCACAGTGGCCTATTTTAACTGTCTACTCTCTATAAGAGGCCTGGTTCTGCAGCCTGACTTTCCCACAGTATGATTCATGCATTGTGCTGTCTTGTTAGTGCTCCTGGAAGGAAGCAGCCTAATTCACACTGCTTGGGAGGACGCCAAACAGTCTCCTCCAGCAAACCCAGCAGTCTGTGGGCAGGCACGCCAGCACTTAAAGGTCCTTCCTCTCTCCACATCTGAGTCCCAGTGTAAAGGGATCTTACAATTAGCTGCCTGGGTGAAGGCAGGCCAGCTGGGCATTATGAACACTTTAAGGTCTGTGGGCCTGAGACATGGTTGACTTTCTAGAACAGTTTAGTAATGTCCATCAAAAGTTTTTAAAATGCCCCCTTCCCTTCTGAGAATTACACTTCTGAGATCCTCTCTTATGAAGCCATCCAAGATATATCCCCAAAGATGCCCACTGTGTTTTAATTGTGAAAATAGAAATTAGAAATAATCCGAATGTCCAACATATAGGAATAATTAAGTAGATACTAGAAATGAAGCAAAAGATAGAATAATCTGAATTCATGAAAATTATAATGTGTTTTTAAAAAAATGTATTTTTATTTCTTTCAGAGAGGAAGGGAGAGAGAGAGAGAGAGAAACATCAACCATGAGAGAGAATTATTGATTGGCTGCCTCCTGCATGCCCTATACTGGGGATCGAGCCCATAAATCAGGCACCCTGACGGGAAATCAAACCATGACTTTCTAGTTTATAGGTTGATGCTCAACCACTGAGCCATGATGGCCACGCTAAATTATAGTGTTTTAAACATATGGACAATTACATAATGTTAGGTTACATTATAATAGGCTACAATAGACCATATATGTATGAGAAAAAAATGCTAAGAAAAAAGATTAAAGAGAAATAGACTAAAATGTTAACAGTGAATGTCTCTGAAAGGAGTGACAATTTGGGCGATGACCATGGAAATATTTTTCTAAAATTTCTAGCATTTATGTCAAGAGTACATATTAGTTTGATAGGGGAAAATAAAGTTAAATATTTAACAGAAAAAATAAAAATGGGGCAGCTGTCTGTTTTAGGTTGGGCCCCCAAAATAAAGCTGGTGGGGTCACCACAGGCTTAGATCTAGCCTTCGGGTCTCAGTTCAGCAGTTTGATTTCCTCTGCGCCTCAAGATCACCTGCCCACACTGACAAGCGCACAGGCCCTAGCTCAGAGAGGGTGCTCACATTTGGGCTGAGTGCTTATGGCTAGCTGTTCCCGTTTCATTGGGTAGCATTTCCTGATCTTAGTCTCACTTTCAGAAGTGCCCTTGCCTGGGAAAACACCCGTGATGGCCAGGAATGGGCGAAGAGGCTGAAAAGAGCTGGAGGCATAAATGAAGGATATGCATCCCCCAAACCAGCAATTTCATTCCCAGGTATGTTGCCTGGATGAACCCACACATGTGCATGAATACTCATTATGCCATTGTTTGAAAGAGTAGAAAACTGGAAAAAAGATGGAAAAAATTGCCTGTCCATCAAAAGGAGAATTTATACTAATAAAAGGGTAATATGCTAATTAGACTGAACATCTTCTGGACAACCTTTCGGATGTCCTTCTGGACAAAGCCACGGTGGTGGGGCAATCAGGCCAGCAGGGGAGAGCAGTTAGGGGGATTAGGTCAGCAGGGGAGAACAGTTAGGGGCAATCAGGCAGGCAGACAGAAGTGGTTAGGGTGATCAGGCAGGCAGGGGAGCAGTTCGGGCACCAGGCAGGCAGAGTGGTTAGGGGTGATCAGGCAGGCAGGCAGGTATGCAGTTAGGAGCCAGCAGTCTGGATTTGTGAGAGGGATGTCTAACTGCCAGTTTAGACCCAATCCTGCAGGTATCAGGACAAAACCGGCAGTCTGAAATCTCCCTGAGGGATCCCAGATTGGAGAGGGTGCAGGCCGGGACCATCCTCCCTCCCCGCTGCACGAATTTCGTCACCGGGTCTCTAGTGGATACATAAATTATAGTATTTTCATACAATGCGATATCATACAGCATCAAAAAAAATGAACTAGCATTGCTATATATGAATACCAAGTTAAGAATGTTAGCAAAACAAAGCAAGCAGCAGTTGATTTCATTTATTCTGATATCATATTTATTTGTTTACCATCACATTTGATGTATTACCTAGTGTTTATATTATATAAGATATACTATTATAGTTTATTAATACTAAATTACTTTTTATGAAGTTAACAGCATGATTCCACGAAGATCCAGGTAAAATATGTGAAAATACCACTGATTACTTATAGATGTCCGCATGTGGTAAAAGCAAAGAGTCATGGGTGGGAAGCATAAACATTAAATTCCAGAGGGTGGTTTCTCTGGAAGACAGAAGAAGGGAAAAGAAACCAGAGAGGCCCCAAAGGTATTTGTGAGGTTTTGTCTTAAAAAATTTTATTATCTGAAGCAAATATGGAAAAGAATGTTAAGCTTTTCCAAAGCCGGATGGTGGGCACAAGTTATATTAATCTCTATACTGCCTTTCAGAAATATTTCATAATAAAAATTAAGTAGAGTAACAAACAGAAAGCAGGGAACCCACCCAGGATGCTTTGAGCATGACGCAGGCAGAGGGGACCAGGGGAGAGATGGGATGGTGAGCTCGCGGCAGGGAGTCTGCATGTGGCAACACGGGCCATCGCCCTGAGTGCTGCACCCTCCCAGCCCTGCCCACCGACACATGCAGCGCCTCCTTCCTCCCCTTCCAGTTTTCCAGTCTGACCTGGCAGCTCCTCTCAGACCTGCTGTCTGCTGGGAATTGCAGGTCTCAGTAGCGAGGTTCAGTCCCGACTCCCTTCACACGGGCGTCCTACCTGCTGCTTGCACCGCCTTGGGCGACTCCAGCCTTTGTACTGCTGGGGCTTATGTAAGAACAGCACATGTTCACACCTATCTCCTGCCCAAGACACGGGGGAACCTCGGTGGCCTGGAAATCCTGACTATTTTATCTCCCTCAGGTTTCCCAGGTGCTTAGACAGTACACAGGTCTCCACTGTCCTGGTTGTGTTAATCTGCCTGCCTCGTCTTTATTCTTCATAGAAATGAGTACAGTCCAGTTCACTGCTAACATTCCAAAAAAATCCACACTGGGCCTCCTTACCAGTGCTCCCGTCTGCCCTTAGAACCAGGAAGCCTGCTCCAGAATCCCAGCTCAGCCAGCCAGCAGAGGGATAATGCCAGGCAAACCATGTCACCTCTCTTTCTTCCTCTGGGAAACGAAGCAGGTATGCCTGTCTCACCAGGTTGGCATTGCATCATGATTGCATAGTTCCTCTCTTGTCAATGATCCAAGTATAGTGTCCAAGTACTAGACACAACACAATAATTTCACTTTTCCTAAGGTCAAATTTAGTAATTAATGTTGGCAGGACTTTCAGGTTCTTTCTTCCCACCAAGCTGTTTCCCCCTATCCCTCCCTTTGCTCTTATTTCTTCAGATAATTTGTGTGGTCTGCTGGGTCTTGATTGACTTGAGCTCAAAGTCATCTACCTGCCAAAGTGGTACATTCTGGGGAGACTTGCTCGGAACCCTTCACCGGGTGTGTCTGATGCAGCAGGATTGCGAGGCTCTGGTTCTTAGGCTGCTTCTCCCAACTCCAGGTTCAGGCTTCAGGTTAATGGGAGGTCTGAGACCCAGAGAATGGAAATGACTTACTCAAGGCCACAACTGTGGCCACAGCAATTGAAAATGATGTGGTTGGTGAGGCAGTGCTTGAAATTCTTGACTTTATTTCCTATTTGTCCAGAGGGTTGGGTTGGGATGTAGTATCTGGAGCCACATACTTATATGAGCAGCATTTAGCTTTGAATGAGCAGCATTCCGGTTAAGTGAGGTGGTGACAGACTCTGGCTAGGAACTGGTTATGAAAGGTAAAGTGGTTCATTTACATTTAAAAATATATTTCCTTATTGATTTCAGAGAGGAAGGGAGAAGGTGAGAGAGATAGAAACATCAATGATGAGAGAGAATCATTGATCGGCTGCCTCTTGCATACCCCCCACTGGGGATCGAGCCCCCAACCCAGGTATGTGCCCTTGGCCAGAATCAAACCTGGGACCCTTCAATCCATAGGCTGAAGCTCCTTCCACTGAGCCAAGTGGGCCAGGGCCATTTACATTTTAATACTCATCCCACAATGGGGATGGACAGAGCGGGAGACAGAGGAATACTAAGGAACATTGCTGAAATTTTGGAGAAATACCAACAGGTTAAATATAGCTGATTAACTATATATATTTTAATATTTGGTCTTGGTAGGTGGGCAGAATTTCATATTTTACTCCCTTACTCCTGTAAAACAGCTTTATGTAGAGCATATTTTTATGGCTTATGCTATTTGAGCCTCACAACACCCCTGACTGAGATTATCATCTTTGTTTTATGAATAAGGGAGCCAAGGACCGGGTGGGGGTGGGAGGCTGGTGTGGGCTGAGTTGTTGGAGAAGCTGGAACCAGCCGTGGCCCCTTCCTCTACAGCAAGTTTATCAAACTCAAAGGCTAACACGGGCCAAATAAACGAGGCAGGTGGCCCACAGACCCCGAGTTTGACTGCTTGCTCTATATCATTCTGCCTCCAATTGTTCAGCATTAGCCCGTCAGTTTTCCAGGTTTTTACTTCACCATTGCACCTGAGCCCAATCAGTTTTAAAGCAAGGATTTACCTGCTGGTAAGACTCTACTGACTCTGGGTAAGAGCCTGACTCACAAAGGGGAGATATCAAAAATCACACTGGGGAGAGAGATTTTATCTCAATCTCTGAATCCACTCTTTTTTTTTTTAAAAAAAAATATATTTTATTGATATTTTATCAGAGAGGAAGGGAGAGAGATAGAGAGCTAGAAACGTCGATGAGAGAGAAACACCGACCAGCTGCCTCTTGCACACCCCCCACCGGGGATGTGCCTGCAACCAATGTACATGCCCTTCACCGGAACCGAACCTGGGACCTTGCAGTCCGCAGACTGACACTCCACCACTGAGCCAAACCGGTTTCGGCATGAATCCACTCTTGTTCCCATTTTCTCTCTTCCTGCCTACATTACGATAGCAAGAAGCATTAACCAAATAGTCATTTCATTACACCTATGCTGAGTATCTCCCACGTGAAGGGTCCTGCAAAGAGGTCATGGGAAGTCAGATGAATTTGACATGTTTCCTGCAGGAATGGCAAATGTGTGGCACCCACTCTCCTTTTCTACACCAGGGCAGACATTGCTAATCTATCATGGTTATTCTTTCCCACTAGGCCTGAACATGACCTTTTAAGACTCTGATTCAGGCATCCATGAACATTCAGTAGAGTTGGTACACAAGTTAATAAGAGCTAGCATTTGCTAAGTGCTTACTATGTGCCAGGCACTATGCTATATTCATTATCACATTACTTCCTCACAACTCCATGAAGCAGGCGCTGTCATTACTCTCCTTTCACAGATCAGCAAATGGGCTTAGAGAAGTTAACTACCTTGTTCCCCACAAATGGATCTAAGATTTGAACCCCGGCAGTCCAACTCCAGTGCCTACATCCTTGTGTGTTGACTCTTCATTGATATCTATTTCCCATCCCTGAGCTGCTCCTGCATGCTCACTTTCTGAGCACAGAGCCAGTGTGACTTGTGGGTCAGAATAAGTTAACATCCCCTGGCTGCTTCTCCAGCTCCCCTGATGTTTCATAGCCAATGATCATGGGCTTGATTTCACAGAAGGAAGCACATATGGGCTGTGACATCTACAAGGTGACAGCTCAAATGACAGGAAGAAATGGGAGTGAGAATAATGAATTCCCAAATCCAGACCTGTAGGTCAGCCCAGGAACCTTAGGGCCTTTGGGGGTTTTAGAAATGCCTCCTCTCATTCCTCAAAGCCTAGCACAGTTTAATTTTGCAACTACTCCTGGGACGTGGGGCTGAAGAGAAATAGAAACAATAGGTCACACTAAAAGTTGCCTTAGGTTTTGTAAAAAGAAAGTTGCTGATGAAGTTGAAATTGATGTTAAATGGTTTGAAATGATTATCTCATAGAAATTTCTACATAGATTGACCATCAGCCTGGGCTCCACTATGAGTTGTTACATTAAATTTGAACAATAAAAGGAGTTTGTAGTTTACTTCATACATGTGTGCATGTGTGTGTGTGTGTGTGTGTGTGTGTGTGTGTGTGTGTACAGTCTGTTAATCTTCATTAGGAGAAAAAAAATGAGTTGATTACACTTTACACATTACATATTTGCTGTTTCTAAATAGGAAGGAACCACTAAAATGGCTAAAAATATGAAATAAAATATGAAACAATCCCCACAAGCATAATACCTGCCTTTTTCACCTGTTGTAAAAATATTAAAAAAATATTTTATTGATTTTTTACTGAGAGGAAGAGAGAGGGATAGAGAGTTAGAAACATTGATGAGAGAGAATCATCAATCAGTTGCCTCTTGCATACCCCCTACTGGGGATGTGCCCACAACCAAGGTACATGCCCTTGACTGGAATCGAACCTGGGACCTTTCAGTCCGCAGGCCAACGCTCTATCCACTGAGCCAAACCGGTTTCAGCTGTTGTAAAAATATTTAAAAGGCCAACCTAATTAGCCCAATTATTTTCTTTTGACTTTCCTAAAACCTCTCAAACAAGCAGGAGTTGGCCTCAGTGTGTCCTCTTCCTCCCAATAAGTAGGTGTGTCCCAGGCTCGGCACCAGCGGCAGACTGTCCTGGGTCACAGTTTGGCTTCTCCTAGGCACCTCCAAGCCCAACAGAAGTATCAGCCATATGCATATTGCTTTGCAGCTCACGCTGGGGGGCCCCGGGCAGGGCACAGAAACCCCAGAGTCAGTGCACTTGGTGGTCAGCTTCAACCATGCCAGCTTACAACCCTATCCCCTCCACGAGTGACACACTCAAGGGGCGGACACGGTGAGCACCAAAGCCCCACTGAAGCAAGTCCTGATCCATAGGGTCAGCTCCTGCACGGCAGCTCTTCCGCTGTAGTCACAGCCAATCCTCACAACCTTTTGGCCTGGAGGTCAATACCTCTCAGTGATGCCAACATCAAGCAAGGCTTAACTATAATAGGACAGTGCACACAGCTCACACAGGGGTGCACCTGGATTGGCCAGCTCAGGTGACTGAAGAAGGCAATTCAACATGGCAAGTATTTCATAAATACACTGCAGTTCTCCCTGGGAGGATTGATATAGAAAGTGATGTGTCTTGTCCCCGAGCGAAAGGGTTTCATGCAAACAGGAGGGTGGGGTTAGTGTGGCTGTGGACTATTATTTTGGGATTTTTGAAAAATGATGAAAGGATGTGTACTATTTTGAAATTGCTTAATAGTATGCTATTAGGGCATAGTTCTTTATGTTTCTGCTTTATTATCTTATAAAAAGAACACAAGGTCTTGAGTGTTCTTCTTCACTTTTCAGATGGAAACTCAGTGTATCACCAGTGACCCACCTCTGAGGGAATACAGGCTCCCTGTTTATTTCAGCCCCTCTGCATTTTGCATTAACTAACGAGCCCCTGCCAGACAGCAGCATTAGCAGTGACTCTCTGGGCCAGATGCCGAAATAGGCAGCTGTTTTACTTAAGTTCATTGAAAGGGAAATGTGAAAGGCACCTAAAAATCTGATGGTTTATCTCTCTTTTCCCAAACTCCTTCTGTTAACTGAATGATCTTGTATATGTGGGGAGAGAAAGAGAGAGAGAGAGAGAGAGAGAGAGAGAGAGAGAGAGAGAGAGAGAGAGAGAGAGAATGGAGAGGGTGAGAGAGGAAAAAAGAAAGAGGAAGAAGGAGGAGGAAGAGGAGGGGGGGGGATGAGACTATACTGGTGCTTTCAGCTTCAAGGTAAGCTAAAACACACAGCCAAGAACTTCCAGTCTTTTAAAACTACCTGATTCTTGCCAATACTAGAAATGGTAGAGTATGACAATAAAAAAAAATCTGTTGGTTAAAAAACGCTGACTAAACCATTTTCCAAAGCCAAGTTCAAAGAGAGTAAGCCTGGGAACAAACATTTGAATTTTAAAAAAAATTATTTTCTGCTTCTTTTCTCTTTAAAAATCTTCCTTTACCCCAAGGGACATGACTATCAATCAACTTGGTAAGGGAGTAACCTCAGACAGCAACTAAAAGCCAGGACACTAATTAACTGCATGACCTGGGATCTGTTACTTAACCTGTCTGCATCTTAGGGTCCACATATGTCAAGGCTATTTGTATACTGTCAAGAACCATTCAGACTTAAGAGATGGAGATCATGTGTTTGATGTGTGTTGGGAGGAGACTAGGTCATAGTTGAAGGTCATAGATTTGTTGTCATCCCCGTAGTGATCCTGTAGACATTTTACAACAGAGATTTCCAAGCCTGTTTGGATGAGAAACTATTCTCAGGTTGTTGTTGTTTTTCCTGGTGCACATATTTAGAATTTGTTACTCCTCTGATAAAAATGGCTATCACTTTCACAATAATGTCCAAATATCTCTAACTCGTCCAACAAGGGATGGAGAACAACATCGCTTTGGGGCATATTTTCATTTTCTTTTTTGATCAGGTTTACTGTACAAGTTAATGGAGCAGATTAATTAAGCTAGAAGAGGCTGAATAGAAGGGAGCCATCTTTTGCCCGAGGGTCATCTCGATAGGGGGCTGATCCTCTGAAGTACAGATTATTCCGTGGCAGGTGCTGTGTTAAATTGCTGCTCTCGAGAATGCTCATGGTCTAGGACTCTGCCAGAGAGCCATGATCTTACTCTCAAGTTTATTTGGTGGGCACAGACACAAAGACGGTGTCCTTGAAGCCATAGTGGGGTGACTTCACTACAAGAGGACATCATCCACAGGCACCTTGCTCTGCACTACAGTGACTTCTCAAGTCGTGCTCACAGCAAAGGGACCTTGCAAGCAAGGACACACACTGCTCAGCTTCTCAGTCCCGAAGAAGTCCCACACCCTGAGTGTCAGCTCCAGAGGCTGGGTCCCTGGCAGTCTGCCAGCCTTTTTGAAGGGCAGTTTCAAGAAGAATGAAGGCACATACAATTAATTCCCAACAGAGTCTGTTCCATGGGCACGTAAAACATGTTGTACGGGAAAGTGCAAATTTCAAGAGCCTCTGAATTGTTGAGAGAAAATGTCTCGTTCAGGGAGTGCCTGGAATCAGGTTCCTATCTGATCCTCTTGAATTACTCTATTTTCTCTCTGTTGCATTTAAGCGATGTTTGGGAATAAAATGTGCAAATATGAGACACGAACTGCTACTGTGGAAACAAAATGGGAAAAGCTATTACTTTGTGTTCTGAGCAAAAGAAGTCTAGACATTCTAATTCTAGACATCTAAGAATGGAAGTTAGAAGAAATGAAAGTTAAATGGGGGAGAAATATATCCTAGGACTGAAAGGAGATCCCCAAAGCTAATGTGCCCAAGAAGTTCATATTTAATTTTTAATACAACATCCAAAATTGTAAACTATTTATTTCAAAGACTTGCCTTGTTAAATTGTTAGCCTATAGAATATATACATCATGCGTTTGGAATACACGGTGGTGCCTTTTGCTCACTTTCTGGCTGTCTCGAGAGGAAATGGAAAGTTTAAGTCACTGGTTTGAGTAATGGAACCAAGAATTCAACTGCGGGTGACAGAATATTCCCTTGTCTCTGGTTGTGCAAGTCACTTCTCAAGCACAAATGTTCTGACGACATAGGAACCAGGAGAATTCGTTTCTTTAGGGATATTTATTCTCACCTCCACGTCTACCATGTCACTGCTGGCACCAGGGTCTGTTTGAGGAGGAAGAATCTGAATCAGTGCACTTGGCAATAGAAAACCATAGGCCAAGCTGGGAGGGCACTGAGAGCCGAGTAACCCAAACTCCTCAGCATCATTCTAAGAATTCCCAGTCCCAAGAGGAGAAGAGACTTGCTGAGGTCATACAGCTGGTTTGAGGAGGGCGGGGCCAGAATGCAGATCTCTGGACACTCACTCCTTTGCTCTTTGCAGTATGCTAAGGGCTCCTTAGTTTCCTGGATATCTAGAAAATAAATGCATTAACTTACTCCATAGTACCTACCAATAGGCTACTGCTACCTGGTGGGAGTGGCAGGAGGAGGAGTGGCGTGCAATGGCGTACACAACAGCGGAGGCCCCTCATTGCCCAGTTTACAGCCCAGTGGGGGAGAAAGACACGAAAGAAAAAGCCACACAAATAAATGTGTAAATATAAGCAGTGAGGAGTGGTATGAAAGAAGCATAGGGTGTCATGAGCACTTAGAACCTGGAGACCTGACCTAGTCTAGGGGGTTAGGGGAGACTTAAGAGGTGACTTGAGCCGAGATCGGTCTGCGGACTGAAAGGTCCGGGGTTCGATTCTGGCCAGGGGCATGTACATTGGTTGCAGGCACATCCCCAGTAGGGGGTGTGCAAGAGGCAGCTGGTCGATGTTTCTCTCTCATCGACGTTTCTGGCTCTCTATCTCTCTCCCTTCCTCTCTGTAAAATATCAATAAAATATATTTAAAAAAAAAAGAGGTGACTTGAGTTGTGACTGGAAGTGGAGCGTAGGGGTGGTGAGAGTGAAAGGTCACTGTTCCAGTTAGAGGGAACATCTGTGTCAAGTCCCTGAGATGGCGAGGAGTTGGGAATGCTTAAAAACATGCAAGACAGCCTGGGATGGCTGGAGTGAGGGGGGCTGGGCAAGAGGAGAGGCTATGGGGGGAGAAAAAGGGGAGGCATCAGGCAGACCACATGGAGCCGAGCTGTGGAGCCGCCTGTGAAGCACAGCAGGGCCTGTGTTTATATTTTAAGGCTTATGGAAATCTCAAGCAGCAGCCTGCTTGATCGTATTTGCATTTGTAAACGATCTCTCTGCTGCTGCCCCTATGGGACTATCAAGGTCATGAGGCCCTAGGAGAGCCATAACCTTGGCGTGGGCCAGGGTGGCGTGTGTGGAGATGGAGAGAAGATGTCTCCTTCTCTGACCATCGTGGCTAACGGATATTTCAACAGACGAAGGGAGAGTTAAATTGAATACCTGGCCAGGGCGAAGGGTCCCATGAATCAGCTGCACAATGCACAGAAGTTGGGCCTCCTTCCTTCTCACTCAGAGAAGCCTCCCAGCCTTGGTCCTCCTGCAGTGTAGTCATCTCTCTCATCCGTAGCTCACAAAGCATTTTGCGAAGATGCACCAGCATGGGAAGGGCGGGACAGACAGCTTGGCCTGCCCTCAAGTGACTTGAAAAGTCACAGATTTTACTGTAATTGCAAACCTGGAAACAACACAGGTGGATACAAGGTAACTGAGGGAGGTTATTGAACTCAGAGTAAATAGGACCCAGAGACAAGACTGGTTTGAGAAAATGGTCCTAGTCCCTCCCACTGCCATCATGTTGCAGAATAGCCCCCTCATCCCTGAAACACCTTCACCTTTGACTTGCTGAGAATATACATTTTTGCTGCTCACTCAGTTTTTTAAAAAAAATATATTTTATTGATTTTCACAGAGAGGAAGGGAGAGAGATAGAGAGCTAGATACATCGACCAGCTGCTTCCTGCATACCCCCCAACGGGGATGTGCCCGCAACAAATGTACATGCCCTTGACCGGAATCGAACCTGGGACCCTTTGGTCCGCAGGCCGACGCTCTATCCACTGAGCCAAACCGGTTTCGGCTCACTCAGGTTTTAATAACATTTTTTAATCAGTCATTAAGGAGGCATTTAATATGTGCTTTCCTTAATAATATAATAACTAGGAGTTATGGAGCATTTACTATCTGCCAGATATTGCTCTAGGTCAGTGGTCAGCAAACTGTGGCTCGGGATCCACATGTGGCTCAAGAGCTGCAGTTTACCGCTCAGTTGACTAATGAGTTTGCTGACCACTGCTCTAGGTCATTTGCATATGGATGGGAGGGGGGGCCAATCGTCACCCCGTGACCCTGAAGTTCAGAGAGGCAATCTAGTCCAAGTGGCTAACTAAGCCAAGTGCTCTAAGCACATAGTGTGCTGCCTGTGAGTACCTTTCCTCCGTGCCCAGCCCTTGCTGGATGCTCTGGAGAGAATTTTCTGATTAATATTCACCAGACTTAGGAAGCTTTCTTGCATTGGCAAGGCTGAGGAATTATCTTATCACCTCTGATTTCCCCATTTCACCGCAACTTTGGTCATCACTTGGAATTTCCTCTGTGACAGACCCCAACTTTCCCCATCCCAACTCTCCTCTGTCTCTCTCACACACAGGAGCGGGTGAGAGACCCTCCGGGCTCACCCTGGAGGTGGGGTTTGTGGTGCCCTGAGGGGGAGGAGAGAGGGGAAGCCCCAAGTCCATGCAGATGCCTCACCAGATGACCCATCGAGTTGCTGCCTTGTCATGCTGCCATGGGTTTTCAGGAAGGAGCATCTTCATAAGCTGTGGCTGGGGCAGGGCTCAGGAAATGAGTGTTGGGATAAATGGGGAAGCCTCGGGGGATCCTCACTCTCTCTCGGATTTCTACAGGGCCTTAGATTCTCTGTTCAGGGCCTGACTTTCATGTA
Source organism: Vespertilio murinus (assembly GCA_963924515.1). Lineage (NCBI taxonomy): Eukaryota > Metazoa > Chordata > Mammalia > Chiroptera > Vespertilionidae > Vespertilio > Vespertilio murinus. Next base: position 152,896,185 of record OZ004706.1, on the reverse strand, counting down.
CCCTAGGCCACTCTTTGTTCAAAGAGCAGCTCTGGGAAATCTGGCCCCTGAGAGGAGTCAAGAAAACATCTGCTCTGTGGGTGGGTTGATACCCTCCCTCGAAGTGGGGGCCTTTCTGCAGCCCAGATGGCTTCCTGCAGGGACTGTGGGCATTAGGGAGTTACTGGCCAGCCTTGCTCGCTCTCCTCCCCTCACCCCATCCTCCAGTGTCTGGAGGCACCTGCTCGTCAGCACTGAGTCCCTCTGGTCTCCTCTCAGGCACTGTGAGGTGAGACACAGTCTGGTGGCCATCTCTCCGCCAGCAGGCAGATGGTTCCATGACAGGCCTGACCTCCACGCCACCCACCTCTTGACAATATGGTCTCCCGGGTTTACCCGTAGCTGCCTCTGCCTGGGTGCTGCTGCTGCTCCTCTCCTGCTCTGCTTCTCCTGCTGATGCTTTAGCTTCTGCTGCTTCTACTTCTGCTCTTTCTGCTTCTGCTTTCCCCACAGCTATTGTTTTCCTGCTGCTGCTTTTCCTCCTTCCTCTACTACTATGTCTACTCTTCTCTCCCCTGATTCTTCCTGCTTCTTCCTCCTTCCTCATCTTCTTCCCCATCTTCCACTTTCCTCCTTCTTCATCTTTTCCTCCTTCTTCCTCATCTTCCTCCTCTTTCCTCATCCCTCCTCATCTTCTTCCTCATCCTTCCTCACCTGCTTCCTCCTCCTCTGCTTCTTTCACTTCTGTTTCTTTTTTTCTGCTTGAGCTTCTCTTTCTCCTTCTGCCTCTGATTTTTCTATTTTCTCTTTCAGCTCTTTTGCTTCTGCTTCTGTTTTCCTTCCAATTAAACTTTTGCTGTTTCTACTTCTTCCGCTTCTGTTTTTTATCCTCATACTGCTATTTCTCCTTCCTCGGCTACTCTGTTTCCTTTTCCTTCCTCTTTCCTTCCTTCCTTCCTTCCTCCTCCTCCTCCTTCCTCTTCCTCTGATTCTGTTGCTTTTGCTTTTCTTGCTGTTGCTGCTGCTCCTCCCACTGCTACCCCTTCTTTCCCCTCCTCCTCTTCTTTTGCTTCTGCTTCTGATTTTTCTACTTCTATTTTTCTGTTCTTCTTCCCTCTGCTTCTTCTCCTCCTTCTCTTCCTCTTACTCAGTTTTGAGCATGCTAGTCTGTGGTCTCTGTAAGACATTTGCTGCTAGCTTGGGACTGGCTGGTCAACCTTCAGTACAGTGTTTTTAATAAAGTGACAAATATTATTAACAAGAAGCCCTCCCAGAGGGACAGTCCTCTATAATGAACTCAGTATTAAAAACCTCATTAATTTTTTGAGTTTGACTCTCACAGTAGCCACAGTGGGTAGAACAGAGGGCATGAGACTCAGGGAAGCTCTGTACTTCCCAAAGCCACACAGGAAGAAGCAGAGCTCTTATTAGCACTTGGGCTCCGCTACCTGCCCACAGGGTTCACCACCTGGTCTAACTTGTTTGTTTTTTAATCAACTTTATTTTTAGGTCAGTTTTAGATTCCCAGTAAAATTGAGTGGGAAGTACAGAGAGTTCCTCTAGGGCTTTCCCTTTTTACAGAGCTTAAAATGTCCCTTTGCAAACCTTAATTTTACCTATTCAAAAATCCAGAGAGAGAGAGATAAGAGATCAACCGAAGGACTGGTATGCATGCATATAAGTACAACCAATGGACACAAAACTCTAAGGAGGGAGGGCATCTATGGGAGGGGGGAGCAATGGTAAGCTATGTACACATATTAATACCTTAATAAATTTAAAAAAACATAAAAACATTCAGAGAGAATATTAGCCCAGAGAGGGAAGGGATTAGGTAGGGCCACACAGCAAATAGTGACATTTGACTGGGATGAGGGTCCCTAGCATCTTGTCTAAGGGCCCAGAAAGGGCCGGTGCCATTCAGAAAAGCAGTGGGGCATTGGGTGGTAAGGTAAGCACTGGGCCAGCTTTACCTTACTATGTCACCAGCCCCTCCCACTCAGGTTCTGGCATAGGAGGCACATCCAGATCTGGTTCTCTGAGCCCTTCCACCCTTAAGAAAAATTCTAGCGAGCCAAATCCAGGGCACAAAACCAATAATCACAGGAGTTGCTTTTAAAGAAAAGCTCAATTAAAAAAAGAAAGAAAGAAAGAAAAAAAGATCCCTGCTCAGACGACATGGATCAGTGGTTGAGTGTTGACCTATGAACCAGGAGGTCATGGTTCGATTCCTGGTCAGGGCACATGTCCAGGTTACGGGTTCAATTTCCAGTAGGGAGCGTGCAGGAGGCAGCCAATCAATGTTTCTCACATTGATGCTTCTCCCTTCCTCTCTCTAAAAAGTCAATAAAACATTTCTTTTTTTTTTCAAAAAAAGGAAAACTCAATTGATAGGCTGGAAGTGCCACGAAGCCACAGGACAATTAGCGTATGCTGAGCTTCAAACGCTGAGCAGATGCCATCCTGGTTGGGAGCCAAGCCGGTCCTTCTGCACCAGTCCTGGCAGGACCTCTCTAAGCAGCTGGTCTCCCGCCAGTTGCTCCTTTGCTGCCAACACGGCATAAGCCCCAGGAAAATGGAAATGGAATTTGGCAAAATTCACTTTTGCGTATTTGGAGAGTGGGTGGGAGTGGTCCCCTCCTGTGGGAACTAGTAAATTATCATTCGGCCCCTTGAGGGCAAGCCTATCCTGCTTTTACTTAACCATCGCATCCTTATCAAAGAAAAAGTTATTTAATCACACCTACTAAAGAATGATGAGGCAGACTTTATTCAGGGGGACCATTGTGATAGGTGTAGGGACCACCACAGTAGGGCAAAGAGATTGGGCTCAGCTCTGAATATGGCATAGATAAGTGGGAATTTATTGCCAAGGAGCAGGGTAGGAGTGAGGAGTTAATAGAAAATTACTAAGAAAATTACTAAGAAAAGACATCAGAGATAAGAAGATTCTGCCTAAACTGATGTAACAGGATTTCTGCTGAAGACAGACCAGGGTAATCAAACATCACTTGGAGGCCAGTGGAGGATGAAGAGCCTCTATAGATATCAAAAGGGATCAGATATAGAGGATTGAGGATTATGACTAAAATGACTTAGCAGGATTCTTGCTAAAATTGGACAATGCAGAGATGAACAAGGAAGTCAAGGAGAGACTCTTGTCCAGGGCTAAAACCAAGCATATAATAGTTATTCAAGCCCTAGCTAGTTTGACTCAGTGGATAGAGCATCAGTCTACTGACCCAAGGGTCCTAGGTTCGATTATGGTCAAGGGCACATTCCTCGGTTGCAGGTTCCTCCTTGGTCCAGGCTTTAGTCGGGGCTTGTGCAGAAGGCAAACAATCGATGTGTTTCTCTCACATTGATGTTTCTCTCTGTCTTTTCCTCTCTTGTCTACTCTCTCTAAAAATCAATGGAAAAATTTCCTCAGATAAGGATTTACAAATAAGTAAATAGTTATTCAAAAATACATGTTCACTGACTGCATACATGCTAGAGGTGGGGAAGGGAGCTTTCACTACTACTGCCTGAAGTTTCCATCTGCAGCATCTTTATGTTTTGAAGAGCTCTTGGCCTGGTGTCTGGGTGGTGTGTGTGCGCGTGTCAGGAATAACAGGCTTTTCGCCTGTTATTCCACAGTTTCCACAGTCCAGTGGAATTTTAGAGGAAACCCAGAGCATAAAGGGATGGGGGTGGTTTTACAGGGGAGAGACAAGCTGGCTTGCAGGAGGAAAGGACCGGTGACCAGACCCCAGAGAGTTGTCTTTGGCACAGGAAGAGGGCCAAGAGCTCATGAGAGCAATTTTGTCATTTAGCCATTCATCAAATACCTCTGTGTCTCTTCTTTGTGATGAGTTTCCTGGAAATGTATTGCATCTCTGAGAGAAAGGCCTTCTTTGGGCAAATCCTTTGAAGGGTGTCCTTAGAGAGCATGACTTACAATCCAGGAGCACAGATGGCCTAAGGCAGCACGTGCCACTGCAGTAATCAAAGGCGGGACCCAGGAGTGTTGCGTGCAGGTCATCCTGTTCGACTTGAGTGGAAAATGGGAGCTGAGGTTGGGAATCTAAACCTGGGCCAGCTCAGAGATTTCTGTCTTTTTTTTTTTTTTTTGGCTTTGACTGTAGATGGTGGAGTTAATCACACTCTTCAGTTTTGTAGAGGGCCAAATGGGAAGATACCTGGACATTCTTTAGATTGTTGCTGACTGGGCCCTGGATATTGGCAGAATCGTGTCAGTTGCACTCCCGCCCTGGGAGTGCGGAGATGTTCCTAGTTCCTGGCGTGTGTTTGTCCAGGAGGAAGGAGTGGGTGGGCCCTGGGCCCTCCCAGGCTCCTTGTTTTTCTGTGAAACCCCCTTGTTGGATTGGAGGATAAATAGATGTGCTGCGTGGCTCAGGAGGTCGTCAGTCTGCCTCTCCAGCAGAGGAGGGCGGCGGCCCTCCCAGCTCCCAGCTTAAAATCTATCTCTGTGTCTTCTCTCTTTATTTCTAATATTTCTCAATCCCTGGCCACCTCCCCTTAGAACCGGTTCGTTCATCTCTCTTTCCGTGCGGGACACGGAAAAGGGAGATCTCGCTACATCAGGCCCCTGCACAGTTTCTGAAACATTATGCTCATTGGTCCCTAAAAAGTCCCTCTCCTGTTTTCCTTATTCATTGCATATCCCCATCCACAGGCAACACGCTCTAATATGCTTGATGACTATCTTTCCGTGTGTACATTTCCTTGTATAAGGTTCATTATTGTTTAGTTGCTTAGGATGCATGTGTCTAAGGTACTAGTAAGTAAATGATTATGGGTTTTCTCTATCTCATTCTGCTTCTGGAGTTTTGTTTGGTAGTATGGTTTTAAGATCTGTTCATTCTGCCATGTGTGCAACTAGACAACGACTTCTAACTGCTACATGAAGTGCTCCACTACATTTTTGCCTACCCTTCTCCCAGGGTTGGGCGGCCATGTTGCCCATAAGTGGTTCCTTAACACAGGAGTGCCATGCTGATAGTACCTTTGGGCAGGCTGATGTTCCCACAGGGTTGACACATGCCCCTCAGTCAACAGGAAACTCGAGTTCAGCCTGGCTGTGTCTAACCGGAGCGAAAGTGGCTGTGACTTCATACACTTGAGGAACTTGCAAGGCTGCTTATAGGCAGTCCACATTCTTGGTAACTGCGTAATGCGGCGATGCGTGGGGCAAATAGTAGGTCTCAGTCTTGGCTTTGAAAGGACAATGTGTTCTTTATGCATAATAGGAAGTTTAGGAAGTATATTCAGGATGTCTGTTTTCCTGGACGTTGGCCTGTGAATAAACACGGTCTTCAGTTTGGTTTGATGCAAGGAGAGGGTTGGGGGAGGGGCAGAACAAACATACAGCAATCAAGACAGAATGGAATGAAACTGGAAAGTGTGTGTGTGTGTGTGTGTGTGTGTGTGTGTGTGTGTGTGTGTGTAAGAATGGAGGATGGAGGAAGTAAGGCCATAGCTATGAAAGATCATCTTCTTTCCCAGCCATCCTTACCATCGTGACTTGGAGATAAACACTTGCTGGGTCCCAGTCAAAGCTTCTAACTAAAGAACATGTAAAGTATGCTATTATTCTTACTTTAAGGAGTTGGTTCCTGTATGGGCTTCTTGCATTTCAGGAGTATTTGTTTTTGAGTAAGTTTTGGGGAAACTTACTTTCATGAAGAGTCTAGCAGTTCTACTCCTTTGTCAGTACGTCTGTCCATCTGAATGGGTAAAGAAGATGTTTCAGGGACTTAGGCAGCCAGAGATGCTGTTTTGCTTCTCAACATCCTTCTTTGAGGCTGGCCAGTGTGGCTCTGACGTAAGAGGTAAGCAAGGAGTTGGGCAGTCACTGAATTCCAGGAAGTTCCTCCAATTCCGGTATCTAAAAGCAAAGGCCAGGAGGGACTGGCCAGGTTGCAGACGGAATCCAACAGAGGTCCTAGGAATTCCACATCCTTTTTACACAAGCCACATTCCTCAGTCAACCCTGTCAGAAGTAGGATTAGAGTGGTTCCCTGTTTCCTTGATCCAGAGGGCAAGTGCAACAGGGTCACCACACATTAGAGATTCAGGAGGGTTGGGGTTGACCATTCTGAGAAGGGCGGGGCATGGCTTTGCTGCTCACTGCTGTTCCACAGCATCTAGTACAGCGCTTGGCATAGACTACACAGATATAAATTCAATAAAAATGTGATGGATAATGAAATTAAGTGACAGGGACCAGAGAAGGGATCTGATTTATCTTCAGGGAAAATGAGATTAAGAGAGAGGAAGGCCCTTTCTCAAGTTCATTATCAGAAGTTCCTGGAAAATTATTTGCTATGATGCTTAGTCAGGGGATACGTAATTTATAGGTATCTTTGATTGCTAGGATGCTATTTAGAAGCGAGTAAACACTCCTTAAAGGAATACGCATTGCTGCCCAGCCCTGGTGGGGGCCTGAGGGCTACAGAACTAAAGGTCTTAAGCATCTAGTCTGAGCCAGGCATTGTTTTAGGTGTTCCTCAAGTGTTATCTTATTTAATTTTTATCACAGTCCTTTGTTAATCCTCACCTGAGGATATTTTTCCATTGATTTTTAGAGAGAGTAGAAGGGAGAGGGAGAGACACAGAGAGAGGAACATCCATGTGAGAGAGACACATTGATTAGTTGCCTCCTATATGCTCCTCCACCAATGGGGCTTGAGCCTGCAACTGAGATATGTGCCCTTGACTGGAATCAAACCCAGGACCCATTAGTCCACAGGCCAAAGCTCTATCCATTGAGCCAAACCAGCTAGGGCCATTACAGTCCTTTGAAGTGAATCTCCATGAGCAGAAAAGGAATCTAAAGTTTGGAGAAGCCAAGTTGCCTGACCCAAAGTAAACAGGACAAGCAGGGAAGCCTAGCTGAGAGGCCACCTGCCTTTGGTGGAGAATGAGAAGAGCCCTTCATTTTTAACTCAAGCCCACCCTTTACAGGAGATTTAACATTTATTCTCGGTGCTTTCCTGAAGGTCCAAAGTATTTTTTAAATTTAGTATATTTAAAAATAAATTAAGGCATCATAGCAATAACACGGAATTTTAAACAGAAACCGGATTGGAAATCACTGACACAGAATTCATGTTAATATAATTAATGACAGCACCTGAAAGCAAATCAAGTCCAGTGACAGATGGAGAGAGTGGGGGGAAAGCTATGGAGCGAAGCACGCCGTTGCCATGTTTTGGCTCTGAAGGGATCAGAGGTGTATTTTCACCTTTAAGACGACCTTGGTAATGAATACCAACTTAGAAACAAATGCCATAGCTTTGCAGGCATCTTCAGGTGATGGGAGGGCAGCAAGCGCTGCCAGGTCGCCCTTTGGCGGCCCAGGCTTTCCTTCGCCCTCCCTATGAACCTGCCAGGCCTGCACCTTTTGTTTGCTTCCACCTTCTCCGTTGCTCAAGATGCTTTAGTCGAACTGACCTTCCTGTTCCTCCGGCGTGACCAGCCCATTCCTGCCACAGGACCTCTGCACCTGCTGCGCTCTATTCCTGGGACTCTTCTTCCCCAGATTTTTAAATGGCTGGGACCCTGTCATCAACTCTAGCATCACCGTCTCAGGAAGCCCTCCTTGACAGCCCAAGCTAAAGGAGGAGTCCCTCTTTACTTCCCAGCCCTGACCACCTTGGCCATTCTCTTTTCCATTACTCTGTTTTATATTCTTTGTAGCCTTTGTTATGACGTCAAGTTTTCTTTTTTAATATAAGCATTTAAATATTCATTGCCATCCCTCCCCCCTGGACCACACACTCAATGACAGTGGGACTTTGCCTGGCTCCCCACTGTTTTCCCAGTGTCTCTGCCTTACTGTGCATAAAATATGTGCTTATAATAAGCCCTTGTCAAATCAACCAATGAATGAATCATTGAATGAGTGAATGAGCTGACCTGGACCCAGTGTACTAGAGAAAAATCTAGACTGGGGAGTGAAAAAAAACAAACACAGCACAAAGTTCTTGCTTCCCACATGGGAGCCATGGATTCTGCAAAAGTCCCTTAAGCTCTTTGAGCTTCATTTTCTCAGCTGTAAAATGGGGACAACAAAACCTTCACCCTGTGCCTCACCAGCTTGTACGTGAGGAAGGGGTGTGAAAACTCCTTGTAAAGTATAAAGCTCTGCCCACTGTCAGGTGCTTTTGTCGTGCTCAGAGGGGCCTCGAGCCTCCAGTTGGAACTTGGAGGAACTGCATAGTTTGGCTGCCTTGTGTGTTTCTGCTTTCCTATCACATGCCCGGGACTCCTAGGGACTGGGGTCTGCGGAAGAGGCAGGGGCCTGGCCCCTGAGTTAATTGGAGCACAATTAGTGAGCAATAGGGGGCAAGACCTTTATTAGTCATAAGTCTAATGAGCTGAAATGGAGCAAGGCTGAGAAAATTCATTAAATATAAGCACATTTACATGTCTATTGTCAGCCACACTATTTGTTTTTAAAGCAAGCAGACTTTAATTTATTACAGTCATTATTTCTGTCTGGAAGAGATAAAGAACCTGACTTTCATAAGTATGCATGCAATGATTACAGTTGAAGGGGACGTGCCCATGCTTGGTAGATATTTTTCAGAAGCAATTATTCTCAGCACTGGAGAAATTTTACTTATTTTAAGAAAGAAGCAATAAAGAAGACACCAGGAATTATAATTACTAAGAGGCCTCCTTTCTTGTTTTAGCTGTTATTTAAATACCCCAGAACCGGAACCCTTTGGGAAACAGGACCCGAATAATCAGAAAGAGGAGGGTGAGGTCTGAGCTGAACAGGGTTCAAGCCTCGCAGGCTGGGATGAATATGGCATGTTCTGGGTGCAGTGAGGAGGCTGGCCTGCCTGGAGCGGGCGTTTGGCCTCAGGGATCATCACAGCAATCACATTCCTTCCTCCACTCCACTGTTTCTCAGAGGGTCTTCATGGATAGACATGAGGCAGGGAGTGCAGAGATTGCTATCCCTCTCTATAGATGAGGAAATTGAGACGCAGTGAGACTCCATGAGACTAACTAGGCCAAGGACCTACAATGAGAAGAAAGTGGAGCAGACCTAGCCAACGTCCTTAACACCCCGAGAAGCACCATAACCCTTCGCCTGCATTTCCTCAGCACCCTCCCTGTCTCCTGCCCTTCCCTGGTAGGTGAGGACACTGGCCAGAGAGTCTTGATGCCTTGTCCAAAGTCCCTGGGACAAATGAATAATAGTCAGTAACGGAGAACTCGTCCTGCTTCACTACCCTGCTGGGCACCCCAGGGCTTCCAGGGGCATGAACTCCTCTGGCTGACTAAAGTTGGCCTGGTGTCCTGGGTCCACATGACCATGGTCATGTCATAGCTTCTCTAGACTAACTCACTTTACCCATTGGCAAGCTCAGAGCCCAGTCATTCTTTAAGGCCCATCCTATTTGCTGCCTCTTCAATAAAGGTTTCCCTGATATCCCACCGTGGATAATTAATGGGGCCCTCATTGAGCTCCAGTAATATTCAGTTCATAACTCTATCATCGTATATTATACAGAGGAATCTCCACTTACATGTCTAGGGATTAATGCTGACTATTCACTGAGTCTTTAACTGGGACTGTTGTTAGAACACCTACACACGGCCTCTCTATGGGGTCGCTTCCCACTAGCAATAATAAATAAACACTCGTGGACTAGAAATGCACCTGCAAGTCCAACCAACCAGTGGGAGAATGTGTGTGTCTGAGGAAAGAGAAGCAGGGTATGCGAGTGTGTGTTTGGGGCCCAGGAGGGAGGGCGGAAAGTTGGCATTAAAACTAGATGACCCTTTATTTCCCTCCCCGCTCCGGGAATCTGGTTCTCCTTTTGGAATGCTTTACACGACCCACCCTGGTAGTGGGCTCTCTGCCAACGCACCCCGGTAGAAAGTTGATGATTAGGGGTAAGGTAGCCAGGAATGGAGCTATCTAGTAGTGAATGCTGACTGAGCACCAGCTGTGTACCCAGCACTGTGCTCACTCAGGGCTGGACACAGGCCTGACCGGGGCCAGGCAGGTTCAGGATGGCCTGCAGAGGCTGGGTTGGCCTGTGCCCGTGTCCCAGCACTGGGCTGGAAGTCAGAAGGCCTGGGCAGGTCTCAGGTAGGCTACTCCCTTTAGTGAATATTTGATGAGCAACTGCCTTGTGCTGTCACTGGCCCAAGCCCACAAGAGTGAGGCTCAATCCCCCTATAACTTGGACATTTGTGTAACTTCTCTTTGCTTATTTTGTCTGTAAAAATTGAGCAAATGTGAAAATATTTAGCATGGTGGACCCACGGCATTCTATATATCCTGGTTGAAACCAAACGTTTTCAGCCATTCCCCTCAGACCCTCACTCCACGGACTTCCCTTTCTCTGTAGGAAGGTCAAACAGACCATTGGAGCTTCAGGAAGTGAGCGATGGTTAGGATAATCCACAAACCTGGCCAGCAACATTGAGAGAACTGAAAACAAATGAGCTTCCAGAGTTAAGGGATTAAGAAGAAAAGAAGTTATATTCAGAGGGTGATTGAGACTGCAATGGATGAAAACATTTACTTGAGCGAAGGAAAGAAAGAAACAATAATAACTAGTCAGATTCTTCTCTAAAGTCTTCTTTAATTTATTTTTTTCTGAAGAAGCTCAAATCACTGCTAGTTTCCTCTGAGGTGGCTCTTCCCTGCCTCTGTGATGGGCTTTGGTCAGGCAGGTTCAGGATGAGAGAGACTCAGCAGCAGCCGGGGCAGCGGGAGGAGGGGGGGAAGAAGGGTGGCGGGGAGTGTCCCATGGGATTGTGGGAAGAGCCCTGGAGTCGGAGGTCCCTGTTGGAAACTCATCTCTGGAGAAGTTACTTTCTCTCATAGTCTCAGTGTTCTCATCGCATGTGTAACATGAGGGGGCCAGCCACAGTGGTCACCCGGCCCTTGTTCCTACCACTGCCTCTGACCTTGCCATCTACTGCTCCTCCTGCCCCTCCCAGGCTTCCCTGGACACCCCTCCCTCCGCTGGTTTCTCCTCTGCTCCCTTTTCCAAAAGGGGCCTCATTATGAGTCACTCCTCTGGCCCCAACTGATCCTTCCTCTCTGGAAAAAGAGCACACTTCTTCCTCCAGCCCTTCTTCCTCCAGCCCTTGGCAAACCCTGCTCTGGGAGCAGCCCAAATGCCAAGAGCCCACAGGCACATCAGGGATACTTTAGCTCAGTCCTCTCCACCCTGGCTGCTCACCAGCCCCACTGGCTTCTTTTTCAATATCAAAGCCTGGGCTCGCCCCCAGCCGACTAAGCAGGTATCCAGTGTCTTCTAAAAGCTCCCCTGGTGGCTCCAATGGGCCTCCAGGGCTGAGAACTAAAGGTAGCCCGAACCTCTCTGTCCCCCGTGGATTCAAATTACCTCCTCCCTTTATAAAAACAGACGCCTGGCCCTTCCAAAGCCACTCTTAAGCGACATCTCTGGGGTGTGGTTTGCTTCGGTCCTTTTTTCTCTTCCCTTTCTTTTTAAAAAGTTGGACCTTAAGTCCAGAGGGCCGACTTCATGCCACTTCTCAGTTCACAACACATCTCATAATTGACCCCTGCAAGGCCCCCTTTTTATGGAGGAAGAGTGGTCACCCCCATACCCTCAACTGTTCCCTTTCTTTTCTCAAAGGCCATCATTTTAATAATGTGTTTGCGTTTATCATTTTATTGGAATGTGTCCTTGCAAAGAGTGAGTACTTTTTGTGTACATGTGCTTTTACTTATGTGAACGACATGTTACATGGCTTGTTCTGTGTCAGCGACTTGGCTTCCTGACACTCCACATGCGTGTCCACATGGGCCAGTCAGTCCTGTGTTTCTTCCCCAAACTCTCTTTCCCTTCATGGGGGGAGAGGAGACAGATTTCCCACCAGTGGGCAGACATCTTTCAGGCTCAGAGACGTGGTGGGATATGTATCCTCCTGTCTGGTAGCCCTGTACCAACAATCAAATTCAGATGCTGGTGTAGGAGCTCTCATTTCCCACAGATTCTAGGTGGTCTACGTGTCAGCATCGGACAAACAGATGCCCCGCCCACCTTGTCCAGTGGACCAGGGTTTCCCAACTGCTGACGTGGCGCCTCCAGTTCCTAGTCCCTTGGGAAGAAAAAACCCAGAGCACCATTCTCTATGCCCCGAGGACCCCGGGCAGCTGCCCATCCGCACACTTGTACATGCACGGGGACAGGGGTAGCCTGGCGCCCTGGACCGCTGGTGCTGGGTGCCCTGCGGCCGAGCTGATGCGCTCTCCTAATAGTGCTGACCGAGCCTGAGAAGACAGCCCTGCCTCTTGTTTCCCACCATCGGACTTGATCTCGAAAGGACTGCATTCTTCTGCCACTCGCTGGCAGGTTCTGCTTGGGACATGTTTTCTGCAGCTGGCGGTCTTCTTAATCCCAACCTGCTGGCTTTGGGATCCAGCTGGATCTGTTTTATGGCCAAAAAGCAAACAGTTGCATTGAACTGGAGGGAATGAATTATCTTTGGTCTCTTTATGCAAAAACAAAATAAAAGTGTTTCTGTTTTTACTTTGGTAAGGGATGTATCTGGACAGGAAGCAAGCAGTCCATGCCCTTCATCTTACAGAGCTGAGGCTGAGGCTAAAGGCACTTGCGGGGCAGCAGAGTTAGCAGAAGAGCCCTGGTAGAACTCAGGGATCCCAGGCTAATTGTTCTGGGCACCAGCCTTTGCTGTGTGCTTGATCACCGACAGGGCTGTTTGTCTTCATTGGTGCAAATTATCAGATGCTCTGCAGGTCAGTAGCAGCCTGTCTGTTCGGCTGTGTTGCTAAGCACAGACCACAAGACATGCAATGTCTTGCCCTCTGTTTTGTCCTGAAGATTAGCTGTGTGGACGAGGACAAATTATTTCAATTTTTGAGCTTCTGTTTCCAACTCAGGTAACACTTGCTACAACATGCATGGCAAGACTTAAAATATTTATATCCTTTACCCAGGGATCTGACTTCTGGGCAGTTATCATGTAAAAGTAATTCAACATGCACAAAAGCTTTATGCTCAAAAAGTGCTCATTGCTTACATCATGTAGTTACAACATTTATGTGTAAGAAGACTTTTTGATAACATGGGAATGTGCTTATGCTATGTTGAGTTAAAAAAAAAGACCACAAAACAGCATTCAAATCACAAATAGAGCATGATCTCAACTATGAAAAAAATAATTGTTACAGAAATGAAGAAGGAAATAAACCAAAAATGACCAGTGTTGCTCAGGTGGTGGGCTTATAGATTTTCGCCTTTTTGTTTTCTGTATTTCTAAAAATGTTGCATGTGTGCACACACATACGTCACACACACACACACACACACACACGTGCACACGCACACACACATATGACTTTTATAAGCAGGGAAAGAAATCCTTAAATCTTTTTTTTTTTTAAATTATTTTTTTTATTAAGGTATTATCTGTATACATAGCTTATCATTGCCCCCTCCCCCCCCCCATAGATGCCCTCCCTCCCCAGAGTTTTGTGTTCATTGGTTATTCTTATATGCAAGCATACCAGTCCTTTGGTTGATCTCTTATCTCCCCCAGATCTCCCTACCCTCCCCCACCCCCCGCTGTCATTTGACAGACTGTCTGTTGTTTTACTGTCACTATATCAATCTTTCTGTTCATTCGTTTATAATGATCTTTAATATCCATAAATGAGTGAGGTCATGTAGTGTTTCTCTTTCATTGACTGGCTTATTTCACTCAGCATGATGCTCTCCAATTCCATCCAAGTTACTGCAAATGATGAGAATTCCTTCCTTTTTATGGCAGCATAGTATTCCATGGTGTAGATGTACCATAGTTTTCTGATCCATTCATCTGCTGACGGGCACCTAGGCTGTTTCCAAATCCTAGCTATTGTAAATTGTGCTGCTATGAACATAGGGGTGCATATATCCTTTCTGATTGGGAAATCCTTAAATCTTTTAAAAATTATTATTTAAATTCTTTATTGTTTAAAGTATTACATATGTCTTCTTTTCCCCTATTGACCTCTCCCTGGCCACACCCAACCCCCAGCACATGCCCTCAGGCCCCTACTGTGTGTGTCCGTGGGTTATGCATATATGCATGCATACAAGTCCTTTGGTTAATTTCTTAACAACCCCTCTCGCCTTCCCTCTGAGGTTGGACGATCTGTTCAATTCTTCTGTCTCTGGATCTATTTTTTTTAATCAATTTGTGTTGTTCATTATATTCCACAAATGAGTGAGATCATGTGATATCTATCTTTCTCTGATTGGCTTATTTTGCTTAGCATAATGCTCTCCAGGTCTATCATGCTGTTGAAAAAGATAAGAGTTCCTTTTTTTATAGAAGCATAGTATTCCATTGTGTAGATGTACCACAATTTTCTAACCCACTCATCTGCTGATGGACACTTAGGCTGTTTCCAAATCTTAGCTATTGTAGATTGTGCTACTATGAACATAGGGGTGCATATGCCCTTTCTGATAGGTGTTTCTGAAGAAATCCTTAAATGTTATAGCATCAAAAATGAAAGAAATATTTTAACACCTCATCTGCTTTATATAGTTTTTTAAGCATTTTCTTTAAAAAAATATATTTTATTGATATTTTACAAAGAGGAAGGGAGAGACATAGAGAGCTAGAAACATCAATGAGAAACATCGACTAGCTGCCTCTTGCACACTCCCTACCTGGGATGTGCCCTCAACCAATGTACATGCCCTTGACTGGAATCGAACCCGGGACCTTTTAGTCCGCAGACCGACGCTCCACCACTGAGCCAAACTGGTCTCAGCTTTTTAAGCATTTTCTTCAACCTCTATTATCAGATCTCACTACAGCTCCCCAAAGTAGATACAGACTTGAACTCTACTTACAAATTAGGGCACTGAGGCAAGGGAGATGAAAAGACTGTTTCTACTTGTGAGTGGAGGGACCGAGCTCCTGGCTTCAGTGACAGAGCTTCTGCCATCACTGTGCTCCGCCCCTCAGAGCCTACGAGTAAGACCAACCAAGCATGGAGCAGGATGAACTATTAGACACCTTGAGATGGCTCCCACCTGAGGCACAGGGGAGCCTGGGGTTCTTGACCCCCTTTTCCTCTGGCCAAGGCAGAGGAAGAGGAGACAGAGGAGCACCTGCGGAGATGCTGCCTGGGGCCTGGGGTTTCTTTTTTTGGGGGTGATATTTTCCCATTGATTTTTTGAGAGAGTAGAAGGAAGGAGGAGAGAGAGAGAGAGAAAGAGAGAGAGAGAGAGAGAGAGAGAGAGAGAGAGAGAGATTAATGTGAGAGAGACACACATTGATTGGTTGCCTCCTACACATGCTCTGACCAGGGCCAGGATAGAGCCTGCAAAGGAGGTATATACCCTTGACTGGATTCGAACCTGGGAACCTTCAGTCGGAGGGCTGATGCTCTATTCACTGAGCCAAACTGGAAGGGGCAGACCTGGCGTTTCTTTTCTTTTCTTTCTTTAAAAAAATATATTTTATTGATTTTTTACAGAGAGGAAGAGAGAGGGATAGAGAGTTAGAAACATCGATGAGAGAGAATAATCGATCAGCTGCCTCTTGCACACCTCCTACTGGGGATGTGCCCGCAACTAAGGTACATGCCCTTGACCAGAATCGAACCTGGGACCTTTCAGTCCGCAGGCCAATGCTCTATCCACTGAGCCAAACCGGTTTCAGCAAGACCTGGCGTTTCTTAAAGCATTGGGCTGGGTTGATGAGTTCATAGGAGGGAGCTAAGTCAAATCAGCTGGGAGGGTGAGATGGGGAGGCAGCACACGCTGCATTTCAAATTGGCACCCTAGTCTAGGAGATAATAGCAGCCACCCTAGCCTAGGCTGCCTCTTTATTAGGGCGTGGTGCCAGCAGGGGCAGAAAGTCCACCAAAGGTCAGTGGTGGTTCCAGGTGCCTCACCACCTGCATCCTGCTCATTCCGTTCTTTCTTGAATGTCAGCAGCTCAAGAGAGGAATGCAGGCCTGGTGGCTCTGAGTTCGGAGAGCTCAGTCAGAAGGTCGGAGGCTGTCCCTGTGGCTCCCATAGAGGCTGGCGGGAGGGTGGCAGGCAGATGCGCTGGGCGCACAGGGTCACCTGCAGCAAGCACTGAGGGTCCAGGTGCTGGGGGACTGTGTGCCTCTCCCTCCAGAGCTGAGCAAAGGGAGGACATTTAGGGCTTTGAACACATGCTTGAGTAGCACCTCGGCATCTCGCCCAGTCCAGGTGCAGATGGCACTGTTTTGGATTAGCAGCACCCCTCCCCCATTTTACTCTTAGTGGATAAGGTTCACATTCCCCTGTCAACAGCCCCTCCAATATGGAGGCAATGGCTGTCGATGCCATCCATGCCTCAATGGATAAGACATCTCCATGTGGTGAGAGTGAGGAGGTATCCTCTAGCAGGAGTGGGGAAGAGACAGGGCAAAATGTCTCATGTGGTCCATTTGGCTGGAGTGTGGATGAAGCCTGAAAAAGGGAGGATGGCCAGGCTGTGGCAGGTCTGAGGCCTCTTCTATTGCTGCCTCCCTGAGCTTGTGAGGGCGAAAGAAGACTCTGGCTGTGAGGGCATGTGGTAAACAGCAAGCAGCACTTAATGCAAGAGAGGTGTGGTCAACAGCTGTTTGCTGAGGATTCACTGTCTGCATTCACAAAGCAACCCTGCACTCCACGCCAGGCGGTGCAGAGTACTTGACAGAGGGTCTCAAGGGGAAATGCCTCAAAATCACCTGAGAACTTGTTCAAAATGCATGTTACAGGCCCCTTCCCTGAGGTTATATTAACATTCTGGGGCGGCACCTAGGAATCAGCATTTTAACAAGTTCCCAAGGTGATTCTGATGCATGTAGTTCATGGACTTGCCTGCAGCCAAATACAAGTACTAATGCCATCCTACCATGGCCCAGCAGCCTAACGGAGGCAACTCCATTACCCATACTACCCAGACTTTCTCCTTGCCCCTCCAGGTACAACTAAGAAGTCTTACAGAGCATGTCCCCATTAGAAGCAATTTATACCTCAGCCATGCTCAGTTTGGAGGGCCCAAAGTATATACTGAGTGGCCAGATTATTATGATCTCTTAACACATAATAATCTGGCCACTCAGTGTATAGCCTAAATAATAAAAGGCTAATATGCAAATTATCCCCTTGACCAAGAGTTTGACTAGCAGGCAGGCCAACCTCCCATGTCCCCTCCCCTTGGCCAGGCTGGCCAGATCCTACTCATGCACGAATTCATGGACCGAACCTCTAATATATATATATATATATATATATATATATATATATATATATATATATATATATATATTAGTGGCCAGATTATTATGCATTCAGAGATCATAATAATCTGGTTACTTAGTGTACATAAGTGCTTCCTCCTATGGGTTCGCTGGAGCCATAATGCTCCATGATCCTGCAAAAAAAATTCTTAAACTATTTCCAAATTAATTAATTTGGAAATAATTGTAGTAAGGCCATAGATCTAACCAAAATATTCATTTTCTTTGCTTTTGGTGGAAGGTAGATCCATTCAGTATGGTAACATCCGGCTGAATTCACTGCAGCAAACATGTATTGCTCATACCCATGTGCATTGGGCAAGGGTGAACTGAAGCTTACACGTCGTTGATTCATTAGTACACGAGCAAGCAAGTTAATACTTAATACAGCTGAGCAGACAATAGTGTCCAAAACATACTCTCCATAAGAAGGGACAAAATAATGACACTTAAAAGAAAGGGTTTGAAACCCAGTCTGGACATCTAGCCCCTTGTATGTGACCAAGAGAATCTTGGTTAAAAGAAGAGAAATGTTTCCCTCACCCTTTCCCCTTCTTTACTAGAAGAGAGAGCTTGCAGCCTCCCAGAGAGCAGCCCGTTCCCTGGACAGGTGTCAGAAATGCTACTTTCATTCAGTCCAGGCTGCAGGGAAAGGGATTGCTACTCAGCGAAAGTGTCCACTTTTACGGCTGCAGCCAGGGAGGGCTGCGGGTTGTCATCTCCTATCCTGGGCTCTTCTCATGGCTGCTTTACGGCCAGGCCCACGTGCAGCTTCTGGGATCCCTCATTATGTCTGATATACGAGAAGCTTAAGTGGCTACATTTAAGGCTTCAAACATTAGCAGACGACTCTGGTACTGTCCAGGAATCGAGTGATTCATGCATTTCATGTGCTGGCGTGCACCAGCGGTCCAAAGCTCATTAAAGTTTAATTAAGTACATTTTTTTTTACTGACAGGAAGTTCAGACTTCTGGTGCTCAGTAGCAAGATGCGCTGGGGTTTGGGGCTGCATTGTGAGCTCACTCTTTCTCCTTTTCCTGGGATACCTCACTGTCTCCTCCACCTCCGTGAGCCTCCTGTGGTGTGCGTCAGAACCACCCCTGGAGATTCTGATTCAGTTGGTCTGGGCCAGCATTTCCTTTTTGTAATCCTTCCTGGGTGACTCCAAACCTGTGATTGTGTAGGTTAATAATTCTCAAATTGATATCCCGGCTCCAGAGCTCCCGAGCCTCAGACTTCAGAGCATCTCCACCAGGATGTCTAACACGCATCTCCAACTACAAAAAGAAGAGGTTTGGGAGTCGCTTCAGCCGCATTCAACTCACTCCATTCATTCTTTCTTCCAAAACGTATCTCAGGTCTATCACCCATAAGGAATAGCCTGTTTTTGTAAACAAAGTCTAGCTGTCACTGGATGGAGACGCCATTTCTTGGATTCAGAGGCTTCTCCTTCTTGAGAATTTCTCTCTAACCACCACTCCCATCCCTCAGTGCCCTGGAAGAACCCATTATTCTCCCTGCATAAACACATACTCCTGCCTTTACTTCCCTCCCGCAGAGACAAAGCAGAACCGTTGATTTGCTCCACTAGAGACTCAGCGCCAACAGAAGGGACTGGGCATCATGTGACACAGGACACCCTGGTATTCAGAGAGCACCCCTGTCTTTGAAGCCTCATCCTGGCTCCCTTTCTGGATTCATAGGACGGGCATTATCTCAGCACCTGCCAAGCTGAGTATGCACTCAGTTTCCTTGACCCCACAAGTCTCTACCTGGACAGCAGGAGCAAGGTTCTCCTGTTTATGAGTTCAATTTCTCAGGTCTTATCAGGGCATTCATCTCTCTCAAATAACTGGCATTGGAAATAACCACACTCTTTTTTTTTTTTTTACATGTATTTATGCATTCTTTGATTGTTTCTTTTTTAAAAATAAATCTTTATTGTTCATATTATTACAAATGTTCCTCATTTTTTCCCCTCTATTGCTCCCCTCCACCAGGTTCCCACCCCACTCTCTGCCCTTTCCCCACCCCCCATTGTCCTCATCCATAGGTGCACAGTTTTTGTTCAGTCTCTTCCCGCATCCCTCCTCCCCTTTTCCCTGAGAATCATCAGTCCACTCCCCTTCTATACCTCTGATTCTATTATATTCAACAGTTGATATTGTTCATCAGATTTTTTAATTCCCTTGGTTTTTAGTTTCACTTGTTGATAGTTACGTATTTGTTGTTCATAATTTTTATCTTTATCTTCTTCTTCTTCCTAAAGAACCCCCTTCAGCAATTCATATAATTCTAGTTTGGCAGTGATTAACTCCTTTAGCTTAAATTTATTTGTGAAGCTCTTTATCTGGCCTTTGATTCTGAATGATAGCTTTGCTGGGTAGAGTATTTTTGGCTGTAGGTTCTTGCTAGTCATCACCTTGAATATTTCTTGCCATTCCCGTCTGGCCTGTATGGTTTCTGTTGAGAAATCAGCTGACAATCATATGGGTGCTTCTTTATAGGTAACTACCTGCTTTTCTCTTGCTGCTTTTAATATTCTCTCTTTGTCTTTTGCTCTTAGGATTTTAATTATGATATGTCTTGGTGTGGTCCTCTTTGGATTCTTTTTGTTTGGGGTTCTGTGTGCTTCCTGGACTTGTAAGTCTAATTCTTTCACCAGGTGGGGGAAGTTTTCTGTCACTATTTCTTCAAATATGCTTTCAGTATCTTGCTCTCTGTCATCTTCTGGGATGCCCATAATTCTGATGTTGGTTTGCTTGAAGTTTTCCTAGAGGTTTCTTACATTATCTTCAACTTTCTGGATTCTCTTGTCTTCTTGCTTCTGTGGAGGAGTGTCTTCTGGCTCTTTATGTTCCAAATCTTTGACTTGATTCTTGTGATCTTCCATTCTGTTTTTAAGACTCTGTATAATATTTTCTATTTCAGACAATGTATTCTTTATTTCCAGTTGATCCATTTTTATTTCTAGTTGATATCTTTTCATATCCTCATAGGTCTTGTTTATTTTATCAGTCTTTTCTAGGAAATTCTTGAAAAACCTTATAACTGTGGTTTTAAACTCTATATCCAGTTGCTTGTTGTCCTCCATATCTTTGGTTTGTGATTTGTTTCCTTGTCTCAGCATTTTCACAGCTTCCCTGAGTTGGTAGGGTGGTTTTGTGTGCTAAGGTGTCCTTTATGGTTCAGTGGGTCAGCTTCCCAGTTACCTGAGGTGGACACTCTTGGTGCACCTCTTTGTGGACTGTGTGTACAGCCTTATTGCAGTTAAGTCTTGATTGTTGTTGGTATCACTGGGAGGAACTGATCTCCAGGCCAATTGGCTGTGAGGATCAGTTGTGTCTATGCCGGGAAACAGCCTTATTTGACTAGACTTGGAAAATTGTAAAAGCCTCTGTGCTCAGCTTGGATGGGACGGAGTTTCAGGGTGGAGCCTACAGCCTTGGCTTCCCATCAGCCCTGCCCTATGAGGTTCCTGAGTCTCAGTGTTCCTCAGTGTCCTTCGGTACTCCCTGCTTTGGTACTCGCTGCAAGCACCTCTGAGAGAAAGTACCCTCGAGTTTCGCCCACTACCAGACAGTCTAGTCTCTCCCCCAATGAGCCTAGAACTAGGGTTCAGTGCAATTGGAAGTGGGGTTGGAAGTGGGATTCAGTGCAGTCCGGAGCTTTGTCTCCTTCCCATTAGGGCAATCCAGCGACACAGTCAACAGTCCGTCCTCTGTGTGTAACGTGTGGCCTCCGGGACTCTGCCTTTCGCCCTCCCCTGAGTTTCCGCCTTACATCTTAGATTCCCTCTATATGAGCCTGGGTCTTCAGGGTGTCGCCCAGAACTGGGGTTCAGTGCTGTCGGAACTGGGGTTCAGCACAGTCTGGAGCTTATATCTCCTTCCCACTAGGGAACGCCAGCCAGGCACTCAGCTGCCCCCTCCTCTCCAGCTCAGTCCTCTCCCCACGAGCATACCCTGTCTTCGTACCTTAGGCTTTTATAGCTCCTCTGATTTTCCTTCTGGTTTTCTCTTCCCTTCTAGTTGTAGAATTTCCAGTCAGTCAACTTTCCTGTAGTTCTGGATAATGTCCATTTTGTACTTTAGTTGTAATTTTTTGAAATTGTTGTGTGAGGCTGCAGTTAGGCGTTTACCTATGCCACCATCTTGGTTTCTCCTCTGGTGCTTCCTGACTACACTCTTGAGAGGAGGCTATGTTTACTCCAGGGCCATGGGCTTGTGACCCCAAGGTTGCATTCAAACCAATAAAATGTGACATATAACACTCCTCTAGCCAACCCCATTGCCACTGCCTTCACCCTGGCCTTCATCAGCTCTCCTAGCAGGTAGTGGAAGGCTCCCATTCTCTCTTTTTTATTTTTATTTAAATATTTGTATTAATTTCAGAGAGGAAGGGAGAGGGAGAGAAATAGAAACATCAATGATGAGAGAGTATCACTGATTGGCTGCCTCCTTGATGGGATGGAGCATGCAACCGGATATGTGTCCCTGACCGGGGAACTGAACTCTGACAACCTAGTTCATAGGTCAATGCTTAACCATGGAGCCACATCGGCTGGGCAAGGCTCCCGTTCTTGACCACAGTTGCAGGTCCACAATCCTAAAATACAGAATATTGTAATTTAGGGGTTCTTAATCTATTATTAGGTCTCAGGAGCCTTTTCCACTCTTAAAGAGAATTTGTTTATGTGAGTTATAGCTGTTAATATTTACTGTCAGAAATTAAAATAGAGGGATTTAAAAATATTTACTTACTAATTCATTTTAAAAGAGTAATATAAATATGTCATATAAGTCATGTATTTTTATAGAAAGTAATTATATTTCCCAAAACAAAAAAATATTTACTGAGAAGAGTGGCATCATTTCACAATTTTCCAAGTTGCTTTAGTATTTGGCTTAATAGTTTAAGCTGGATTCTCATTGCTGTTCCTGCCTTCAGCCCACTGTGCTATGTGATTTTGTTGAAGTATATGAGAAAAACCTGGCCTTACACACATAGGTAGTTGCAATAAGGAGGAGTATGTTAATAGTGTTCTTAGATAATTATGGGTGTTCTTTTTTAATACTATACCCAAACTCAAGAAGTGATAGTTTCTTAAGGTTAGTTACATTGTGGAAATCACAATGTACTCACAGTAAAATCTATTTATCTTGCACTTTGAATGCATCTTTTTTCTAACACCATATATTGCTATTGAAACATATTGGTTATGCTGAAACCGGTTTGGCTCAGTGGTAGAGCGTCGGTCTGTGGACTGAAAGGTCCCGGGTTCGATTCTGGTCAAGGGCATGTACCTTGGTTGCCGGCACATCCCCGGTAGGGGGTGTGTAAGAGGCGGCTGGTCGATGTTTCTAGCTCTCTATTTCTCTCCCTTCCTCTCTGTGAAATATCAATAAAATATTTTAAAAAAAGAAACATATTGGTTATGTACACTTTTTAAATGTTGATGCATTTTATTTTCCAATATTTAAAAGTCACATTCATCAACATCACCATTGGCATATCATTGGAAAAGCCATCAAGTATTAGAAAGCTGCCAAGCTCACAGTGGCAGACACTGTCCTCCTAAAATTCTCACTTGAAAGCTTGGGTTTTGTCATTGGCAACAAACACCGTCTGTTATTTTCCTTAAAGTGATAGTCCCAAGAGATTCCTTTTTTGAGAAAATATCTAGCCAAACCCAAGTCTGAATAACCAGTTTGTCTGTCAGTTGCTTCTTTTAAGTAAAAATTATGTTTTCTGAAAAAGTGTCTTGGACAGCTCACTGCCCAAATAGTCACACAAGTGAGTTTTCCTTGAGGCAACCATTGTACTCCCACAGACAGCACAAGCGCCCATGTGCGCTCACATCACACAGGATGTTACAACAGTGTGTTACTCAAGGGCTGAGATTCAATACAGTTAATAAAATCACTGTTTCATCGAGGCCCATATGAAGTGAAACTGGTATTTAAATTTTTTTTTTTTTACCATGTGTACATGATCGTGAAGATCATGTGTACAGTGATTTCCAGTACAGTGCAGTCTTGATTTGAGCTAAGGTACCAGCAGTTTTGTTCACTGTTGCTTTTGCACCATTATTACAAAGGAGGGAGAAAAGGCAAATAATGTCTTTGTACCATTATGAAAATAGTTTTGACTTCCTGGAATTCCTGAAGAGGTCTTGGCGACCCCAGGGACACCATACGACACACTTTGAGAACTGCTGTAATAACGATGCATCCATTCTGTAGTTCCCACTTCCAAAAGGCTACAGAATGGCCACACCAGAGGTAGCATTTTATTAACGTCAATCTTCTTCCCATGCTTCTACAAGATCTGTCCACAAAGACCTGATTTTTTTTTACAGAGAGGAAGGGAGAAGGATAGAGTCAGAAATATCGATGAGAAACATCAATCAGCTGCCTCCTGCACACCCCTCACTGGGGATGTGCCCGCAACCAAGGTACATGCCCTTGACTGGAATCGAACCTGGGACCTTTCAGTCTGCAGGCCGATGCTCTATCCACTGAGCCAAACTGGTTTTGGCAAGACCTGATTTCTGAGGAAGAGCAGCAGAGAGACCGAGAGTGCTGTCTGTGGGGAGAGCTCTGTGAGTTGCCAGCCAGCCGAGTTGTGATGGATGCATCTCCGGGAGGCTGCTGGTGGGAAGGTTGACATCAGCTGGGCCACAGCCACCCCAGGGCAGCTGAGGTCTAAGGAGTTTTTGTGGGAAGCCTGGTATGCTTTGCCTGAATTCCAAGGCGGTGGGAGCTGCCAGCTCCAGCGATGATCTCATTACAGTTGAGTGATTGAACGAGGCAGGCATCCTCCAAGGAGATGGTCGGGTTTACAGCGACTGCCTAATTAAGCGGCACAGCAGCACCTGCAGCTGGTGGTAAGGAAGTGCGGTTTGGTTTCTGCAGATGGGGACAAGGCATTTAGAGAGGTGAAGTGAATTGGCAACAGGTGTGGAGTGAACCAGCGTCATAGATTCAGAGACTTAGGGCGAGAAGAGAAGTCAGAGGTCAGCCAATCAGGGGGAGCTGGAAGGAGTGGAAAGATGACTCAGGGTTCCAGCACACCTGTGTCCACGAGGCCGCCGAGTCCATCTCTCTCCCACCACGAAAGGTGGCTCCAAACCCCGGCATCTTTCAGTGGGTCAGCCTCCGAGAAGGAAGCCAGCTTCTCCGTGTAGACTGGTGACCATGTTTTCAGTCAGATTGGCATGAAGACTCCAGGTCATAGACCCGGCGGGTGGTTGCAGCAGCTGGAGGAGGTCCAAGATTAGGTTCTTAGAAGTTGTCAGTCATTTTCCCAGGGTCAGTGCTTGACCCTGGATTGGGAAAGATTCCAAATGGCTGAGGTGTCAGTCCTCACACACGTCCACTGTTCTCAGGAGATAAATATGCTCCTTTAATGTCTATGATCTCATCTGATCCAGACAACAACCCTGCAGTACAGGCGGGGCCCAGGGCTTTATCTCCATTTGACAGGTCAGGACCATGAGTTCCAGCGGAGGTTGAGGACCGGCCAAGGTCACATTAATAAGTAGCAGAGCAGGGACTTGCACTCAGGTTTCCAGGCTTACAGTCTCAGGCTCCAGCCAAGAGTACGGCTTCCCCTCAGCACTGCTCAGTGGACTGTGGTACTCATGGATGTGCAGGCAGCTGTGGCGATGCTAAAGGGATGCATTATATCTCAGCTCCACACACCAGGTGCCTTCCTCAGCCTCCTTGGCCAATCTGACATGATTTCCAACAAAACACTAACACACGGGGAATTGCTCTGGAATCCGATGGCAGCGATGTAGTTTCCTTGTCTGGATGGTCACCACATGTGATTAAAAAACTAGAGATGTTATTGACCTTTCATTCCCCACTGGGGTGCCGTGTGTAGAGGGAAAAGTACTGGAGTTGAAGACGGAGGAGCAGAGTCTTGGCTCCCCTGGTATTTGAAAGCTGGTTGACTTGCAGTCAATCCATTTGATCTCTCTCAGCCTCAGTTTCTTCATCTATGAAATGAGCATAATGTATGTTATCTGCCTTACGCTGGGTTGTTTTTGAGCCCTGAATGGCATGATTTCTATAAAGATGCCTTGTATACTGTGAATCTCTATGAGAAGGTGGGGGACACATTCCGAGATAATTAGCCATGCCCGCAATGTCAGACAAGATCATTCTTTTACACACCAGGATGGTGCAGACCCTCCAAACAGGCGTGGCCTTCTTTAACGAAAGCCTGAGGAATCCCAAATGTTTGGAAAATGCGAGCCAAGAAACCCCAGTGGTCCAGGCCCTGTGAGGCAGGGTACCAACAAGCTGCTGGCATTCGAGCATGGTTTTCCTGCATCTGTGAGGGGGCATTTTAGTGGCTGCTGGGCCCTGACTCCCCCAGGGTAGTGTTGTGTCGCTGTATCATATGGAGGGACCACATAGTCCATGGTTAGGAGCACGAGCTCTGAAGCCAGACTGCTCGAGTGGGAATCCTACCCTTGTATTGACCTATCTGTGCCTTTCATTTTTTAACTCAGAAAACAGGGGTGATAACAGTACTAAGTCTGTTTGGGCTGCTCTAACAAAACATCATAGACTGAATGGCTTACAAACAATAATAATTTATGCTTCACAGTTCTAGGGACAGGAAATTCAAGATCATGATATCCGTATATTCAGTGTATGGTGAGGATTTGCTGCCTGGTTCATGTATAGCTATCTTTTCACTGTGTCCTCTGCATGGCAGAGGGGTGAGAGGACTCTCTGGGACCTGTTTTTATTTTTTTATTTCAGAGATAGAGGGAGAGAGAGAAACATCAATGATGAGAGAGAATCATTGATTAGCTGCTTCTTGCATAATCCTTATGAGGGATCCAGCTCTCAACCCATACATGTGCCTAATACCACTGACCTAGAAGTGAACTGTGACCTCCTGGTTCATAGGTTGATGTTCAACCACTGAGCAACACCGGCCAGGCTTTGGGGTCTGTTTTATAAGAGCAATAATCCCAATCGTGAGGACTCCACCCTCATGATCTAATCGCTTTCCAAAGGCCCCACCTCCTAATACCACTACCTTGGGAGTTAGGATTTCAACATATAAATATGAGAGGGACACACACATTTAGATCATAGCAAATACCTACTTCATAGCATTGAGAAACAAATGAGTCTACACGTGTATGAAAGCAGTCAGGACAGTGGTTGCCACATATATAGGCCTTTACATAATCCTTCACATTCACAGAATCATCATGTGTAAGAGCTGGAAGGGTCTCAGAGAGATCCAGCTTGCAAGAGACACCGAGGTCCTGAGAGGAAAAGTATTTTGCCTACCGTCACAGCCTGCTAGCCTGGACTACAGCCCTAGTCTTCTGCTTTCAGCTCTGAGTGCTTTCCCATGATTCCCTTTTCCTGGCCTTTCCACTGTTTGAGTCAATCTCATAGCCATTGATCCAGTTCTGATACCCAAGGTGTTGATACATGAAAGCAGATGTTTACTACAAAGCAGACTGAGGACATGTTTTTCCTGGTTCAACTACCAGTTCCCTCCTTCTCTGAACCTGACCCCTCCCCCCGCCCCATTTGATGGAGGTTTGATATTCAGACAGGAGTTTTTCAGGATGGAAGGCAAATCACTGTTAGGAACTTATTTTCTAGATCTCTCTCTCTCTCTCTCTCTCTCTCTCTCTCTCTCTCTCTCTCTCTCTCTCTTCCTCTCTCATACACACACACACACACACACACACACACACACACACACACACACACCCCTGGCAGTTTTCCCTAATCCATTGCAATCTCATTACTGATTATCTCCATAAAAGACTTCCAATCCAATTCTTGGAGCTGAATTGATGTGAAGATGTGCAGATATGCAGAACTCCAAGGGCCTAAGGCCTGAATGGAGTGGGACCAGGCTGACAGGTATAGCAATGAGATGCCTAGTTTTCTGTGTTAGGTTTCTAGGCCAACCACTAAGCCTGTCTTACTAATCGAGGAATTTTAAGTTTCATGGGCAAGGAATTATGGGACTTCTCCAATTATGGTTACTTCTTCCAGTAACCCACGAAGGCCTTTGACTCTTCCTCCTATATAGCTCTTGGTCACATCCACTTCTCTCCACCCTCTGTCCCCATCACTTCCCGCCTGGACACCGCATGGACCCACAATCAGCTTTCCCGACTCCCCTCTCATTTGTTCTTCACACAGCATCTAGAGCCATATTTTTAACCACAGATCTGACTGGGTCATCTCCAAGGCTTCCCAGACCTTTAACATCCAAGCCCCTTTAACCTGGTCCACAGAATCCTCCCAACTTGACCCCTGTTGACCCCTAGCTATATCCTCATTAGCACTGGTTCCCTGTACTAAGGCTCTGACCACTCGCATCCTATGCTTGCTCTTGCTTCTGTGTTTGCACATGCTGCACTTCTGCCTGGAGCTCCCTGCCCTCCCCTCCCAAATTCCTAGTCAATCTTAAAGATACCACCTAAATGGGAAGGCAGTGAATTCCAGGGTAGAACACTCAATGGCCCCCACCCCTTTCCCAGCAGCTGGACTACGAGGCCCTGCAGTTGTTGCCAGAGCCTCTGGTCCCCTCTGTCGGGTCATTAACATGATATACACTAGGTTCCTGCTTGTTGTCTGTTCCCCTTACCTGGGACTATAAGACCCTTGAGACCCATACTCTCTCCTATTCATTATTATATCCCCAGTAGCTAGCATATTCCCAGCGTACAGTAGGGAAGAAATCAATGTGTTTGTTGAACTAATTCATTCATGAATATAGTTGCTGGAATAGATAAATTTGAACAACTCACTTCTCCTCTCTGTACGAAACTTCAGTTTTCCCATGTATAAAGCCCTGGAATCCAAATCTCAGAAGTCCTTTTCAACTGCTTGTGGTCCATGGTGCTGAATCATACATGTTTTCTTTAAGAATTATTCTGGGTTGCCGATAAGGGGATACTCAGAAGACCATCATGTCCAGAAGGACCCTTTTAAAAAATCCATAAATAGCGTTAAGGACAAAATTAGGAACAAGGAATTGTTTGGTCGCAATGAGACTCAGTCCTTGAAGCCCAATTGTCAACATTTCCTGCTAATTTCTTCCTGGAATTGAGGAGCCCCTGCCCTTATTTCCTCCTGATTGGCCTGCGGAGGCTTCTTTATGAAGACTGCACCCTCTTTTCCCTGCAGAGATGATACATTTGCTGAATTCCAAAGACTGGGGGTGGAAGCATGGCTCAGCATCAGGACCTGAGAAGAGGTAGAAAGTGTCAGATTCTATGGATCAGACCCCAGGCCTGAGACCACAGCATCCTAGGCTGAGTGGAGGGTAGTGAGTAGAAGGCTCAACATTATTGCGAGGGCTCCACAAGTCCCTTTATGAATCAAGCATCGTCTCTGACTAAATGAGAACAATGCCATGCAAACACAGGTAGTTTAAAATGTATAACCAAGCTGCCATTGCGGGGAATGAAATAAGCATCCATTTAAAAGTAGCTTTAAGTTCACACTAGGCATCCCCTGCTTTCCTCGCTCAGTGAATGCCACAAGGAAAACCACCAGGACCCCCAATTACAGGACTGCCAGCTGTAAGAGAGATGAAAGCACCTCTTTCAAGGCCGGGTGTGTCCTAGGCGCTTAAAAGATATTTGTCAGGATTCAGGGAAATGGTTTCACTTTAAAAAGACAGACTGATGCTTGAGAATATTAGGTGGCTAATCAGGAGAATTAGTAAAACAATATTTTTGTGTTGTATTATAGCCCTTTGCAACATACAATAAAAGAATTGCTTTCCCATGCTTCACTGCATTTGGCCTTAAAAAAAAATGACCTGGTGAGGACAGTGAACACAGAGGCTAGGAGGCTGCCTGCAAGGGGAGCAGGGAGAGCTGAAGCAGCAAGTGGGGGGGGGGCCAGGTCTTCATGGGCACGCTGACTGGTTACAGCCATGTGCAGAGGACTCTCTCCCCTGTCGCTCTGGCGGGGCTCAGAGGTGTGACATCTAGGTAAGATAAAGCCCCCAGGTAAGACTGGCATTTCATCAACTTGGTTTAGTTACCGTAAGTATTACAAAGACAGTACATGGCTCCCAGCCTTTCAAAAGGCAAACAGAGCTGGGGAGGTCGCCTGAGAAATTGCAGGCTGGAGGCTCTTCTTCCTTTTCTATCCCTATTGTTTCCCTCTTTCCTGCCATCAGATAGAAACACAATGGTAGGGGCAAAATGAAGGTTACTCTCTGTTATGTAATTTAGAGTGTGTATTTTTTGTGCATTTTGATTGAGGTACAAGGTTGAAGTATCATCAAAGACGGCTGAGATATGAAACACCATGCAAATGCCAATCAGAATAATATTGATTTTTTTTAAAAAAGGTACATCCGTACATGGAATTGGGTGCAGTAGTTAAAATGGTATAGGTTTAAGTTTATCCATAGGTGGTGACTATTCCTTATTTACTTATTTATTTTGACGATGATCTCTTTTTTATTGTTAAAACTTCAATAGTATACAGAAAAGAAACAAGCAAAATTCTTTTTTTGTTGTTGCTTTGGTTGCATGTGTGAAGGCAACCAATCAATACGTCTCTCTCACATCGATGTTTCTCTCTCTCAGAAGCTCCCAGATCAGGGGAGCAACCTGGTCTGGCAGGAGATGTGGGAAAGCAGGCTCGATCCCTGGCCCTGGTCAGGGTATGTGTGAAGGCAACCAATCGATGTCTCTCTCAGATTGATGTTTCCCTCTCTCTGTCTCTCTTCCTTCCACTCTCTCTAAACAAACAAACAAACAAACAAACAAACAAACAAAACCCTCAAGAACCCCAAACCAAAAAAAGATAGTCTTATAGGTGGGATATTGGCTAGATGGCAGGAGCTGAGAGTTAGACATGCATCTGAATGCAGCCCACCACACAGTGACTCTGAGACTTTGGGAGAGTTAAGCAACTCTCACAGCCTCAGCTTCTGACCTGTAGAATGGGGTTATTCTGCTGACCACCAGGAGGAACTGTGGTTTGTGTACCCTCCAGAGAACTGAGGCTCAAATTAAACCTTCTCATGGGCAACGATTTACACATTTGGGGGTGGGGATGCCCTGTGGCTGGAACCCACCTTCCCCAACCTTGTTTTTGTTTTTACACCCCCGAGGTTGAAAACCAGCTGTCTGAATCACTTGCAAACAGAGCCAAAACAATTTTCATGCGTCACAGGAGGCCCTGGGCTCCAGTCACGCCTCAGGATAGTGCGCTAAAAATATCTTCCCAGTGCTATTTTTAAGGCCTTGAAAGCTGCTCCCCACAGGCCAAGACAGCGGAACTTCTCACTGTGCTCACGCAAAAACGCACCAGCTTGATCCCTAGGTGAGCCCTGGGGTCAGTTAAGGAGCTGAACTTCTTAACCCTCGCATCTTTCTGACCACAGGGACTGCTCACTGGGCAGAGGCCCACACCGTAAGTGCAGCCTGGCCCCTCTAGGGCAGAGAGACCCGCCATTACGCCAGCTGTGTGTGGATCACGTGCCAGCTGTGTTGGCTGATCTTTCCTTTCCACGCTGGGCATCCTCTGCACCACCAGCACGGAGACTCTGCCAGCCAAGGACATGGCGCGCGCATCCCTCGTGTTTAAAGTTGTTTATAATTTTCAAAGCATATTCATATCTATTGCCTTCTCTGGTTTTCGTGGCACTCCTGCTAAATGGGTATTATTATCCCCATTTTATTTTATTTTAAAAATATATTTTATTGATTTTACACAGAGAGGAATTGAGAGGGATAGAGAGTTAGAAACGTCGATGGGAGAGAATCATTGATCAGGTGCCTCTTGCACACTCCCCACCCGGGATGTGCCTGCAACCAAGGTACGTGCCCTTGACCAGGATCGAACCCGGGACCCTTCAGTCCGCAGGCCAACGCTCTATCCACTGAGCCAAACCGGTCTCGGCTATTATCCTCATTTTATAGATTGGGAATGCTTGTGCTCTCACAACACCGCTGTTAGGCAATGGAATGAAAACGTACTCCTCTGGGTGTCTGAAGGCAGATGACCTCAGGTAACCTGACATGGGCTCAGCGTCTTCCTTCTCAGTCGCCTACACAGGGGCTGCACCCACCCTCCTCTGTAGTCAGACTGCTCATCTTTGTTCATTCATTTGTTCATTCATTCATTCATTTTCACTCACTTGACAAACATTTCCTGAGCGCCCACTCTGGGCCAGGCCATCACTGTGCTAGGCTCAGAGATAAATGATGTCATCCCTGCCTGGGGAGGTAGCAGTGACAGGACACGAGTCCACAGTGTGTGGTGGGCCCAGGGCAGTGGGAGGGGGAAGTTATAACAGGCTTTAGGAAGAGGTCACCTTTTTGGGGGATCTGAAGACTGAGTAGGAACTAGAAAAGAAGCTCCCAGATCAGGGGAGCAACCTGGTCTGGCAGGAGACGTGGGAAAGCAGGGAGCACGTGGGAGCGGACAGCAGGTCAGAGTGGGCGCAGGCAGGAGGCAGCGGCCATGAGGCTGGATTGTTCGCAGGGTCAGAGCAGGAGGCCCAGGGGCTGCCTGCAGGGCATGAGAGTGGCTGGGGGTTTTCAGCCAAGAAAGACATGATCATATGTAGGTGTCAGAAGCGTCCCCGTGAGGCTGTGTGGAGGGAGGGGAAGGAGGAGGGCACACTGGAGGTTGTTAAACTAATTCAGATGAGACAGGTTAGGGGCCTGGACTGAGGCAGGTAGTCGGAGAGGACGAAAAAGAAGGATCCCATTCTAGAAGCACTTGAAAGTAATTAAAAGGCTAAAAACTAGTCACAGGGCTTAGCGACCAGTTGGGTGTGCAGGGAAGGGAGGAAAGGAGAGTCTGAGGTTGGGGTTTAGTCCTGGGTGACTGGGATCAGGCTGGTGCCCCTCAGTGAGCAGGTAAACACTAAGGAGGAGCAGGTGAAGGGGAAGGGTGGGCTTGTTTTGAAGGCGTCATGGTGAGGAGCAGGTTGGATATCCAAGTAGCCTAAATAAGCAGAAAGTCAGAAACACAACTGGCTGCTCAGAGGAAAGATCAGGCTCTGACGTAACAGTATGGAAGGGGGTGATAAGTCTATGAAGCAACCCTCACTTTCAACAAAGTCAACTGGAGAGCTTTAAAAAACAAAGATACTAGTATCAGGGCCCCATCCCCAGAAATTCTGATTTGATTACTACATAATGGGCCCTGTCATCAGTGCATTAAAAAATGTTGCCAGGCCAAAACCGGTTTGGCTCAGTGGTAGAGCGTCGGTCTGCGGACTGAAAGGTCCCGGGTTCTCTTCCGGTCAAGGGCATGTACATTGGTTGCGGGCACATCCCCAGTAGGGAGTGTGCAAGAGGCAGCTGGTCGATGTTTCTCTCTCATCGACATTTCTATCTCTCTATATCTCTCCCTTCCTCTCTGTAAAATATCAATAAAATATATTTTAAAAAAAGTTGCCAGGTACACCTTCTGATGAGTAGCCAGGGCTGGGAAACATGGCCACGGAGATGTGATGATGGAGAGATGGCCCCGGACAGGAAGACGATGGACAGGTTTGTTGTGCACACCAACACCGAAGGGGCAGGGTGAACGGATGGCCCGAAATCAGCCTGGAGGGTTAGGGAGGAGGCCACCAGGAGAGCATCACCTCCCCAGCCACAGAAGGGCAGGGCCTAAGAAGGAGGCCCAGTGCACGGATGCTCAGGAGGGGCCAGCATGAGAGCTGGAGGTTGTCCAGGGGCTGACGTGGGTAGCGCAGACTTGGGGAGGCGGATTGCAGAGTCAGATCAGACAAGACTCAATGGGAATGGAAGTGAGGAAGGGAAGACCACCCAAGGTGGGCAACTCTGTTAAGAAATGTGGCTAAAGCCCTGGCCAGTGTGGCTCAGTTGGTTGGAGCATCGCCCTGTGCACTGAAAGGTTGCTGGTTTGATTTCCAGTCAGAACACATTCCCAGGCTGCGGGTTCCATCCCAGGTCAGGGTGTATACAGTTGCTCCTCATTTCTCACATCAATGTTTTGCATATGCCCTGGCCAGGAATTAAACCATGACCTTCTGGTTCATAGGTAGATGATCAACCACAGAGCCACGCTGGCTGGGCACCCCAGAATTTTTTATTTTGTTTTATTTTTTTTAACCAACTGTTATGTAGGCTGTGAATGCCTTAAAAGCATGGACTCAACATTCCCTTGAAGCACTTGGTGCTAACATATGGTAGGCTTTTAATAATCATTTGTTGTGTAAATATATGCCCACACACACTTAAACACAAAACACTGACAGAAATACGTTTATATATTTATGTGCCTCATAGTGCATGCTCATCACAGGATATGGTGCTCATCTGGCACGTGGGTGCTCACCAAGTCTCCCTGCTGGACCCGCTGGCCTCTCCCTGTGACGTGCTCCCACATCCTGGAGAGAAGCCCTGTGCAGACAGAGGCCTGGCCCATCCACACTTCCTGGATACATTTGCTCTAGTTTAGGAGCCGTTACAGGTCACCTTAAAATTCTGGAATATGAGCACTTCTGACATATGGTTACAGGGAGGGAAACTTGCCACGTTTCATGGAACGAATGCACCACAAGGCTCATTTTCTGTTTTCATGGTGAATGGCTTCCAGGAAGATAACCGGAGGAGGTCTTCCAGCCCTCGTCCTCATTCCCAGTTTGCTCCAGAAGCATATGGCAGAAGCAGTGACTCAATTTCAACTTGCAGTTTTAGGTCCCAGTTTATAAGAGCAATGAAAGCATGTCCAGCAAAGCAGGCACCAATATTTTCAAGCTTCCAACCCATAATTCTTGTTTCTACTAGCAAATGTTAGGATATATTTATGTGTTTAAATCCAAATTCAGTATATTTTATTTAAATACATCAAAAAATTTTCTAAGACACAAACTGCTCTTTTTAAGCACAAATGCTTCTCAATACTATGTAGATAAAAATAATAAGTACATGGATGACATGCTATCATGAGATTATGGTATTTTTTCACCTTGTATGAAGAGTTTGGTTGAGGAAAGAGATACTGTTCCTCTCTGTGAGGGACAGTGAGAAGAGCATGTCTATATTATCATACATTTGATAATCTAGACTCCCCCAGACACACACACACACACACACACACACACACACACACACACACACTGTACAGTGAGGTGTGAAATATGTAAATTTGAGTCCAGTCAGTGTGAGGCTGAATTTCTTGGGGTTAGAACCATTGATTTAAAATATATATATATATATATATATATATATATATATATATATTATTGATTTTTTTACAGAGAGGAAGAGAGAGGGATAGAGAGTTAGAAACATCGAGGAGGGAGAATCATCAATCAGCTGCCTCTTGCAAACCCCCTACTGGGGATGTGCCCACAACCAAGGTACATGCCCTTGACCGGAATCGAACCCGTGAACTTTTAGTCTGTAGGCCGACGCTCTATCCACTGAGCCAAACCGGTTTCAGCAGGACCATTGATTTAAGATGCTTTGGTCCTACTGAGATTATTTGGTTCCCCCACACCATTCCACCCCCTGCTTTGCTTGGCCTCAGATAAGACCCCCGAAACTGGCTAGCCACTCTGCGATATGGAGGGTTTCCAAGCTCCCAGGTTACCAATGTCCTGTCTCCACTACTCTTCCAACCCTGATTGCTTGGGTAGTCAGGGAGGATCTCTCCCCTCAGAGTGAGAGGAAGGAAGAACAACGGAGTTACCATTTTCTGTCTCAGAAGGGCATCTGGAAACAGATGTTTCTAGAACGGTGAGATCTTCCTGCTGTCTACCCTCTGTCATTCTTCCACGCTGCTGCTGCTGGTTTCCCGAGGAGCTGAGCAGTTAAGAAGTGGAGGCCTCAAAACCTGTGCATTTGCATGAAGGTGGGTGGATAGAAAATGGAGGGGACGGGCTGGGGAACAGAATGCTGGGGATAGAGTGGCAGTGGCAGCAATCAGAAGGAAGCTAGGGGAGTTCAGAGTGTCTATAGTGTGGAAGGGAAGGAGGGAGGAAGGGATGATGGAAGGTAGAAAAGAAGGAAGGAAAGAAGGAAGGAAAGAAGGAAGGAAGGAAGGAAGGAAAGAAGGAAGGAAGGAAGAAAGAAAGGGAGGGAAAGAGGGAGGGAAGGAGGGAGGAGTAGAACCATAAAATCTTTCTAGCACCACCTTCACCTCTTATCTGGAATGTGCTGGGATAATCTGTCAGAACACAAGCCTCAACACGGGGAGATCTTGACAATCACTCCATCCTGCAGTTGCAGCCCTTGACTGGGGACTGGGCCTGTAGACAGGAGCATGGACAGGAGCCCATTCTTCAGTGAAGAGGCTTTATCATCGCTCACTCAAATGAGCACTTATTAGTAGTGTCAGTCTCACTAGTTTCATAACAGATGCCAGATGGGAACACCCAATTCCTATTTTGTTCATGCTTGAAATGAGGTTACATGAGCAGCAGCTGAAGGAGGAGGGATCCGGAAACAGAGAAGACTAAGGGGAGACATGGGAATTCTGAAGAGCTGCCTTCTGGGTAGAAGAGGGGCAGCTCACTCCTTGAGAGGTCAGAGGGAGAAAAGGTAGCAGGTTTCACGTCACTGAAAGCAAGAACACTGGGATAGGCTGCTGTGGAGATGGAGAGTTCCCCATGTTGGGGAAATCCAAGCAGAGGTTCTGGGGCCATTTGCCATGGATATCCCACAAGGATCCCTGTTAATTAGACCTCTGTGATATCTCCTGCAGAGCCTAAGCTTGGTCCAGTCTCCTGTCTCCTCACTGGGTCTCCTTTGTGTTGCCTGGACAGGGCTCACCCAAGACACTCAAGACTGGACAGCCTTAGTGGTCCTCCTCTGGTCAGGAAACCCTCTCCCTGTCTGGCCTCTGACTTTAGTTCATTAAAAGTGACCAGGGCTCACACCAATGCTGAGTTATATAACCCAATGTCTTGGTTGTGACTGTATGAGAAAGGTACTGATAGCTTTATTTTACTAATGAAGAATGCAAGGCTTACAGAAGTTGTGTAACTAGCTGCTAAGTGGGAATCTGACCCATGCTCCTGGCCAGTAGGCCATGTTGATGTTTGAAATTAATTAAATGTCTATTTTTTTCAATTACAGTTGACGTACGTTATCAGGTGTACAGCATAGTGATTAAACATTTATATAATTTATAAAGTGATCACTTTGATAAATCTAGCACCCATCTGACATCATACATAGTTATTACAACATTATTGACTATATTCCGTATGCTGTACTTTATATCTCCAACACTGTTTTTTATAATTGGCAATTTGTGCATTTTACCCCTGTCCCTTTTTTACCCCTGTGCTGATTTTTAAAGGTATACCTAGGCAAGAGAGTAGTGTAAATATGTACTATTCTGCCTTTTTTTTTTTAAATGTTTCATAAAATGGTGTTTGGTGACACATACTTTTAGTCCCTAGCTACAGAATTTTTAGTTTCCTGCGTTCTTTTCTTTCATCATAGGCCACATAGATTAGTGGTGATCAAACTTTGGGGACTTGTAATACCCGATAATTGCTGGTTTGATTTTGTAATCGTCCTCCCACCCATTCCTAAAAATACTTTCTGGAGTAGTTGGAGGCATGCAGGTGCACGTGCAAAACAAGTAATTAAAACGCACTTTGTTTCCGCTCATTTTGTGAGATTTTTTTTGGGGGGGGACAACAAAATGTTCTGGGTGGTCTTAGACCTTACGTCTTCGGTCAGGAATTCAGAGGTAATGTGAATTAGACAGGCAAGAGACGTCAGAAGAGACTGTGCCGCTGAGTCACCACCTAACTCTGGGCTTGCATCACCTCCCAGGCGTCAGTGCTCCCACGGGCAAAAAGAGAAGGTGGGATAGTTGGCCTCATAGGTCATGTCTACAACCTCTGGTTTAGAAAGGTAGTACTCTGCATGTGACTTGGGAGGTGGCAATATCCGCTTCCCACACAGCCAGGGGTGTGGACTTGGGAGCCTCACACCTGCTGGGGAGGGGACTCCCACCTCAGTTTCCACATGCCACCTCTTCAAGAAAGGCCCTGCCTTTACATAACATCTTAGGGAAGGCTTTACAAGAGTCAAGAATGATCTGTCTCTTCCCTCCTTCTGTCAGGACTCCTTATACTTAATTCCTAGGGCCAAAGCTATTCATGACCATTGATGAAGAGGAAGGCAGGGGTCATATCCTGAGGAGAAATAAAATAATATGGAAGGGGGCACAGGGGAAATGAAAACTTTTCCACAAAACACACAGAAAAAGGGATGTATCAGTATCTTTCTTTCCCTCCACCTCCCTGCCATTGAATGGGCATTGATCCTAGATGAAAGAGTGATAAATGAGAAAGCATAGAAACTGAGCAATGAAGATAGTTTTATCCCCAAAATTTATGGGAAATTTAGAAAACCCAGGCATTTCCTGAGGCTCTTAAAATGTAAAATGTAGCCAAAGCATGTGTACTGTGATGGAAACCAAAGGAGAAAAAGCCCCATTGGCTAATGGGATGAGAGAAAAGGGACATAGGAGGGCCACGTGTCAAAGTCAGCACTTTTTCTGATCTCCAAATAAACAAATGCATAAATTATTTGACTTGTTGTTCATTTGTTTTGGGGTAATTCTGTGTTTAAAAAAGGAAGGGAAAGAGGGAAGAAATATGTGTAGGAAAAAGGCAACTGATTAAAGATACTGATCAGCATGAATTACAAATATACCCTCGAGCTTTTAGAAAAGCAGAGGGCTTGCCAGAGAATATTAATGCCAATCAAGATAGAGCTTACTGTAACACTACTAAGCCCCAGGAAGAGGAAATAAAGAGAGAGAGAAGAAAAGGAAAAATAAAAGGAGGGAAGATAGGAAGGAAGATGGGAGGGAGAAAAATAGGGTGATCAGAAATGAAATAATTATTTATTTTAAAAAATCCTGTGCTCAGAGCGTCGTTCCTGTTACTCTAAAACCTTAAAGAAACAAGGGCTCTCCTTGCCTCCATTTACTGGTATAAACATAAAGGATGAGATAAACAAAGAGCTCTGCTGTCCTGGAAACAAACTAGAGAAGCTACTCCCAGTCCCGGGTGAAAGCCGGAAAGCAGACCATCTCTCCTGGGTGGGGAAAGAGTCATGTGAAAGAAATGGAGGAACCAAACCTGTGCTTGGACCATACATGTGTCCATGACATGCAGAAACCCAAACCAAGAAATGCTTATCAAAACCAGTTCAGAACTAGGGAAGCCCAACAGCTCTAGCACAGGGGTGTAGAGAACCATGCTGTAAACACATCTTCATCACCCAAGGCACATGAAATGCTCCAGGCAACGGTCCCTGATGAAGATAGGGTTACAGTTAGAACAAAGCAAAAACAATTCCATAATAAAATGAGAAAAATACATTAAAAAAACTGGAGTATCAGGAGAACCAAGATAGCAGCATAGATAAACACCTGTCCTCACTGCCTCCCACAACTACATCAAAATTACAACTAAAATACAGAACCATCATCCAGAACCACTGGAAAACTGGCTGAATGGAAGTATTACAACTAGAGAAGTAAAGAAGAAAGCACACTGAGACTGGTAGGAGATCCAGAGGCATGGAATGAGCTGGTCTGACACCCAGGCGTGCCCCTTTTTCATTATTTATTTAAAAATATATTTTATGATTTTTTACAGAGAGGAAGGAAGAGGGATAGGGAGTCAGAAACATTGATCAGTTGCCTCCTGCACCCCCCCTCCCCCACTGGGGATGTGCCTGCAATCAAGGTACATGCCCTTGATAGGACCAAACCTGGGAACTTTTAGTCTGCAGGCCAATGCTCTATCCACTGAGCCAAACCGGTTTCCACAGGTGTGCCACTTTTTTAATTGGGAGGGAGATCGCCTCTGCAGAGGCTGTCCGGAGGAACAAGGAGCCCCAGACCCACACAAGACCCCCAGCCCAGGGTTCCAGAGTTGGGAAAAGTGCCCCTTCATGCAGTAAGAACTACTGGCAGTGAAAAACAGTGCAGATTGTGGCTGAATGACACACAGAGGCTGCTGGAGATACAGCTGCTCCTCTTAAAAGGCTGGCACACAAACTGAACTTACAAGCTCCCACTTCCTCTGAGCTCCAGTGCAGGGCGAGGCTCTGGGGGACCCAGACACATACAGGGAGAAACTACTGTCTGGCATTGGGGCAGGAACTGGGGGTGGCTTTCTTCCAGAAAGAGGTGCTCTCATTGTTCCTGTGCTGGGACCTCCCCAGCTGCAAGGCTGACTGGCAGCTATTTTTGTTTGTTCCACCTGGTGATTCCCTGAGAATTTATAACCTCACCTAATTTATAACCCCGCCTAAACTGCGAGCAGTGGCTTTTGCATATGAATGGCCTGTCCTTTCTCAGCCTAAAACTGGACAAATGAGCTGCAGCTGGGCCAGTGAGCCCCAAGCCTATCAATAAAAGGCCCAAGAACTGACAACAGGAACAACCTGCCTTGCTTCACACCTGGGCCTTACTTGGGTACTTCTAAATAAGATACAAAGAGGAGGAATCTGCAGATCTCCCTGTAGCTCCTGCTGGTAGGCCCTAGGCAGTGGCTGACTTTGCACCTCCCTGGAGACCCAAGAGCCAGTATACCCAGTCGTCAGAATGACACCATACCAGATTACAACTCTTCACATACATAAGTGACACATAAGGGGCAAATTCAGTGAGCACCAAAACCCCACTGAAGCAAATCCTGCTCTATAAGGGTGTCTCCTGCACAGTAGCTTCCCCACTGTAGTCACAGCTGGTCTCCACATACAATTGGCCTGGAGGTTAATTCCTTCCAGTGACACCAACAGCAATCAAGGTTAAACTACAACAAGACTGTGCACTTAGCCCACAAAGCCGTGCATCAAGAGTGTCCACCTCAGGTGATTGGGGAGACTGAGCCACTGGACCCTATAGGACACCTACTACACAAGGCAACTCTATCAACTTAAGGAGATTTAGCAGCTACCCAATACATAGAAACAAACATAGGGAAGCAGACAAAATGTGAAGACATAAAACAAGTCACAAATGAAAGAAATGGAAAAAACAAAATAGTGGATATGAAGTTCAAAACCATAGTTATAAGGTTTCTCAAGAATATTCTAGAAACCTCTGAGGAACTTAGTGAGACTTTCAAGAATCTTAGTGAGAATGACCAAAAAATGGAAAAGGACCACTCAGAAATTAAGCATACACTGACTGAAATAAAGAATAATATACAGAGATTCAACAGTATACTAGAGGATTCCAAGAATCAAGGCAAACATTTGAAGTATGAGGAAGCAAAAAACATACAACCAGAAGAGCAAAAAGAAAAAAGAATCCAAAAATATGAAGATAGATTAAGGAGCCTCTGGGACAATTTCAAGCATACCAACATCTAAATTAGGGGGTTGTCAGAAGAAGAGAGAGAGCAAGATAATGAAAACCTATTTGGAGAAATAATGACAGAAAACTTTTCCTACCTGGTGAAAGAAATAGACTTACAAGTCCAGGAAGTACTGAGAACCCCAAACAAAAGGAATCCAAAGAGGACCACACCAAGACACATCATAATTAAAATGCCAAGATACATCATAATTAAAATGCCATAATTAAAACACAATGAGAGAATCTTACAAGCAGCAAGAGAAAAACAGTTAGTTACCTACAAGGGAGTACCCATATGACTGTCAGCTGATTTCTTAACAGAAACTATGCAGGCCAGAAGGGAGTGGCAAGAAATATTCAAAGTGATGAATAGCAAGGACCTACAACCAAGATTATTTTACCCAGCAAAGCTATCATTTAGAATTGAAGGTCAGATGAAGAGCTTCACATACAAGAAAAAGTTAAAGGAGTTCATCACCACCAAATCAGTATTATATGAAATGCTGAAGGGTATTCTTTAAGCAGAGGATGAAGAAGAAAAAAGGCAAAGATAAAAACAAAACAAAGTGGCAACAAATACATATCTATCAACAATTGAATCTAAAAATCAAACCAATAAAAAATCTGATGAACAGAACAAACTTGTGAATGTAATAGAATCAGGGGCATGGAAATGGAACAGACTGACAGTTCTCCAAGGGAAGGGTATTTGTGTAGTGTGGGAAGAGATTAGACAAAGATCTATATGCATTACCTATGGGCACAGACAATAGGGTGGCAAGGGCCTGGGGTGGGAACCAGATGGAGATGAGCTATGGCGGGGGGGAGACTGTGGGGGAGGGAGAAAGGGACATCTGTAATAATCTCAACAATAAAGAATAATTAGAAAAAATACCAGGCTGGTTGTAAAATTGCCTTACATTTCCCTTATAGATTTACAGTTGTTCATGTGGAAAATAATGGAATAATTACTGTAATAAATAATACAAGAGTAAAAATATTGGAGTATCAGAGACCACAACAAATGAGACAACAACCTGAAAGATATCTTAAAAAATTAAGTTTAAAATAGTGAATGGGAGGTGATAAAAGGGGCATGATTGAATGTGGCTGACATTTTCAGTAAGTCTTATTGTGAAGAAGATCAGAAAGGGCTGTAGCTGGTCAAGTATGGGAGAGGGAACGAACGGCATTTAAAGATGGAAAACTGTTGACAGGGATGACTGAGCAGAGAGAGGCTGGAGTTGTGAGAGAGGAGATCATTGTAGGAGTAAAGTCCTAGATGGGTGAGAGGAGAAGAGAAGGAAGAGGGCCTCGGGCAGGAGGAAGGATGCCTTGTCCATCACAGCAGAGGGAATGAGCTGGTGCAGGTGGTAGTTCTAGCTTTGGGGATTCAGGGGGATATGGGGGTGGCTTCTATTAGGTGACTTCTATTAAAGGCAAATGGAGCAAGGTCATTATGTGAAAGTGATGGAGTTTGAAATTAAAGGACAAAGCACGCGATTGTCCTCTTGCAGAGGTGGAGAACAAGCTTTCCAGGAGAACTTTGGGGGAAGGCAAGATAACACAGAGATGTGTAACTGAGTGTGCAAGGAGGAAAACGGGGAGGGAGTTGAGGGCATGTCCAGGGGAGTGATTGCAGCACCAGCTTACCGCCTGAGGAATGCTGCCGCAGCACAGACGATCAGAGGGCAGCCAACCGCTTCGCTGAAGGACTCCAGATGTCAGTCTCCAAGATCTGTTCTTGGCATCTGTTCAGTTTCTTCAGAGAGGAAGAGTCCACCTCTGCTTTACAAGGCAAATGCCAGGCCACAGTCGTTCCATGGCAGGGTGGGGCCAGGGATGGGTCTCAGTGTGAAGATTTCACTGAATCTTCCTATTTCCAGCCCATGTGTCAACCCCTTCCCCACCACCTTCCACTGAGCCTAGTGACCCCGAGGCCCAAGTTCATTCAGTTAAATTTATTTAGAGAACAAATCTCCATTTTCCTGCTGGCGTCAATGGGGAAAGGCTGGGGGCAGAACGGGTATAATAAACTCCTGACTGTGTGCAGCGGGATAAGGACACAGACCCTTAATCCACATACAGACTTTAAAATAATGGCCTTTTTGTCAAGCCTGGGCCACACCCTGACCTCTGCAGGTTAGGTAACCGGCCAGTTCAGGCTCTGGATGTGGCTCCAGGCTGTTTGAGCAGAGAATTCTGTCCTTCCTGTACCAGGAACAAGGTCTAGATCCATGGTCGGCAAACTGTGGCTCTTTGGCCCCTTGAGTGTGGCTCTTCTACAAAATACTACGGCCTGGGCGAGTCTATTTTGAAGAAGTGGCATTAGAAGAAGTTTAAAAAATTTGGCTCTCCAAAGAAATTTCAATTGTTGTACTGTTGATAT
This sequence comes from Vespertilio murinus, assembly GCA_963924515.1. Classification (NCBI taxonomy): domain Eukaryota; kingdom Metazoa; phylum Chordata; class Mammalia; order Chiroptera; family Vespertilionidae; genus Vespertilio; species Vespertilio murinus. The sequence continues at coordinate 152,853,172 of OZ004706.1, read as the reverse complement.
TTGGCTCTGTTGAGTAATGAGTTTGCCAACCACTTAGATGGAAATGTGTGGGCTCTTGCTGGGCATGCCCTTGGTCCACGGACCCCTCACCCTGTGGCTGTAGGAAGGCCCACACTGGGGCCATCTAAACTGTGGGGTGAAGGGCAGAGACATGCATTGCCTGGCACTCATGGGGTTACTACATCTAATTAATACTCAGTTAAGCAGAAGGTTATAAACAGCTCCCTTTTTCTGCTTCATTCTTGTAAAATAGGAACTGCCATCCATGTGGGCGGAGGACATGGATGCAGTGTTGGCTCCTGGGTCACAAGACAGATTCCATCTCGTAGTGCTGGAGCTCCACCTCGCCCAGCATCGGCCGGAGTCTTAATCTGTTCGGAGTAGTGTGCCAAGAGCTTCTGTGCCTCGCCTGGATGAATGTTGCACAGGCAGAAGCGGCAACGCCCTTAGTTCCTTGTTGATAATGAAAATCTGGCAGGCAAGGTCAGGGGCGGTTCCTCTGCATTTTTCGCCGGGTTTCTGACTCCCAGCCCTGGGCTCCCACCATCAAGGGCAATGGAGCCAAAGTGATGGTGTGTCCAAGACAGATGGGAGCAGCAGGGAGAGGCAGACCCTCTTTTCTGCAGTGGGTTCCTCAGACCTTGCATGATGAGGAAGAGCAGTGGGGTCTGGAGGGCGAACGAAGGCTTAGGATTGGGAGCCAATTTTCCCTCCTACCAGATGCTGACCTTGGGAAGATATAATCTGTAACATGCAGCAGCGTTGGAGCTGTTTAAACTTGGGTTTGAATTCTGGCTCTGCTACTTAACTATGTGTGTGACCTTGAATTCTGGCTCTGCTACTTACTATGTGTGTGATCTTTCTAACCTACACTTCCTTGGTTATCTAAATGGGGATAACAGCACTCTCTGTCGTGGGGTTGCCGTGAGGATAAGATGAAGGCATGGTTGTAAGGAACTTAGCCCAGTGATTGGCTCTGAGGAAATAGACTCCATTAAGGGTTCTGATGATTATGAAAATTACAGTACCAATAGAACAGATATTTAGAACTCTAATGAACATCAGAAGTTAGTTTGCCTTGCCTGCACTCAGTTTGCCCATCTGTAAAATGGAAATGCTGCTGCAATCTTTTCCTCCTCTTCCTCATTTGTTTTCATGAGGAGGTCATTCACAAATTCATATCTATAGAGAGTTGCCAGTTTATGACAAGGTTTCCACCAATCTATGGAGAAATGAGGAAAAATAATAACATAGTGAATGTTTTACAAGTAGAGTCATTTCCAGTTTTAAAAGACTGCCCTTTATTCCGATGTTATGTTATTCCTGTTCTCTGTATGTATGCTAAAATAGCTCTTCTTTTATGAAAGTATGTAGCTAATGGATGGTATAGTTTGTTTGTTTGTTTTTAATGGACTCACTCAGAAAAATACAAGTTGTCAACCCTATATTGGTCTCTTGTTTTTTGAAATTTTACTGGCCCATGAAATCAAGTCTATAAAGAAACAATTAAGAAGAGGAATTTCAAAGAGTTTGCCAATTGTAAGGGCCCGTATGGAGATAATAAAAATAACAGTACCTCTTATTGTGTCCCGATGGTGTGCTAGGCATTATTGAGAACTGACACACCTGTGCTATATACCCATCAACAGTCCAACAGGCTAAATGGCACTTAACCCACTTGACAGGTGGAGAAACTGAGACTTCGAGCATAAGCAGCTGGGCTTTTCATTCCGAGGGGGGACATAATACAAATCTTCGCGTCTTCAAGCCTCACAATTTCCCTTGAACCTTGCTGAAGGGTTACCATGGAGGAGAGCTTGACACAGCCACAGAGACTTCACCCCTATAAAAAGTAACCACACCAAAGACTTGTGGGAAAATCACTTAACCTCTCTCTGCCTCTAGCATGCAACTGAGAAATTAGATAGAAATCAGGGTCATGCTGGAAACAGATGGAGAGACAAGCTGGGCTGTCCTGGGAAATAAAATTAGCACAGAGAAACCATTCTCTATGGTTCTCTGTGATTCAGTGCTCTTTGATTATTTACAACGTTGTGAGATCAGCATCCCATCCAGCTGACTGGCAGAATGCTGCCTGGATACATGGATGCCGTTAGATGGGCACTCTTGCTCTTTGGCCAACCAGATTCAATCCCTTGCCTTCTCCCAGCTGGTCAGGACCTCTCTTCCTGATACGTGTGGTGTTCTGGCCCCTGACCACCAACCTTGGGCCCTTCTGACCTGGGTGACCCCTGCCCTCCAAACTCTCCCTCCCACTCCACACCATAGCAGGCACGAGACTATGCCTTGTGTGCTTTTGCTGTGTTATTCTTTAAGCTCCCCTGGGAGGAGGTGTTACTAACCTTATTTTACAGATTGGGAAATTGAAGGTCACTGAAGCTAAGTAACTGGCTGGGGGTCATGCAGCCTGCAAGCTCCCCCCCCCAAAAAAAAAAAGATTCATCCCCACCTGGCCAGGGCTGTCTAATGTGGGTTTATGCCTCCCATTTCACCATTAAAGTGCTCCCTAGAGACTGAAGAAAGAAGATCCTAAAATTTGACCAGCTCCTGGTCTCCTTTTACAGAAACTGTGTCCTCTCTGAATGCCAGGGCATTCACAGTGAACTCAACACATGCTGTAACATTCACTCAAGGGCCAATTTCAGCCCAACAACTGGTTCCTGAGTTTTATACCCCAGGAATGGACCTGCAGCAGTGCTTACCCAACAAGTTTTTTCTGTTCATCAGATTTTTAATTCATTTGATTTTTAGATTCACTTGTTGATAGATATGTATTTATTGTCACTTTGTTGTTCATATTTTTTTACCTTTATCTCCTCCTCCTCCTCCTCCTCCTCCTCCTCCTCCTCCTCCTCCTCCTCCTCCTTCTTCTTCTTCTTCTTCTTCTTCTTCTTCTTCTTCTTCTTCTTCTTCTTCTTCTTCTTCAAGAATACCTTTCAGCATTTCATATAATACTGATTTGGTGGTGATGAACTCCTTTAGCTTTTTTTTGTATGTGAAGCTCTTCATCTGACCTTCAATTCTAAACGATAGCTTTTCTGCGTAGAGTAATCTAGGTTGTAGGTCCTTGCTATTCATCACTTTGAATATTTCTTGCCACTCCCTTCTGGCCTGCATAGTTTCTGTTAAGAAATCAGCTGACAGTCATATGGGTACTCCCTTGTAGGTAACTAACTGTTTTTCTCTTGCTGCTTGTAAGATTCTCTCTTTGTGTTTTGTCCTTGGCATTTTAATTATGATGTGTCTTGGTGTGGTCCTCTTTGGATTCCTTTTGTTTGGGGTTCTCAGTACTTCCTGGACTTGTAAGTCTATTTCTTTCACCAGATAGGAAAAGTTTTGTGTCATTATTTCTTCAGATAGGTTTTCAATATCCTGCTCTCTCTCTCTCTCCTCTTCTGGCAACCCTCTAATTTGGATGTTGGTATTCTTGAAATTGTCCCAGAGGCTCCTTACACTATCTTCATATTTTTGGATTCTTTTTTCTTTTTGCTCTTCTGGCTGTGTGTTTTTTGCTTCCTCATATTTCAACTATTTGCCTTGATTCTCAGGATCCTCTAGTGTACTGTTGAATCTCTGTATATTATTCTTTATTTCAGTCAGTGTATGCTTAATTTCTGAGTGGTCCTTTTCCATTGTTTGGTCATTCTCACTAAGAACTTGAAAGTCTCACTAAGTTCCTTGGAGGTTTCTAGAAGATTGTTGAGTAACTTTATAACTGTGGTTTTTAAATCCATATCCAGTCTTTTGATTTTATCCATTTCTTTTATTTGTAACATGGTTTTTTGTTTGTTTATTTGTTTGTTTGTTTTTGTCTCCACATTTTTGTCTGCTTCCCTGTGTTTGTTTCTATGTATTGGGTAGCTGCTAAGTCTTCTTGAATTGAGAGTGGCCTTATGTGGTAGGTGGGTGTTCTATAGGGCTCAGCCCCCCTAATCACTTGAAGTGGACACTCTTGATGCACCCCTTTGTGGGCTGTGTGCACAGTCTTGGTGTAGTTTAGCCTTGATTACTGTTGGTATCACTGGGAGGAATTGATCTCCAGGCCAATTGGCTGTGAGAACCGGCTGTGGTTACAATGGAAGAGCTGCTGTGCAGGAGACATTCTTATAAGAGCAGGACTTGCTTTAGTGGGGCTTTGGTGCTGACTGAGTCTGCCCCTTGAATGTTTCACTTATGTATATGAAGAGTTGTAATTTAGCATGGTTTCACATTGACCATTGGTTACACTGGCTCTTGGGTCTCCAAGGAGGTACAGTCAGCTACTGCCTGGGCTATCCAGCAGGAGCTACAGAGAGATCTGCAGATTCCTCCTCTCTGTATCAGGTTTGAAAGTGCCCAGACCAGACCCAACTGTGTGGCAAGGCAGGCTGCTGCCTGATTGATTGCTTTGGGGCTCCCTGGCTCAGCTGCTGCCTGTTTGACAGGTATTAGGCTGAGAAAGGACAGGCCATTCATATGCAAAAGTTGTTGCACACAACTTGGGTGGGGTTATAAATTGGGTGGGGCAGCGTCTCAAGGAATCACCAGGGCAGAGCAAACAGCAATGGCTGCGAGTTAGCCCTGCACTGGAGAGATCCCAGCACAGGAACAATGACTACTGCAAGCACCTCCATCTGAAAGCAAGCCATTCTCATGTTCCTGTCCTGATGCTAGACAGTCCAGTTTCTCCCCGAATGTTTCTGGGTCCCCCAGAGTCTCACCCGGAACTGGAGTTCAGAGCAGGCGGAAACTTGTATTTCCCTCCCAATTAAAAAAGCAGAGCATCCGGTTGGCAGCCCGTTCTGCACATCCACATCTCCCAACAGTCTCAACGCGCTTTCTTTGTTACCTCTTTGGTTCCACTCAGACAGCTTTCCCATGGTTCTGGGTGATAGTTGTTCTGTCTTTTAGTTGTAATTTTGATGCGGTTATGAGAGGCAGCAAGTACAGGCGTTTACCTATGCCACCATCTTGGTCTCCCCCCACTTTTTTACTGTTATTTAAACATGCAACAAAATGATGCATGCAATCGATTACAAATAAGAGTATATAAGAGCATAGGAAAGAAAAACAATAGGCTGAGCCTCTGTTCTGTCTCTCTCCACCCAGTTCCATAATCTTCACACAACCATTTATCCCCATTTGGTTGGGAGGACTGTTGTTTTCAGTTAATTTTCTACTAGCTACCTCCATGCCTCTAACTACACAGCTTATACAATTAATTATTCAATCATTAAATTTAGATGTTGTTTACTGCTTTGAGAAATGGGAGGTTTAGCTCACCTACTCCTCCTACCATTCACTGCCTCCTCCCAATATATCAAAAGTGATGGATTTAGTCCTCTATGAGTAGATGTAACTAATATATTTGACCCCCATTTCTTGTTCTACCACGTTGGGGACTATCTCCTCTCCTCTCACTGTGGCAGATAAGGACACCAGAACTTCCCTCCTCTGTCCATCTCTTCCATCTGTCCTCTCATGTCATCTGCCCTTCTATTTTTGTATTTTCAAGGTTGATCACATTAGTATTCTGGATTCTAACCACGAATGCTTTTTTCCACATTCCATCTAATGTGGCTCCAAGCTAGGATCATGACCTTCTTTTTATTGGGGCAGCTGCTCTCAGCCTCCTCATCATTCATCTTTGATTTCTTTTTGTTGTGCAGATTGATTAATACCCTTGTTTGCCACCCACATCCTGACCTAAAGCAGGCACATTCTGTTAACTGCATCTCCATCACTCTGCAGGTTAAGGCCCTTGACTGCCACTCCATCCGTGCTTGCGGTTCAGGGGCCTCAGACCTGTCTGTGAAGCTGCAGAGGCAGAGCAGGGGTCAGACATCGCAAACACGGCCTCCTCCCCTGGCCCTTGCAGCACGGAGCTCCCACTCCACCTGGGCCACGTATCCTTTGAGGACAGACTGATGCTTTCCTCCTTGGTGGCTGTGTCTCAGTGGCTCTCAGCCTCCTCCTGAACTAACCTGTGGTGGTCGGGCAGGAGGGGTCGACCAGGGAAATCATGCATAGGTGTGACTGGGATTTATATGGGAAGCAGCCATTTCCTGGGCTTTGCCCTTTCATCTCATGCCAAACAAGCCGGAGCCTCGGAATCCAGGGAGTTCCCCTTCTTCCTCAGAGGACACTGCCAAGATTTTCACTCACACCCAGTGGGCAATCGATAGTGGCTGAGAAACCATTTCTGCAAGCCATTTTCACCCTGGTCCCCAGGCATGGGCCCAGCTACTTGGCTTCGCCTCAGAGACCTTCAGTGTCTTGATCCTGCTTATGAGGACTCGACATCTGCACTTCCTCCCTGATGAGTCATGGAGGGACTCAGAGCCTCGGCCACCCACCGCACAGCTCTGCAGACCCTTCCCTTCCTTTCCAGATGATGAAAAGAGGCTGGCAGGTGGTAGTGATTTCCCCCAAGGGTCTCTCCACGACCTACATTTTTCCCCCCTTAGGATAAGTTAAGGCTACATTTTTTCCTTCATTTTTTGGGACGCTACATATTTTTAATGGCATGAAAGCAGAGTAACACTGGCAGCCAGGCCTCTGCACCTGCAGACTGAGGGAGCTGCCAGCCCATGTCTGCCCTTATTGCCAACTTCCTCAGACTTACTTAGACATTGAGTTGATCTATTTGGTCCTTAGATTCCACATACTTGGATAAACAAAAAGGGTTATAATTAATGCCCTGCTTTTAAAAATAAAAATGGAAAGTTAATGGTCACATCTTGATGACACTTTGGTTGATGAGTCACTCCATACACAAGGACAGGAGAAAAGCATAGTCCCTTTCCACATCATTGCCAGATGTGCTGTGCGTCTTCTGCGTGCCAGACGCTGTGCTCAGTGCTTTCCGTGTGACCCTAGCCACAGCTCATGGAGGAAGTTGGATGCATCTCATGGTTTTCAATTTTCAGATGAAACAAGTGAGACACAGGATGAGGTTGTAAGCACCTTGGGGCAGACAGGGGCTGTTCTGCACATCTCAGCGCCTTCCATGCAGGTGGCAGGACTCGCTGCACATGATGAGGGCCTTACATGTTTGTGAAAGAGTGACACTGCCCAAAAGCACACAGCTAGTTGGGTCACTAGGCTCCTAGTCAAATGGTCTCTCCATGAATCCAAGCTCCCTTTGTCTGAGTGAATCAATACTTTTGAAAGCAGTAAGTAAGCAGATTTTACTAATTTCAAAACTCCCAAGAAAAACAAGCCAGAAGCATAAAAGAAAACAAGTTTTAAATAATAAAGAGAGCAGGTTCCAGAAATCCATGACGCTGCTTATCCCATGACCACCTCACCCATTGCATCTAAAGTGGACCCATGTGTCCAACCAGGCAAAGGGATTGTCTGTTTTTAACCGAAAAGTCCACTTGCCAGGCGACCTGAGTATGCATGGGTGACAGCAGTCCAGCCTACGCCCTCGCCCTCCCCCACAACCCTGCATCCTTCCTTGTGATCTCCTCCCTGGCCCTCAAATGTGTCTGGAGAGAGGCGTCCTCGTGTCAGAGCAGGCCCATGCACCATGTGCAGTGAATTGAATCAATGCATCACTCTTCAGGGTGTGGGAGCTAATGCGATCAAGGCCCAGCCTGGAGCCTCTCTAGCATATTACACCCATTAATCACCACCCCACTGAACAGCCGCCTTCCAAGTTGCCCGAGTGAACACTGGAGGTCCTTCTGGGACTGACAAGTGTTAGCCGAGTTTTAACTACTTTTGTGTCTCTCTTGATACAAGATTTGGATGATATATCTTTTCAGTGCTTTAAAGTGAGGAAGCTGCTTGGGGTCTACCAGTAGAGTGAACATTGGAGACTTTTACCTCCTGAGGGGGACCTTCTTTTTCTCATCTCCTCTGCCTTTGGAGATGCTGAGATCAAGCCAGCCTTCCTACTAGATGCCCAGCATTTCCTACCCTGGGTGGGGCCCTGAGAAGTGGGATGCATAGTTGAGGGGGAAAACAACATCCTCTGTCATTGAGCAAAAGGACAAGTCATTTACTTGCTCCAGGACTCAGCATCCATATTCTATAAAATCACCTGTCTTAATTCTATGGATGCATCCAGTGCGGTACATTATCATAGCCATTTGGTCTTCATTATAATTCAGTATTTATACAAACTCTCTAAGGGGAGTATGATTGTACTCCTTTACTCAGTTAATACCCTCATTCATGGAGTGCTTAGTGTGTTCCTTGTACGGTTCTAGGTACCATTGTTCAACAAGTCACTTTATGATTATATCCTCCCAAGCAGGGGATGTTATGGGCTTTATTTTAAGGAAGCCGATGATGCCCAGAGACACTAAGGAACTTGCTCAAGGTAAACAGCTTCGATTTCTCAGCCTGTGAGAGATTTTTACTACATCTCCGAGTAATTGCACGGGCTCAGAAAGAAACCAGAGCTCAAACTATGGGGGTTGCCATCCAGTCCACTGTCTACACTTGCCTTTTAATGACCACAACTTGTGCTGTGGAGTGGGATGAGGGAACTCTTTTCATGATATCAAAAGAGCAGAGTCTTTTAGCTACGAGGAGCCCCAGCCCTCCATAAACTCTCCAGCAAGGTCTCCGGATGCATGTAATGCAACTGGTGTCCCTCTTAGGCTCAGAGGCAGTCACCACTGCCTCTGACCACTGCCATGTGTTCACACACTAAAGCCAGCCTGCTTCATGGAAAGAGAAGGCCTGGGGTGCGAGGTAGCAGGAATGAGACAAGCTTCAAAGGCTGGTGGGCCTGATTTTGAATTCTAGTTTGAGCCTTGAGGTGAAATTACTTATCCTTTGTGGGCTTTCGTTTCTTTATCTTAAATGGAGAAATAATACTTTCAGGGTTCTTGGATGGCTTAGTGAGAGTGGTGGCATTAAGTGGTGCAGATGGGGATGTTGGTGATGATGGGGGCAGCAGCTGCTATTAATCCTCCTCCAGATGGTCCAAGCTTATTTCCCCTAACATTGCTCTATGTAAGGATAAACAATAAGATCAAGACTATTTGAAAAACTAAACAAAAATAATCACAACAGATTGTCTTTGCAGTAAAATATTCTAATTGCTCAGCTAGATTCGGAGGCCAAATTCCATTATGACAACTACGATAATTAAACTTCTGTATAACAAAGTATTTCCAATCTCAAAGGTGACTCTCTCACTCACTTTGGTCCAAACAGGAGAGCCAGACGTGTGGGATACATCATAATTAAAGACACAGCCCCCTTTTCTCATCCTCGTGATGGTACACGTAGTTCAGATACACCTGGGCTGGATGAGGACAACAGGTGGAATCCATCTCAAATATTCAAACCCAAGAAACTTAAATCAGACACAATCTTATTTATTTCCAGTGCTCGGTGAAGCTAAATCTGGAACGGCTTTCTCCAAATTGAATTGCAACAGAATTGGTTTATTCCCTATCTCTCCCCACTCAAAACAAATAATTCAGATGTGCCACAAAACTTTTATCATATGATTTATTACTTTGGCTAGTTTGTCATTCTACTCTCAGTTTCATGCACATTCAACTAAACCCTGAAGACCACTTTGTTCCAAGGTTCTGTGGGAAGAACATGGGAGCGAACATGCCTGCAGTACCTGCTGTGTTCTCATTCTGCTGAACACTTCACAGGTCTTCTCTCTCATGGCCCCATTTCCTGTCCTCATGGGACTTATATGCAAACAGAAGAGGTAAAACTCTACACAATCACAATACACTGCATGCAGTTTAAATGCCATGAAAGGGGCAAGGGCAGAAAGAGAAGAATTTAATTCCAACTAAGACAAACAAAGCGGGTGCTAAAGAGGAGGAGGCAGCCTTAGACTTGAGGCTTGAAGAAGGAGCGGAATTTTAAGCAAGATGAGAAGAGGAATCTGGTCATTGTGGACTGAGTATACTAGGAAAGGGGAAAGATTCATTAGAGAGCAAATAAACCCACGTAGCTGGGTCTTATATATTGAGAGGAAGAATAGTCTGGGTAGGAGGGTAGGTCCCTATATCTGCAATTCCTACAATGACTACAGGTCAGGGAAATGCCTAGCAACAGAGTTCTATATTGAGTATATAATATTTTTCTTATTGTTGACAAATTCAGATTTGCTGGTCTAAGAACCTCTGTGGAACACCCATCTAGAGGTGGGTTGAGGTCTAATGCAAACATCCTGGGCTGTTGGGGGCAGTCCAGATTGTGTTAGTTTGGTCTCCAACTGTTCAGCCAGACGAGGGCTGGAAGAGGAGCAGAGAGCTGGCTGTAATGCCCGTAACATGCTGCATTAGAGAGTGCCTGGTGAATTATGTGTCCATTAGCTAAGTGGCCCTGGGGCTTTATGACTTGCTCTTTTTGTAAATCAAAAATAATAACAATAACAGCTCACCATCTTCTCATCCTGCTGGAGAGAGCAAGTATTTCATCTGTCATTATACAATTACAGCTGTTGCCCCAGAGTCCATTCCAAACCACAGGATACAGAATTGGATGAAAAGTCTGTGCTTCCATCCTGACCCGCCTAACCAGGACTCAATCACAAGAAGCAACTTGTCTTGTTCTTATTGAAAAAGGTTGGCAACCAAGCCATTTCAGGAAGGAAGGTGATTGTTTTAGTCCATCAACCCTTCAGGGAGGGACCAGATGACCCTGCAGTGAAGCCAATAAGGTCCCTGATAATTCATCCTGATGCCAGCCTTCCCAATTCCAATCTGCTCTGCCCTTTCATTCATGCCCTTCCTGGGCCAGGAGGTATTGACAACTGGCTAAGACAGCAGAGAGGTGAGTGGCAAGAGAACAGGGCTTCCCTCTGGGGTAGCTCACCCCGTTCTGGGGAACTTCACATCAAATCCCAAACAAAAGTTGTATGGCTGCTTACTGCTGATTTACCTCCACTAACGAGTGAATCACTCCAAGGCAAGGTGCAAATTCCCAAACAATATTTTTTACCAAAGGATGAAAGACATGAGATAGGAAGAAACCAATCATTACCAAACCTTCAGAATGACAGACCCTGGTGACATCGATACACAAAGAGAATTTCCATGACTAGGAATCCATGGCGTTTGCTATCACTAAGCAACTCAGACTTCTGCAGGGTCTCTGTATTGAGTGAGTCAACATCACCGTGATGTGCTCTGATCCAAATCCAGGAGCTGAGACTCCTGATGTCATCAGACAGAAACCTGGCCCTCCGGGGCAGAAATCTCTTCTCTTATTTTGTGGTATTTGTTCCATTTTTCACTGTCTTCTTTTTCTTATTATAGTGTTGGTTCCTGATCCACTCTCATGAATGGCTCGTTTTAATTAGTTAGTTAGATAATGAATTATCACCTATTTATGATTTAATTAACACCGATGGACCACTTCAAAGAACCAGAACATCAACCGTGACATAGATCTATCTGCCTGTGTGCTTCTTCTCCATCTAATCCCTCTTCCTCCTCCAACCCAAGGCAACTACTTGTCTATTATTGCCTTGATTTTTTGAAAACAGTCTTATTATATATAAATATTTTTATTTATTTTATTAAATGCACAACTGTTTGTAAACAATCATAAATAATATTTTTTGGGTCTTAATCTTTCACTCAAATTTTTATACATGTATTTTATATACTATACTAGAGGCCCAGTTCACAAAATTCATGCATAGGAAGGGGGGGAGTGTCCCTTAGCCCAACTTACACCCTCTCCGATATGGGACATCTCTTTCACAACCTGGCACTGCTGGCTCATAACTATTCACTGGCCTGCCTGCCTGATTGCCCCCTAACTGCTCCCCTGCTGGCTCAATCCTCCCCCCCCCCTCCCCGCTGCCGGCCCAATCATCCCAATTGCCCTCTCCTCCTGGTCCAGTAACCTCCAACTGTTCTCCCCTTCTGACCTGGTCTCCCTCAATTCCCCATCTTCCCCTGTAGGCCTAGTGATCCCCAATTGCCCTCCCCTGCTGGCCTTATCACCCACAACTACCCTCTCCTGCCGGCCATTTTTGACAAGATGGGAGTGGCCATTTTTGACCACATGGGGCAGCCAGCTTGTGTGAGGGCCTGAGGGTCAATTTGCATATTACCTCTTTATGATATAGGATGCTAAACTACTTGCAAAAATAGTTGCACCAATTTGTATATCTATCAGGAAAGTATAAGAGATCAAGATAATGGACATATTCCTTCACATTTGGTATAATCAGACTTCTTAATTTTTACCATCAAATAAGTGCACAGTGGGAATTAATTGCTACATCATGGGAAAATAATCTGAGAATACTTATTAAAATTGTAAATGGACTTGTTCTTCAATTTAGGAGTATTACTTTTGAGCATGTATTCCAAAAAAAAAATGTTAGTAAGCCAAGTATATAAATGTAAATTTTAAGGATTTTTGTATTAGCAAAAGCTTGAAACAATCTGAATATCTATCAACATGCAATTGGTTGAATACATTATGAGAGATCCATACATAGATTAAAATACAACCATTTAAAAAAACTGAGTTAAATGTGTGTGCAATGACTTAGGAAATGTTGGCTGAATGTTGGTAAGTGAGAAAAACAAGTCACAGAGTAACATATATGGTATCTGCAAGGTACAGGCTGTGGGACATGTGGCAGTCAATCTAAGATTCACGGTATCTCTTGAGCAGCAGTGAAGAATTCTCATCCTCCTTACCCAGGTTACTTTCTCAGGCATTCGAGCATTGGCAGTACCCTCCTGCTTACTTTTGCCCATATGCCTGCCCTTCCTATGGGCCAAGTGTTTTTCCAGCATGGAGCCTGGGAATCAACAGTCACAGGGTTCCAGATGATCAGCCAATCTTTGATCAACTTCCAAATCTGCTGATGGGAGTCAGCATTGGTGATTTCATTGGGGTGCAACCAGACCTTTTGCCACAGCAGAAGACACTGGAGCCAAGCCTCTCCTGAAGCCTGAGCACATGCATGGCTACAGCTGCATCAGTGAAAGGAAAAAAACTCTTCTCCTATAGTCCGCCCCCTCATAAAATCCTGTTTATTTCATATATATAGTTTTCAGAGAGGAAGGGATATATATATATAGCATCATCATTATATATATATATATATATATATATATATATATATATATATATAATCAATAATGAGGCAGAATTATTGATTGGCTGCCTTCTGTATGCCCCACACTGGAGATCAAGCCCACAACCTGGGCATGTGCCCTGACTGGGAATTGAACTGTGACCTCCTGGTTCATTGATCTCCACTCAACCACTGAGCCACATCAGCCAAGCTTGTTTTTTCTTTGAGATCCAATTAAAAGGCTATAGTGATTTTAGTGCCTCTCAGAAACAAAGAGCTGAGCACTGAGGCCTAGGCAGGATAGAGCTATGGCAGGTCCAGGGCACAGCCTACAGAAAACCCTGCTCCAATCAAATCTGGTACCTCTGTGACTAAAGACTCAAACTCCCGGGAGAGAGAACCCTATTGACCTAGCTCAGGTCAAGCATCCTCGCCATATCTTAAAATACCGCTCAGCTTCTCCACCTGTGTTCTGAACCAATTGAGAATAAGACAAAGGAATCAAGGCAATGAAGACCAAAATATTGCCTGTATTATGGAGAAGTCTTTTATTGGAGAATGTGATGTAAGCAAGTATGCTCCCACACACAGAACCCCAGTAATAGACGTGCCTTGTAGTGCTGGACCAGGGGTAGTCCTGGCTTCTGCATAGCAGAATATGGGCTTCCTTCAGAGAGCTAAGAGGATGTGAGAAGAAATTGGCAATGCCTGACCAGTGTTTACTTTCCAATAACCAATTCATTCCCCCCCCCACCCCGCCCGGGAAGGAGAGGCTAGGACTATCATCATTTTCCACATGGAAGGACATGTCATGTTGCCCCCATCCTGTCATTAGCAGCCTCATTAGATCACAGAGGGAAGACAGGCCAAGTTTCCAAAGGAGGGAGTTAGAAGCTGGGCAGAGAATGACCACAGGTGTCCTCTAAATCAGCCTGCATCCCTGACATGCCCTGCCAGAAAAGATGGGCTTTACTAACCCCCCTGAGACTTCCTTTTAGAATGCAGATATCCTTGGCAGGGGCCACCCTTGTCAGCCTCTACCCATGGTGCTCTAACCTCTGCAAATCGCATCCATGGCCACCGAGTAGTGTGAGCATCACAGCATCGTGAAATGAAGAAGATAAGGATGAAATAAGATGAATGACTCAAGTTGATAAAGGTGCCAGAATGACAGCTTTCAGACTCCCGTCTCTGTGCTTTGTCCTTCCCATCCCATTCTTCCTCCCTGCCAACCCTCTGGAAGGAACTGACAGGATGGAAATGGGATCTTAATGACTGGAGTCAGTGGGACTTAAGGTTCAGTGTCACTCTTCAAGACGTAAAATGATGGGGTCCAGGCTCCATGTGCTTGGACACAGAATTTTCCTGACAGCCATCCATACCTGTGTCCCCAGGCTGGGTGATCTGCACATCCCTCAGCCAGCCCGCAGTGATCACTCAGTGACACATCTCAGGCCAACCAAGATATGGCAAGATGATCTACTCTACAGGAAGAGTAGCAGATAGACTCTCTTTCCTTAGGGTCCCTGAAACATCCCTATGAGACTTACGAGGCTTCTGCTGGGGGACAAGCTGGACTTTTGAAATGGTCAGAAATCAGTCAGATTGCCTGGGGGACTGGAGGTGGTTTATAGCCCAAAAGGTTTGAGCAAAGTGTGATTATTGCTGATAGGAGAAAATCGACTAAATGATGGACTGGAAACACAAATTAAACATTGAGAGGATGGGGAGCAATTGGACCAGAAAAACTTAAGGAGGACTTCAACTCTGGGGTTCTAGAATTTTCTGGCTTGAGGTCTCACTTGATAGAAGATGAATATGGAGATTTTTAAAAATGTTTCTGAGTTTCAAACTTCTCATCTGTAAATTAATGTTTTAAATATCTACCTCTACAGGGTTATTATAACTTATATTTTATATATAAGGTGGATAAGTTAATAGGTTCCACTCCAGGCAGACCCAGTTCCTCTTCTTTTGCCTCATATTCTATTAAAAAAAAAGATTTCAAAGAGGAAGAGAGAGGTTGATGCTCAACTACTGGGCAACACCGGCCAGATTCATGTTTCTAGTTTTTTGTTCAAAATTTTCATCCCAAAGGGTTATAAATTCAGATTCTTTTCAGCCAAGGACAAGCTGTTGTAGCTCAGAAACAAAGAGGATCAGACTCATTTCTCTGGGAAGGGCAGGGAGGGATTCTTGTGCTCCCAGGTTCCCTGCCTGGGCCCTGTGGTCAGAGGGAAAGCACCTGTGATGAAAGTGAGAAGCCATTAAGGAGCATGGGGGATCCAGTTACTAATCCAGTGACCTTGTACCCAGTAACCTTGGGGAGGACTATCCAGAGCTCTGAGAGGTCATTTGAGGGCTGAGCTTACACTGGGAGTCCAGCCCCACCCTAAAAGACTAGGAGTTACCTCCTTTCTCTGGGCCTTAGTTTCCACATCTTGAAAATGGGTGGGAAAAAATGATATTTCATTGTAACAAGCTTTGTCTCCCTCTACCCGGGTCTATCTTAAGTTCCTTCTACTAAAACTACAGAGGTGTTACCTCTCTCAAAGACTGGCTGGCAGTGGCATCACAGTTCTGGTTGCAGTCATGATTCCCACATCCCTGATGAAATGATTCTCTTCTGAAACGTTCCTGTGATAAGTAATTTCCATGCCCCTGTAAAGCACACTGGTTCCTCCGTGGTAGGAAGGGGCCATTGAGTAAATTACTTCTTTCTCTAACCACGTGGTGTTCTGGGAGAGTTAATTCACTTCACAGAGGCAAGCAATTTACTCCTACAGGTTCACCACGAGCTGCACCAGGCTCCCAAAGCTTTGGAAAATTACCCAAGCTCCCCACCCACCTTGAAATGGCTGCAATTGTTCAGAACACTGAACAGAATCCTTCAAGTTCTTCAGCTGTTTGCTAATTCCCTGCTGAGCATTTATGAAATACCTTCTGTGTATAGGACCCTGCATGAGGCATCTAGGAGATATGGAAGATAGATATGCCAGTCCTCCAAGACTCACAAATAAATCTGGGAGACAAAATGAGTTCCAGATTCAGAGTTGGGTGATCTTCCATGAGGCCTTAGACCAGCCCCGTTAACCTTTGTTTCTCCAGCTGAAAGATGAAGGGACTTAGTTATTCATCTCTAAGATCCTTCTTTTCAGCCTCCTAAAAGGCTACACGGAACATATTGCTAAACTACTTGCAAAAATAGGCTCTTTCTAATTATTTTGTGTAATTATTTTATTCATATATACATTCAGCAAAAAGTTACTAAGTTCCTATGTGCCAGATATAGAAAGAAGAAAAGGACCTTTAAAGAGTTTTAAACTGGCAGGTGAGACAGACCTGCAAACACATCATTTCAGGTAATGTTTTAAGTGGTACCAGGTTTGAGGCTACCTAGAGCATTGTGGGAGACCCAAGGAGGGCTGGTCTTGGGTCATATTGGGCAAGAGGTGACAGTGGAACTGGCACAAGGATGTGCCCTAGTTCATTGGGAAGGAGGTGGAGGTAGCCTACCCCAGTGAGAAAAGGCTGCATGAGTAACACATGCTCAGGAGTGCCCCTGAGACTGAGATTGTCTCAGAGGCTCTGGGTACTGGCAGGGGGAGAGAAGGGTAAATCATGAATTAGACATTGGTGGTAGCCAAGTCATGAGACATGGCCCATGCGCTGCAGCCTAAGTTGGTTTTACTTTCCTCAAGATTCTTCCAGCACGCATGGATTTGCCTTGACAATTGGTCCTCCAATTGCATAAGCCTTTATAGTCTTCTTTTCCAAGGGCTGTGTGTTTGCCCACACAATCAGCTCTGAGAAATTAGAAGCCCCATCAGAGCCCTTGGCTTCTCTCAGTTAGAGGACTGAGACAGCTGGGCCTGTCCATGTAAGAATCCCGGCTCCCAAGAGCAAAGATGGATGGATTGTGAGGCCTCAGGCCCACAGATATGGCTAGCCACAGGGCAGGGTGGGTCATCTGGGAGGTCCTAGCAGAAGATGGCATGAGGAAGTGTGAAAGGAGTGCACCCTCAGAGGGTCGGGGACAGTTCATATTCAGACACCATCATCATCAGAGAATCTCGGGAAGGAGTGGTTCAGACTGAGGCCAGTTCTGACCAAGGAATCCAAAATCTAAATCTCCACCCTAGAACTTGCCCTTGATCCTTAGACTCACAGCCTTCCCAGCTGCCTTGAATGTCCCACAGACACCTCAAACCACCATGCCAAACAGAAGTCATCATTTTCCCCCCACATCCTGTGGTTCTTCCTGAGGACCCGCCTTAGAGAAAAAACATCTAGTGGTCACCCTAGATCTTGCCCACATTCTATCATTTCTGCCTCTAAAATGTCTGCTAGCTCCCTGCTTCGGCATCCCTACTCCAATGTCCCGTGCAAATCTGCATCATCTCTCAAATGGTCTACTAGCCAGCAGATCCTAGCTGGTCTCACAACAGGTAGTCACTTCCCCTCCCATTTATGTTTACTTGAAATCAACTTTCCCAAGTGCAAAACACTTACTGGATCCGCAGTGCCCCAGAGTAAAGTCCTAATGCCTAAACTAACGCCAACACATAGTCTGACCTCTGCTGATCTCTGATGACCAGGAGCCCAAGTATCAAGTGTCCTCCATCTCCTCTGTTGTCTGCTGGGTTTCAAGGGCCACACTGATATAGTGACACCATAAATAGGGTAAGCCATGAGAGTTTTTTTTGTGTGGTTGCAAACACCTGACTTCAGCTTTGATTGCTAAGGCATCTACTTACACAAACTGTCCCCCTCCCCACAAACAAACAAACAAACAAACAAAAAAACCACCAAACCCCCCCCCCCCCCCCCCCCCCCGCACAAACAGCTAGCTAAACACATTGCCAGCCACAGGGCTAGATAAAGAGCCAAGCAGTCACCCTCTAAGTTCCTTTGTCTAAAGATCTTTGGTTGATTTAGATAATTGACTGTTTGCCCTCCCCCCCCCAATCCTTCATGCTTAATCCCATGCTTATGTTTTTATTTTAATTTTTAATAGTTTTTATTGACTTTTAGAGAGAGAGAAACATCTATTTGAGAGTGTATCATTGGGTCAGAGCTGCCTCCTGCATGCCCCCTAACAAGAATGGAGCCCACAACTCCGGCTTGTGCCCTGACTGAGAATCAAATCTTTTGGTGCATGGGACGGTGCCCAACCAACTAAGCAACACCTGCCAGGGCCCACTTTTATGTTTTAAATTAAGTAGTAAAGAGTGAACCTGGGGAGGATGAGAATTTCATTCTGAAACATACAAGTCCTGGCATCTTGTTTATGGCAAATGCTGGACCTAACACAATGGTTCCCAGTGTTTCATCTGCACTGCCAAGGCTGAGTGGTAGGATGGCAAACATGTGGTCTTCGGCCAGGAGAGAAGGCATGGATATTGTGACAGCCATGGAGCGCTTTGGGTTCAGGAATGGCAAGATCAGCAAGAAGATCACCACTGCTGACTATGGACAACTCTAATAAATTTGACTTGTGTTTTATCTTAACCACCAGTCCATTCCTTCTGTAGCTCAGGAGTCCACCTCTTCACCCTGATTTGCTTGGAATGTTCTATAATCTTTGTGCTCTTGCCAGTTTATTAGGTTCCATAATTTCCTTACCCCTTTCCAGTCTAGCTGGATTGCAGAGAAAAGTTGATGATTATGAAATAAAAACTAAACAGTTGTCTGTAAAAAAACAAGTGAACCTGGGAAACCCTAGGCCCCTACCCTTGAGTCCTAGATTCTCTCTCTCTCTCTCTCTCTCTCTCTCTCGCTCTCGCTCTCTCTCTCTCTCTCTCTCTCTCTCTCATCCTGCCTAAGCTTTACAAACAGCACAAGAGGACACTAGTCCCACGAAGACAGTAGCTAAGGGGTCACACCAGACCTTTCATCCTCACATTAGCAAACCAAGGCCTCTACTCTGGAACCTTCATGGGGATCTGGGCACCTGTGGGAGCCTGAGCCTGAACTGGAGTCAGAGCTGAGCTTTGGTTTAAGCTTGGCCTTGGACTTTGGCTGGCAGAGTGTTAAGGCCTTTGAGGCAGCAGGCAAGTTGATTGGGCTTGCCACTGCTGCCACCCTTTGGGATCTTGGGCTTTATGAGGGCCTTGATAGCTTCAGCATGTGCTCTTATGGACTTGACATTGTTGGCTAGCATCTTCTTCGGGCCTTTCTTATGCTTCTTGGAAAAGTGCATGTTTTTCAGGAACTTGGGGTCCACCTTCTTAAGAGATTCCTATCTCTGTGACCAGGGTTTCTTGATGCCATTTCTGTGCCATTTTAGGGACTGGTTGTGCATGGTATTGTTCTTGGACTTGGCCATGTCTGCACAGAAGCCCATGCCTTCCAAAGAGCCCGGGCTCTCTCCCTACTCCCCCACCTCCCTTCCACAACCTTACTGACCCCAGGTGTGGTCCCAGGTGTGTCATATACCCTCCAGGATCTGTGAGTAAAAGAATCCCTCTCTCTAAGTTTCCTGATGGTCATTGCTAAGGGTGTCTTGCAATCATAATGAGAACCACAATGATCAGCCTGGCTACAACATTGATTTAAGAAAGTAGAACTGGATCAAGGTTAGTGTCCCAATGCATCGCTATGAATGGACTGAGACTGGCAACAACACCCTCAGTCTGGCCTCTGGCCAGATTTCCAGCTCAGGCCACCTGCCCTAAGGACATGGAATGGTCTGCACCCCAGGCAGCCAGTAGGCACTCAGGTCAGACCAGTCAGGCTCAGGAGGAGAAAGTTTCACTCAGGTTTATCAGAGACCCTGCTCCTCCCAGCTGAAGGGTAAATGCTGGGATGGCTTCTGCTTGACCAGTACTGGAGCATGCTAGGAGGAAGTCATACATTCTGAGTCACTGGAGTTAATTCAGCATCCCTAGAAAGGAAAAGCTCATCTTGATTAATGAAGGGGATAGACTAAATAAAAACTCATAAACTCTCTCTCTTTCAGGCTACATAATGTCTGGGAAATACAGGCCAGTCTCATGGGTTCAACTAAGCCATAGATATTTATTATCCCGCCACTGCTTGAAATAGCCACTCAGCTCCACCCTCTATCTCTGCATTCTGGCCTTTTCCCCATCACTTTTAAGAATATGTGAAAAACAGGATGAGTGTGCTTCTAAGTTATATTAAAAACCTTACTCCATGGGGAGAAACCTTCTCTAATGTGCACATTGGACGTTATAAGTGTACACTTCTTCCTCTATCAGAGTTATAGGTTGTAAACCAGAGAAATGGAAAACAAAAAAATGAGTTTATTCAAAGGATATCAGAACTGCCCTCAAGAGATGAAGAAGCAAGGGGGGTGGGAGAGGAGTAGGGAGAAAAAAGAGAGGAGGAGAAGAAGGAAGTGTAGCTGGAAGAACAGGGATAGGATAAAGAAGAAAAGGAGGAAGAGGAAGAAGAAAGGCAGCCAGAATCACACTAATACCATGTCACAGAAGTAGTTGGGGAAGGTTCTTCTGCCCAACCTACCACTGACCACCATGCATAACATCTCTGTGTCATCGGCACAGAGCATTGTACCCAGGAACACTTGGTACGGTCACCTCCAAAGCCAACAGAAAGAATTATCCCAGGCTACACTCCTTTAGATCACTTTAGAAGAGTGCCCAAGACATCTGAGGTTCATTACCTAAAAGCCATCCTTCAATTCTTCCTCTCCCTCTCCATCTCTCTCACACCCACATCCAAGCTGAGTCTGATTCCAGCTAGCTCCACTTTCCTAAATTGCTCAGATTTCTCAAATCTGTCCCCTTCCTCTCTGATTGTCCTTAGTTCAAGTCTTAATTATCTCTTGTCTAGAATATCCTGCCAGACTCTCTCTGCATTGCCCCCAAAGCCATATACCTAAAACAGAGGTGTGACTTCTGCTTCCAGCCATGGTGAACTAGCTTGTAGCAGACCAGCCTTCCGGCCAATGGTGGCTAGAAAATTATATAAAGTATGTTTTCTTGTTAAAAATCTATTTGAAGTAATTGAAGATCTACTAGTACTGAAAATGTGAAGGGCCGAGATCTTGAATTTTAAAATTAATTTTAATTTAAATAGCTATACACATGGTTCATAACTAATGTATTGGATAAATACAGATCTATATTATGTCTTGCTTTCAATAAAAAAATAATTACTAGGGACATCAGGAGGCAAGATAAAATGACTGAAAACCAAGAGAGAATAAATAGATATAATAGGTCAAAAGGATAACCAAATATTGGAATTATCAGACATGGTCTAAGTCAAAGAGACCATGACTCCCTGTATATGTTATGATTAGGTTTGGCTGAATATTATAAGACCTCCCCACTCGAAATATCAGTAATTTATTTCCATAAAAGAGATGATACACAGGGTTGGTGGCTCCTCTATCTACTTTGTTATTTTCAGTTCTGGCTTTCATCATGAATATGACTTTGTAGTCTAAAAGGGCTTCTGCACTCCATGCAGCAAGTATAAGTTGCAAACCAAAAGAAGAGGAAATGCAGAAGGGAAACCGGGTCATACTATCTAACACATCTCCCTTTAAGCAGCCTTCCTAGAAGTTCCACAACACTCTGCTTATACTGTTTGATTAAAACTTATTCATCTAGCTACCCTTAACTGCGCAGAAAGCTGAGAAATGTAGTCTTTTGTTCTGAGAATTAATAGGCTCAGCTAAATAGCAGCGTTTGTAAAAAAAAAAAAAAAAAGGAAGGGGAGAATAAGAATTGGAGTAGGTAATGAGCCATCTTTGTCATGTGTCCCTATTTCAAGACCTTCAAAAACTGTCCACTGTGCGGCACCTAACGCCCTTCACAGTTAGGCCACTGTGTCCCATTCCAGTCCTAGTTCCTATTCCTCTGCTCAGATAGTCTGTACCATAACCACCTATGGCCACTGACTACTTCTGAAACACCCAGATGCAAGCTTCCATGCCTTTGCTCCTGCTCATTCTTTAACCTGAATGTCCTCTCTCAAATAAGTCTGGCTCATTTTTAAAGCTTGATTGAAAGGTCATCTTGTTTGTGTTACCTTTCCAGCTCCCCTAAGCAGAGTCAAAACCTCTCTCCTGGTTCCCACTGCACTTGGCACACACCTGCATTATTGCATTTATGCTGAATTGTAATGATTGGTTTCCATGCCGTCTCTCATTCTAAATTATGAACTCCACATCAGAAACACAACTTATTTTTCATCTTTATTCCCCTAGAGTTTACTACTGCTAGCTGTGAGGTAGGCGCTCTGTCAAGTCTTGCCAAATGGATAAGTAAGAGAGGAAGGGAAAAATGTAGTCAGTTAATAAATCTCAAATGCGTTTCCTTGCTGATGTATATAATACCAACTTTAGACAACACAGCCTTCGCGCAAAATGGAGGTGATTTTGCAAATTCTTTTCATTATGCCAGAATTGAGCTGTATTGCACATTGCATGAAATAGATGGGCTGAGCTGGGAAATTTTATGTTAGCTTATACATATTATTTGATATGATGTATAATCAACCTCAGAGCAGCACAGCAGCAGCCACAAGACATTTCATTTAACTCAGCAGGTAAATCAAGCGACACTGTGTGCTCAGCAGCCTGAAAGATACTCTGTGAAATCCCCACTAATCTTCCTTCATCCGCACATCCCTGAACAAGAGTTACAGTCACTGGCTCCTAAGACTGACACACCAGAAAAACAGCATGGAACCTCAGAACCATAGGTGACAATTAAGTTACAATAAGGGTTCTCATAATAAATGTTTACTATACAATGGTATCTATTACTATGACTATGTAGAAGAAGAAGGGAAAGTTATAGGCAGGAGTGGGAAGAAAAGACTGTTTTAGAGGCAGGAGAGCTGTTGAGCTGGTCTTTACAGACACTTCAAGATGGGGAAGGACAGTGATTGTCAAAACATGAAATCCAGGCCCTGGGGGATGGAGGGGAGACAAGAAATGACTTAGGGAGATAAAGACACAACACTGAGGAGCATTAAATTGCACAGCAAGAAAAATTGTCCTTTCCCCCCACTCTCTTTGGATTTTTTGGTTTACATTAAGGAGGGAGTCTCCATTGGTGCATCTTTAACAGAGAGTAACATTTCATTTAATGAACACAAGTGCCAAGCCTAGATTTTGGCCAGACAATATTTAGCTAAAATTTAATGATGCTACTTTCAGTTTTACTGTATTTAGTTGTACAGGCATCTTCTATTTATGGTATGTGATTCTGTCTTCTATCATGTACTTTCACTTTTAAAATTAATTTAAGTATAAAGGAGTCTATTTAAAGGAAACCAGTGAGTAAATAATAGTTCATGTGGTATGGACACGGGAAAAGTGGTGAAAGGGGTACTTAAAGGACTGATGTTTAGGAAACATAAATGAGAGTGGGTGTGGAGAAGAGACTTCCCAACCGTGATGAAAGCTGGGCAGGCAGAGGGTTCCCAGGGGGCGGGCAGGACCCAGATGGGAATGGAGAGGCAGGAGAGCAGGCTGGAGGCTGCCAGGAGGCTGCAATGTGGAGGACTTTCCCACCAGGCTTACCACTTCTCCCTGTGAGCCAAGGAGATCTCGTGCCTCCCAACACTTCCCAGTGCCATTCCTGATCCATACCCCTCAACCTTCTGTGTTCTGGCGACAGGGTTGTGTATGTGGGGGCAGGCACCATGGAGAGGTCAAGTGGAGGAAAGAGTGAAGAACCAGCAGCACATGCTGGAGATCAGCACCTTCCAGCACTTATGCCCAGAACAAGAGCTGCCGAAGCAAATCAGAGCAACAGTCCCCTTGCCCTGCGTTGTCCCTAGCTGCCTATGAAGGGCCATGTCAGAGGGGTGCAGGGGTCTGTGTCGCTCTGACCTGGTGCCTTCCTGGGCTCAGCCTGGAGGATGCAGTAGTTAGTTCATGTGTGTTCACTCAGAGATGTGGTCCTCCACTCCTACCCTTTACTTGCTGTTCTCATCCTGGCCCTCTAATATCATGTGACTGGGTTCCCCCTTTTCTGACCTCTTGCTCTGAGGACAGAGCATCTAAAGCACCCTCCAATACCCCACGGAGAAAAGCAGTAAAGCTGGGGAGAAAAGGAGGGAGGCTGTATCTGAGTAGGCAATGGACGTGATATTTTCCAGCCCCACCATCTCTGGCTGACCCAGGGTACCAAGTGAAGTGACGCAGGGTGGAAGCTCTACTTCTCAGCCTCTGGTGCCATCAATCTGACAAGGGAAGTAGCACTGACTTCCCTTGGAAAGCATTTTTAAAAGAAAAGGTCAGAACCATTAGTTTGTCCATGTGAGTGAATCACAAAGCCCTGGCTGCTCATCCCCAGAAGACTCTTGGCATAACCCTAGACAACTGCTCCAGACCTTCCAGAGCAGTCTCCCTGGGCACAGTCATACTTTCCAAGGCAATGCGTGTATTCCCCCCCCCCCCCCCCCCGCCCAGATCTGAGCCCATCCATCAGGGGATTAGTCTCTGAGTCATCTGCATCTAGAGCAGAGAAATGTGTAATTGTACGAGGTTTAGGATTGATTGTCGGGGTTTGCATCTTGATAAAATGAATAACATTAAGCATTGTCTCATGAGATTCTTGTGGAAATAAAATAGAATAATAAATGTAGAATGCTTAGTACCATACCTGACACAGAGGAAGTGGTTAATAAAAATTGATCATAACTGTTATAAATAGTCCTGAAACCTGTTTCAGTTATCACTGTGCAACAAACCATTCCAAAACTTAGTCATTTAAAATAAAAATAAAAAATTATTATTTTCCCCAGATTCTGAGGGTTGTCTGGGTTCAACTGGGCATTTCTTGCCTGGGGTTCCTCAGGCCCTGTAGCCAGATGGCAGCTGAGCCTGGAGTCACCTGAAGACTCCATTGGGTGGGAACATTCCAAATGGTTTCTTTACTCACATATTTTGTGCTCCAGCTGGAATAGTATGAACAACTGAGGGCTAAATGAGCATCTCTTTCTCCAGGTAGACTCTTCATGTGGCTGGCTTGGGTTTCCTCACAGCATGGTGGTCCCAGAGAAGTGAGACTTCTTACATGGCAGCTGGCTTCTTTCAGAGCAAATATTCTAAGAGATCAAGAAGCTGTAAGGCTTCCTATGACCTAGATTCGGAAGCCACTTCTGCCGCATTCATTTGGTTACATAGGGCCAACTTGAACTCAGTGTGGGAGGCACCCACACAGGAGTGTCCACACTGAGAGAAGTTCATTGGGGCTAGCTTGAAGATGAGCTACCACAACAGTCACCAGCTTCTTTTAATTCAGTATTGAAAAGAGCTCTGGATTTTGAACTGGAGACTTAGGTTCAAGGTGTCTGTAGGTAAATTACTACCACTCTCAGACCCCATTTGCTTATCTGAAAGATGGAGATAATGATACACACCTCACAGATTGTGGTGGATAGCACATGTCAGCCTATATGGAAAGCTCCTAGCACAGTGCCTGGCACACTGGTGTGTACCAAAGTCCCCTCCCCATTTAGAGCAGGGAGAGATCCTCCCCACCAAAATACCTAATTCTCCTTCTTGGATGGACCACCTGAAACTAGGCTGCCATCACTCTGTTGTGGCGGAGGTGTGTGGTTGTGTGTGTGTGTGTGTGTGTGTGTGTGTGTGTGTGTGTGTGTGTTTAGCATGTCACCTGCTATTTTGATGTTGGCAACTGCATAAATAATGGGTAATTTGGAAGAAAAGTTGTCAACTCATGCTGCTATTCCAGAGTCCTTCTGAATGGAATTTCTGCTAACTCTAAAGTGAGTTATTTTAAAGTAACTTTATAAGCCAACTGATCAAAGAAATCCCAGAAATACTTTCATTTTCTCTTGACCTCTATTTTTTGAAACCTTCCAGGAAGCAGCACACATACTCATTTGAGATTTAATATGAATTATCAAGTAGCTGGACAGAACTCAAGGTGACAAATTACCGACACTGGTTCTTAATGCTGCACTCAGGGCACCAGAAAAAGCCACTTAGCTTCTCAGTGGCTGGCTTTGTCCCTCCTGTGTAGCTCTGGTTCTGCTTGAGGTGGGAAGGGGTCAAAGAACTCAACACCTTGGGTGGTGGGGAGACCAAAGTGCCACTCACACCTGTACCCTCTTTGTCCAAGCTCCCCATGAACTCCAAGGACACTCTTCACCCAGTCTGGAAAGCAACAAATAGAGGCACTGCTCCTGAGAACCCAGGGGCGTTTGCCTCTTTGGGCAAGGAGGGACAGCGTCATATATACAAACAACATACAGAAAGCTGGTCAAAGAAGGGGATAACTGAAAATGTGGAACACAAGCTCTCTTTGGGGAAGTGTCTGTGACCCTCCGTCATCCTCCTTTGGGGAATGTGAAACAAACAGAGACCTGGAAGTCCCACTGGCCATGAGCTCCCCAGAAGATCCTTCCTTTCATGGGTTCAGATTTCAGAACATGGTGGTAGTCCCACATCTCACAATCAATCCTGTGTTCTGAGCTTCAGGACTGCATATCCCGCTGCCTACTAAGCAGTCTCCTCTGGACATCATACAAATACCTCCTGACATGTACAAATCTCATTGGTCACTCCTCTAAAATTTCCACCTCTTCCCCATTCCTAATCCTGATTAATCCTCCACCCACCCAGCAACCACGACAGGATCCTGAACTCCATTCTTCCCCAACTCATATTGCTAAATCCTAAGTTCTCTAAGAATTGTATTTGGATGCAATATTTTGTCCTCATCCTTCCTGATCATCCTGCAACTGCTGAGTCTAGGTTTTCATCACATGTAGCCCAGTCCCTGAGAGTGACTTCTGACGAAGTCTCCCTCACCACCTCTCCTCAGCCAATCTCCAGGCTTCTCCTCAAAAGATTACTTGAATCTCCAGGTATCTGGAGAACATTATTTCCCTACTCTGTATCCTTTGTGCCTTCATCTGTAAAGTGAAGGAATTGGATAAACTAAACTCTTCTTGAAGCCCCTGGATTCTGTGATTCTTCTGAGGAACCTTCTACAGAGGAGATAAAAATGCTAAGATCCTAATTTGACCACAAGCCTGAGGCTCATTATATATGAAGGGAGAAAATCACTAATTTTTCCTCAGTGCAAATTAGTGTCATTGATCTGTTCAGTCCAGTCTGGCTAAGCAGAAGGCAATACGTTTGGGAGTGGAGAGTGGGGGGAGAATGAGAATGTGCTGGAAATAAAAGGCTGGAAGGACTATTTAAAAACAGCTGATCTTCTAGAGCAGGGCTGTGAGCAGCCAGAGGCCTCTGAATACCTCAAAGGGCTCCTCTCCTCAGCATTTGGGGGATAGGAGAGTGGAGTCAAGATCCATTCTGAGAACACGGAACTTGTTGGGAGCCCCAGGCTGTGGGCTGGCTCTGTCATTTGACCTGGAGCAACTTACTCCCCTCTCTGGGCTTGCTATTTTATCTCTAGTTGGAGTCATTGATCTGTAGGCTGGTACTAAGTCATCTCAAGAAAAGTAAGTGAGCTTACTGGGCCCTAGGGTATGTTCTACCCATGGAAACTAAAGAATCTTCCCATTTTCCTCCAAAACCTTAGTTTGAATTTGGAACATAGAAAAAAAAGAGGAAGCTGGATAATATTATGTATTTGTCAACTTGGCTGGGCCACAGTGCTCAGATATTTGGTTAGACATTGCTCTGGATGTTTCTATGATAATGTTTTTAGGTGAGATTTATCTTTTAATAGATGGCCTTTGAGTAAAGCAGATTGCCCTCTTTAATGTAATTGGCTTCATCTAATCAGTTGAAGGACCAAATAGACCAAAGACTGATCCTTCCTGTGCAAGAAAAAAAATTCTACCAGCACACTGCCTTTGGACTTAACCTGCAATTCTTTCCTGGGTCTCAAGCCTATCCTGCAGATTTTGTATTTATCAAGCCTCCATGATTACATAAGCCAGCTTATTAAAATCTATCTATCTATCTATCTATCTATCTATCTATCTATCTATCTATCATAGTCCTGTTGGTGTTGTTTCTCTGGAGAACCCTGATTAGTATAGAATCTATTTATTCCTACTGTGTACAGGAGGAGGATAGGCCTCAGAGGTTAAAATCATCGTAAGCTCTGCCAATGTTACTAAATGAGTCTGAATCCAGCCATATATCCCAAATGTCTTTCAGGCTGCCCCCTAACAGGAACTGTGAGGTGGCACAAAACTCTCTCTGGAAACCAGAGCACTCCTGTATCAAAGGGGCCTTACTCCTACAGTTAAGTGCCACAGGTAAGAGTCAGAGGAGGCCTATTTGGAAATAATTAACATTGATTAGGTCAGGCATTGGTCTGTGGTCTTTCCTCACATTATATGATTTAATTAAGACCTTAGGAATTAGGTACTATTAACATCCACATTTCACGGATGAGGAGACTGAGGGATTGTGAGGTCAGGTTACTCCTTTACCTGTAGCTGACAGGAGCTGTACCAGTTAGTTCACTTACTAGTGACAATCCTGTGAGCTAGAGGGCATTACCCATATTGTTCATATGAGGAGATAAGACCCAGAGAGGTTAAGTAGTTTCATGTGGTCACATAGCTAGTATCGGCCAAGTCAAGATTCCATTCCAAGTCCTCTGACCACATACCAAGCTCTTTCCACCAGCCACGCCATTCCCACCCACAGCTGTTGCATAGAGACAACAGTTGCTACAGGGACTCCAAGCTATCACTGCTGTTTACAAGCCTACTGACCTCCAGGTCACATTTCATTATAATGATTATCATGAATCACCATCATCTTGTGGTAATTATACCTCTGTTTGCATAATACTGTGTAGGTCATCAAGAACTTCAATATCTTTGTCTCACTTGATCCTCCTAGTAAATACAATAGGGGTAGTCCATAATATCTTCCATTCCACAGGGCTGGTTGAGGCCAAGGGTGAAGGATGGAAACTATCATTTATCAAGTACCTGCTGCACTTCAGGGCAGTGCTTGGGGCTATACCATACATCCTTTGGCTTATTTCTCAACACAGTCCTGGGAGATGACTGTCTCCATTTGACAGGCGAGCACAAACAACACCCATTGCCAGGTAAGATCACGGAAAGAACGTACTTTTCCATGGGGTTGTTAAGTCTTACTCCCTATCTCTCCTGGAACCCTGGCATCCCATTGACTTTACTTTCCCTTGAAGGAAGAGCCCCTAAGTCTTCCCTTCCAAATTTTAATTCCTAATCTTGGTTATCTCAGGTCATTGTTGAGAAGAAAACATTGAGAATGAATTAACCCTCACAGTTCCATCTCTGCCTCATGAACACCCCAGGGTGTCCTCCTTCCTTGCACTTCTTTCCCAGGACTTGCTGCTTCCTCACCACTGAGTCACACCTCACACCCACATCTGCATGGATTTGTCCGTAACTCCCTCCTGGGGTTACACTGGGTTCTATTTACTCCTCTTCCCTAAAATCTGACCCTCCTTGAAGCAGGTGTGGGGTGTGAGTTCAGCCATTAAGAATGTGGCCAAGAACTTCAGTAGTTCATACTCCTGAAACTTCTCTCCCTAGCGGGCTTCAGATAATAAAAATGCATTTTTATGTTGTTCTCCAACAATCTGTATTGCCTGCTATAGGTCCAACTCCAGTTCATTCAAACTTTAGACACATTTAAGAAGGCGATTTTCATGTTTGTGGAAGACTAAAGTGCTGGATCAATCTTATTGTCCTGGGTGCTAGCTAGTCTCTGGACCTGAATATCGGCCATGACGCTGTGGAACAGTGAGCCCCCTGGTCCCCAACTCTTTTGTAGATCTGAGTCTTGGGCTATGGCCAAGAGTCTGTGTTTTATTTCCTGACAAACACATAGGTGAGGTCACAGGCAGCGGAGCTCTATGACTCTTAAGCAACACAAAAGATTCTGCAATTTTCCTCTAGGGAAAAGAGAAACTGTAAGAACACATACAGTTCCTTCTTAGAATAGCTTTTAGTTATCCCAGTGAATTGGGGGTCATTGGGGTCAATATCATCAAAAGGCATGCATTGAGTGTGCTTGGCACATACTGCCCCAGAATACTCTCTCCAGGGCAACTGATGAAAGAAACACCTGCATTTTAGGTTTTGCATATTTTTGTCTTGTTCTATGTTTTACAAGAATGTTTTGTTTTTATAATTAGAAACAGAAAAAAATGTCTTCCAAATGCTTTTCCTTTAGACATTGAATTAGAAAACTGTAGGAAATTATCCAATCCAGCCCCTTCCTCGAAAGAGGCAGAAACTAGATGAGCAAAAGGGGGAGACACTTGTCCAAGGTCACGCAACTCAAGGTCACACATGAGACAGAAGGCTTTTGAATACATCCCCAGACATATACATTTATAAAACCAATTATTGCACAGCTAATCCAATGGGTTCATGGGCTGCTACAGAAAGTGTAGCCTGAAATTTCCCCAAGAAAAAGGAAAGGGCAGTTAGGGGCATGCTAAAAGAAAACAAGCGTGACCATTCTGGAGGTGGGCTTGTTAAAGCTCAAAATTGAGTGAGAAAATGATGAGAGAATATGAACAGGGCAAAGGAGGCTGCTGGGAATAAAGAGTCCCGTCTCCCTGACAACCAATATTTCTTTGTTCCTTTATCCGTATGCTGGGAGAGAGACAAAGTGATTGAGTGAAATAAAGGTAGGGAGGTGGGAAATGGGTGACTGGTGGAGCAGGTCAGGCAATTTAATGGCTTCTTCTTTCTCAATCTCCAGGGAGAAAAACCCAAGTTGCAAGAAGATGAGTGTGGAAAGAGATGGCCCCAGGAGCCCTTTGAAAATTCTGAGAGGAGGGGCATCCTTAAAGTCCATGGATGAGGGGACTTGGGAGGTCAGAGGGCTGGAAGGTGATGCCTCCCACCTAAGTTAGAGTAAGACAGGAAGACGAAGATCCTTCTTTTTCTTCTGTTTGCTGATGCTGGATGCTGGCTCCCTAAGATATCACTAAAGCAACCTGCTGATAAGAAGAAACTAAGGTTTTTTTCTTAATGTAGTATGGGAAAGTGCTATTTCAGTTGAGTCTTAGAAGTGTCCAGGAGGGAGTCTGACAAAGTCAAGATACTTACTGGGGTTTTGAAGTATAGTTTAAAATGAGTCTTCCAACAAGGGGGATGGGGAGGAAGTGCTTGGTTAGGACTGGGTAAGGTCCATGACAATACTTGGGTATTAATGGGCATAGCAAGGTAAGAATTTTGAGACAAAGGGTTAAAGAATATTGGTGTGTACACTGTCATTTAATGTTTTCTATTAAAGAGTTGATATACCAGGAAGTACTTGGAATAAATAATAAAATTTGCAACTTTTATCTTATTTGGAAAGAGTTTTCTAGAATGGTAAATTTATGATGATAAAGAAAGAATAAATAATGTAGACTGTAAGCTGTGGTCTAGATAGTTTACATTCTCACTGCAAAGACCACCCTGGAGGGTTATGCTCAGTTCTGGGCAACCACCTTTAAGAAATGTTAACATAGCCCTGGCTGGTGTGGCTCAGTTGGTTGAGGGCTCTCCCATGCACTGAAAGGTTGCAGGTTCGATTCCTGGTCAGGACACATGCCTGGGTTGTGGCTTTGATCTCCAATAGGGGGTGTGCAGGAGGCAGCTGATTGATGTTTCTCTCTCACATTGATGTTTCTCTATCTCCCTCTCCCTTCCTCTTTCTCTAAAAATCAATAATACATTGGGCATGTCCCAAGGTTACTGACCATGACAATGAAGCAAAGTCCTGTGGGAACCAGAAGAAGCCAGGCATTCATCTGGGAGAAGTGGAAAGTCTGAGACCAGCAAAGGTCTAGTGTGGGGATGAGGCAGTTGTACTGGTTTCTAGGGGCCTGGAAGGTAGAATTTGAACCAATGGAAGAGAGACACAGATGAACAAGCCTCAGTTTAGCTTAAGAAAGGATGTTAAATAAAACAAACAAAAAAACAAAACAAAGAGGAAAACAAAGAGGAGATTGGGAAGCAAAGCATGGGTTTAGTAAATGCATAGGACACACCCCCAGGGATTCTGCTCTGAACCAGGTCCTTCACGAACCCAAGACAGACTGCCATCTCAGAGGCTGATATGGGCGAAAATGTGTTTGATGGCCTCTCTTCTCTGTCTAGGACTCCCAAAATAGCCAAGATATTATGGTTATCATGAACTACTCCAAGCTGGCAGATGAAAACCAGTGTCTACCTTAGTGTTCAGGCCCTGAAATCCAGGACATGGGAAGGGGTGGCTGGGCCCTTGAGTTTCTCTGTGTGAGACAGAGCCCTTCTCCAAATGAGACCCACATAGTGGGGATTCTTGCAAGAGAAAGGAGGGCCTAAATTCTAGACGCACAAAAGATAAAAAGCCCGTGTCTCCCACGTGGTCTCAGAGACTCCGCTTTCCCCCCCCCCCCAGCCAGACACTGCCCTTCACCTTCTGCCCACCTGCTCCTGGACCCGGCTCCCCATGTCCTAATATGCTGAGAAATGCATCCCCAGGACACGCTCGCTGCATTTGCCACGCAGCAAGCAAGGGAGGAGGAAGGCAGAACACCCAGTCTCTTGTAATTTCATAATTTTGCATCTGCACACGACTGCACAGGGCAAATGTGGAAGTTGGAAGCCCAGAGCTACAGGCAGACCAGACGGACTGACTGGTCGTGTTGCTGAGGATAGGCTGACGATGGGCGCTGGTTGGAGACCACCCGTCCCTCACTCAGCCACTGAAGCGCCCCCCCCCCCTGCCTGTTCCAGACCCTGAACGGTAACAGAGGTAACAGAGGGGCTGAGTCTGGGATCTGCCCCCAGGGAAGTCGCAGGCAGCTTGCTGGAGGTAAGGCACACGCACAAACCCTCATGGAAAAAGTCCGGCTGCGTGGGCTCCAACATGGACAGCATCCCCCAGCACCTAACATTAAATGTAATCGTGACTGATTTCTTACTATGAGTCCGGCTCTATGTTAAGTTTCTTACATGTGTGACTTCATTTAAACTTTACCCACAACTCTAGGCATCTGGGGACATTATTTACAGGCGAGTAAACTGTGGCCCAGCATGAAGTAGCAGACACAGGATTTGGACTGAGAGCCTCTGATTCCACAACTTGCAGCCTTACCCATTATGCTGCACCACCGCTAGCACTGGGCATAAAATCTATTTGTTAAATGGCTGGATGAATGACTGAAATGCCAAATAATATTTTAAACAAAGCCCTGTGGGAGCTCAGAAAAGATAAGAGAATTCTGACTGAGATGGGTAAAGGCAGCTTTCATGAAATCCTATTTAGGCTCAGGCTCTTAGAGTAGATAGGGAGATTGAGAGAAGGGCATGATTGGCAGACAGATGCTAAAGTGGCCCCATGATCCCTTCCTCCTGGTGTTCCCGTCCTTGTGTCATCCCCTCCCCTTGAGTGTGGGCAGGACTTGTGACTTCTAACCAATGAAATATGCAGATAACTGATGTCTATGCATGATGACCTAAGATTCTAACACCCATCTTAATACAAGACCCTCTCCCTTGCTGGGAAAAAAACAGCAGTCATGTTGGGGAAGACATGTGGCGGGGAACCAAGGGCAGGCTCTGGCCAACAACGGGCTAGGAATGAGGGCAGCCTCTGGCTGACAGTCAACAAGGAGCAGGCCCTTGGTCTGACCACGTGCAAAAGCCCGAATCCTGCCAACAACCGTGTAAGCTGGGAAGCAGATCCCTCTCTGGCTGAACCTTGAGGTGAGACCACAGAAATGATGCCATGCTAAATGTATATTGTGTTAAGCCTCTGAGTGTGTGGTAATATTGTTATGTTAATAGATAACAGGTACAGTGTCACTGGCAGAGAAAACAGCGGAAGCCAAGGCCCGGAGGTGGGAAGGCCTGAGCGCATTGGGACCTGCTGCTTGTTCTGTGTGGCTGGGGCACATCCACGAGGTGAGTCCCGGGATGTGGAGGCTGGAAAGGCGGGCTGGACAAACGGCCTTCAAAGACAGAATGCCTTGCCTGGGCTCTGCTCTGCAGGGAAGGAGTTTCCTGTGTTGGTGGGTTATAAGAAGAATCTCTACGGAGAGCGAGTGGGTCCCTTTGAGCTGCCCTCCAAGGTGAATGTGTCCGGGCGAGTCTTGCCCATGTCTCTGAGGCTTCCAAATGGGGCCCTGGCTAAGATCCCGAGACAAGTGACCCTAAGGCTCACTCTTTGGGGGACCCAAGTCAGCTTGTGACCAAGTGGAGGTCCGGAGCGAGGGCCCAGGGACAAGGACACATGCGAGTTGAGTAGGTTTCCTCAGCCCAGGACCGCACCCCCAGTCAGGGCCTAAAGGGGACTCCTAGGGCCATCAGCTTTAGCTAACAATGCCACCAGCTCGCTCGTAGCCAGTGGAGAAACTGCCGTGGCATTTTGGAAATGAGCAGTGTGACTGAGTAATGGGGGTTTTAGATCCAACAGTTTGAGGATGCATTAAAGCAAAACAAAACAAAACTGGTCTCATCATTTGAAAAGGTTACTCAGTAAAGACCCCTTCATCCCGACTCCCCCCTCTTCTCACTAATGAGCTGAGTGATTCAAAGCCTTCATCTTAGCAAGGGCCCCGGGAGGCTGGAGGTCAAGGAAACCTGGCTGACATCGAGTGAGATTTCAGCTTCCTTGAGCAGGAAGTTGCTTTGTGGTGAAAAGCTTTCTTCATTTTTTTTTTCTGCCCCAGAGAAAAAAAGAGCTGCAATTTCTCTCACATTTGGCTGAGTGGCTGTGGGGGGAGTGACCAGAGGTTCGGCTCACGGTGCCTGACGATCCTGAAATGTTGGGGTGAGGAAGCGAGAGGAGATCAGGTCAGAATGGAGAGGAAAGATATGGGAGGCAGCTCAGCAACCCCCCACTGGAAGCGACACACTCTTGTGAGGACCTCTAGGACCAGATATGACAAGGAAGCCTGACTAAGGCTGAAAGGGAATAAAACATGAAAGGGAATAAAACCAAAGCCACATTCCAACCATTCCAGTCACTGCCCCTAGTTACAGAGAGAAAAGCAACTTGAAAGGGCATCCTGGGGAGAAGAATTTAATTCATTCAAACGACCCCCTTGGCACCAGATGCTGAGCTGGACACAGGCCACGTTGTCACGGGGTGTGATGAGCTCCAGGACCAATGGGGAGCCAGCAGGGAGCTGGTGCCAGGCTCTTACAGGGTCTGACATGGGTCTGCAGCTGGCTCCGAGCTCAGAGGGGTGGGGGCAGGGAGGGGCGGGGGAGGCTGCGGTGCAGGCATGTAGAGCTGGGGCAGGCGATTGCCCAGTGGACAGGGTGGGAGGCAGAGCTATGGCGCGCTGTGGGTGGTGCACTGTGCAGCTGAGGCTGGAAGTGTGGTTGGGCCAGACTGAATCCCAAATCATATTTTTGAACAAATCAGCCCAGGAAGCTCTCTGGATCCTGCCTGAAGCTGCTCTGAGGGAAGTGATTTGGAATAGGGACACAGATGTCCAAGAAATAGCCCCTGACTTCCCCCGGCGCCCCTTCCTTTCTGGGACTCCCTCCAGCAGGTCCTGGCAGCGCTGCTTTCCCTCCAGGCTTCTCGCTGGAGATTTCCTGCTTGTGTGAAGCATTGGTGGCCTTTGGTGGGGGTGACTCCTGCCATCTTACCTATCATCCTTGTCGCTCAAGGACCTCCTATTGCCTAAGTCCTAGCAGTGTTTCCCAAACTTTTGACATATGAGTACCCCTTCTATAATTTTCGTAAAGTTTCGAGTACCCCTCGTCAAAAAAAGAATATATTTTAATAACAATCAAAATAAATTTCTTTTTTCTTTTTTTGGTACATACACAAAATAATAATAAACTAAAAATAAAATTATTCATAGTAAAATATAAATAAAAGTTATATTATAAATAACTCTTATTTGCACACCGGACCATCTCATGTCTCATAAGACTGTCTTGACTTGACTCATGAGAACGTAGAATTAGGCGCAGCTAAGCACGGTGCAGTGCATATCCCCACCAAACTCCGGTGCAGCTCGTACCCCCACCAAACTCTTCCCATACTCCTGGGGGTACGCATACCACACTTTGGGAAACACTGGCCTAAGACAAAGTCTGATACCCTCATTCTGGTGTTTACCTCCCTCCCACACTGGCCCCCAAGCTTCCTGTCCAAGACCATTCATTTCCCTCCATCCCTTGCCTGGGTCTTTCACACCACAGTAACAAAGTCACCAGAGAACTGGACATGCCTCTGGGTCTGGCTTCCATCCCCTCCCCCTGCTCTGTGTTCCCAGACCTGCATGCTGCCCATCCTTCAGGCTCAGCCACCGCAGCTCTCTCCTTGGGCCCTTTCCCACTTCCAACTGGAAATGGTTGTCCTCCCTCCTAAATCCCACAGTGCTGCACGCGATCACGCTGCTCTTGGGCATCTAGCACTTGCCTTCCTGCAGGATGGTGATTTGTATCTGTGTTTGTTTTTATACAAGACTGCAGACACTGAAGTCCATCACATCCTTGCTGCACCGTTTAATACATAGACAAATGCCCTTGTAGTTGAGGTTATATGTGCTTCTCACCTGGAAGGGTGGGGATTGGAAGGACATTCCCCCTCTCCCTGGAGAGAGTGTTTGATTTGAGGCTCATTCTCCAGGGGGGGGGGGGGGAAATGAACCCCAACACAGCCTAGCTTGAACGACCTTATCACCATTTTTCTCCAAGCAGGTATTTAACTTCACTAAGTCTTAGTTCTTATAAAACACGGGGATGAGATAGTGTTTACCATAAAGAATCTTTGAACTTTACATGAAACAATGTATGCAAATCACTTAGCACAGCACCTAAGCATGCTATTAAGTCTACTCAACAAATAAGTATTGAGCATCTGTTATGTGTCAGGCACTGGGGAGGCAGCAGTGAACGATTCAGACCACGTTACTGCCCTGATGCGCCTACATTCATGAGAGTTCAGGTAGGCAAATGAATAAGTAATACAACGTAAGATGCTGACAAGTGCTTTGAAGAAAATAAGCTAGGATAAAGGATAGAAAATCCTGGGGTAGGGGAGGAGAGAGCTGGTTTAGCAAAGACAAGAATTAAGAGAAGAAGCTGCTCATGCAAGACCTGGGGGAAGCTCATTCCTGGCAGAGACCAGAAGAAATAAGTCTCAGCTAATCACACTTGTAACCCAGAGGCCAGGCACCTTCCTCTACCCACACTTGAGAAAGTTGAGGAGAAGGGCCGTACCTTCACTCCAGCAGGCCTTCGCCTTCAGAGAGATGGTCCCCACTGTTCAGGAACCCGTGGCCATGGCGGTTCCTGGCCATCACTGACCAGGGAAGACTTGCAGGCATACCCTACCTGTTCCAAATCCTGCCCCACCTGCCTCAATGCCTCACCTCCCTGGTCTTCAGAGAAGGCTTAATTGTTTCTTTACTTCAGGGTCATTGTTACCATGCATATGCACACAGAGTCGAAAGAGAGTGAGAGTTCCGGGGGAAGGTTGTCCCATGTTGATATGCCCCAGGCTTTTGGAAGTTGCCCACCAGGATCTCCCTTCTTCCCTAACACTCTGCCTTCTCTCTCCCTTCCTGCAACCCTGTCCTTCGCAGTGTTGCTCAGCCAGGTGCCACATTGCCCCTCCTCCTTCACTCAGGAATGGTTGGAATGGGAAGGGATAATTTTAGATGATGCTGCTGGCATTTCGTGGGCTGGAACCAGGGACGCTAATCATCTGATGATGCACATGACAGTTCCATACAATAAAGGATTATCCTGCCCAAAAGGTAAATGCAGACACTAATCCCTCAATATCCCCTCAAATATCACCAAATCCCCCTTTCCCTAGCTAGATTCTGTCATCTGTCTCTTTAGAAATAATTGAGCCCTAGTCTCCCAAAGTTCTCACTGTCTACCTTGCAAATTTGACAGCCTTCTGTCTCCAAGCAATTACTACTGCTCCATCAAGACAGAGGGAATAGCTCCTGGGAACTCTACCCAGACAGAGGGAATAGCTCTGGTCCTGTACCAAGGACAGGGGAGAACATGGTGGTAAGGGCTTGCTAGCAGGGTGTCGTGGTTAGTTCTTTCCTGGAGTACCTAAACTCAAACATTTCTCACCAGTGAGAGGATAAATATCCATCTAAGTGCCACCCTAAGATGAGAAATACATATTAC
This sequence comes from Vespertilio murinus, assembly GCA_963924515.1. Taxonomy (NCBI): domain Eukaryota; kingdom Metazoa; phylum Chordata; class Mammalia; order Chiroptera; family Vespertilionidae; genus Vespertilio; species Vespertilio murinus. Next base: position 152,815,068 of record OZ004706.1, on the reverse strand, counting down.
TCCTACTAATCCCAGTCTCATCATTCTCAGACTTATGTTATAAACTTTCTTATATGAACTCAACAGAAGTCCAAACGCCTCTCCATTAAAGACAAGAGCAGTACCATGTGGTCCTCAGTTTGCCTGGCCTTTTACATCATTCTCATCATCACCATCAATGGTACAAGGCCTTGCACAGAGCCTCAAATTGGTGGGAGTTATGTCCATGGAAGATCCTGGCAGCATGGGTGATTATTAGGAAAATATGGGGCAGGGCCACGTTCCCACTAACAAAGGTCCTTGGCAAACCGACTTTCTGATGTGCTTAATGAGTGGCCTAATGCTTGATTAAAAGTGCTTCAGAGAGAAATTCTCTCGAGAGGAGGAACAGTGCCAGAGGGCACTAGAAGGGCTCATTTTTCATTCTTTAACTTGGGGAGTTGGCAGGAAAAAGAATGGTGACTATTCCCTGCAGAAAACAACGCTCCAAATGGCTCAAGAGCCAGCCTTGGAAGGCAACTCCTTGGCAGTGTCCTTGGCCAGCACGACTTTCCAAACATCCAAGTCAAAAGCAGCTTTGGTGGGAAGTTCAGAGCAGAATCCCTTAAAGCAGGAGGTTTGTCCCATTCATCCCAAATTGGATGTCCGTTTACTGAAAAAGTCCATAGATCATACCTGTCCAGAGAATAGGTTGTTCCAGGAAGAGTCAGTCCTTCCAGGAAACAGGTGGCCACTCAAATGGGGTAATGGGGCAAAAACAAAAGTGTGGGCAGTGATAAGAAATGTTTAAGAACCCCAGGGTGGCAGCATCAAGAGCAGTTGGGCATGGGAGGGAGTGATTGCCAGAACCCTGGACATAGGGCAGGGTCATTGGCCACAGCCAAACCATACAGCCCATATGCTGAGTCCTGGGGATACATGCTTCATCTCAACCTCCTTTTGCTGCTGGAAGGCAAGGAGCCTGGGAACTCACTGATCCAGCCTGCTGGCCCAGCGCAGGAGGGGGTTTTTACAAACCGCTCCAAAAATTAGTGTGACAATAAATATAAATTTAGCCCTTGATGTCACAGACGAGCATTAAGCTGGACTCAGTTGGGTAGTTCTGGTTTGAAATGTACCTGGCTTGGCTGTCTCAGCGAGACTTACCCATGTGTCTGATGTCAGTTGGTGAGCTGGCCAGGACTACATTTAAAATGGCCTTGTCTGAGTCAGAAAGACACAGACCTCTCTTGACCTGGATCTCTTTCCCTCCAGGTTGCTAGCCTTGTATACAAAGCAGAAAAAGGGCCCAAGAGCAGCAGGTGGGCAAACTCCAAAGTGCAAGTGCTCCTTAGCCCTCTGCATGCAGTGCATTTGCTTCTGTACCTTTGGACAAAACAAGTCACATGGCCATCCTGATTCAAGGGGAAGAAAAATATATTCCACCTCTAAGGGGACAGGAAGAATGTGTATTTTGCAACCTACCATAGTCTGTGCTCCAACCACAATTATTCATATTCCTCCCACATGAAAAATATGTTCTCCCATATCCCAGGACCTCCAAAACTGGATCCCTCCAATCTGAGCTTGTTCCTGTAGCAGTTGGCTTTGGCTGCATAACAAATGACCCCAACACTTAGAAGCTTAAAACAATATCCATTTATTTAGCTCACAGTTCTATAAGCTGACAATTTGGGCTGGGTACAGCTGGGCAATTCTGATCTCTGCAAGTGCTCACTCACACATCTTTGGTCAGTACTCCTCACTCCTCCACACAACCTTGGATCCTTTTGGCATGCTCATCCACATGGTGGCAAGATTCCAAGAGCAGCAAGAGAGAACAAACCCCAATGTGCAATCAAGCCTTTACTTAGATGCCATTGCTAACATCCCATTGGCGAAGCAGGTTAATGGCTGGGCTCAGAATCAGAGCGGAAGAATAGTGAAAGGTAGATGGCAAGGGGACATGAATACAGGGATGGAATAATTGATTATTGCTTTTGTAATTTATCTTCCACAGTGAAGTTGAGTACTAGTAGATCTTGAGAGAAAATTAAACATACAGCTCACAAGTCTAACTTTCATAACACAGCATTCAAGCTCCTTGAGAAGGGGTCCCACATATCTCTCCAATATCAATGCAGTTTATCCTGCAACTACACACCTACCAAGCTGGGCTCTCCCCAGTTTCAGGGACCTACCCCGGATTTTTCATCTCCCTGCTTACTCTTCTCTGGATTATCCTCCATCATTTCTTTTTTTAATAGTCAACGGGTACCAAGGGACTCAGTGGCAGGAGGACCTAATCCAGCATCTTTATGGCCTCCACACTGGCTGCCTGGGTTTTCTTGGCCAGATACTCAGCCTTTGATGGAATTCCTGCTCTGGGTGCTATAGCTGAGGAAGTTCCCAGCAAGGATGACCCGGGAGACGTGGGTGGCACTGCCTACTCACCCTCATCCTCCAGCTGCCTCATCACCATGTTCACCAGTGGCTAGGTGCCTTGCAGGCTCTCGCCTCTATCTTCACCCAGGCCCAGACCAGACATCAGCAGCACAAACCTGTCCAGGTCAAGGGGTGGTGTAGGCATTGGAGGAGCTAACTCTGGAAAGCAATGGACTTCCACCAAGAACTTGCCATTATCTCTCATGGAGTTCAGCACGGCCAGCACCGTCCCTGTGCTAACATATCAATGGAAACTTCCAGTTTGATACACTGTAATTCTTTTTCCAAGACAAGCTCATCATCTGGGTGATATACTTGCTCCAAGGAGGTGTGGTGAGCAGACTGTGATCCTTGCTGACTTCTTGCAGGTTGGAGGGCCAGAGCTCCATGGCCTTGAGGAGGGTCCCTGCCACACAGCACTTCTCCCTGGGCTGTAGCTCACACAGCTTCTTTATTTGGATTTCACTCCTGAGCAGGGGCCCTGCCTCTGCCTCTGCCTCTGCCTCTGCCAGGAGGGAGAGACCATTGAGGAGCTGGCCCCAGGAGGACAAAGGGATTCAGGATGTGGATGGGCCCTGGATGGGTCTTTTTAAGAAGGAAGGCAGACATGCAGAGAAGGCAATGTGAAGTCAGGGCAGAGACTGCAACGTGGCCACAAGCTTGGAGTACCAGCAGTCACCAGGAGCTGGAGGAGGTGGGAAGGACCATCCCCTGGAGCCTCCAGAGGGAGCATGGGCCTGCTGACACCTTCATGTCAGGCTTCTGGCCTCTAGGACTCGGCTCCAGGGGACTGGCGTGGAGCCTGCTACATGGAGATGGTCGCTGCATTGAAGATGAAGAAGAACATTTCCCCACTGCAGCTGGGCCTGATTCACCAGGAAAGGCCTCATTTGGATGAGGTGGGTGGTATAAATGTGGGCATGCTGCCAGCTATAGCTGCGCTCCCCCAGCTAGAAGGGCTGTGAGTAGTTGGTGTAAAGTCACCATGGGCATGCGGGCAAAGGTGACATTGCTGGCTGACAGTGGGGTTCACCTGCTCCGAAAACATGGTGTGCTCCAGGAGGCCAGACTGCTGCGCCCAGACCAAGGAAGACATGGTCACTCAGGCGTCCACTGCCTGCTCCACACCTCCACCTGGACAACTACCAAGGTCTCAAATCCACATGCCCCAATTCTTCATCGGCTGCCTCCAGCTCTCTAGCACCTGCTCTATCTCATGGTATGAAGCCAGATAACTCTCACCACTCACTGGGGTTCCCATTCCTCATCTTTATCTGACCACATGCTATACATCCTCCTTAACCTCATTTAAAGCCATTGCTCCCAGAAGTCTTTCCTGATTCTCATCTTCATCCCTCTCCCCCACTACACACACAGACATACATACACACCACCACCATCACCACCAAGCTGGATGTGACTATGAATTCCTGCCTACAATTGCTAGAGCCCCGCCTCTGTGCCTCTCTTCAGGTACTCAGTGCATTGTACTTATTTGCAGATGGATGTTATCTCCTTTCTTAGACTGTGAGCCACCCGAGGGCTGGATCCTTGTGTGGATTCATTCTTTGTCTCCCTCCACAGTGCCCAGCACAAACTAGATGTCCTCTTGACTAAAAGGAGGTCAGTTCTGAATAATTCAAAAATCACAGAAGAAGACATTGCAACCGAGCCAAGAAACACCTTTCAGAGAGGAACTCAGAAGAGCATCAGTTGCCTGCCCACTGAATGAGGGGTAAGGCTTTGGGCTTGCTAGAAAACACATCTTGAACCAGAAGTCAAATTCATGAAAACATAGTCCTAAACTCCATCCAAGAAAGAACTTCCTCTAGGAGAACAGTCCAGGTTAGAGTGGGCTGGCAAGAAGAGGAGTGAGGCACCCCATCTGGCAGTGAATCAGTCTTCTGGTTAGTGTTTGAGAGAGTGATTTTGCTGGGCCCTTAGTCTGTTTATATTAAAGGTTTGCACATTAATAATTCCTTCATTAGACTTATGTTTCCCCTTGGCACCAGGAGTATGTATCCCAGGCCTCACATATAAAGGGTTTTCAGGAACAGCTCTCCTCATGAGGCAGCCTGTGCTGAACCTGACCGCTGGCCAATTCCCTGCGAGTTGGCTGGGCACTGGCACATTGTGTACCATGGGCAAAATAGTGTGTGATTAGATTGGGGGTGGAAGGTGTGGGAGGGGAAGATGATTGGGCAAGTGTGAAGGAATTCTAAAATGTTAGGGAGGGCCATTTCAGTAAATTTCCTTACACACACACCCCCTGCACACCCCTGTTGAATGGTCCATACTCCCTCCTGTCAGAAACCAGTAGCTCACACGTTTTCCTTAGGGTGGATGGGGTAATTAAGGCAGACCTGTAGATCCCACCCTTCTCTAATGCTGATACTCTTTTGTAAAAAATCTTTATTGTTCAGATTATTGCAAATCTTTATTGTTCAGATTATTCCTCTTCCCTCCTCCCTCAATTGCTCCCCTCCACCAGATTCCCACCCCACCCTCTGCCCTTTCCCCACCCCCCATTGTCCTCATCCATAGGTGCACAGTTTTTGTTCAGTCTCTTCCTGCACCCCCACTCCCCTTTTCTCGGAGAATGATCAGTCCACTCCCCTTCCATACCTCTGATTCTATTATATTCAACAGTTAATATTGTTCATCAGATTTTTTTAATTCCCTTGGTTTTTAGTTTCACTTGATAGTTATATATTTGTTGTTCATAATTTTTATTTTTATCTCTCTTCTTCTTCCTAAATAACCCCCTTCAGCAATTCATATAATTCTGGTTTGGCGGTGATGAACCCCTTTAGCTTTTTAAAATTTTTTTATTTGTGAAGTTCTTTATCTGGCCTTTGATTCTGAGTGATAGCTTTGCTGGGTAGAGTATTTTTGGCTAAAGGATCTTGTTATTCATCACCTTAAATATTTCTTGCCTTTCCCTTCTGACCTGCATGGTTTCTGTTGAGAAATCAGCTGACAATTGTATGGGTGCTCCTTTATAGGTAACTATCTGCTTTACTGTTGCTGCTTTTAATATTCTCTCTTTGTCTTTTGCTCTTGGAATTTTAATTATGATGTGTCTTGGTGTGGTCCTCTTTGGATTCCTTTTGTTTGGGGTTCTGTGTGCTTCCTGGATTTTAAGTCTAATTCTTTCACCAGGTGGGGGAAGTTTTCTGTCACTATTTCTTCCAGTATGTTTTTGGTATCTTGCTCTCTCTCTTCTTCTGGGACCCCCATAATTCTGATCTTGGTTCGCTTGAAATTGTCCCAGAGGTTTCATACACATCTTCAACTTTCTGGATTCTCTTATCTTCTTGCTTCTGTGGAGGAGTGTCCTTTGGCTCTTTGTGTTATAAATCTTTGTCTTGATTCTTGCGATCTTCCAGTCTGTTTTTAGGACTCTGTGCAACATTTTTTATTTCAAACAATGTTTTCTTTATATAATTGATCCCTTTTTATTTCTAGTTGATCCCTTTTATATCCTCATAGGTCTCATTTATTTTATTGGCCTTTTTAAGGAAATCCTTGAAAAACCTTATAACTGTAGTTTTGAACTCAATGTCCATTCTTTTCTTTTCTTTCATCTCCTTCCTTTGTGTCCTGCCTCTTTTCTGCATTTTAGTTATTTCCCTGATTTGATGGAATAGTTTTGTGTGTTAGGTATTCTGGTAGAGCCCAGTAGCACAGCCTTCCCAGTTACCTGAAGTGGACAGTCTTGGTGTAGCCCTTTGTGGGCTGTGTGTGCAGTTTGTTGTTAAGCCTTGCTTATTGTTGATATCACTGGGAAGTGTTGATAATCAGGGAGGATGGAAAGTAATAAAGGAAACATTATTGAATAGGTTACCATTGTGGGCAGTAGGGTTTGATTCTACTGGGGAATTCTGGGAGACAGTGTAGAACCCACTTCAGAGTTGTTTCCACCTGAGAGAGAGGGAACTGGGGTGTTTATCCACCAAGTCCCATCAGTCACCAGTGGTGGGGTTTTTCGAAGAAACTGGGAATGGTGACTGCCAGGAGGCAATGGCCAGTGCACCAGAAATATCGCCTTCTCCACTTTCATGACTCTTTTCTCTCTCCCATTACCATTTTTAGTTTCTCCAAATGGTCCACTCACCAAAGGACAATGCCACCTCCTCCAAAAAGCTTTCCTGATCTTCAGACAGAATCAGTGACTCCTCTGGCATCCACAAACAATCACAGCACAGTTGTTACAAAGTCCTCATGTTCCTGCCTTCAGGTTTTGCCTTCACTCAGTTGATAGTTAAAGGCCAAATTGATGATTGACTAGGTAGAGTGGTAGAGGCACTCATCCTCCTGCCTAGGTTTCCTTTCTTTCTGCTTCACTTATAGTGGTGTCTGTGATTTGTACACTCACAGCAGATCTTTAACCCTGGTAACATCTCAAGTTAGAAAATACTTCTTTAAAGTGCCATTTGGTACTAATTCCTGAGTCTGTTCTTATTGCAAAAATAAAAATTTAAAGGTTGTTATTTGAAGCAGTGCATGGTAATTACTATGTTATATAATATCAACAGTTTTATTTGCATATGGTCATATAAAAATAGGAATAAATACCTAAATACCAACTGCTCTCTCCAGGTTATCTGGGACTGTGATACACTGAAAGCATCTATTACTCTTGCTCTGTAGAAAGAGGAGAGAATGTAAATGGAAGAAAACAAGAAAAAAGGAAGCCCAGACCCACAGAGGGTAAAAATGCTGGCACGTGAGCAGTAAAGTGGTTTCTGGGAGCCCTGAAGTGACCCACAGCAGTGAAGGGGAGGACAGACTGCTGTAGGCAATCTTACTATTTCCCGAAAATAACTTTACAGAGTGTTGCAGTGAATGTGGGAATAGAGCTGTCCCACCTGCCATTTCCCAGATGAGTGTAAAGAGGAATGAGGAGCTGCCTGGTCAGCTCAGCTGCTGTAACAGAATTCCATAGAAGAGGCACCTTAAACAACAGGAGTTTGTTTCTTATAGCTCTGAAGGCGGGGAGTCCATGATCAAGTTACCAGCAGATTTGGTATCTGGTGAGGTCTCTCTTCCTGGTTCCTAGAAGTCCATCTTCTCATTATGTCCTCATACAGTTGAAGGAATTAAGGATTTCCCTGGGGTCTCTTTTATAAGGACACTAATCCCAGTTGATGAGGGCTCCACTTTCATGACCTAATTACCTCCAAAGGTCCCACCTCCAAATACCATCACTCTGGGGGTTAGGGTTCCACATATGAATTGGCGGGTGGGGGTGTGGGGCGCATTCAGTCTATAGCAGAAGCCTATAGCTGTGGTTAATAAATTAAGAAGCTGGAGCTTCTACTAGATCACAAAGGAAGTCTGAGACAGCATGTAATTAAATGGGGATCTGCTTGCAAACAGGTCTGTGTCTAACTCATGAGTTGCCATGTTTGCCCTGCTTAGAGATCTAGTGTACACATGATTGTGTTTCCTGAGGAGTAAGGCTCTTACTTGATTGTTGATTATTTCTGAAGGTCAGGTCCACTTCCGACAGCAGGTGGGAAATCCAGAAGTTTGACTCAGTCTCTTAAATGAAGAAACCAGTCACCCAATAATGAGTGATAACAGGGGCTAGGTGAGCATGAGACTAGAATGTGAAGAATTACTGTTATATAATATTAACCACTATTGCATACACAGCATCTCCTCCTGAGGGTTCTCTGGGGCAGACACTGTTGTCTTCAACTTAAGATACCCAGTTCCCAACACAGTGCCTGTTGCAAGTAATATTGTGTTAGTGATATCAGTATTCGTCATGTAAATGAGTCACATTTAAGACCTCTTCAGTCTTCTTCTTCCCAATGGCTCTTGGACCCACCTCATCTCCTCTCCATTAGTTCCTCTGCTGGTCCTTTTCCTGGAGTCCAGGAAAATATATGATGACTTTGGTTCTAGACTTAAAGGGGACATTTCATACATATACATCTTTTAGGGTGAAGGGTGGGTTCTTGAAGACATGAAAGAAAAAAACCTAGTAAAATTATTCTTATATTTCTACTTATCCAGCCACTCAGGAAAGAAAATATTTTTGCCAAAGAATTATAATAGAGATTCATAGCTACCTCCTTTCCTTCATTCAAAATCTTGCCCATCACTCAACCCACATTTCAAACACCACCTACGCATAAAAGCAAGTTTGATCCCCAGTCCTAATGCTCTGTCCCAAGAGCCCCACACACTGTGCCTTTGCTATGGCACTCACAATTTACTGTCCTCTATTATATTACTCATGACCAGACTGTAGGACCTGGTGGGCAGAAGTGGGTCTGATTCATCTTTGTACTACCTCATTCCAACCCCACTGCCACCCCCAGTTTTCTTCCTGGCCAAGACAGGAAGAAAACTGGGTAAATTGAATTTAAGAATAAAAGGGAGTATAGCCAGGAGTTTAACTTGGCTCAGAAGGATTTCAGTTCAACTTTCCAAGAAGCCACTCTCTAAGCTCAGAGAAACCTGCTGTCTACCTGTTCCATGATCCCCACCTCTCCTCCAGGGCTCTTGGCAAATACCTACTTGTCTCTCCTATTGCCCAGGCACAACATTTCCCTGCTCATCATACTGTTATGGAGGAGGTTTCTTCTACTGATGAAGACAGGGTTGGGCAAGATGGTCATAAAATCTCATAAGTGTGGAACTGAAAGTAGGCTTTCATCTAAGACTGCTCTCCCCTTCTACAGTCCACCTGTCAAGAAGACATCCTGCCTTGGCTTGAACAACATTGATGGAGAGTTTTACCACTGTTCTTGGATGGCTGAGCCTGGGGGACACTTTCCTCAGATTCACTTCCACCTTTAGAGCACAATTCTATCCTTGGGGGCTGCACAGAACAATCTGCTTCCTCTTCCCCAGAGAAGTCTTCAAATGTCTGGGGACAGTTCTCTTGTCCTCTTGAGTCTTATTTTGCCAGACTAAACAACCTCAGCTCTTACACCATTTTCACTTGTCCCAACAAGGCTACTGTTTTTAAGTGCTCTTGAAAGAACATTCTCTACAAGGTGAAATAGAAATGAGCAGTCATGTTGCTACTGACCCGACCCCTCGCTGCATCTCAGCAAGAATACATACTTTCACGTCTCTCCAATGGTGCAGAAATAATTGGTGAAAGTCAAATTCGTACACACACTTGTTCAAATCATGTCAACAAGAGACTGAGAGATTGAACAGAGTGTGCGGCTTCTGGTTTGGTAGAAAAACAGAAGGTCAGCACCCAATTCAGTTGCCCTTTCCCCCTCTTTAAATATAGATCAGAGTAAAACAAGGAGACTGAGAACCAAAAACTCAATTGGAAACTTTCCTTTGAGGACTTTGGAGCAGGATGTGTAGGACCAGAATGTTGGCCAACCAGATAGTAGACCATCTCAGTAACAAAAAGATGACACTGATGGCAGGAAAATTCCCGAAGAAACTGTTTTACTAAAACATTTCTTAATCTTGTTTTCCATAGTCTTCCTTTCAGAGAACACTAGAAGTGTTCAATATGTCAGATCTCTTAAAAGTAAATTGTAAAAAGACCACTGGAATTCTCTCTTCCTTTCTTTCTTCCCTTCCTTCCTTCCTTCCTTCCTTCCTTCCTTCCTTCCTTCCTTCCTTCCTTCCTCCCTCACCTTCTTCCAAAATGTCTTTGAGGTAACAAATGGCCAATGTTTTTGTGTTTAAAATAGCATTGAATTGCTCATTGCTTCACATGAGTGGCCAGTGTTTGTAATCCAAAGTCTCTTTTGAGATAAAGAGTTTGAGTCAAAGATAAACCTGCAGTAATGAGTTCTAACCTGCAAACAAATTAAATGTCACAGCATTAGATTAATTTTAACTCAGCACACCTACTGTTATTTCAATCTATTAATTTTTTAAGTTGGCACAGAATCCTTCTTAAAAGTGAATGTTATGTGGATATGTCACATCAGTATGTCTATGTTAAAGACCTTTAATCACCTTTTTAGTAAAAAGATTAAGCAACATTAAAAAAAAGTTTAAGAGTATTCATTATATAATCTTAAATCCAATCAGTAATAACTTTTGAAAGGGCAGTAATGAACTGATAGTCACATCTCCATTTTGCTTGCTTCTAAGCCTAGGGACCAGTAGGTGATGAGAACACATGCTCAGAACATACCAGCTTAGAAGACTGTCTAATTTTGAACAGAGAATGTCTTCTCTTCTTCTTAAACATTATAGCACCAGAACCTTCCCAGCTTCATCCTACACTCACCTGAAAGAGAAAGTCAATTTTGTTACCTGCTTAAGGCTTAATAAGCCTAATTCATGGGAAAGATTTACCTTGGCCACTGAGAGAGTGAGAAAAAAATGGGGAAGGGGAATCAAGGAATACTTCTTAGGGCAAGGGGTTAACTCCTCCCAAGTTTGTTCCTGAGAGCTTGTGGCCAACTGGAAGAGCCTTTTCTCCTCCTTACAGTGGAGTTTAGAAACTGGTTCATTCCTTACATGGGGCATCAGAGATGGGCTTTTGATGGCATCAGAAGGGGTATTGCTTGGGGCATAGGACAGTGTGCCCTATGCCTCTTTTCTGACCCATACGAAGCTCAATTTGAAATATCTGTCACAACTGATATCCCAAGGAGCCTGTGAAGAAGCTGATGGTGCAGCTTCCTTTAAGTGCAACATTTGGGTGGCCCTACATGGTGGAGCTACACTGGCCCCACCCTTGGAAGGAAAACCCTGCTTGGAAGGCAGCCCCTGGAAAGCCTTACTCCATCATTCGCTGACTGATTCCCCTTGGCTCAACCAACATGATTGTTTGGACCAGTCTCCATGCTAGGCCCTGAGGAATTCAGAAATCAATACTAATGATATTAATACAGTAGCTAACATACTCCAGGCTCCAAAGCCACAGTAAATTAGCCAGGGAAGTCTTAATCAAAATTTTGAAGAGCAAATAAAGAGGTCACTTGCAGTCGAGGAAACATGGAGTATGTAACAGAAATGGTTAAAAGCCAGGAGGACTGAGTGGTTTCCTGGGGTGAGCCGGGGAGTCACGAGAAGGAACTGTGCAAGGATTCAAACTGGAGAGTGAGAGCCTTCCCTGCCAGGGATATGGCTGGGATCCGCAGGGTGGGAGCCTCTCCAGGCCGCAGGCAGAGAGCTGGAGAAGCAGAGACGGGATGTAGGAACGCTGTGTCCAAGAGGTTGGCTGAAGGCCTGGCCTCCCGTCACTGGAGCATCCTTGTCGGACTTCTAGGTGTTTCTAGCACATTTCTGAGACTAGGCTGCACAGATTTAAAGGATAGGAAGGCACAAGAGAGAGGTTGCTGGAGGAGAACATGCACAGATAGGTGTTGCCCAGGAAAGCAAGGGACGCTCATGGTGAGGGGTTGCTCCTCAGAGTATAAACAAGTCTTGGGAACCAGGGGATGAGGGCTGGACCCTCATAGGCCCACAACCCTGGGCCTCCCTGAAGTGTCTAAGCTCCAACCAGCCATGGAGAACAGAAGGCTCATCTGTAATTTGTGCCAATTTTTCTGACAAACTCAATTTGAAGATTCAGCTCAATTGCAATCAACAAAGTAAGTGAAGCAGAAAATCACTTGCTTCCCTTGGAGCAAGGAGCACCATCGGTGACTCCAAAGGAGCCAGGGAACATTCAGGCCTCCGTTAGGGCACAAGGCCCTGCTCTTCTGTCCTCAGCATGAGGGAGGGCTTAGCCCACCTAGGAGGGCTCCTTCCCAGCTCTTACCATCCCCAAGGTCCTTTTAGTAAGGCAGCAGCTTGCAGAGGAAAGAACACTGGGCTGGAGTCAGCTGGCCTCGGTTCTAGTCCTATCACTGGTACTGACTGCAGGGTGCCCTGGAGCAAGTCACTTCTTCTGGAGTTGCTGTTGCTCAGCTTTGAAAGGGGCGGGAGCAAGAAAGAGTCCTTGCAGGGCCCACTTTACAGGGTGATTATGAAGCTCAAATAAGAATATAGATGTGAAAGCTGCACTTTACATTCAGGGCACTGAGCAGATGCACTCCCTTGGTGTAATGGTGATGATGGCAATGATGGGAATGGTGGCTGAGCTACTTCTTATGCACAGTTTCTATAAATATCACACCAAGAGATGAAGTCCTGATTATAATGGCCTAACTTTATCCATCACATTTATCTCTGGGTTCTCATCCTGGCTCCAAAGAATCATTTTTAGCTATGTGAGGAGTTTGGGTGGAATGTCTGAGAGCATCTTTCTCTCCCCCTCCCCAGCCCTATGGTCAAGTCCAGCAACCCTTCCTAGGTATCCTTTAGGGGGGCATCAAGGACTTGTAGCTCAGCACCCACACTGAGGTCAAGCTCTCTCTAGTTTCACCTGGAAGAAGAGGCAGGTTAATGATCTTCAAAGCCTTCCCAGGGTCCCAGTTTCTAAACCCAGCAAATTCTTCTGACACCATGACTGCTACCTCTTACTGTGCTCATGCCAGAAATTAAGGACTCAAAGAGAGAGCTAGGTGGGTCAGGGACTATACCTTGTAGGAGATTACATTTTAGTGTGTGTTGTGCATGTGCACACGTGTGTGTATGTGCACATATATGGTGGGCATACTTCAAGAGCTGTACTTCTCTTTCCACCAGCTGCCTCTTCCCATACCCTATCCAACAGTTGAATGCTTTATCTGGAATAAACAAAAATAGATATTATTTTGCAGAAAAGGAAACTGGGGCAATGATAAAAGTGAATTGCCAGTGATTATTGAGAGATACTCTGGGTAAGCAGGGATCAGAATCTCAAATTGCCAAGTTCTCAAACTTTTTCTGAGAACACAGCTGGGCCTGTGCTCTTGTCTGAAATGAGCTTGCAGCCTGATTCAAGGGACAGGTGGCTGATGCCGGCTGTGGAGAGAGGGAGAGGGATGAAGAGCTTTTTAGGCACCAAAAACACTTTCCAAAAATGTCCTTCATCTTAGCCTCACATTTACAAAGATTCTATATTTTATATACTAAATGAACTGAACATATAAAGTTAAAATGAATTTATTTCCCCATTATTTATTAAATAAATTTATGACTGCTGATAGGGATTTCTATTTAGCACCCCAAAACAGTGATATAATGCTGGTCAAAGGCCAACAATTCAATACTTCGAGTAAGTTCCTTTCCTGCGAAATTTCTATCAGGCCTTTTGAAATCACAGACATGGACTAGTTTTAAGAACTTCTTGTAGACTGGAAACCAAAAAGTTAGGCTTCTGGATGAGACCAGCTCCCATTTTACAGATGAGGAAAGTGACACGTAGGAGGACAAAGTCACTTGTCCAAGATCATAAAGAGAGCCTGTGGCACATCTGAGACTAGAAGCACATTCCCAACCCATAGCCTGGATCCTTTCTTCCACACCTGGGCCAGTGAAGGCAGAAATGCACAGAACCAGCCTCAGCTTTCTGGACCCGCTGATGCTTTGACAGATCCAGACTGAAGTAGGAATGGGAAGAGATAGCTCATCGCACCTGCGACAGAATCCAAGTAAGGTTAAGTATTATAAAACCCAGCTCACAACTGGCTGAGTCTGTCTGCCAGGTGACTCATGGTGGCAGAGGAATGAGCCCCGGCCAAGGTCATACTGACATCCCAAAGCCTGCCCGTGCTGTCTCTCCCCTCTCAAGTTTCCCTAGAAAACACAGAGCCCAATACCTTTGTAAAATCACTCAGGGCGCTCTGGGCTCTGGCTGGGCTCCCTGGGGCTCCCAGGGCTGGGAGAGGCCTCACTGCGCAGGGCTTGCCAACGGAAGAGTCACAGGCTGGGAAGAGGCAGCATTTTCAGTTCAAGCTGGATCCTATTTACCATTAAAATTTTCATACCCTGATTGTTTTTGTTTTTTCTCCTGGGGGTGTGGTGGTGGTGGTGGGGGCAGGTGGTGGAAATGTCATTTCTTTGTCATTGAAAGTTAAACTTCCTTTGGCTAAGCACTGGGGACTGTGTTACTGAACACTTGCATCTCTGGCCAAATGTACTCATCTACAGCAGTGACATGACTGTCCGATCCCTACGTCCTAATGACTAGGACATTATAACAACTCCGACATGATACATGCTTGTATTCTCTCCCACTGCAGAGATCTGAGGAAAGCAGAAGCTTTTAAAAATATGTAAATTTAAATTTTGGGGCTTTCAAGTAAAACTTTCAGGTAAACCCTCCTTTGTTAATTGCACAGTAGGCAGGCAGCAGCCTTCATTCATTCATTCATTCATTCATTCATTCATTTTTCATTCAATAAACATGTAGTGGTGCTTCTAAAGGTCCAGGCTCTGTGCTAAGAACTGAGGATGAACCAGTGAGGGAGTGAGGGAGTAAGGGAGTGAGGGAATGAGTGCCAACCTCTCTCTAGGGTGAACTTCCATACCACCTTTCTTATTCTCCCAGTGACGCTTAGAATTATTAAATATGTTTCCCTGTCAGAACGTAAGCCCAAGCATGAGTGCAAAGACTTCCTGTCTTACTTGTCACTCTGAGCCCAGTCCTGGGCACAGCCCCAGGCACATCCATATTTGTTCAATGGGGGATGGTTGGTTGAATGAAGGGTCGGTTGGCAAATAAATGAATGAGCAAATGAATAAGTGAGAGATAGTGGGTTTCATAAAATATTTTTCATTTTCTTACTCATATGTATATTATTCATTTTATGAATAGTCACTTACTCATTTTACGCATATTTTTATTCTTCTGCATTGATTAATTTATTATTTAAAAATATTTTTTATTTTTAAATTACAGTTGACATAACAATTATATTAATTTTGGGTATACAACATTCATTTTAGTGATTAGACATTTATTATAACTTATGAAGTGACCTTATCCCAATAGGTCTAATACCAATCTGATACCATACAATATTATTGACTATATTCCCTATGCTGTATTTTACAATTTATTACTGCTTTTATAACTGGAAATTTGCATATCTTAATCCCTTCACCATCCTACCATAACCCTCTTCTCATCCAGCAACTGTCAAAATATTTTCTATATCTATGTTGTTTGCTTATTTTGTTTTTTAGATTCCACATATAAGTGAAATAATATGGTATTTGTCTTTGAATATTTCACTGAGCATACTACCCTCTAGGTCCTTTCATGTTGCAAATGGCAAGATTACATTCTCTATTTAATGGCTGATTAGTATTCTACTGTTTACCTGTACTTCGTTATCCATTAGACACTTCTATATCTTGGCTGCATTTATTTATTTATTGCTTGCCTTATTTCCAAAAGGATTTAAAGCATCATCATCAGAGGTGAAAGTTTTAATTTTTGACCCCATGGCAAACATTTCAGAATGTGTCCCATATCCTTAGCTTGTCATAATTCAGAATTGGGCATTTCCTGAACACTGCCCCAGGAAAGTTGAGTCATGGAGGGATCGTGAAGTGTGATTCTGGTCCTCCAGCTGCTCAGTGTGGTGGTGTAAAGGCACATGCAAGCTCAGATAACAACTCTTCTAGGAGAATGAAGGGATATAGCCATGGAGCATCTAAGCAGTGGAAGCAAAGGGAAAGGAATGGTTTTTGCCTGAGCAGAATCAACTATGTCTTATTTTTTGCCTATTCCCCATAGTGCTGATCATTCAGCAATTACTTGATACTTTCCCACTTTCTTTTTTTTTAAAAAAAATATTTTATTGATTTTTCACAGAGAGGAAGGGAGAGGGATAGAGAGCTAGAAACATCGATGAGAGAGATACATCAACCAGCTGCCTCCTGTACACCCCCCACCGGGGATATGCCCACGACCAATGTACATGCCCTTGACCGGAATCGAACCTGGGACCTTTCAGTCCACAGACCGACGCTATATCCACTGAGCCAAACCGGTTTTGGCTACTTTCCCACTTTCTTTTGAAATTATTAACATAGAGGGAAATTAGTTGCCACTTAGCACTAAGATTTTTGTCTTAATGTCCACACACACCAACTACCCCAGAAGGCAGTTGGCAAAAATAAATGAATTTGAAGATTTCTTTGGATTCTTTTTATTGTAAACCATAATAAGCACTACTCATCTGTCAGCATGTGGCTGGGTGCTAGGATGATGATGATGAAGAGATTACAGTCTAGTGTAGACAAACAAAGAGGTGATTATAATACAGTGAAATAAGAGTAGTGACTGAGGTCTACGCCTGGGGTGCTATAAGAGCAAAGAGGAGGGGCATTTGACTTGGACCAGAGGCTTCAAAGAAGCTTCTTAAAAAACAGTGGGATTTAAGGGAGGAACCAAGATGGCAGCATAGGTAAACACTTAAACTGATGCCTCACACAATAATTTCAAAACTACAACTAGCTGAAACCAGTTTGGCTCAGTGGATAGAGCATTGGCCTGCGGACTGGGGGTTCCCAGGTTCGATTCTGGTCAGGGGCATGTACCTTGGTTGTGGGCACATCCCTAGTAGGGGGTGTGCAGGAGGCAGCTGATTGATGTTTCTCTCTCATCGATGTTTCTAACTCTCTATCCCTCTTCCTTCCTCTCTGTAAAAAATCAATAAAATATATTTAAAAACAACAACAACTACAACTAAAAGACAAAACATTTATCACCTAGAACCATGGGAAGCTGGCTGAGTGGAAGTTCTACAACTAGAAGGAAAGAGAAAAGAGCATTGAGATGTGCACAAGTGCTGAAAAGCTGAGGTACGAAGGCATGTGTATTGGGCTGGCGGCGGGTGTCTGGGTGCACTGTTTCTTTCAACCTGAAGGGAGACAAGCTCCTGATTACTTTGAACTCCAGTTTCTGGGGAGACACTGAGGATCCAAACTCCTACGGGGAGAAGCTGGACTGTCTGCCATTGGGTTGGAAAGTGAGGGCGGCTTTCTTACAGGGGTGTGCCCAGCAATCATTGCTTACTGTGCTGGGGCTCGGGACACAGGGACTTGGAAACTCGGAGATGCAGAGACGGCTGACTGGCAGCCATTGCTGTTTGCCATGCCCTAGCCTAGTGACTTCCTGAGACCCACCCCGCACAATCTACAAACCCACCCAAGTTCCGTAAGCAGCTTTTGCATATAAATGGCCTTCCCTATCGCAGTTTAACCTAACAAACTGCAGCTCAGGTCAGACAGCTCCAAAACCTCCAAATCCCAAGCAAAGAGGAGAAAACTATAGTTCTCGCTGTAGCTCCTGTTGGAGGCCTCAGACGGTAGCTGACCTGCTCCCCATTGGCGATCCAGAAGCTAATATATCTAGTAGTCAGTGTGAGATTACACCAGATGTCAACTACTCATATCCGTAAGTGACACATTCAAGAGGCAGACTCAGTAAGCACCAAAGCCCCACTGAAGCAAATCTTGCCCCATAAGTGTGTCTCCAGCGCAGCAGTTCTTCCATTATAGACACAGCAGGTCCTCACAGCCAATTGGCCTGGAGGTCAATTCCTCCCAGTGACACCAAAAACAATCAAGACTTAACTACAACAAGGCTGTACACACAGTCCACAAAGGGGTGCACCAAGAGTATCCACCTCAGGTAACTGGGGAGGCTGACCCACTGGCCCATATAGGACACCTAGCACACAAAGCCACCCTACCAACTCAGGGAAGCAGCAAAAATGCAGAGGCAAAGAAACAGATCACAAATGAAAGAAATGGAGGAAAACAAACGTCTAGATATAGAGTTCAAAACCACAGTTATAAGGTTTTCCAAGAATTTCCTAGAAAAGGTCGATAAATTTAGTGAGACCCTTGAGGATATGAAAAAGGGCCAACTAGAAATTAAACATACACTGACTGAAATAAAAAATATTATACAGAGACCCAACAGAGCAGACTCGAGGAAGGCAAGAATCAAGTCAGATTTGAAATACAAAGAAGCAAAAAACGCTCAACCAGGAAAGCAAAAAGAAAAAAGAATCCAAAAAGTTGAAGATAGTGTAAGAAGCCTCTGGGACAACTTCAAGCATACCAACATCAGAATTATGGAGGTGCCAGAAGAAGAGAGAGAGCAAGTTACTGAAAACCTATTTGAAGAAATAATGACTAAAACCTTCCCCCACTTGGTGAAAGAAATAGACTTACAAGTCCAGGAAGGGCACAGAATCCCAAACAAAAGGAATCCAAAGAGGACCACACCAAGACACATCATAATTAAAATGCCAAGGGCAAAAGACAAAGAGAGAATATTAAAAGCAGCAAGAAAAAAAAAAGGGGAGCACCCATATGATTTGTCAGCTGATTTCTCAACAGAAACTGTGCTGACCAGACAGGAGTGGCAAGAAATATTCAAAGCGATGAATATCAAGGACCTACAACCAAGATTACTCTACCCAATAAAGCTATCATTCATAATTGAAGGGCAGATAAAGGGCTTCACAGATAAGAAAAAAGCTAGAGGAGTTTATCACCACCAAACCAGTATTATATGAAATGCTAGAAGGTATTCTTTAAGAAGAGAAAGAAGAAGAAAAAAGCAAAGATAAAAAGTATGCACAACAAATACATATCTATCAACAAGTGAATCTAAAAATCAAGTGAATTAAAAATCTGAGGAATAGAATAAACTGGTGAATATAATAGAATCAGGGGCATAGAAAGGGAGTGGATTGATAATTATCAGGGGAAAAGGGGTATGAGGGTACGGGAACAAAAATCTTACACCTATGGATGACGACAATGCAGGGGAGGTAAGGACAGAGGGTGGGGTGGAAACTGGGTGGAGGGGAGCTATGGGGAGAAAAAGAAGAAACAATTGTAATAATCTGAACAATAAAGATCTGTTAAATAAAAAATAAAAAAATAAAAACAGTGGGATTTAGCCAAGAGAAGAAGGAGGTGAAGATAATATTCCAGAAGGACAAAGCCCTCTAAACAATGACCCCAGGGCATGAGAGGAACAGCAAGCTTTGGAAACTATGAGTCATTCTGATTGGCTGTGCCCTGGAGTGCACGGAGGGTGGGGGGTTAGGGAGAAATTGCAAGGTGAAGCTAGAAGGTCAACATAAACTAGATCACGAATGACTTTGAGTTGTTCTGAGGATTTTATTTCAGGTGCAACAGGGAGGCAGACACTGCAGGTTTTTTAAGCAGGAGAGTGACATGATCTCTTGGGCATGATGCAGGGTGGTTGGAGATGGGAAAGGCTGGTGGCAGGACAATCAGTTAAGAGACTGCTATATTGCAGCAGGAAGATACGAGGCCTGGATGAAGGCAGTAACAGTAAGAACTGTGAGCATCGATGGATTCAAGACTATTGCAGAAATCCTATCTAATAAAGAGGGAATATGCTAATTGACCCTCATACCATTGCAAAGATGGCAGTGCCCACAGCCAATAAGGAGGGAATATGCTAATTGATTGCCCC
Organism: Vespertilio murinus; assembly: GCA_963924515.1. Taxonomy (NCBI): domain Eukaryota; kingdom Metazoa; phylum Chordata; class Mammalia; order Chiroptera; family Vespertilionidae; genus Vespertilio; species Vespertilio murinus. The sequence continues at coordinate 152,795,372 of OZ004706.1, read as the reverse complement.
ACCCTCAAAGATGATGGTGCCCACAGCCATACAATGGTGGTGCCCAGTCTCCTCAGCTCTGCCATGCACCTGCCTCCTGAGTCCCCCAGTCCCCTTCACTCCCCAAGCCACCCAGGGCCAGCCCGAGGTGCAGGCAAGCCTCAGATGGTGGCTGCCCAGCCGCTCAGGGCCACCTGAGGCTCAGGTAACCAGGGCCGGCCAAGGCTTGCACTGCTGGCAGTGGCAGCAGCAGAGGTGTGATGGGGGCATTGCCTTCCCCTGATCGCCAGGTCGCCTCCCACCCCTGAAGGCTCCTGGATTGTGAGAGGGGACAGGCTGGGCTGAGGGACCTCCTCCTCCAGTGCATGAATTTTCATGTACCAGGCCTCTAGTATTTATATAAAAGAGAAACTGCTCAAGAGTGGAGCCAGCAGTGGACCTCTGCTTTTCCATTAACGCTGCTCTACCCTAGTACCTGCATTTCATCAACCTCAACTGCTGGAGCCCAATTCATCTCAGATGGTTTTAGAACTCTCTCAAGGGACAAGAAAACCCCCACCCACCCATAAGTATGACTTTATAAGCAAACCAAACCCTTCTCTCCTGAAAGTCACCCATCAAAACAGAACTCTTTCTCCCTGGGGCTTTCAGCAGGGCGATTTTACTGAGTTTCTTAACAAGCAGTGGAAAGGCGATGGCAAATCTGCAGCTCAAGTCTATTCAAAATTGCTCCTGCACAATGCCAAGAGTCCTGGCCGCTAGCCTGAATCTTGGTCACTGGCCTGAAACAGTGGTTTTCACATTTCGCCATAAAAACGTGCAAACCTGTAGAAAATTTTAATAAGAGTGTATTAGAGCTGAATTAATGATAATTGTCAGGAAGCAATATTTCAAATGCTCCAGAGAATGACAGTTCTGCAGTTTCTTTTGTGCAGGTGGAAGTCAGAAGGAAAGGTAAGAAAGATTCCATGAAGGTGGGAGAAAACAAGGTGGGATTGGATTACAGGATAGTTAATAGGATTATGTGCTCTCTTGAGGGTGGTTAACCTCTGACGGCCCTGAAAAAGAGGCATTTCAAAGGTGCGTTAACCTAGATGCACAGAAACAATGGGCAGGGCTTGCTTAGAGGGAAGATAAACCTTTTACTAAGGAAGTACGGTAATATGCACCATGGCCTGCCCAGTTAGGAATTTATGATCGTGTTTACTTTTGGTTAAATTTAGTACAGCGCCCCCTTTTTGTCCACACACTCCTGCTGCAGACTGGATCACTTGGTGTGTGTATGGAGGGGGAAGACTTTTAACACCCTGACAAGGCCATACCCCTGACCAAGCACACTAGAGCCTTAGAGCCACTGGGAAATGAAGCCCAGGCATCAGCATTTGTTAAAACTTTCCAGGTGATTTCGGGGTACAGCTGGTTGAGAACCACTCAAGGAAGGGAAATGTGCTAATTGACCCACTATCATTCCTCCTCTTGGGCGAGATGCACAGAGGCCAGGAAAGGTGCAGGTTAGGACCCTGGCTACTTTATAAAAACTTTCTTAAGGAACATGAGGATAGAAGCTTTAACAGAGTTACCTACAGGCAGGGTTAGAAGAGATATGAAGGGTCCCTGTCCCTACCTTGCCTACATGCATTGAAACAGTTTGTCTCAGTTTCCAGTCTATCCTAATCTGGAAGAAGTCCCCAGGACACCCAGCTGCCCTCACCACCCTGTGTGTTCACCCCTTCTCCTGTGAGCCTGAACTTCTTGTTTTCCACCAACTGTCTCTAATAGAAAAAGGAAAGGAAGATCCTGTGAGGGAGGAAAGTATCTCTTCTACTCATTGGAGGGAAAAATGATTTCCTCTTGAAGGGAATGAAAAATAATTTATTAATACCTTTATAGATTCTTGGCTGAAACCCATATAATAAAAGACAAATTGCCTGGCTGTGGTGGCTCAGTGGTTGAGCCTCAACCTATGAACCAGGAGGTCACAGCTCCCGGTCAGGGTACATGCCTGGGTTGCAGGCTCTATCCCCCGTAGGGGGCATGCAGGAGGCAGCTGATCAATGAATCTCTCTCATCATTGATGTTTCTATCTCCCTTCCTCTCTGAAATCAATAAAAATATATATCCTTGAAAAGGACAAATTAACCCTAGTTTGTTTGGCTCAGTGAATAGAGTGTTGGCCTGCGTGTGGACTGAAGGGTCCCTGGGTTCAATTCTGGTCAAGGGCACATGCCCTGGTTGTGTGCTCAATCCCCTGAAGAGGGGCATGCAGGAGGCAGCTGATCAATGAATCTCTCTCATCATTGATGTTTCCATCTCCCTTCCTCTCTGAAATCAATTTAAAAATACATATTAAAAAAAGACAAATTAATAGGAAAAAATAAAACAGTTTATTAACCTGGATACCTCATGTATTCATGGGAGATATCCAGGAAAACTGAGCAGTAACTCATGGAGCTGGCCTGAGCCAGAGTGAGTCAACCCAAGATGTGCCTCCATGGTATGCAGATTGTTTTGAGCTAAAGGCAAGTTTAGCTTCAGGCTCAAGAGAAACTTCTGCCCTGACTTTAATTACCTGGAGGAATTTGAATTTGAGGTCTTGCTCATGAGAGAGTTTCAGAGATAACTTCTTTTGACCTATCTACAGGACTGGGAAAACTTCTCTTTACTAAATGTCTATTCTTAAATCTGCAATCACCTTTTGAAGCCCCCAATGTACCTTAACTCATCCCTAGCTTTGGATGTCTTATACCTATTCCTTTCTTCTACGTTGGGGTTTCTGACTCTCTCATGCATGTGGGCTTCCATACTAATATATGTATGGTTATGTTCTCTAGCTAATCTGTTTCATGTCTATTTCATTATTAGACCAGCCAGAAGAACCTTGAGGGGAGAGAAAAGTTTGTTCTTCCTCCATAGCCACAGGCTTAAATACAATCAATTAAAGAACAAAACAAAACAAAAAGAAGTTGATGGGGAGGAGGCTAGTTATAAGGGGTTACCAGGAAAAGCAAAGGAAACAAAGGTAAGGGGTAATTTGCAGATTTAAATCAGTGCTTTCTCCATTGATTAGTTTCTTGTGATATAGTTATCCTTTTCTTCCAGGTACAGAGCACTCAGGCTTCTTTTCTAAACATAAATGTCTCTTATAAGAGAGTCAAGTTTACTTTTTGTACTTCTGTTTTCAGAGCTTCTCCTATATCTGCTGTTTTTTTCCAAAATAATCTCCTCAAAATAATTCTTATGTCAAAGAAGCATATATTGGAGTGACATATTCTGCTATCCTTCATGCACATCTTGGGTTCTTCAACTAGGGCCCTGTGAATAAGACAGACTAGTGTGAAAAACAAACAGAAGTTTATTGACATTGTATATGTACACATGGGAACACTCAGCAATGGGTAACCCAAAGGGGAGTTTAGAATTTGGGTTTAAGTTCAATAAAGGAGAAGGGATCTAGATCTTCTGGGTGAGAGAGGCAAGTTTTGAGAAAGTAACCAGGAAAAGTATGGCAAACACGGGTTGTTTAGAAAGTTCTGTTAGGCAGATTTCAGTTGGTGCTTTCTCCAACTGATAGGAATTATAAGAGTCCTCCTCTTTCTGGTAGATGGAGAGGAAGCAATCTTTACAGATGGAAATTTCCTTTATAAATACAAAAGGGAAACTTGTACACTGTTTTTAGAGATTTTTGTGTATCTGCTGAGTCTCAATGGCTTTCAAAATAATCCACATACTAATGTTAAAAAATAAAACTCTACTGAGTAAATCTGAAGATCTAATTGGCTTTATGAAGTGATTCCCAAAGCAGGCAGCATCCCATCAAGCAACTAGACAGGTGCTCTGAGGGGTTCTGCAAAATGGAAGGTTTTTATAGGAAGGAAGGAGGGGCAAGGGAGATCTTAATGAAAGAAAAGAAATAATTATTTTGGGGCTGGGATGTCTTTTCTTTGAGGGAGGAAAAGGGGAAGAGCTTTTATCATTCAGATTGCCTGTTCTTTCTAAGAGAGATGGAGAGGGCCCACGTGACAGATTACCTTATTGGTGCTTGACCAGAAAATTACTGACTGGTTAATTAAGATTATTTTTTCAAGGGTAAGATTTGGGCAAGTAGAGAGGGGGTGGAGTGAGGGAGAACTTGCTAAGAAAGCAAAGACCAAGAGGTGAAGACATGCAGGGAAATATTAGAAAATTAAACATTTATTTAAAAATAAATATTAGGCTAAATAGGATTTCCCCTCTCCTCCTCCCAGCCTCCTTATGCAGGGGTAAAAAGGGAACCCTGGTGTTCTGTATGATCCTAGCACATAGAAGGAAAGTCTCTCTGCAGAAGGAAAGTCTAAGTTTCCCCCCCCCCCCCCAATGTGCCCAGGAGAACTGAGGAAACCATAGACATAAACCTGTGAGCATCTCACCTCTAGCCAATATGGTGGTGATGAAATAGGAAAGAATTGAGGATTGAGCAATGGTTCTCAATGAGGGGCAATTTGCCCACCAGGGGATATTTGACAATGTCTAGAGACACTTGGCTGTCACAACTTGAGAGGCTGCTGCTAAATATTCCATTATGCACAATAACAGAGGATACAACAAAGTGTTATCTGGTCCAAAATGTTAGTGGTAGTGAGACTGAGGAAATATGGATTGGGAGAAAGAGAAGATGCTATGGCAGAGACAGGGAACTCTGCCAAACCCTTCAGTTTGCACTATTCTGGGAGTCAGGTTTCACCCAGAGAATAATGCTTATGATGATGATGGTGGTGATGATGACAACAATGACAATGGTGATTCCATTTGTTCACACTACAGTTGACAATGGAGTCTCACACTCATTCCTCCATGAAATTCAGACAAATTGGAGCCTCTTTATGGAAGAGGAGACTACAGCTCAGGAACGTAAGCAATTTTTTTTTCAATATTTGTTTCAAGCTGTAGTGCTGGTTTATTCTCCTCCTCCTTCTCCATCTTCTGGGATGCCATTGTCTGACTGCCCCTTTCCCCCAACTACATATGTTGGGAGAATTTCCTAATGTGCATATCTAAAAACTGAAGAGGATAGATACTCACACTCCCCTTTCTTCTTGAAAACAGGATGTGGTTCAATTAGCTTCACCCACCTTGGACTTTGAATCAAAAGTCAGGGACCACAGTAGTGAAGCAGGGTCAGGGGCACATTATTTTTTATAGTGAATGGTGGTAGTGGTGATGGCAGTGGTGACAGTGGTGGTGGTGGTGGTAGTGGTGATGGTGGGGGTGGTGATGGCAATTGGGGTAGTGGCAATGGTGGTAGTGGTGGCAATGATGGTGGTGGTAATAGTGATGGTGGTGCTGGTGGTAGTGGTCATGGTAGTTGTGGTGATGATGGAGGCAGTGATATGCAGCATCAATCTCAAGGCTAGTAAGATGATGAGTATCTGTTGATGGGGTTTGGTAGTGATTTTGTGCCTGTGGCTCTAGCTACGGGTCTGGCTGCATAGTAACCTTTTGTTTCTATTTATTTCTAGTCATTCTGGCTGGCCATGCCGTGACCTTTGTGATATCCTTTCACAGCATTCCTTCTCGGCTTCAATCAGCCAGAATCATTTTTTGTTGTTGTTGCCTATGAGGAGGAATTCTGACTGACACACTCTGTGTGTGATCTTGGGCTGGTCTGGAGTTTGTTTTTACTTTAGGGTTTAGCTCTCCATAGAGCTCAAACATGAATCTAATGTGATCTCTGCAAGAGACCAAATCAGAATCTCAGATACTGCTCAGAAATGCTCATCTCCTCCGGCAATAAGCCTTTGCCACTCCTTCAAAACCATCATGCCAGGTTCCTTCTCCAGGGACTCCTCTTCCCTGGGCCTCTTAGCTCCCCTTGCCCATAGTTTCGCCTTGGGCCACCACTCCCCCATTTGCCAAATGAACACAACTATGTGTTAACTCCACCTGTGGATACAACTTGAATTCTATTCTATCCATGTTAGCCACCACCCCACCTGTCATTTAAAACATTCTCCTTCTTGATCTGGGACCCATTGTCACATATGAATTAGCTTCTGAGGGCAGTATGTGTCCCTTCCAGGTCACTGCTCAGGAGAGGCCAACTGCCTGTGGATGGAGAGGAGACGGTAGAGGTACTCGCTCTCTGCAAGGAGCACGGCAGCTCCTTCCCGACCCCCTCAAGGGGGAATCAGCAAGGAAGAGATCTGCTGGCTCTAAAGAGCAGTGCTCCATCCCTGGAGCCTCCAGCCACTTGTTAGTGAGTCTGTGAGGCACATGGAACAGTTGTTCCCTTAGAGCAGGTGGGTCATGTTTCTTGTGGGCATTGAGGCCTGGCGCACAGCCATGGTCTGTGAAGTGGTTGTGACACCAAATCCCTCCCTTGTGATACTCAGGGAGTGAAGACCGAACAGGAAAGACAAGCTCCTGAGGCTCCTAGGAGGAGCCAAGGACACTGCCTAGAAGAGGGAGGCGATCTCTTCATTCGTTTCAGACACACAGCCAGGGGTTCTAAGGCTCAGAAGTGGCAAAGTAAACCCAGCAGACCTTCAGGGGCCCTCGCCTGGGAGTGGGAGCCACCGGTCCTCTTAGCACCCGCTCTCAGGGCTCCCTCCCTGAAAGCCCTGTTCCAGGCTGAGGTGCAGGCTTTCTTCCATTCCAAAGTCCCCCCTGAAACTAGTTCTCTTTACTTTCTTCAATAATGGGTCCTGCCATGTCAGGTTGAGATACTTAGGAGTGGCTCCCTTCCCTTCCCAGAAACACTTAAGATGGTTGACACAACACCAACAGTGGCTTTGGGGTCTCCGGGATGTACAATTTAAGAAATATTTATATGGTCAAATCTATTCATCTCTTCTTTCATTCTAACTGCCTTGATGCCAGGCTAAGAAGGCTTTCCCTATCTTAAGATTACATTAATGGTCTCTATTTTTTATTCTAGTAATTTTTTTCTATCTTTCTCTTAAAGCCATTTGGAATTAATATTGGTCCAAAGAGAGAGGTAGAAATGGACCGTTCTTGTTGTTCCTAAGCGGTCATTTTCCCTAGGCCTGCTGGGCGAATTCATCCTTCCTTCGCTGATTTGAAATGTCACCTTTGTAATAAAGGGGCATTCTCATGTATTCTTGACTATTATTTTGCTCCATTGATTTTTATTTTGCTGTAGTATCATTTGGTTTCAGAAGATTTGTGAATTCAGAGCAACAGCACTGATCTAATTAGTTGGGAGATTTTGCAAGGCTTAACCAAAGGAAAGTCACCAGCTGTTGACGGAGTGACTGGGGGCCCTGCTTGAGGGTCCTCCCCTGTTCAGTGACATTGGCCAGCAAGCTCGAAGAGCAATGACAGAAAGGTCAGGCAGGGAGTCTGAGGAAACCAGGGCTGGAAGGACATTTAGAAATCATCTTCTAGTCCAACCTGTTTACTTTCCAGCCATGGAAACTTGGCGTCAGAGAGGTTAACCCGGTTCTCCCATGTAGGGTATGGTAGATGTTGGATGGGCACTCAGAGGACTTGCCTATGAATTGTTTGTCCCGGACATCTCTCTTGTAGCCTTTCCTGCCTCCCTTGCTCACTGCCACCGCTCTAATTCTCACGTTTTTATCTCTCACCTGGCCAGTGACTTTCACATTGACACTCCTCTCTCCAGTCTCCATTCCTCTGACTGACTGACAGAACACCTCTGGGTTGGGATCATGTCACTATGCTGAAAACCCAGCCAGTGGCTCTTCACAGAAATTGAATGTATTTCGGCAACGAAGGTTCCTACACCCTAGCACTCATCCGAATTATCTCTTGTTTTTCTCTCCTATAACTTGTAAGTTCCCGCTAGACAGGACTAGTTGTTATGTCGTCTATTTCCCCGTGATCGCCTGATTACCCATTTTCTGCCCACATCTCCTCTAAAACTACATCTACTCTTTAAAAAAAATATTTTATTGATATTTTACAGAGAGAAAGGGAGAGAGATAGAGAGCTAGAAACGTCAACGAGAGAGAAACATAGACCAGCTGCCTCTTGCACACCCCCCACCGGGGATGTGCCCGAAACCAATGTACATGCCCTTGACCAGAATCGAACCTGGGACCCTTCAGTCCGCAGACCGACGCTCTACCACTGAGCCAAACCGGTTTCAGCTACATCTACTCTTTAAAGCTTGGTGGAAAGGTTAGCAAAGCTACCCACATTTCAGAAAGGTTAAGCGCGTTGTCAAACTTGCCTTCTGTGATGCCCAAGCCCAGAGACATCTGTCCTTCCCCCAGGGGTCACGTTTCCTTGGAGGCACCACTTCTCAGTGTGGAACACTCTCTGCCTCACTGTCTGGTCATTTCCTACCATGCTGCTCCACGGGAACAGGGATGGTGACTTTCCCCTCTGTATCTTCTGAGGTACCTTGCATAGTGGGTGCTAAATGATACATAGTAAGTGTTAAATAATACAGAACAAGGGAATAGATGAAAGATTTCCCCTCCCTGACATTCCTAGAATCTTCTATTACTGCTTTCCAGGAATGAGGAGGGAATGCATTTCTAGATTACTGAATGACTTAATAGTTCACTGGAGATGATTTTTGGGGAATTATGAAAAGGAGCTGATAGATAGAAATGGCAAATTCAGTACTATTTTCAAAAAAAGGTGAAAATGTGCTCTGAAATCTGTTGATATGAAAGTCTGAAGTCCATTTTGGACAAAGTTGTAGACTGCAATGTTGAAGGGATGGGCACTGGGCTTTAAGCAAAAGTTTATGAAGAATGCATGACAATGCTAACATTTACTGAGCACTCACTATGCTCTCACATTGTTTCACTTAATTCTCACAACAACTCTATGAAGAAGAGTTTGTACTAATATTATACCCATTTTATAGATGAGACAACTGAGATTCAGAAAGGTTAAATTGCCCCATATTATATAACTAATAAGTAGAATTTGAATCCAGGACCTCCTCTTTCCAAAGTTGGTTCTCCATCCATTATATCATGCTGCTTTTCAAATGGGTCTAACAGAGTACTTGGCACATACTATTTTATTTTAGTCCTCCTCATATAAATGCCAATAATGTGATATGCCCAAAGTAACTTGCCCATGGACTGCATTAGAAGTGTTCTCTCTGGAGCAAGGAAGGAACCAGTCCTATTCCTGGAACATTGGGCTCTGAGGAACCAGGCAGGGGGAGTTAGGGTCCAACCTATCAACCTCTGCTGTTTTCTAGGCCAACCATCCTGGGCATCTTGCTTCTCCTGTAACATGTGGATAATGGTAGGTACTTCATATCAGTGGTGGTAAGGATTAAAGAAGGTAGCACAGAGAAAGCAATTGGCCCAGTCTAGCACTTAGGAACTGCTCCAGAAATGCTGGTCTCTCATGGGCTCCAATCCTCAAAGGGACTTGCCCAGGTGGAACATAGGCTGAGACTGGGGCGCATCTCAAAACACCGTTACCCGGGAGCACCCCTTGGAGATGCTCTGCAGAAAGAGCACTGGAAACCACAGCACTGACGCTGGGAAACAGGGTCCTCCAAGGCCCGAATCTACAGCCCCTTCCAAAGCCTCCTGGGACTGGAGGCTTCCTGGAACCCACTTTTCTCCGGGCACTGGCATTGCTTTTTCTGGGGCAATGCTACACAAAATAACTACGGTCTGAAAGCAAGTCATTTGTCATTATTGATGTAATGATATTAATAAAACTCCATCAATAAAAAACTGACATCCAACCTGTATGTCTCTCTCTTAAGTTGTCTAAAATACATGCACTTCATGTATGTTGATGTGGTTTGGGGGTTTTCCCTAAAACATGAAAATTTGGGACTAGCTGTCCAGTGGGTAGCCAGCAGGACTGAGAGGTCCTTTGATCCAATCTGTAGCCCCTCTAAGTCCCCTCCAAGTCCCCAGAGAATCGCCCGGCACCCACCTGCGATGCTGGAGCCCACTCTTAGCAGGCAACACAACGCAGAACAACTGCCATGTAAAACATCACGTGTTCTCCCGATACCACCTCTTCTTGCTAATCCCCAGAATACAGAATGGAGTATATTCCATTCTTTAGAGACACAGCCATAGCCTATTAAGTAAGGGAAGGCTTTCAGCCCAAGAACTATATTTTGGGAGCCTCAGTAGCTGCCCAATTTAGCAGACACCAACCTCCATATCGTCGCAGGAGTCCTCCCAGCCTGCCCTTAACATGCACTCACGCATACCCATTCCATTAAACTGTCTTCATCGGTTTACAGACAACAGGGCTTCTCACACTACACAGCTTAATACTCTCAGACCTCCGAATGTAATTATCACAGTAACTCAAGCTCACATTAAAAGCGAGAGACGGGTCCACAGTATCCTTATCATGAATTAGTAATCTTTCCCTCTGGAGATGCCGTCCCTGAAGATGCTCACTGAGGTGTCTACTCACAGCTGTGCTGTGTCCTGTGTTCATTTAAACACTCCCCCTTCCTCCCCCCTTTCTCCCCCCCCTCCCCGGCTGTGAGTGCTTGTTTTGAGTAGATGAGATCAACTCCCTTTCTCCACCCCTCCCCCTCCTCCCTCCCAGGTTAAGTTAGTTCCTGGCCAGGAAAACCACATGTCCCACATAACTGCTTCCTGGAAATTGAGAGGCAGCTATGACAGGGGCAAGAGCACTGGGCTTTTATGAGAGCCAACTCTACCACTGACAGCTGTGTGAGCCTCAATCACAGTCTCTCTGAACCTCGATTTTTCATCTGCAAAGTGTGGGACATCCTTGCTACCTCATCACCTATGGGTATCAAAAGAGGAGAAAAAGCCATGAAAGTGCTTCAAAAACTCTAACTCAAAAAATGTTATTTATTTCTATTAAATGACCTCTGGATTATAAAGCAGACTGCATGGGAATGCTATATAGGTGTTAGGAGTTTCCAGGTTTCTACTTAAAACACTGAAAAAAAAATCCTGTCCCTCAGTAACTCTGAGCCCTGGCAGAACAAAATAAATTCTGTGCATTAGCAAAATAAGAGTAAAGAAAATAACACTGTTAATAGCCATGCTGATAATAATAGTTGCTATTTATCGAGGGCTTCCTGTGTGGCAGGCACCATCTCAAGCATGCCATGCATGTTTAATTTGTTTATTCCCCTATATGCTCTGCTGGAGCCGGCTAGTACAGGTGATGGTTAAATACCCAGACATTTTCTGAGCCATTGTTAAACCATTCATAAGTGAAAATTGACCCTGGGGGGGAGTATTTACACCAGAGAAATTGGCAAGTGTTACAAATCAAGGCTATTTTTTTTTCTGTTTATTTATGTATTAAGCCAGTTTATCAGGAATTATATTTTCTTCATCTGGAAAAGTGAAGTTCAGAGAGATTATATGAAGATAATAGTAATCCTGTGATGTTGAAGAAGCATTCAACATGAATGGTTTCTGCTTCCCTTTTTTCTTTTTCTACCTCTTCCATTTCTTTCTATTTTTTAATTGAAAATAACAACAACAATCTATTTCTCATATTTTCTGTAGGTCAGACACTTGTACTAGAAGTCTTGGAGCTTGGATAAATAGGAAGAAAAACACGTGAACAAGTGGTTCTTGATCCTAGTTACACATCTGAATCAACTAGGGAATGTTTTCAAGATACCAACAGCCCTTGTACCCTTTCCAGCCCCTGAACAATTTGATTAATTATAAGCATCTCTAAGGCCCAGAAAAGGGAGTGATGTGCTGAGTCACACAGCAAATTATTGCTGCGTGAGGCCTAGAGCCCAGGGTTTTCAAGTTGACTTCAGCTATCTTTCTACTACCCACACCAGTCAATCAGTCCATCAATATTTGATGTGTCAGTGCCTTCCACACAGTAAGCGCTCAAATCCTCACAGGTAAAAAACAAACTCCATGCATTAATCTTGCAATTTCCTCAGGAAAATAGTCATTCCCCGTAAGAAGAACTCATTCAAATAATAGAAAGGTCACATATGTGAAAGGAATGGTCAGGCCATGTGACTTGCTCAGTTTACAAAGCTTTCAAAATTACTGGTCAAATATTACTTGAAAATCACTGGAAAGTTCTGCAAAAACTGAAGCCCAAAGAGGCAGTGACACAAAGCAAATGAGTACCAGAGCCAAGGAGTGATTCCTGAGAGGGCTTTTCACACCTTCTCTCCTCCCACACAGCCCCTAGGCCTGCGTCCATCCCTACTGAGTCCCACTGTACACCCAGCTCCCTCCCTTGAATGTGTTTCCCCCTTTCTCTCTCCCCTCTTTCATTTCTCAAATATTTAATGACTGCCTGGCCAGTGTGGCTCAGTTGGTTGAATATTGTTCAATGCACCAGGACGTCACTGGTTCAATTCCTGGTCAGGGCACATGCTGGGGTTGCAGGTTTGATCCCCAGTAAGGGCATGCAGGAGGCAGCTGGTTGATGTTTCTTTCTCTCTCTCTTTCTGAAATCAATAAAAAATATTATATATATCATGTATATGTATATGTATATGTATATGTATATGTATATGTATATGTATATGTATATGTATATCTATCTATCTACTACAGGCCCAATGCATGAAATTTGTGTAGAGGGGTCTGGTGAGTCCCTTAGCCCAACCTACACCCTCTCCAATCTGGGAACCCTCAGGGGATGTCCTACTGACAGCTTAGGCTGTCTGCATGGTTCTCTGCTCTCTGTGGACCTGCCTGCTTGATGCCACCGCAGGCCCTGGTGTCTGATCTCTGTGGGTCTCTACTTGCCCTTTGCCACAGGGGCCAAGGGCAAGCAAGGCCCTGCCATCTGCTCACTCACTGCAGGGGACATTCTCCCCCTTCTCCTGGCTGCTTGGGTGTGCAGTGGCTTAGAGCACCTGGATCCTGGAGATGTTAGTGGTCTCTTGGTGCCTGCGCGTGTAGGCCCGGAGTGGCCGGGGTTTTTCCAGGACCTGCCTGCTTGATGCCACCGCAGGCCTGGTGTCTGCTCTCTGTGAGGCCTACTTGCCCTTTGCCAGACCTACAGGCTCAGAGTGGCCTGGCTCCCGAGGACACACTGGGACGCAGGCTGCTTGGTGCTGGCACACATGCAAGTTGCTACAGAGAGGGAACACGTGGCAGATGTTCCTGCCCTGCCCCCAGCTGCTGAGCACCTGCATGCATAGGACTGGAGTGGCCAGGGGCGTTCCGGGACCCTGACCACTCTGGGCCTACATGTGGGCCTACAGGCTCAGAGTGACCTGGCTCCTGGGACGCCTGTCTCTGGGACACATGCCGCTTGGAGCCAGTAAACATGCTGCTTGGCACCCGAGTATGTAAATTAACCCACCATCACCGAAACCGGTTTGGCTCAGTGGATAGAGTATCGGCCTGTGGACTGAAGGGTCCCAGGTTTGATTCCAGTCAAGGGCAGGTACCAGTAGGGGGTGCTGCAAGAGGCAGCTGATTGATGATTCTCTCTCATTGATTTTTCTAACTCTCTATCCCTCTCTCTTCATCTCTGTAAAAAAATCAATAAAATATATTAAAAAATAAATAAATAAATAATCCCATCTTTGTTGGGTTAATTTTCATACTTACTCCTGATTGGCTGGTGGGTGTTGTGAAGTGATGGTCAATTTGCATCTTGTAAATAAGTCCTAGCACTTACTTATTGCTCAGTAATTTTTTTTTAAAATAAACAAATGAACAAGTAACTAGATTCCTTACAATTCTGGGCTCTAAAGCTACAGAAATGAATAAGACATGGGCTAATCCCTCAAGATGCTCAGGACTTAGTTAGGGGTACTGTGGGGTGCAGGAGGAAGCATGGGATTGCACCAAGACAGATGCTCATCAGAAACCTGGCTCTGCTTGAGTAGCCCGAGCCCCAGCTTCCTCACCTGTAAAATGAAGATATTAATGCCCACATCATTCGGCTGAGGTGAGATTTAAATCATGGATAAAGTCATCTAGAATGTTTTCCAGTACATGGTAGGTATGTATGCCTTCGAGCAAGGGTTAGAAAGCAAGAGAGCCAGCTGAGCTTCAGGTCAAGTGGTTGCTTGTCTCAAGGAGAAATCTAAATCATTCCTTGTGGCATCGTCAGAGCCACTTCTTCCTGCTCCACCAGGCCAGCTCCCAGCCCAGACATGTCAGCCAGGCAGCCACAGGCCACTCACTGCTCTGCTGCTATAAATAGCTCCGGGCCACTCAGATATTCCTAAATAACCATGGACTTTTGGCCCAGCTTACCTAGTAAATCTCTCTCCACGGCACTGCATAGCATGTCTCCTTACTTAAAGTAAATTCTCAGCAAATGTTTGTTAGATAAAATTATCTACTAAGTAAATACATACTCCTCTAAAACCAAAATGTCTTATTTAATGCATAATAATTGCTGGGTTTTTTGTTGTTGTTGTTGTTTGGTTTTGTTATTTTGAGCTGCCAGAGTGCTTAGGATGGGATCTGCCATCAGAGTGCCCTCACCAACATCTGCACGCACACCTGTCTTCATTACTGCACTCTGGGATGCTTGTTGTTGTTGTTTGTCACTGCCACTACTTAACGTGTTCATGTATTTTATTGGGTGTTTTCTGTTATTAGAGTGTAAGCTTCTCAAGGGCAGCTATCTTGTCCATTTTATTCAACAGTGAATCTCCAGAGCCGGCCCAGAGTCTGACCCTTGGGAACAGGCAGAAACATGTGTTGTGCTTTTCCTAGGATAGCTCTGAGCTGGGGAGACTCCAGAGGCCTTTGTCTGCACCAAGAGGGCTAACTTGGGGTCCGGCTGAATGTAGCAGGTGTGGGCACTGGCCTCCATATTGACTGCTCACCCACAGCTGCATGAGGAGGAGATCTATTAGGGCTCAAGAGGATAGTGTTAGGACCTCTTATTTGTTATTTACGTTGGCCTGGGGAAAAAAAAGAGAGAGAGAGAGAGAGAGGTGTGTCCAGTTTTCTGATGTAGCCAGTTTATCAAGGAGAGTAATCTTGATAGGGGACAAACAGGAAGCAACGTTATCTTTCTCCCACCACTGCCTTCAAACAGATTTCAGGTAACTAGGCCAAGCCGGCCTAAGACACCAACCTATATATACTTGATTTAGCTTAAAATAAATGTAGGGACTAAATAAATGCTCTCTTATGGGAAACCAAATGGAAACCAACCACGATCAAGCCAAATGGAGAACTCCTAATTCAGCAGGGGCCTCCCACACTGTCATCACCCAGGGAGTCACCCCAAAGGTGACAGGCCAAGGCAAATGTCTTGGTGAGTTGAAGTACAAGAACAGGCATGACATAAACGTTTTTAAAAACAATATCAACTCTCGCTCTGAAAGATCTGCCTACCTTATGAAGTACTGTGAGTTAAATGGTATGGTCTGACTCAGGAGTGGGGACCATCCGGCCTGAGAAATCATTTGGCCTGGCCCTGCCTGCCAAGGCATTCAGGGTGAGTTAATGAAATATTTGACCAAATATAGCAAGCTAACTTTAAAGGTGATCATCTTTGTATGGCCCGTGAATGATGTTATACATATCCAAATGGCCCTTGGCAGAAAAAAAGGTTCCCCACCCCTGGCCTAAATGCAGGATTGGAAAGGTAGCACACTTGTCTTTTTCCCCTGAACTCTTGCAGAGCACCCGGCACAATACGGTACTTCCTACGTGTGGGTGGATTGAATACATGAACCACATACCCAGGAGCAACATCTCACTTCCAGGTTGTAGAGGATCAGACCATGTTAGTTACATCTCCCCTGAGAGACTCTTAACCCGATCTTGACAGTCACAAGTGGTGGCATTTGCAGCCCTTCTTAAAACATGAATAAAACGTTGACATTTCCATAGACAGAAGCCAAACTCCAGGAAACTTATTTCTAATCTAGCCGCTCCAGGTTCAGCAGAAGCCTTAACTCCACTTGCCAACAGGAAGTGCCCCGAACGAATTTTTAATAAGAAAGACCCCGTAACTGACCAGGTTGACGTGGGGAATGTCTGGTGTTTATTTTATTTATGCTCTGCATTAAGTTAAAACCTCATTGTCAGCGACACGGGCCAGCAGGCGTCTTTCACAGCTGTTTCTCTATGAAACAGTTTCACAAAGACAGGATGTTGTCCTAAAAAAAAAAAAAAAGTCTTTTGGTTCTCGGCTGGACAGGCCAGCAGCTGGCTGGTGTCACAAACAAACCCGAAAAGTGCGTTCAGTGATGCCAGCTCGCCGGGAAGCTGGCTCTACAGCTTCAAAGGCAGAGCAGCAGGGCATGAGAAAGGCAGTAAATAATGCAGGGAGTTTGCTGCTTTCACAGGGCCCAGGAAGCCAAGGCTGGAAACAGCAAGGTGCTAGAGGGGCGAGCACCTGAGGGCGCTTAGGGAACACACAGAGGAATCTAAAAATCAACTTTGAGCAGTCGACTGCTCTGTCTCAGGTCTCACAAAACTTGGAAACAGAACTGAACACAGACAACAGATTTGTTCCCCAGATCAGAAAAATCCCGTTTGGCTCATTTCTGTTAACATCAGGAACTGGGTAATGGCAGCAGCAGATAGGCATTGAGCACTCATTCCCAGGCACTATCGTAAGTGCTTTTCATGCATTTTCTCATTCAGTGTCTATTAGAGGCTGAGAGGAAAAGTTCTTTATCTCAACTACAGGTGAGGAAATTGAGATGCAGAGATCAGAAGTAACTTAAACCCCAAATCCCCAGCGAGGATAGGAAAGTTGGGATGTGAATCTAGTTTGTCTAGCTTGAAAGCATGTTCTCTAAATCATGACTTTTTATCAGTTTCCAAACAGACAAACAAAAACAAATACAGTGGCAGTACAGTGAGGGAAAATATGGCCTTTTAATTAAATGGTATTTTCATGACCTTGGAGTAAGTGACACTTCCTTGCATGGCACAAAAAGTCACTAACAATAAATAATCAAACTGATAAATTGGATTATGATAAAATGAAAAAACATCTGCTCATTAAGAGACACTATTAAGAAAGTAAAAAGGCAACGCACAGAGTGGAAGAAGATATTTGTAATACATATAGAACATTCAGAATATATAGAGACCTACAATTCAGTAAGAAAAAGAGAACCAAGTAGGAAAATGGGCAAAAGACTTGAACAGGCACTTCACAAAAAGAATATCCAAATAGTCAGTAAACATATAAAATATGACTATATGACGTAAGTGGTTAGTCATCAGGCAAACACAAATTAAAATCAATATGCAATCTGACTACACACAGATCAGAATGACCAAATTTAAAATGACAGGAAACACCAACTATTAGAGAGGATATAGAGCAATCAAAGTGCCCATAGTAGTTTGATTGATACAATAACTCTGGAAAATTGTTTGGCAGTATCTATGAAAGCTGAGTATATACGCATTATGTATAATTTCTGTTTTACTGCAGACCCAATAGAAACGTGCATATATGTTCACTAGAAGACATGTATAAGAATATTCATGCAAACCTATTTGCTGCAAATGAAAACAAAAAAACAGTCCAAATGCCCATAATGATCAAATAGGAAAATAAATGATAGTATATTTACAAGATATCAATTAGATTGTATGAACTTCATATCAATCAGATTACATCAACGTGCAACACTATATTGAGCAGAACATTACATGAACATGCAACAATATATAGATCAACCTACAAATGTAATATTGAATGAAAGAAGCAAGAGGCAGATGAGTACATTCTTCATGTTTCCTTTATTTAAAGTAAGAAACACACACAATTCCTCTATACCATTAGAAGTCAGGTTAGAAGAGTATAGCACCTGGAATGGGGTACTAAGGAGGTCTGACTTCTCAGGGGTGATATTCTGTTTATTGATCTATGTGCTGGCCGCAATGGTGGATTTAGTTTGAGAAAATGGATCAAGCTGTGCACTTACTATATCCGTCAGTTACTGCCAAATCCAATGGCATACAGAAAGGATTTACCTCCTACTGGCTGGTTTGTGGGCAGCGGAGGTCTAGGTTGGGCTCAGCTGGCCTGGCCCTGAGCTGCTTTCACTGGCAGCAGCCCAAGGTAGGTTCCTTTAAGGTGACAGGCAGGATCCCGAGGGGGTAAGAGGAAACACACGGGCCTCCTAAGGTCTAGGCTAGGAGTTGGCATCCTTTGACCGCTGCCCACATTCCATTGGCCTAAGCAAGTGACAGAGCCAAGAGGAACCTCAGTGGGGCAGGGAAACAAACTCCTCCAAGGGAGGGCAGGCGGAGACGGGGGGGGGGGGGGAGGGATTGTTTGGAGAACAGTCATCTAATCCACCATATTTATGAGAGGTGTGGTCTTCTGTGTGTATTTCGTATATTAAAACAAAAATTTGTTAGAAGGAAACAACAAGCAAAAAGTGTAGTGAAAACATGATCCTCCAACCTCCCCCCACCCTCCCACCCCCAGTTCTTCACAGAGAAGGGATGCCGCTGATGGAACTTCTGTACATGCCGGGAAGAAAGGAAGGAAGGCCAGAGCTTCCCTCGCACACAATGCACTTCCTGTCTGCTGGGCCGAGAGGGAAATCTCTGCCCGCGGGCCGCCGGCCAGGGCCCAGGGCGATGGCAGCTACAGGCCCGCCTTTCCCAGGGCAGCAGGAGGGGTCCTTCCCCAGTATGGCCCCATTTCTGGCCCTCGCTCTTCCCCTTAACCACTCCCTGCGAGTGAGAGTCAAATTACTTAATTACTTAAAGATTAAACTTGCTTTGATGAGAAGGAAGGAGCTGAATATTTAAGAGGCTCAAGAATTCTGCAAGACCTTTTTCCCTATTAACGGACACTTCTGAACCTGTCTCCCTTCCTCGCAGCAGGCAGCAGGTTCGGCACAGGGCGGTACCTTCCTGCAAGGGCAACGCTCCCAGCGCCCTGACCTTCTGAAACAGATCCGCTGTCAGGGAGACAAAGCCTTTGGAGAGGGCTGGTGCCCACTGCAGGAGGGTGTGGGAAGCTTGCGGACAGGTGTTCACCCTGTGACTTCTGCAGGCCGAGGGAACCTAAGGCCCTTAAGCCTCACCAACTCTCCTCCCACCCCCCAGCCCTATCCTGACACCCCACCCCCACCCCCACCCCCACCACACCTCCATACTAAAAACTAGAGCTTTCATCTTGCCTCCAAGAGATGAAAAAGGTGTGGTATTCTATTCCTCCTCTGTAGGTACATGACATTTGCATGCACCCAATGACAATTCACCCCACCCCACCCCCATCACAGCTTCTCACATACAAACTCCATCTCTAGACTCCAAGTTGCCAAGTGTCAATCCCCGGCTCTGTCACCTACTTGCGGTGTGGCCTTGAGAGAGTGACTCAGTCACCCTAACCCTCAGTTTCTTCATCTGTTAAGAAGAAAAGAGATTTGTTTATTCATTGAAGGACTTTCTCAAAATACCTGCTATGTGTCAGGCAGGGTGCTAGGCTCCAAGGATGCAATGGCAAACGAGATTTTTCATGTGGGGAAAAATCCAGTTTATGTCAGAATAATCTCAGTCACGGCCGTGAGTGTTAGGAAGGAAACCAGCCGCCAGCGGAGATGGAGACTAACAGGGGAGTCGGGGAGTGCCTCACTGAGAGGCCGCACCTAAGCTAAACCTCAAAGGAAGAGAAGCTCATCAGGGCAAGGGCTTGCCAGGGAAAGAAAGGCTCTGGAGCCAGGAAGAGCTTGGTGCCCTCAAGAAACTGCATGCAGCCGAAACAGGTTTGGCTCAGTGGTAAAGCGTCGGTATGAGGACTGAAAGGTCCCGGGTTCGATTCCGGTCAGGGGCATGTACATTGGTTGCGGGCACGTCCCCGGTGGGGGGTGTGCAAGAGGCAGCTGGTCAATGTTTCTCTCTCATCGACATTTCTAGCTCTCTATCTCTCTCCCTTCCTCTCTGTAAAATATCAGTAAAATATATTTAAAAAAAGAAAAGAAAAAGAAACTGCATGCAGACCAGTATAGGCTGGGCAAGGGGAGAGTGACATCTGATGAGGCTGGAGAGAGAGAGACAGGAGTGCTATCCTGGGGGGCTTGGTAGTCAAAGGAATTTGGATTGTATTCTAAGACAGTGGGCAGCCACTAACGTGCTAAGATGACCATACTGACTGCTATGGAGATGGGGAGAGCGTGGAATGGTGAGCGTGGAGCGGTGGCTAAGAATGGAAGTGAGACCAGTCAGGAGGCAGCAGCAAGAGTTCCGTGGAGATGGGAGAAGGAGACAGAATCAAGCATTCTCATGGGGGTGGGCCCCCAGGACGTGTTAGTGGATTAGGGATGTAGTGAGCATGTACATGTGTGTCGGTTACTGATCGAAATGGGGGAGGGGAGAGAGGAGGCTGATGAAGAGACAGTTTGGGGCGGGGGTGGGGGGGGAATCAAGATTTCTGATGGGTCGTGTAAGTTCTGAGATAGTGGAGAGACGGCCAAATGAGAATGCAGTGATGCGGCGGGATGGACTCAGAAGAGGCCTAAGCTGAAGATCAGTATGTGGGAGTCAGCTTCTTACAAGAGTGGAAGCTCACCTTCTGTCTCAGACTGTTTTCAGGGTGCTCTAATAAAAATGCCACCAACTGGGTGGCTTAAACAATGTATTCCTCACAGTTCTGGAGGCTGGAGGTGCAGGATGAAGGCACCAGTGGATTCAGTGTCTGGTGAAGACCCGCTTTCGAGTTCACAGACGGTCATCTTCTCATTGTGACCTAGATGGTGGAAGGCTCGAGGAAGCTCTCTGGAGTCCCTTCATAAGGACACTAACCCCATTCATGGGAGCTCCACCTTCGTGACCTAATCATCTCCTAAAGGCCCCACCTTCTAATACCATCATGTCGGGGATTAGGATTTGGGGATTATGAATTTTGGGGGAGGAATGATACAAACATTTAACCCATATCCTTTATGCTCATAGCTCTTCAGGAAGGAGATGGATTAGGGAGAGAGTGAGAGGAGGGGTGAGGAAAGGGCTGAGCAATGACTGGAAGGTCCCCAACATATAGTGTAAAGAAGACAAAGAGGGGCCAGCAAAGAACCCTACCAAGAACAGCCAATAAGATGAAAGGAAGACAGGAGAGGGAGGGGTCACAGAGAGAGGATGCTTCAAGCAGCTGGGATACTCATCTGGGTCCAATGTTGCTGAGACAAGGAAGCTTCCAGATGTACTAGCATTGATAGGTGAAAAAAAAGCAAGGTGTGTAGCCAAGCATAAAGCATACTATAATTTGTGTTTTAGAAAGGTGTATGTGAGTGTGGGGGGTGGAAATTTTAGCTGATTTGCAGGTTTACTAGCACTGGCAGGCTCTGCTCAAACCTGACAACAATGGCAACCATGAGAGCAGAGAACCCGGTGGTGGGAGACTGGGTTGGCTGGGAAAAATACTTTTCACTGTATCATACCCTTTAGTGCTTTTACTTTTTTGTGTCAAAATTACAATGAATAAGAGAGAAAAGTACTTTTCTGTCGAGAGCTGCTGTAAGGATACTGACACATCTTTGGCACGCTTGTGATGAGGATTAAATGGGACGATGCACAGAAACTGCTTAGCTCAGCCTCAGCCCTGTGTTCGGCGAGGGCTGGTTGGGAGGGAACCGCAGGGAGAGCCTTGGGCAGTATGTCCGGTTCCCAGAGCTGCCATAGCAAAGCACCGCCCACTGGGTGCCTTCAAACAACAAAATGTATTCCCTCCCAGGTCTGGAGGCCAAAAGTCTGAAGTCAAGGTGCCAGCGTGGTCACACTCCCTCTGAAGGCTCTAAGAAAGAACCCTCCCTCACCTCTCCCTCGCTGCCCGTGGTGGCATGGACCTCCCGCACACCACACTCGGCTTGCAGCTGCATCGCCCCACTCTGCCTCCATCAGCACATGGTGTCTGTCTTCACATGGCCTTCTTAGAAGGACATTAGAATTGGATTTAGGCCTAATTCAGTATGACTTCAATTTAACTTACTACATCTGCAAAGACCCTATTTTCTTTTCTTTTTTTAAAATATATTTTATTGATATTTTAGAGGAAGGGAGAGAGATGGAGAGCTAGAAACGTCGATGAGAGAGAAACACCGACCAGCTGCCTCTTGCACACCCCCTACCCGGGATGTGCCCGCAACCAATGTACATGCCCTTGACCGGAATCGAACCCGGGACCCTTCAGTCCGCAGACCGATGCTCTACCACTAAGCCAAACCGGTTTCGGCAAGACCCTATTTTCTAGAAGGTCACATTCATAGGTACTGGGTGGACATGAATTTTTGGGGATTCTCAACCCAGTGTAGCTTTCAGGTCAGATTCTCACAGCCACAAGCTTATCTCTGACCTGGGCGTCTGATTCTTGTCCATAAAATGAGGGGGGGGGGGTGGGGGGGGCACCCAAGGCCCCTGGGAACCCCCTCCAGCCCCACATACAAGGTCTCCTCAGATGCCCCCAGAAACCTCTCCAGTAGGCACATCTGGCAGCAGGAACAGGACCGAGGAGGCCAAAGCCCAGCTGAGCGGTTCACATTGCCGCAGGTTTGGAGGTGCCCGTGGCTGTCCCTGCAGATGCCCCCGGGACACTGAGCCATCCGTGAAGACTTCTTATGTGATGAGCTCCCAGGCTGCCAGGAGGCTTCAGACTTCGGCCTTAGGGAGTCTTGAACTCTGGATGAGTCACAGCTCAGAATCATAATAAGCAAACCCAGTCCTGCCCAGTCCTCTGTCACCTAATTCACGGGACACATGCAGATTCATATTCTGTTGAAAGAGGAGTTGGAACAAACTGGATTTGGAGTGACAGAATCCAAGGGACATCTGAGGTCATAAACTAAGCAAACTGGCGCTGGGGAGTCATCCTATAGCAGCTGCCAGGCGAGGTGGGGACAGCCCCGGGGAAGACACTGTGGATGGGGATCAGGAAAACCTACCCCACGGTGCATCCGGGGGATGGAGCAAGTTCCCTTTGGGTCGCTGGGTAGCAATAAAAACAGCACGTACACAGAACCTGGCTCCTCACAAAGGCTTTTACCTTGGCATTCTATTTGATTTGATTCCCCAAGAGTCGTGAGTGGGCGGTAACTTTGATCTCAGCTTCCCAGGTGAGGAAATTGAAGCCGGGCGTGATGCTGGCCTCGAGCCCACACCAACCTCGAGACCGCGCCAACCTCCCCACCCAGGGCCTCTCCCAGGGAGGCTCCCCCAGGACCGTGGTCCTGAGAGCCACCACCCAAATCGCCAAGCTCTACGTCACCCAATAAAATGTGAAGGTAATAACCTTTCATAGGAACAGCTTGTTTCCTCATTCTCTTGTAAAGGGTGAGTACATACAGCTTTATAAAATGTTGCTACTTCATTGATTTAGGACACACAACATAATTAAAAGCAACGTTCTTCTTGTACAAACACGGGCTCAAGAAGAGCCTGAAAGGTCTCCTTTTAGCACCAAAGCTACTCCAGACAGACCTCCTGGAGTGACCACGGGGCCGTCCTGACCCCCAGGACAGGGAGGCAAGCCCTATCCCTCGGGAGAACGTGGTCTTCAGAAGACAGCCTGCCTTACTCTGCCAAGGTGAGCTTACGCCTGGGATCCTGCTGAGGACACTGCCCCAGGAAAAACCCTAGGCCGCCCCCATCTCACTGTTCCAGCCCTGGATGGGGCAGGGATGGGTTAGACCCCACTGCAGGGCTGTTTTCCACTATGGGAGGAGCTGGGCCTGCTGCCAGTAGGGTGATTTGGGGCTTTGGTCAATACACTGCATGGGCATTAGTTTGGGTTACAGCTTTAAACAGAGAAAATGAATAAATGGGGGGAAATGGGGGAGTGCTATTTTATAGTGATAAGAGAAACGGGCATTGAGTCTCATCACCCTTGGGCTGAAGCTAAAATTGCCACCTCAGCTCTGTGGCGTTCAGGTCCCAGCCAGCAGAGAACGCCTGGGTGTCAGAGAGAGGCGTGGACGGAAGAAGACAGAGCCAGCGTCATGGACTCACTCAAGGTCACACAGCTTCTAGTGGGTGACTGAACTCTGTGGGAGCGGGAACCATGTCTGTCTATGACACCGTTTGTCCCCAGCACCCACCAGGGTGCCTGGCAGAGGGTGGTGTCCAGCAGGTGAGCCGACTGAGTGAAGGCAGGCAGGGAGGAAGGGGGAACAGCGGGCGAGGTCACAGGCCTCTCCTTGTTCAGGCCAGCGCGCCACAATTTATGTTACTATTCTGAGCATGACAAGAAGAAGCAGGAATAGAGTGAGAAGAGAGAGGGTGTATGAGGACCCGGGCGGTTAAGTGCATGGCAATAAGCTGTGAGCAGGTATTTGGAAAAAGGAAAAGGATGGAGCAAGTCTGAGAGGGTGGAATTTCAGAGTAGGGTCTGCTTCCCAAAGTTAGGGTGCTGACCTGGGCCTGGCTGGTAGTGGTAGTGACTCAGGCAGTAGAAGAACAAATAACCAGGAATGTTTTCCCCAATAACCCTGAACCCACACACTCTTGGCATGGACTCCATGTCAGGCCTCCCCGGCTCTTCTGCTGGAGTCCTGCGGGTGAAGGGGAAGCTGGGAAGGAAGAGAGGGAAGGCGAGGGAAGAAGAGAAACAGCAGCAACCTGCAAATCTGCTCAGCCTGCTACCTCTAACATTCGCATTCCATATCTCATTTGAACCCTGAATCAGCCCTGTGCGGCCCCCATTCTACAGATGAGAAAGCTGAGTCCTTTTTGAGTTCTTTTCACACATTTCGTTTTCTGTTAAACATTAATAAAACCAAACTAAGAAGGACTATTAGCGCATTTTGACTTAATTAGGAGTAATTCCTTAGTAACCCCATGGAGAAAACTTCTAATAGACTTTGCTGATGAGCTGGTGGGGAAATATTTGGAGTCAGAGAAATCTCAGCAGCAGTGCAGTCAGCATTTTATGGAGCATGTACGATGGACAGGCCACTATCTTTTGCTTATATTGTCACATTTATTCTTTATTCCCAAGAAGTTGGTGCTATTATTACTCTAGTTTACAGATGTTGAAACAGAGGCTCTTAGACATTAATTACCAAGGTCACCCAATAATAAGTGGTGGCCTCAAGATATTTTTAATTATATTTACTTGCCTATGCATGAGACTAGTCTATGCCAAATATTGGATCTTTAGGGGGGCGGGGAGGACCTTGAGTGGAGCAATCCACTAGTGGGAAGGGAGGAAGAGTGGGAAGAATAGAGGATAATCAGGAAGGTTATTTCCTGGACAGTGGGCAGTGTAAATGAAAATCACAGATTTACAAAAGCAAATTTAGACTTTAAAATTGTGTATATTTTTATTACTTCTTCAGAATCATTTTCATCTTCTAAATCACCTACATACATAGACCTTTCAATTAAGATACATTCTCTAGTTTATCAGGCATGAGAAATGAGGCTACATCGAGACCATGCTGGAGATGATGACTTCTCGTGACATGTGTCAGGCCATGTCTTCATGTAAAAAGTTCCTTAATTTAACTGTGTTCAGTGGAGAAAATTTTCTCAGTCTCTCTCAGGAGGCCCATCTCTGGGGAAGAATGGCTCTCCTGCTGGCTCTCAGGTGGGCTGAGCTGAGCTGGGCTCTGCGTCCTGTGTCCTTAGCTTGGATCTAAAGATCTGGAAAGAACTAGACCCTGTTTTGCAATTGAATCTTGAAAGATCATCTGGATGATCTCCCTTAAATGCTGCCGGTGTAAATGGCAGCTGAGAGCAAGCGTCACTAAGTACAGATTCATCTGGCCTCGAAGGTCACACTGTCCTTTTCAGAGAAAGGCCACAGAGTACTCTCCTGACAGGAGCCCTCAGGCACTGGGTCCACATCACTGCAGTGAATTCCTGAGGCAGGGTCTGCGGTTTCATTAAGACCTAACAGCTGGAGATGAAGACGTTAAATGATTGCAAAGCTCTTATCTAATGCGGACACCTACCCCAAGATGCTGATATTTATGGATTGATTGAGACCAATAGACATGATGAGGAGAAACTAAAACCTGGAGACACTAAGAGATGATGCCCACTTAGATCAATAGTGTGCTTCAGAAAGCACTTCCATGTCCAGGGTCTGATATCACACTGACTGGGTCACTGAGAGCAGGAACCATCAGATTCGTTTCACAGATGAGGAATGAGCCCCGTGGGAGGTTCCAAGATGAGCATCAGTGGCACCAGGCCCAGAATCCACAGCTCCTCTTGCTTTCTCCTCCAGGGCCCTTTCCCCTATGACTCACACCTCACACACAAGGCTGGGCCAAGGGACCCCAAAACACGGGTCAAAGCATGCTTTCAGACATCCTAAAACTCTTTCTGCTGAACAGAAGGCCCTGGGCACTGGTGCCCCTCACAGACACATGTGAAGGGAGCTGCATGTGAAGATGATGAAGAGGGAAGCCCGTAGAGGACTGGTGTCATTGGTCAGGACTGCCTGGACATCCCCACTTTGGGCAGGAACATGCCAGAGGATACTCAACACTCCGGCCTGAAACCGACTCTTTGGGTTAAGAAGAACACAGCAGCAGTCTAATTCAGACTCCAGAGGCTGAGCCCACTTCCCTGTCACTTCCTCCCAGATCTCAGTTTCAGCTGGAGATTCCAAGAGGGTAGTGGGGTAAAGTGGAAGCTGCACTGACCTTCTCCCAGCACCAAGCTGGAATTACAACTGAAATATAGAAAAAAGTATTCTGAATAACCAACTGAACACTGGCTGGAGACAAGCCTTAGACCCAAGGGACTTACAGAGGAAGCCACACCAAGACTGTAACTCAGGGCCACACAGAACATACCTACAGCTCTTCCGAAGGTTAGCCCTCAGAATGTGGCAATAGGCAGGCTGGGCCCAACAATCCTAAGCTCAGGATTCGCTCCCTAATGGCTAAGCTTACACAATGTGCACAGGCACCATGAGCCAGAGCTAAGCTCAATGCAGCTCTTGGTCCAGGAAAATGGAAAGCTCCCAAGCACAGAAAGGACAAATCTACCCAGCACCTGGGCATCCCACCACGAGAGCCAGTAGAAGGCATGGGCGGATGATATGTAAATGACGCCTTCCATGTTTCTGTAAGGGCACTGTGTTTTGGGGACTGCTGTGAAAACCTCAGTGTTATGCTGGTCTCCTACTTCATCCTCTTCTTGGGCTCTATGAAAGGCAAAGTCTCGGGATGTGGCTGTCCTAGGAGTAGAGAGGAGATGTGCCGGCATGTCAGGATTCTGGGATTGGAGCAACCTCAGCCATTCATGTTGGTGAGAGACACGCCTCCCCCCTGCTTCCAGGGGCCGTGGTGAGCGGACTAATGAAGTGCTGGGCCTGGGATATTGGTGACCCAGGTGTGTATCAAGTTTATTTTCTTGATCAAACAGCCCTCTGATAGTATATCAAAGAAAGCTAGAGCTGGTGCATTTTCAGATCCAAAAACCAGATCCATCTAGTCACACCAGTACGGACCTGCTTTCTTCCTCCTATTTATATCTCTTTTTAAACATTCTGAGAATGAAGTTGATTTTAGAGGAAAACTTAGTAGTAACCAGAGGCAAGTGGGGCTGCCTTGGTCCTTGGCTTCTTACACACACACACACACACACACACACACACACACACACACGGGGCCAGTCCCATAAGAGGAAGCATCCTGATGCCTTCTCATTGTCCTTCCCACATCCAGTCACCAGGGAAGCTAGGATTGAGTGAGCCACTTCCAGAGCTGTTTCCAGCCATAGATACTAGAGGCCAGGACAAGAGAGCTGGCATGACCAGGATCCTGGTCCTCCCCTGCACCCTACAAGCCCTGCCCAAGTATAAAGCCTTGTCCACCTCACAGCCCCACAGCAGCCCAGACAGGTCAGCAGATCAGAGAGGGAAGGTCAGCTGGGGTGGGCCTCCACAGTGGAGCAGGTCCAGCTATTCCCATGACTTCCGGGGTCCTTGCTGACTGGCTGGGTTGTGAGTTGGGGGTGCGGGGTACAGGGCAGGGAAAGGGGCAGAGTGGAGAGTGGCTTAGGTCCATTCTCTCACTGGTTCACTTATAACTCAGGGGGTGCAAGGGCCTTTACAGCTGCTAAAAACATTTCTTATCTTTTTAAAAAATATATATTTTATTGATTTTTTATAGAGAGGAAGAGAGAGGGATAGAGAGTTAGAAACATCGATGAGAAAGAATCATCGACCAGCTGCCTCTTGCACAACCCCTACTGGGTTTGTGCCTGCAACCAAAGTACATGCCCTTGACTGGAATCGAACCCGGGATCCTCAGTCCCCAGTCCGACGCTCTATCCACTGAGCCAAACTGGCCTTGGCAACATTTTTTATCTTGACAGAACCCAGATAGCCACAGTCCATTCCAAGAAAAAGCAAGTAACTTAGTGAGTTTTCGTTGTCCCCAAGTCAGAGAGGAGCAGGAAATCTTAAAAAAAAAAAACCTGAAAGTTAATACACGCCTTTGAGATTGGATTTTACTTCTCTGATTTTGCCTGTTTGCTACCTCTTCTCTTCTGTTTATCCTTAGTAGTATTTTCCTACAGTCCCAGTTCTCATATTAAAACTCTTGGGGGGAAAAAACAGTAAACTAATTGCTTCCTTTACTGTGTGTGTGTGTGTGTGTGTGTGTGTGTGTGTGTTAATATTCATAAGCAACTTGGCTGAAGACAAACACTTCCTAAGAAAACACAAGAACTTTCCAGAGAAATCCTGAAGGGGATTGGCAAACGTGTAAACGAGAGGGGCCCAGCTTTCCTCTTTGCCCAAAACAGCCTGTTCCATTTTCTCTTCTAGAGGCCCAGCTCTCTTTCCCTGGGGGTTTGTGAGGCTGAGCCCTGCCCACTTCATTCTGCCTGCAACGGGCCCAGGAATTTGCAAACAGATGAGGGAAAGGGCACAGGGGCCCTGATCCATGCAGACCCAACTCACCAGCAGGGCACGCAAGCTCCTTCATAATTGGATCCCAGCCGATTCCTTCCGCCTCATCTCTTGATCCCATGGACCCCTCCCCACTCTGTCTCATACCTTACTCCTCCCTCCTTCCCACCGCCTATGCCCTGGCCATCCCTATCTATGGCCAAACCTCTTTTCCTGCCGCCCTTTTGCTGCCTACCCAACTCCTGGAGTCCGTTCAAGGTCCTGCTGAAAACCCAGTTCCCCAAGAAAGCGTCACCAGACTTCCTTTCCTCTGCGGGCACAGTCAGTGCCCCGGTCCTGGGTGCTCACACAGCCTTGGTACACACCTTTATCGTGACACTCAATGCCCACATTGTAACCCCGCACACTAGGCACCCCGCTCTCCCTGCCGGACTCTGAGTCCTCTGACGCAGGTTAGCAGTTTGCTGAAACGCCACAGGTTTATTTTCTTGATCAAACAGCCCTCTGATAGTATATCAAAGAAAGCTAGAGCTGGTGCATTTTCAGATCCACAAACCAAATTGATTTTTCTGAGAACGTCATCAAACTCTACACGAAGGGTAGAATTCTTAACCTGATTTTCAAATGAAGAGGCAGCCTTAAAAAGCAGTAAGTCATGCTCTTTGTTCAATTACATTAGCTGTTTGCAGCTTAAAACCATTGTCATCAATAATCCTGCGAGTCTTGGAAAGTTTCATCTGAATCAGCTGGTCGGCTAACGCTGGAAGGCGCTGCCAGAACCTCAGCTAAAGATCGTGTGTTATCGGTAAGCAGCACCGGTCCACCCCGGGGCCATCAAGGCAGGAAGCACGCCCACCGCGTTATTTATTGCTGCTTTCTATTTACAAGTATCACTTTTGTAAGAAGGAAAAAAAGCAATGCATTTTTTAAAGTACACAGTGACAATCAATTAGGCTGATTAAACTCTAAAAGCTCAAGGAGGAGGAGGGGCGGGAGGAAGAAGAGAGGCTCTTGACTCAAGATGTTTGTGGCCCTGAGACCTGCAGCCTGAGCTCCGGGCAAGAGGCCCGATTGCTGTCCCAGCGGTCACGCCAAAGTCATGAGGCCAGAGCTCCCGGGATGGGGAGGGGCGGATGACATGTTGGGAGCTGCAGGAGCCCTTTCTCTGCCCAGCTGTCACATGCCCTGGGCTCACAGTTCAGACCGGCCCCAGATGTTCCATGGGAGCACTAGGAAATCACACCATTTGGGTTTTAGACCTCACCCCCAGCTGGACCATAGAGCTGTGGGACCTCAGACAAGTGGCTACTCCTGGGTTTCTTCATCTACCAGGGGACTACACATCTGCCTGTCGGGATGTCCATGACGTGGGTTATAAAGTAGAAAGTGGTGCCTACACAGGAGGGGTCGTGATCATCACTGTCGGTCCTGGTAGAAGATGGAACTGATAGGCATGGATGAATAAAATTCATGTCCCTTTTGCAGGTTCACAGGCATTTCATGAGCTGAAAAATACTCAAATCTCCACAACTGTGTGGGTAGGTACTATGATTATTTGCAATTTATAAATGATAAACCAGAGGCAGCAAAATTAAGTAACTGGTTTCTAACTAACTAACTAACTAACTGGAGCAGAGAAACTAATATCTGAATCTGGGGTATCAATAGCAGAGCCTGTGTTAGTAAACCATGGCTTATGCTTACACACACACACACACACACACACACTCTGCACACACACACACATATGCACTCTGCACACCCACACACACTGCCCCATCCCATCCCAAATACACATCTAGAGTCTAGTTGCATTCTTTAATTTTAATCCTGAATCTTGTTTCTTTAAAACTTTATTGTCCCAAGAAACAGTTACCTCTGGGGAGTGGGAATGCGGGGTGAGTGGGGGTGTGAGGGGGCCTGTCCTTTCCATTGTACACTGTTTTGTATTATTTTGATTCCTTTTCTGAGTGCATATTATATTTAAAAGAATTATCAAAAAGGCATAGTGCTCTTCATTGGTAGGACTGTGCTTTTAAACCAAAATCTTAGTTTAATGGAAATAAAAATTCCTATGCCATTCACAGGTTTTAGAGCCTTATTTATCTAATGCCCCGGTTGCTGGGGATCTTTCCAATTTCGTGCTGGAATCGAGCCTGGGTTTCCTGATTTCTCCACCTCCAGCTCTCCGCCTCAACAGCAAAAGCCAACCCAGCCCCTTCCTGTGGTTTCCAGCTCAGCAAACCTGGTGGAGGGAGGAGGGAGGAGGAGAGAGGGGGAAGGGAGGAGGAATGAGGGAGAACGCCTCATCCAGGAGAAGCCAGGCCTGGGATCTGCCAGCACAGTCCCCATGCTTTGTAAAAACAAGGTCAGGTCACAGTCCGGAACTCCAAAACCTAGTGATGGAGGCCTGGGAAGGTGAAAACCGCTCAGAGAGGTCAGGATCTGGGGGAGGCAGGCTCAGAGAAAGGGAAGGGAGGTCTGGATCACCTGTTTGGAGGAACAGGGGCACCAGCTGGAGCGTTCAGGGACAGAGCCCTAGCACCCCCTGTGGCGTCTCCTCTTCTTTCCTTCCAGGCTCCAGAGGAATCTGAGAGGCTGAGTCCACCAGATCGGTGAGCCCAGGAGGGGCCACGGAGCCTGCCCTGTCAGGTCTGAATCCAGGCGTGGGCTGACTCTGACCTGCAGTCGGCTTTAATTAAGTTTCTGGAGGAACCCAAACACGCTCTCAAGCGTTATTCCCTCAGAGAGGGACTGTCAGGCAGGAGGTGGAGAGAGAGAGAGAGAAAGAGAGAGAGAGGCAGGCTGGCTCCCTCCTGTTATATGCACCCACTTAGCAATGTCACTTTAATTTCTCAGACCCAGTCTGAGCCCTGCTAACAGGAGCCCAGCCCAGCTAATAGACCGGCTAGAGGGCAGCTGGAGTCCGTCTGCCCAACCTGCTGGGGGAGGACTCATTAGCCAGCCAGCCGCTCTTCTGTCTCCACAGACCCCAGTGCTGGGGTGGTCTGGGTGTGTGGGGGGAGTGTGCAGAATAATCCCTGTGGTACAATCACGGACCAAAGAATCCCTCCACCCTGAGAGCCCATGGGACATTGTCTTTGCTATTTCCCTGGCAAACAGGCCGTAGAAGCGTTTGGCTTTCTCCTCTGGCCACCTTGGGACATTATCAGGGCTGGGCTCGGCCACTGCCGCTGTCAATGTTTGCCTGCCTGGGGAATGCTCACTCATGTTAACCAGGAAGCCATGAGGAGAAGCCTTTCGGCTCCCTCAGTAGATGCCGTACAAGCAGAAAGCAGGCTCTGAACTGTTATCTGTTCTAAAACCTCGGATGTCTAAATATTTACCGAGAATGTGATTGGCATTCCCTCATTTGGCACAGCCAGGGTCCACCGAGTGCTGGAAACAGGAGTGGTGCCCATGCCGGCCCTTAGGCATGGAGGCCCACCTCCAGGGATAGCAGGTGCCCATTCCCTCCAAACCAAGCTTTCCAATGGAAGTGCCAGCACCCTGTCCTTGATGTGCCTTTGGGATGGCTTGTCCAGCCCTCGACTCTGGCTCCACGAGACTTCTCAGAGTTCTCCAAGCACACCAGCTCTCTCTCATGATTTGGGTCTACACTGATTGCTCCTCCCGGCCTGACCTTTCCAGAAGGCTCCTCTTGGTAGCATGAGGCACACCTCTAGGTCAAGGATGCTGAAAAGACTTCATCTGGGATATTAACTATGGTTGACTCGTGGGGATTGCTGGGAGTTTTGTAATGACCACATCCAAGTTGCCAAGTGAGTTTAAGGATTCATCATTGGTCTAGTCTATATTGAATGCCACCTCCTCCATGATGCCCACAAAATTCCCATCCTCCAAAGTAAATGTGATCTCTTCCTCCCTACATTCTTTTGGCACTCAAGTCATTTTTCATTTTCCACCTCAGATTACAATTATTTGACTGGCTTAATCCGCCTTCTCTGAAGGCCTCTGGGTTCCTTTGGGTAGTGACTGTGCCCTTACTCATATCTGTATCCTCCTTAGAACAGATCGTTCCTTGCTTGGAGCAAGGAGTGAGGTCAAGGTGACTGAATTGAAATTATTTCATGGGGACAGCTGGCTGAGAGCAGACTCATCTTGAATGTCCTCAGGATGAGGATATTTTGAAAGAGAGCTGGGTGATTCTCATTTCTGCAGTGTAGGAGGTGCTGCTTCAGAGCAGGTAGCAGGGCTGCTGAGGGCACAGGGCATCTTGCTGGGAGGAGAGTGGGGGCGGTAGGGTTGCAGGATAAAACACAGGTACCCCATGAAGTTAAATATAAGCATGCCATAAATATTGCAGGATACATACTTATGCTAAAAATTATGAATTACTAGTATTTCTCTGAAATTCAAATTTAACTGGGTATGCTGTATTTTCATTTGTGAAATTTGGCAACCCAAATTTCCTGGGGTGCCAGGAAGAAGGCACTGGAGGTCATCTCCACAGACTTTCTAGGAGCACTTCTGTCCACTAACCTGTGTCTTCTTGGAAGAACAGCCCGGGGATGAGCCCAGCCACGCTGACTGCCTTTCGCGGCAGTCCACATTCCCAAGTGCCCTGGTGTTTCCAGATGAGGCTCTCTGCTATTCCATCACCACTTCTCTTGTGGGCGTGGCTTCCTGTGAAGGCCAGCTGCAGTGAGACCCGGGAGGCAGGACCTCTGCATGGAACGTTTAGGAAGCCCTGCAAAGGTATTTCAAAGTATGCAGCTGTCAGCGTCACTAGGTGAGGGCCTCGTCTGTCTTGTTCATCATTGGGTCCCCAGAGCCTTGCACAGTCCTTGGTATCATGTAGTGCTCAATAAATATTTACTCAATAAATAAAGACCTCAGTGCTATTGGGCCTTCTCCACCCATGATTAGACTCACCTCATCCACAGTGATAAAAATGTACAAAAACAGGAGTTGGCAGGAGGGCTTTCCTTTGCAGGAGTCATTCCCTAATTTCCATTACCTGGCAACGTGTCCAAGTGCGCCAGGCTGATTTGGATGAAGTCAGTTAATGCATCCTCAGGGAGCGTGGCTACTATAAGAGCAAGAGAAGACTACATCTTCTTACGTTACTTTATTTCTGTTTGAAGAGTAATTAATAATTTTCATTGATGTGACGTACCAAGAAGGGGGGAAGTTCATGCCATCATACGACCTCAGGTAGATTGAGTTATTACAGGGACACCAAGTTGCATCTGTGTTCGGTGGTGCCTGCCTTCTCGTTTCCTGCTCCACTCAGCCCTGCTGAACACCTTTTCTTTTCTCCAGTTTTCTCCTTTTCCTCTTCTGTCGAAAACCCTGATGGAGGATGTGGCGTGATCCTGGATTCTGAGATTTGATCAGAACTAAATGCTCGTGGTTAAGAAGGACCCAGATATTAGAGGAGCCATCAATAGGGGACAGCAGGAAATGACAATTATAATGATGGCCTGGCTTGGGGGTGGCACTGGGTTCATAGAAGTGACATCACTAGGTGGGATTAGTGGACAGGGATAGTCAGGAAGAATTTCTAGCTTCCTGTCTTGACTGTTGGGGGGGTGAGGTAGTGGGGTGGTGAAGGCGCCAACCAACACTTCATTGCAAACAACAGAAACTGACTCTGGATCTCTAAGAAGAAATGGAATTTAGTGGCTGTATATGTATTAGAGCTCACTGGATCAATGTGAAGCCTAAAGCACCAAACTCAGAAAATAGGCAGAAACCAAGAGAGGCTGGGATCTGGGTCACACCACAAGAGCTGCCTGGTCAGGTCATGGCCAAAGCCTCCCTACCATTGGACACCTGCTGCACCTGCTCTCCTCCCCTGTTGCTGTAAATAATCTCTCGCTTTGTGTCATTCTCAAGAACCAAAACCCCTTGAAAATGGTCTGAGGGCCAAACCTATGTTCTGTGCATATGCCCTTGTCGCTAAGGGGCTAGTGTGGAAATGTCTTCCCCCCTTCAGACTCACACTGATTGGAATTTCCTTCAAATAGAATAAGAAATCAAGTAAGCGATGAGAGAGAGAGAGAGAGAGAGAGAGAGAGAGAGAGAGAGAGAGAGAGAGACCCTATTCCCTATGGTGGCATTAAAGTGGGGGGTGCAGGATGAAGTCCAGGTTTGTAGAGAGTAGGGCAATGAGTTCAGTTATGAGCATACTGAGTATGAGATGCCCATAGGTATCAAGGTGGAGCTGTGGAGAGAGGCTGACATTGGAGATGCTTATCCACCAGCTGTCTTTAAACAGGTGACAGACCACTGATATAGCATCCTGTCCTGCGTCACTGTGGAATCTCCAGCCATTTTTGTATTTCACATCTTCAATAACTGGTGTCTTCTGAGAAGCCCAGGACTGAAAGCAAGGGCCCTGCAGGAGGTGAAGATTTGGTTGGATCCTGTTTTCCCAGAAGTTCCAATTCTTGGCTTGAATTCCTGATCATGAAAAATGACTAGCGAATGAGAGAAGTCACGCTGACTAGGGCAGGACATAAGGGCATCTTTTGACTATAGCTGATGGGAAATAAGCTGGAAGAATTGCCTCTCCTTTTAGGTCTTTGTAGCCTTTATTTTTAGGTTCAATTCATGCTTCAGAAACACAAATATCTCAAGGGTAGCCAGGAACTCAGGAGTGTTCAGAGCCCCAGAGCTAGTGAATTGCAAGGGGACTTAGGGACCGTGTAGTCCAACCCCCTATTTTAAACACAATCTTAAACTTTCAAGTTCTCTGATTGTGAAAAAGTAGCACAACCTTTCACCCACACCTCCACCCCATCCCACCAACCCTGCCACCCACCTGAAAGGAAGGGAGGCCTTGCGTAGGATGCAGCTGGGTGGAACACCTCCTCTTCCCCTGGAGGCAGTGACGTCAGTGACTCCTAGGAGATGGTTAAAATGCTGCTATTGTTATATTCTGGCAAGTAGATTCTGGGTTGTCCTCCCATGGGGGCTGGTTGTGAGTCACTATAGCACATCCTCAGGAAGAGGCTGGCTGGACTCCCAACATGGCCAGATCCGGCAGTGAACTTGGGACCCTGAATTTGATGTGTGAACCTCCCTCTTGTGGCTGCTCCTGTGACAAGTGGGGGACCTGACATCCACCTGCCGGGGAAGCCAAAACCCACCTCTGGTGTTGGCATCACAGGGCACTAGGTTAACAGAATGAGATAGCCTCAGTGAAGTCCTCACAGTGACACTGAAGGGTTAACTAAGGGAGCAGGGGGAAGACCCAGCAGGTGCCTGCACAGAGAATCTGTTCAATGAAAGCCCACTTCCCTGTTTTCTTCTTACAGGAGGACCTGGAAGATGACCAGCTACTCCTCCCCACTCCAATTAGGCAGCAAGGAGATGCGAAACTGCCCTGGGGGAGGGGATGTTCACAAAATCTGGAATGTCAGTCAAATCCTTAATTTTTGATGATTAATCTACAGACTGTAGGTAGCTATATGAGGCCAACTCACCCAAAGTGGATGGAGGAGACATGAACTATAGCAATCCCATTGTATCTAATAAAAGAGTAATATGTAAATTGACCATACCTCCTCTACACCCACAGGCCATTCCCACCAGCCATACCCACCAGCCAATCAGAGTGAGTATGCAAATTAAGATGGCTGTGGCCACAGAGAACAGGAGGGAGGCTTGGGTTTCCCAGGCAATGGAAGAAGCCAACCTTTCCACCTACCCTTGCTGGCCTAAGCCTCCACTAAAGACTACAAAGTTTCAATTATAGAAGGTAAACAAATCCAAACAGAAATGGCAGCAGCCATGGAGCAAGCAGAAGGCTTGGCTCCATTCCAGGCTACAAAGTTTCAACTGTAGAAGGTAAATAAATTCCAGATACCAGGGCCTCAGCTTGGGTCACTGGGGGTGTGACTGGCCTGCAAACCACCACAGGCCCCTTGCCCAGGCTGCCCCACACCCCATGGGAACTCCCACCCTGATTCGGGACACCCTTCAGGGCAACCAGCTGGCCCCCACCCATGCACCAGGCCTCTACCCTATCTAATAAAAGAGTAATATGCAGATTGACCATCATTCTAACACACAAGGGGTGGAGACATTGCTTTAGGCACCTTTAGTGCTAGGTTGCCTTTCTGTTGCAAGGAACAGAGACCCATACAGACCATCTCTAGTGATGAGGGTTTTAGTAGGAACACAGGAACAACGAGGGAGGCAAGAATCCCAGGTGAACCCAGGCACAGCCATACAATCTGACCCGGAGGAACCTGGCATGGAGTTCTCACTTTGAAGAGCCACCCAAAGTCTAAGAAGCTGGGTGGGTCAACTGTCCACCTGTTCCACCCTTCCCTTAGCTAGTCTCTCTCTCTCTCTCTCTCTCTCTCTCTCTCTCTCTCTCTCTCTCTCTTTCTCTCTCTCTCTCTCCTTTCCTTATTTGTCTGCTTGCTTTTGCCCCTCATGGACTATCCAGACAAAGTTCATTTGGCTCAGCTAACCAACCATCTATCTGATTTGCACTAACTTTTTGGGCTAAATGCCTGCTTAGCACAGCTGCTCAGTCTAGAGATATGCTGCCCTTGGGTCCGGTGCTCACCTCAACTCTCTCAGCTGTGACAGAATGTAGCTACCCTGTGCTGAGGCTGCTCCCTCACAGAGTCTGTGAGAGGGCAGGCATCCTGTGGCCCAGGGGTCCCTCATCTGGCTGGGCCACTTAACCTCCCCCAGCCCCATCCTCCATCTCCTGATAACATTGCATTGTTGCCTGCGGGTGCTGGGCTCAGAGTGGGCTGGTTCGCATTACCCCATGTAATTTTCTCAACAATTCTCCAAGTTAGATGTCTCTTATTTGTTGAACGGAAACTGAGACCCAGTAAGTCAAGGTCACCTGGTAATGAGCAGCAGAATCAGCATGAACACATAGGTCTACCTAACTCCAAGACCCCTTTCCTTTCCATTCTGTTACCCTTATTTCCCCCTGCAACCAATCCATTTCTTCTTTAGACCCTGCATCCCAAAGAATATAGTCATTTTTCCAAGAGAAGGGCAAGCAGGGCAGGATGCTGACAGTAACAAGCCGTGCCTACTCCCTTACCCAGATGCAAGGTTCTCCTTCCAGGAGAGCCAGATCCTACACCCAGAGCTGCCGCCAGCGACCACACTGCCACACTGCACTCAGCTCCTCCCCTCCACCCCCCACCCCACCCCCCGGCCAGTTGAGGTGGCAAAGAACAGTCTGGAGATAAATTAAAACAAGCCAATTATGCTCTGAGGAGAGTTTAAACGATATCAGAAAAATTGCCTATAAATAAAATTGGATAGCAGCCCTGGCAGAGCAGGGTAAGTAATTATATAAACTTTATAGTGGTAATTATTTTTCATAAAACTTGGTTACATCCCACCTCCAATGAATCTACCCATAATGATCCTATAGCATGTATCCATCATACATAAAACCAGGAGTCATTACCAACTGTGCTATGGATATGCACTGAGTTTTGTGCCTTCTCCAAAGACCTTGAACAGTCTATGGTTCATGCAGCCCATTGGCAAGCAGCCAGGCCCCTCACAGATACCAGGTGACTCTTTGGCTGAGGCCTGGGGGGTGGGGAGAGGGGAGGAGGTGGCATGGGATAGTGTCAACCTTTCAACACTTCTGGGTTTTGTTAGAAACTGGTAGTGTCAGGAGAGGACCCACTAATTAGGTGGTGGCCGAGAGTGCGAAGCCTTGAGACTTGGACAAATCGAGTAGCCTCCTCTCCCTTCCCCTGGCTTTCCAAGCCAGGTTTCCCTGCTCAGGGACAGAAGGAGACACACAGCGGTGGTTCCCTTGCCGGGAGAGCATTGGCCTGGGGGCTGAGCGTCCCACCCCAGCCTTGCCCATTAGTATGCAGGTGGCTTTGGTCATCTTCACCTCTTTTTAGGGCATTTGGTCCCTGATCCATAAAGATAAGGATTACACCATGTTACTTTTGTGTTGATTTGGTTCAACAAATCATCGTCCAGTGCATTTTCTGCACAGGAACTGCGTTTAGTGATGTGGACACAGAGTGCTTGAGACTCCTTGCCTTCTTGATGCTTCCAGACCAGTAGGGAATACATTGGACAAGTAATAATAACCGGTATGCTAATTATTACGATGGAGAAATTGTGAGTGTGATAAGATTATTTAACAGGAAATCTAGTACAGCTTGTTGGGGCGGGGGTGGTGTTCGGGAAGGCTTCCCAGAGGTAGTGTCACTTGTGCTAAAGGAAAAGGAGGGGAGAGGAAAGGTGCTGGTGGCTGAGCACAGGATGGAGGTTTCACCCAGAGCCTGGCATTACGTGAGGGCAGGAATCCTGTGTTGGTCTCCTTCACAAGCCCTCGTTGGAGCCCGGTGTACCCAGGCCAGGCCCCGAGGCCTGCTTTTGGTAGAGCAACTTGTGCTGACCTCCAGATCAGTGCTCTGCCCAGATGTGAGGGTCAGATGAGGTCCCAGAGGCAGCAGGCGTCAGAGACCTGAGAGCTACTGACCACATGAGAAAGAGTAATTGTTTCTGCAATGTTTCTTCTCGCCCCCCCCCCCCCCCCCGCTCCAAATGGCAACCACTGGGCCTTTTGCTCCTGGGACAGCTGCCCAGCCACTTCATTTTCAGCTTGGATGTAATTTCAGAGTGTGGACTTTACACTCTTGTGCGTCCCTTCTCCATCTGTGCCTGAGTTGGCAATTCAAAGGAGCGTTCCTCCCGCCTGCCGGGAAGCCAGAAAGGGGCCTTCTCTGTAGGAAGTCCAGCTGCTCCTCCGGGGTCAGATCAGGACTGGAGAGTTCTCCCTCCCCCCACCTCAGACCCTCTCAGAGCTGCCGGGGGAAACACAGCCATGCATGAGGGGAGGGCAGGAGCATCCGTTTCCATAGTAACTTATTTAGCATCAGTTAAACAGGTCCACAAGTCCCAAACACAGGCACATTGTATTGGCTCCCTAGACATACGGAGGCTCTGCTATCTCAGCTCAAGTGTGAGTTAGCGCTGTCAGCTGTGCCTAGGGATCTTGAAGTTGTTTCTATTTAGACTTGAGTGCTCATTATTTCAGAGGAAGTTCCCTGATCTTTTGGTCTTATTCCGAATCAATCCCTTACCCCTATAGACCCTCACTACCACCTCCCTCATCTCTTGGGTCAAGGGATCCAGGGAGAGTCCCCCGCATGACACACAGACTCCAGACAGTGTAGTTGGGGTTGGCCTCACACCATCCCATTTCCCTATCTCTTCACCACTCTGTAAGTTACAATGACCCTATCGACTCAGGGAAATATTCACACAGCTATATCCCTAAATACCTCTTCCCACTTAATTGTCTTAATTATAGAATTGTTACAGGCTCAGATATAATAATAAAGGAAATATATTGAAACAAGGGTGCAATAATTGAAGGTGCGTGGAGGATTAGATAATAATGATCGAAAACCTACATCAGTAGAACCAACCACAGTTGTGTATGGAACAAGATAGAAGTAATAGAGTTCAGCTTATATGATAAAAAGGCATGCAAGATGGTCGGGGAGATAAATGCCACTTGAAAAGGATTCACCAAAGTGTTCAGAGTTTGATTTGTTGACTTTCGACGTGGTCAGAAGATAGAGCACATAGATTGCCAGCTGTCTCATCAAAACTATGGGGAATAAATACCTTGCTTCGTCTTTCACTTGGTGGCAGCAACCTGAGAATGGACCCTGGCTCTGATCTGGACTTTTCAAACCAAGGTAAAGAATTAGAGTTAGTTTGAAGTTCCAACTTCAAGGAAGTGACAGCAAAACTGTTCTGCACAGGAAGAGAGATTATATCCAGGCACTTTCTTCTCAGGACCCGGGTCAGGACAATGTCCTGTGCCCACCCATTGGCATGTCAATGGCAAAGAGATTGTGCTCTGGAGCTGGTCTCAAGGAAAGAAGACAGACACATAGCAAAACCCTCCATCTCCAACCTCACCACCAAGCAGAGCTTAGACCACTGGGAAGAGAAGTGGGAATGGGAGGGTCAGGGTGAAGGGCTGAGCGGGACCAGTCATGTTGCTATGCTATCAATCTTAGAATGTCGAGGGGCGTGCTCCAAGCATTCATAGATTCCTAATATGCAGTAGACATAAAACTCCTTTGTGACCTCTCAGAGTAACAAAAAATGTCTTCCTCCCTAGGTAAAGCAGCAGTTCATTTTATTCATCCTAAAGTGTCTACTTGAATAGACGTTCCTTATTTGGCTCTTCCAGCATCTATTTGGTCAACACATCTGCATTTGTGCCTTTCACATATGTCCTGTCTCTTCTTTTCAACTAATTCCTAGGTTTTTAGTCTACTTTGCTTCTTAGATCTTCTCCAGGCCACTATCTCTCTCTTAAGATATAGGCATTATGCCGAAACCGGTTTGGCTCAGTGGTAGAGCGTCGGTCTGTGGACTGAAAGGTCCCGGGTTCGATTCCGGTCAAGGGCATGTACATTGGTTGTGGGCACATCCCCGGTAGGGGGTATGCAGGAGGCAGCTGGTCGATGTTTCTCTCTCATCGATGTTTCTAGCTCTCTATCTCTCTCTCTTCCTCTCTGTAAAATATCAATAAAATATATTTTTAAAAAAGATATAGGCATTAAACCTGCACAAAGAAAGTTCTCTCCCCTGTGGCTTTAGTGATTATTTTCTTAATATGTCTTTCAAAGAGCAAAAGCCTGTAATTTTGAAGAAGTCTAATTCTTCATATTTCTCCCTTATGAAATTTGCTTTCTTGGTTTTAAGAATTCTTTCCTACTCCCAAGCTTGCAAAAATGTATTCCTAGAAATCTAATATTGTGAAGTATTATGTTTAAGTCTATGATCCATCCAATTATTTCACTTTTTTCCATAAAGATAGCCATTTAATTAAATACTACATTTTTCTTTCCCCAATGAACTAGCTTGGCTCCTTTGTAGAATATCAAGTGATTATGTATGTGTGGTTCTATTTCTGAATTCTCTATTTTTCCCCCCTTGATTTCCATGTCTGTCTTTTCACTGATATGACACATTACTATAGATTTGTAGTTAGTTTTAAGGTTGAATAGTAAAAAAGTCTTCCATTTTTCTCTTTAAAAAATTGATTTGATTTTTTAAATATCATTTGTATTTCTAAATAAATTCTAGAATCAGCTTGCCAGTTTGTGCTTTTAAAAAATTCACTAGAATTTTTATTGAGATTGTGAGATATCTGTACATCATTTGAAGGAGAACTGCCATCTTAACAATGAGTCTTCCAATTCTTAAACAAGATATATCTCTCCATTTATTTAGATCCTTAGTTTCTCTCATCAATTTTAATTTTCAGTGTATAGGTCTTAGACATGTTTTGTTATATAACGACCTAAGTGATTTATGGGGGGGGGGGAGGGGGGCGGGGCACTATCAAAATCTTCTACACTCAGTTTCCCCTATTAGTAACATGCTAGAGGCCTGGTGCATGAATTTGTGCACTGGTGAGTCCAGCCAGCCCACCCAGATGAGAGCCACTGGGGGCGGGCCAGCTGAGGCAGGGGACAGGTCAGGGTGGGGCTGGCTGAGACAAGAGGCCTTGGGCAGTTTGTTGGCCCGTCCCGGCCCTGATTAGGGTGTGGGGACCTGCTGGAGCGACGGGCCAGCTGGGGTGAGGGGCACTGGCAGTTTATTACCCTTTTATTATATAGGATTTCATTAGCATTGTCTATTTCTCCCTTTAATTCATCAATTTTTGCTTTATATGTTTTGAAGCTCTGTTAAGAGATGCATGCATATTTATAATTATTATATTTTCCTGTGATATTGTCCTTTTTATCATTATAAAGTGTTTATTTATTTATGGTAAGACTCTATATTTTAAAGTTTATTTTATCTGATATTAATATAACCACTCCACTCAAAATGTATGAACCTTCTAACTCCATACTCATTTTAACTCCCATCTTTTATGTTATTGTTCTGACAAATATTACACTTACCTATTCTATAAACCCCACTATACAATGTGGTAACTTTTGCTTTAAATTTTAAGATGTAGCCCTGGCTGGTGTGGCTGAGTTGATTGGCCATTCTCTTGTGCCCAAAAAGGTGCTGGTTTGATTCTTAATCAGGGCACATGCCTGAGTTGCAGGCTCCATCCTCATTGGAGTGCATGCAGGAGATGATTGATGTTCTGTTCTCAAATTGATTCCCTCTTTCGCTCTCTCCCTTCTTTTCTCTCTAAAAATCAATAAAAATATTTTTTTAAATAAGCTTTAAGATGTATTTTAAAGAAACTAAAAGGAAAAGATATGGTTTTTAAAATGTATACCTACATCATTACCATTTCTGGTACTCTTTATATCTCCTGAAGATCTGATCTTCTATCAGGTACTATTTTCCTTTAGCCCTGAGAACTTTGTTTAGTATTGCTTGAAGTGAAGGTCTGCTGCTGACAAATTATTCTAGTTTTCCTTTATCTAAAAATAATTTTTATTTATTCCTGAAGATTTTTTTTTTTTACTGAACATATAATTCTAGATTGATAGTTTTTTCATTTAACATTTCACTTTTTATTTTATTTAAAAACTAGAGGCCCGGTGCATGAAATTCATGCATGGAGGTCCCTCAGCCCAACCTGCACCCTCCACAATCCAGGAGCTCTCAGGGGATGTCCTACTGATGGCTTAGGCCCACTCCCCATGGTTCTCTGCTCTCTGCGGGCCTGGGGGTTTTGCTGCAGCCATGGAGATGAAGCCTCCATGCCCTGCTGTCTGCTGTCTGCCTGATGCCACCATGCATCATGTGAAGGAAGCCCCAGTGCCCTGCAGTGTGCTCTGTCTGCCAGGCCGGGGGACTTCACTGACACCAACCCACTAAGGAAGCCCCCATGCCCTGTTGTCTGGGCTCTGTTTATGGGGCCTGGGGGTGTTTGCACTTCCACCTTGCTAAGGAAGCCCCTATGCCCTGCTGTGCAGACTCTGTCTGCCTGGCCTGAGTCTTCCCCACTGCTGCTGCACTAAGGAAGCCCCCAAGCCCTGCTGTCAGGGCTCTGTCTGCTATGTGTGGGGGCATATCCAGCCTCACTGATTGGTCCCCATGAACCCCAGCAGAGCTGACAGGCCCAGACACTGCAGCAGTGGTAGAGCGGGGAGGCTGGATCGGCCCCCTCCTGAGGCAGATCCAACCTCACTGCTCCTATGGACAGGCCGGACACTCCAGCAGTGAGGCTGAGGGGACTGGGCGCTGCCATCTTGTGGCTATGGGGGCCGCCATTTTGTCATAGAGTGACA
This sequence comes from Vespertilio murinus, assembly GCA_963924515.1. Lineage (NCBI taxonomy): Eukaryota > Metazoa > Chordata > Mammalia > Chiroptera > Vespertilionidae > Vespertilio > Vespertilio murinus. The sequence continues at coordinate 152,751,471 of OZ004706.1, read as the reverse complement.
GTTAATTTGGATATTTCTCTATAATTAGATAGGATAGATTTTTATTTAAGAAAAATTGCAGATAGTACAGAATTCCCATATACTCCAAATCCAGTTTCTCCTATTACTAACATCTTTCATTAATATTTTATAGTTGTTACAATTAGTGACTAAGTTTTTCTGGGGGATATGATGGAGAATTGATATAACTTCATCTTTAAATATTTGGTAGAATCACCAATAAAGTTATATGGCTCTGGTGCTTACTTTTTAAGGTTATTAGATTTTGATTCAATTTTCTTAAGAGATAAAGACCTATTCAGATGATCTATTACCTTATGTGTGTTTGATAGTTTGTATCTTTCAAGGTATCAGTCAATTTCCTCTAAGTTATTAAATTTGTGGGCATAGAGCTGTTCATAGTATTCCTTTATTATTCTGCAGTGTCCATGGGATCAGCAGATAAGCCTCTTTTTATTTCTGATATTGGTGATTTGTGGCTTTTCTCTTTTTCCTAGAGATTTATCAATTTTATTGATTTTTTAAAAAAGGATTTCATTGACTTTCTATATTAATTTTGTTTTCAATTTTATTGATTTCTGCTCTAAAATTTATTATTTCTCTTCTTCTACTTGTTTTAGGCTTAAATTGCTCTTCTTTCTCTGGTTCCCTACAATAGATGCTTACATTATTGATTTTGAACCTTTCTTCTTTTATAATATATACATTCAATGCTAGAAATTTCTCTGTAAGGACTGCTTTCACTGCATCCCACAAATTTTGATAAATTGTATTATAATTTTCTTTTAGTTAAGAATATTTCTCTGTAGACTCTGTTGACCCATGTGCTATACTGAAGTATATTGTTTAATCTTTAAATATTTATATATTTTTTCAACTATTTTTCTGGTATTGATCTTTAGTTTAATTCTATTGTGTGGTATAAGAATACACTATATATGATTTCTATATCCTTAAATTTGTTAAGTTGTGTTTTAAGGCCACAGTGTGGTCTTTCTTCATCAATGTTCCATGTAAAATTGGGAAAAATATGTGTTCTGCTGCTTTGGGATGGAGTGTTTTAGAAATGTCAATGAGATCAAGTTGATTGATAATGCCATTCAAGTCAACTGCATCCTTACTGATTTTCTGTCTGCTTGATTTATTAATTCTTAAAAGAGTTGTGTTGAAGTCTCTAACTATATTGGTGGAGTTTGTTTATTTCTTCTTAATATTAGTTTTTCACTCACATATTTTGATGTTCTGTTATTAGATCCATATAAATTTAAGATTGTTATGTCTTCTCAGAGAGTTGATCTCTTAAAAATTATGTAATGCCCCTCTTTGCCACTGAAAATTTCCTTTATCCTGAAGTGTGTTTTGTCTAAAATTAATAAAGTCATTCCAGCTTTCTTTTGTTTAGTGTTAGCATGATATATCTTTTTCCATACCTTTGTGCTTAACACAGCTGAGTCTTTATATTTAAAGTGGGTTTCTTAATGGTTCAACAATCTGTCAATCGGTCTTTTAATTTGTATATTTAGACCATCAACATTTAAAACAATTATTGATATAGTTGGATTAACATCTTCCATATTTATAATTATTTTCTGTTCATTATAGTTGCTTTTTGTTTCATTTTTAATCTCCCTTTTTCTTCCTTTTCTTATTGTAAATAAGCATTTTATATGATTTCAATTTATCTCCTTTCTTAGTATATAAAATATACTTCTTTATTAAAATTTTAGTGGTTACCTTTGAATTTGTAACATGTATTTTTACACTAATCTAATTATGTCTTTAAATAACACCATACCACTTTACTTGTAGTGTAGGTATCTTATAACAGAGTATTCTCAATTCTTCCCTCCCATCTCTTATACATTGCTGGCATTCATTTTGCTTACCTATAAACTATGTTCATCCAATAAATCATTATTATTATTACTTAAACAAACAGGTATGTTTTATATCAATTAAGAAGAATAAAAATAAAAATTTTATTTTACCTTTATTTATTTCTTCTCCAATACTCTTCCTATCTTCATGTAGTAGAAAATCACTTTAAAAAAGGAGGCTCACCCGGTGTCATTCCTTTCCTCTAAATGTCAACTCCCTTCCAGTTTTTGTCAGATCCTAAGTGCCTTCAGCTTTTAAAAGATATTTTCTTCAGAGTTTATAATAGTTGCCTTTAGGAGGATTGGTCCAATACAAGCTCCTCCGTTACTGTAAATGAAACTCCTTGTGTAGAGAGCTATTACATTTATTTTCATAAAAGTTATTAATTCATAATTTTTCCTTATGGACTTCATAAGAAGGGTTTAAACATCATTTTCAAATATAGATTTGAACTTTCTTTTCTTATCTTAAGTAAATTTCCTTATATGTGTCCTCATTCCCTGTAAAGGAACTAGAGGAACAGGAGAGATACCATGGACCATTTTATTAGCCAGTAGCTGAAAGTGGAATTTTTTAAGTTATTATTATTTAAAATGTTCTCTCAATATACTCTAATTGACATATACAATAGTCACAGAGGAGAACTCTGGCTGACATCCCCTTAGTTGAATAATCGAACTTGAACATCAACTGGCATTAGGTGCCCCCCATGAGGAAACTCATCGGTAGTAAACCAAATCACCTACACACCATTCATGTCACAAACGTTTAGCATGAATCATGTGAAAACCATCAGAAACATTTAAGTTCTATAAAATAACTTGTCTAGACTCCTCAAAAATGACAGTATCATGAAAGATTTTTTTAAAGAGTCAAAGTAATTATCTAAAACTAGAGGTCCAGTGCACAAAATTCATGCATGGGCGGTAGGGGGTCCCTCAGCCAGGCCTGCACCCTCTCCAATCTGGGACCCCTTGGGGGATGTCCAACTGCCGGTTTAGGCCTGATCCCACAGGGCTTTGCCTGGGCTGGAAGCAGCCGCAGGTGCCCAGGACCATGGGTGGCTTTGCCCAGGCCCAGCTTTGTCAGGAAGGACGTCCGGTCTAATAAGTATATTACCCTTTTATTAGTACTAATAAAAGGGGATGTGCCCACAACCAAAGTACATGCCCTTATTAGTATTAATAAAAGGATAATATGTTAATTAGACTGGGAGATCTTCTAGATATCCTTCCAGACAAAGCCATGGTGGCAGGGCCAAAGCAGAGGAGGTTAGGGAAAATCAGGCCAGGAGGAAAGGGAAGGGAGGGCAGTTGTGGGTGAGCAGGCTGATGGGGAAGGGGGGGCAGTTGGGGGTGAAAAGGCCATTAAGGGGAGCAGTTGAGGGCAAGCAGAGAGGCATGGGGGCAATTGGGGGAGAGCAGGCCAGTAGGCAGAATTATTAGGGGCAATCAGGCAGGCAGACAGGTGAGCAATTAGGAACCAGAGATCCTGGATTGCAAGAGGGATGTCCAAGAGGCCCCAGATTGGAGAGGGTGCAGGCTGGGCTGAGGGACACCCTCCCTCTCCCTCCCCCCCAATGCATGAATTTCATGCACAGGGCCACTAGTAGATAATAAAAGTGTGATATGCTAATTAGACATCCTCTGGACTGCCTTCTGGACAAAGCCATGGCGGCGAGGGCTGAGACAGCCACCACAGGGGCTGAGCTTCTTGCATGAATTTCATGCATCGGGCCTCTAGTTCTAAATTAAGAGACTAAAGGGATAGCAACTAAATGCATTGTATGATCTCTGATTGTATCCTAGATATCTTTAAAATCCAGCTGTATAGACATTGGGAATAATTTTATATCAATGTTAAGTTTTCTTACAGTGTTTTGGTTATGTTGGAAAATGTCCTATTTGTGGGCACATAGTATAAAGGGTGAAGAATCATGGTGTCTACAACATACTCTCAGGTGGCTAAACAAAATTAAATGTACATCTATGCACATGTACCTACATTTTCATGTATAAATGGAAGTGTGTGTGCAGAGAGAGAGAAAAACATTGATGAGAGAGAGAGAGAGAGAGAGAGAGAGAGAGAGAGAGAGAGAAAGCAAATCTGGCAAAACATCAAAATTGGTGAACCTACCTGAAGAATATGTGGGTGTTCTACTAGTCTTAATTTTTTATTTATTTATTATTTACTTAAAACAGTAATTTTTAAAATTTTTATTTTATATTTTTATTGGTTTCAGAGAGGAAGGAAAAGGGAGAGATGGAGAAAAACATCAACGATGAGAAAGAATCGTTAATCGGTTGCCTCCTGCCTATTAAGTATAAGTCATTGTTTTTGAAATTTTTCTGTAGAATTGAAAATTTTAAAATTAAAGTTTGTTTGGAAAAAAGCAGCAATCAGAGACTAGGTTGTACACGGTCTGAGTTAGTGGCCCGTGCCTCAGTGGGCTGACCCTGAAACTAATGTTACTACTACCAGGCATCTCCTCCGCTTGGGTGGAGGCAAGTTTCCTTGGGATAACTTCTAAGCCTTACTGAGACTCACCACAAGCCTCCAGCTATCTAGCAAGTGATTTGGCGAAACATTGCAGCTCTCCCTGTGTCTCCAGAGAAACTTCTACCACAGAATTCTGCTTGGGAATGGGGAGGGGCTAAACCTAGACTTATACACAGGCTTGAAGGTTTTCCCAAACCAAGGAGAGCAGGTCCTCTTCCGCCCCCCTCCTCCCCTGGGAAGGGGCTGGGGAGCTTGCAGAAGCCAAGCAGCCTCCTGGGAGGAAGAGCACAAAAGGAACCCTTGACTCCTTCCTTTTGAAGATCCTCTGAAGGCCTGACATGACTGGGTCTGGCCCCACCCCCTCCTGCCAAGCTCCCCAGGAATCAGGCTAAGGTTGGGTTGGGGTCAGAAACACCTTAGCCCTCCCCCAAGTGTGGAGCCCCCTTTCCTCCCCACCCCCATGTTTAGTATGTAAGACTGAGGGGGGGGGAGAGGGGTGTGGGCAGCAGGGTTTCCTCAGTCAGAACCTAATGGTTTGTTCTGTCCCATCTCCAGCTCATCCCAGGGCCCTTCTGGCTGAGCGCCTGGGAATTCCTGGACCAGACAAGGCGGGAAGTTCTGTGAGGGATGCGACTTCCTGTGAAGTTGACAGTGGTGGCAGCTACAGTGATTAGTTTTGAACACTATAAACAAAGGTAGCCATATTTGTTTTCCAAGCTGGTAGAGCAAGTTTTTGTTCAGCAGGGTTCAAAGGCACTTTCAAAGTCAAAGAAATGTTATCAACCTATTCCTCGTCTGTAAACCGTACGCCAAACACACCGACCCAGGACCGAGGCCCACATTCTCACTTCCCCTTCTCCCTGCCTGCCCGCCCTCCCTCTCCCCTCCTCCAGGTGGAGAGGCAGCCGGAAGTGCTGATGGTGAGTCAATGCAAGAGATCTGAAGATGAGTCTGCAAAGACCTCAGACCTCGGTCTGGCCACTGGGCTTCTCCCTTCCCTGCTCCCTTTCCCTGCCTTCGCTTCCCTTCAGTGAAGTAATACTACGGCTCAACCCTGCACAGGTGGTTTTGGTTCCAAAACAACTCTTCTTTTTTTTGTTTTCTGGCTTCAAACAATGCTGAACTGTTTTTCATCAAGTGATGGATAAGGATTATCCATTTCCCTGAATTAACTGGGTTGCACACGAAGTCTTTGAGCAGGGACACATGTTCTAAGTAAAGTCACATGTACACAAAGTGTATTTATGTAGCCCCGTTTCATGTGGAAGAGCCAACGAATGCTCCATAGGACTTAAAAAAAAAAATCCAAACTAGTGAAAGTATTTGGAGCTCAGTAGGGATATGAATTTTGTGCTCAACTTTGTTGCTTAATTGCTTATTTTATTTGTCTTTATTGTGCTATAAATGTAGACCCATTTCAACAAAGAAGAGGATCCCACAGTCCATCCCAGACAAGAAAAATTGGGAAATTGGACTCCTGGCAACAGTCTTTGCCTCCAACAATTCCCTATTGCTACCGACTGGGGAGGGTTTGGTGTTTATCGGGGAAGACTATCAACTAAAAGTAAAACGTTATCGAAAACGTTATCCACTTGTGTTGGAGCCAAATGGCACAAGAGGCACTAGTTTCTCCCGCCCCGCTGCTAGCATCATGGTTTCGTTTTAAGGCCAGGCCCAGTATCTAGAAATAAATGTCAACACCCTACTCGATGTTTTGCTGTAACTTGGCTTGGCACCGTCATTGCAGGATTAACGCCAAAGGCAGGTCCCTTTCCCAACAACACTGCCTACATTTCATCAGCCTGTTCCTCTGGACTGCACCTGCGGAGATTAGAGCCGCAGCCAAAAACCTCTTTATGGCAGAAAAAAAAGTACCAAGAGTTTGCTGGGTCAAGATCAGGACGGTCCTCCAGTGTCAACAAGACTCAGTTGCAGACAGACCAACAACAAACGCTACATTCTCTTTCTAGAGGGCCATGAAAAATGGCTCCCTTAAAATACTGTATTTCGCATTCTCCGAATAACTGAGCTTCCTGACAGGCATTCTTCTCGGGGCTGGAGAGGAAGCTGACTCAGCACAGCTTTGTGGATGCAGGAGGTCCTGAGGCCCATGCCAAGGGCAGGGATGGACTTGTGCAGGAGAGCAGGGGTGGTCCCGGCCCTCCTCTGCACGGGGCATGTGAGGGAGGGGAGGGAGGACGCAGAGAGGAAAAGAGTGGGACGAGTTGAAGGAGAACTAACTGAAAGCCAAGGTCGCTGCTCCAATTCAGTTATCCCTTCCTGGAAAGAGAGCGTTTTTGTGCTTACCCTTGTGGCCTCCGGTTTCCAGGATGTTGCTGGCTCTCTGGACCTCTCTGGGGCTTGTTTATTTACCAGGTTTCTAGGCCCAGGGACAGAGGGATGTGAGAGGAAATGACTCCAGCGGGACACAAAGAGAAACCAAAGGGCTTTTAAAATTCTGCTCTCGCTCCCAGTGGAAATCATAATCAATTAAACAGATGCCCTGTTTTTATTGCCCACTACAACTTGAAAGTGTATTTCACGAAGGTCCAGTCTTTTTCCTAAAAAGGATGGTACTTGGAGAATGCTCCAAATGGTAAAGCAAAGGGAGGAGAGCACATTTTATTTATTTATTTTAAAATATATTTTATTGATATTTTACAGAGAGGAAGAGAGAGGGATAGAGTTAGAAACATCGATGAGAGAGAATCATCGACCAGCTGCCTCTTGCACACCCTCCACTGGGGAATGTGCCCGCAACCAAGGTACATGCCCTTGACCGGAATCGAACCTGGGACCTTTCAGTCTGCAGAACAATGCTCTATCCACTGAGCCAAATGGGTTCTGGCAGGAGAGCACATTTTAAACTTCTTGGAAACTTAGCTTCACTTTTCACAAGCCCATCTCTGAACTTGCCCAAATGTATGCGAGATCTTCCCGGAAATCACCCAGAGGGAAAGGACAAGGTCTCTGCACGGACTCGCACAGCCCTCTCCTGCCCCGCGTCAGATTCATCAGATGGAGCCAGGCTGTGTGTTAACTTGGGGCTTTGTTATCACTCAGTGCGAAGCCAGGGATCTGTGAACAGACAGCGAGCATACCCATGGGCCAGTGACTGAGGGAGGGGGCAGGGAGCTGGAGGACCTCCCTGCTGCACTTCCTAAGACTGGGATGGGCGGGTATCAGAGCGAGAGGTGTTGTCCGGGGAAAGTAACCTCTCGGCATCTCCCCGGTGGACAAAGGGGCAGATTTGACCTGTGTGGCCCCGGAGGACCAAGGAAGGACTAAACGGGAAACAGGGCTCAGTCCTTTCTACCAGGTGCCTCAGGAGGTAGTAAAACCCCTGACCTTGGCATTTCTCCATAGCCAACACTAGATGGCTATTACTGGAAAGCTACAGAAGGGACTCTGTGTTGCGAGGATGCCAGGACCAGATCAGAGAGTCTACAGTAAGTATTGACTCAGAGAAAGGCAGGGCAATGAAAGGACTTTTCCCCAAGGAAGAAGGTTTTCTGTTATCAGCATTTCAAATTCCCAGCACAGGCTCATCCTGAAGAGATCAGAGCACATAAGCTCTGTAACTTCCTGAGGGTGTGGACTTAACTTATTTCTTCTAGTGCTCCTTTCTAGGGAGTGACATAATATTGAATGAATGAATGAATGAATGAATGAATGAATATGTGTCTGCTCTGTAAGGTGGTGGGGTACTATATAATGCAAGCATACAGGACAAGCAAATGAGTAGTGGGAGAGGCTCAGTAAATATGTTGGGACAAGGTTATGAAGGATTTTAAGGGCCAGATGGAAGAATTTGCACTTAGTATGGCAAACTAGCCCATGCTCTAGTGTAAGCATAGGAAACGGTCAGTCAGCTCATACTCCCAAATCTCCCAGCTCATACCTCAGAAATCTTCCTGCTCACCCTCCATGTGTCCTCCACCTCCACTCTAAGTCTGCCGAGATCACACTCCGAGTGCTCTAGCTCAGGATGGTTACAAAGTGTTTCTGTGGAGTCTTTTCAAGACTCAATCCTTGCTGAAACCAGTTCAACATCCCGTCAATCCAATTTCTCCAAGACTGTGGCAGAGACAGCTAACATCACCGAAGATTGATGCTCCCCTTCGAGAGGGCAGAGTTATTGCTACAAAGGAATGTTTTCTTTTGGGGACTCTATTTCCCAGCCTCTCTTATATCTAGAAGGGGATGATAGGACTAATTTCACCAACAAGGTAATGATCAAAGCAATATATTTCGCTTCTGTGTTGTTATGGTTAAGAAGAAGGCATGTATGCTCCTCAGTCTCTTTAATCATCCACCAGCTGAACGAAGAGACCCTTGCTGGGTGAAAGGATCAAGGCAGAAAGGATCAAGGCCATGGAAGACTGCCCACGAATGCCTGCATTCGACGATGCCATGAGTGGAAAATAAATGTCTATTGTGTGAAGCAACTGAAATGGCGAGGTTGTTCATCACAGGAATTAGATTACCCCAACTCATACAGGGACCCCGTTGGAATCACTTGGAGCTCCAAGATCAGGGAACATCTGAAAATGCCTGGCACAAAGGCAAACCAACTAAATAAATAAGAATTCTCTGGGTCTTCAGCCTATTGGAAGAGCTTCTGAGTAAGAGTCACCCATTCCTCTCTGAGGGCTAAGGCCTCAAATCAGATCCTAACTTTAGAGAAAGTCATGATAAGGGAGAGTGCGTGTATGGGCCCCTCAGAGAGGGAGATGGGCACAGAGACAGGAATTTGAGACACAAAAGTTCTGGTCCTTCCTGGAGAACCCCGCCTTTGTCAACAACGCCAGCTGCCTCACCGGCCCTCGGCTGCCACTGAGGAGCCCATTTCAGTCCACAACGTGTAGTGATACCCACCCAGGCCAGGCACTGAGAGGAGTTCATCTGAGGCCAACAGACATTGAAATGTCATGGAGAGAAGAACTGGGAGGAGGGCATTAATATGAACACATCCAACTTACAATTCAGTGAAAAGAAACCAAAAAGTGCACAAAGAACATAATTGAAGTCCACAGAAAGATTTTTTAAAAAAAGATAAATACAAGAAAGGTATTCAAACTCATTCCCAGATAAAGAAAAACAAGTTTAAACCACCCAACATCATTTTTCACCTTCGTGATTGGCAAAGATGAAAAAGTTTGCTGTTACCTAGTGTTGACAAAGGTAGGGGAGGAAATAGACCATCCAGTCAGACTCTTAGTGGTAATTTGGACTGATGCAGTCTTTTTAGATGGTAATTTGATGTATGTCACAATTATTAAGACAAATTGCCATCTGAAGTATCAACTGTACTCTTATATAGTTATTCAAAAATATACATTTGTAGAGTCCAAAGGTTCATGGAAATAACTATAAATGCGCACACACACACACACACACACACACACACACACACACTCACACGCACACTGTGGGTATTGATTGCACACACCAACCTGTTGAATCTCTGTTTCTAAATTGCCAAAATGGCATGAAAATAAAAGGCCCCAGCTCGACCTACGCACCTGGTCAGAGCCACTCTGCCCCTAGCCCAGCAGCACCAGCCCTGTGTGCAAAGCGACATGGAGCTTTGGTGAAAGGCGCCCTTTGTGACGCCTGGGGAAGGCTTTCTGCGTTCTGGAGAGGCGGCCCCACCAGAGGACAACAGGGAAATGACAGCGAAGGGCCGTCAGACTCAGGGCGAGATGAAGAGTCATTTAGACAAATGGCTTCCAGGCTAATAAGACATCCTACCTTCCCACCTGGCCGATTAGAGAACAAACAGAAAAGCAGAAGCTTCAGCCAGCTTTGATCAAGTGCCTTGGGATGCTCTGAACTTAAGTCAGTACTGAAAACTCCAGCACCCAAAGACTGTCTCTCCATAACAGCGACTCTCACAGCTAAATCTCAACGTGCAGCTGTAATTTAACAGAAGTTTTAACTTTAGGGTAAATTAATTTTCCCTAAATAATTGATTAAAAGGTCTTTCCGTTGTTTTAAATAAGATCATGCTACCTTCTTTTCCAGCTAACCAGTAAGTTCTCACTCCAATTAAAAAAAAACCAACAACACCTTTTGCTAGCTCTGTACTTCTAATCTAAATATTGGGTTTCTCCAACATCTCAGGATCTCGCCAAGTGATCATGAGTCAGGAAATGAAACAAAGTACTCCCTTGATGAGACTAGCAGGTACCCTTCAGACCTGTATTTATATATTTATGTATTTATTTTATTTTTTACAGAGAAGAAGGGAGAGGAATAGAGAGTTAGAAACATCTATGAGAGAGAAACATCAATCAGCTGCCTTCTGCACACCTCCTACCGGGGATGTGCCCACAACCAAGGCACATGCCCTTGACCAGAATTGAACCTATGATCCTTCAATCCACAGACCAAGGCTCTATCCACTGAGCTAAATCAGCTAGGCACCCTTCAGACCTTTAGATGGGAACTATACATATTACCCCGAGAGGGAGGAACTGGCTACATGTGAAGATAAGCAGCAAATTAGCATAACAAATTTCAATCATTTGATGATATAGTTTTCCTTAATTTTTTTATTTGCTTAGAGTTAGACCTAACTTCAGCATTTTATATGAACTCAGAGCCTACCGTGAACCTTTAACTCCCCAGTAAGAAGTCCCACTTGATTTCTTCCACAGAAGAAAGTTTAAGGCTCTTGACTTCCATGAAGCTGGCCATAGCACTTGCAGACTAGCAGAACAGCTGAGAACATGGCCATTGGATTCAGACGAGGCCTGGGTTCAAGTCCTGGTTCTGCCATTAGCGAGCTGCTGGGGCTGCGAACTAACTGCTTTACCTCTCTGTACCTTGGCCATTTTCTCTGTGAAAGGAACAGTATCCATCTTTCAATGCCTAGTAACAGCTTGAATTAAGTGAAGTCATGCAGCTTCAAGCATTCATCAACGTTCCTGGAATGGAATAAGGGCTCACCCACTATTAGCTTCTTCACTGTAATTAGAAGAAGACCCTGCCACTGATGACCCACCCTTAGGGAAGCTGCTTCCATCTCTATAAAATATGGAATTATAAATTTAAAAAAATAAAGAATAAAAATAAATAAAGAAATAAAATAAAGATATATTTTTAAAACAAAAAAAAGTAAGGCAGTCAGAGCAGGCCAGCTCCAAGTGTCTCTCATCGTTGACACCTAAGAGGTTACTGCTGAGCCGCTGGCAGTCGTCCTGACTTCCACGGTAAGAAGTTCCTGCTGGAGCAATCAGGGTCTCATTTGAAAACACTGAAGAGCTGCCTTCTCCATCTGAGCTGGTCTGGACATGTAGTGAGTTCTCCGTCAGGAGAGGCATCCAAGGAGAAGCTTGACGACCACCTGCTGGGAATGGGATAGAAAAGATTCAAATGTCAACATAGGTCAAACTCCATGCAGTTTGAGGTCACTTCCAACCCATAGGTCCCATACTTCCAAAAAAAAAAAAAAATAGTCACAGGCACTCAACTCCCCAGGGATTAGCCGGTGCTGTTAGAAAGAAGCAGTCACCTAGGGAAGCGGTGAGTGAGTGGGCCTGGGTCTATTTGTCTGTCAGGCTAAGGAAGCATTCCTACCAACCAAAACCAAATCTGGGTCTTACCCGCAGGAGGATGGTGACCAGACCGGATGTTTTGCCAAATGAACCACTTGCCTGTCACTGGCACCCCTGCTGCTTCACTCGGGAACTCGGGATGGAATTCCCGCTCCTGATGGTGGGGAAAAGGGCCAGCCTCAGAGTTTGGCAATGAGAGGCTGAGTGAGACAGTGAGGCAGTGAGACAGTGAGGCAGTGCGTGAGAACTATAGCGGGCTGGGAGTTCCATCCACAAGAGATTTCCTCTCCTCAGAAATGCTAATGAAAGTTGCATTTCCTTATTTTATTGCCTAATTTTGTTTATCATTAGGGACTGGGCAGTGAGTCCTGGGGCCAGGGGGGGGAGTGGGGGGGTGGAAAAAGGGGGGGGGTAAGGGGAAACCCATTGGCATCCTCAGTCAACACACACCAAGGCTTTACTCATCAACGTGCCGGCACCAACACCGAATTTCACTACGGATATGGCCCTTGGGACACGCTCCGCACCTGTGGGTCTGAAACCTGCTTCTGCCCCTGCTGCTTCCATCAGAGTTCTTCTGGCTCTTACTCACCCCGGGCCCCCAAGCCCTCTGCAACATGCCCTTAGTGGATCCTTACCACAGTTGCTTGCTGATACCGCTTCCTTTCCGCCAGCGAGGACGCAGCCCGGCAGGGTGAGGCGGCGTGTGCAGCGCTGCATGTGGGTTTTCTCAGCCCGTGTCAGTGGTGGAGAATGCTGGGCAGAAACAGCAGAGTGAATACTGCCCTTGGAATTGACCCTCCTGGGTTCAAATCCCACTCATCTGTGGGACACGTTTCTGAATTCCCTAATTATTAAATGGGATGAAAATAGAAAGCAACTCACAGTTTTGCTGTAAGGATGAAAATGATGTGCAGAGCTTAAAATAGCGCCTGGATGTGGTAGATGTTGGGGAACAGGAGCAGTGACTAGCATGGGTACCCCCGTTATCAGATGCCCTGCTATAGGCGGGAAAGGAGTGGCTTTAGGAGTAGAAAAGAGCCCTGCCCCCTAAAGAGATGTGGCTCAAAGACCAGCTTTCTGCCTCACCCTCCTGTGAGTCGCCTCGGTACCCAGCCAGTTGCTCCCTGACCTCCCCGGGCTGCTCCCCAACCCCCCGTGCTGCTGCCCGCTCCCCCAACAGACGTCATAGGCTGGTTCAAGGCCCAGCATCTTCCCAGAATGGAGATATTTCAGGGTGAACAGGAAAGCAAGAGGAGCTAAAGGGGGGAGCTTGGAGCTGCTAATTCCGGGGAGAAGCCGCAGTGAAAAGGCTTCCTAGCCGCCTCCCGCTCCTGACAAACGCCCTGGCTTCTGGCCGCTGCCTCTGCCGAGAGCCAGCCTGGGTGTGGGGTATATATTCTTCCCTGAAAATGACCTAAGCACAGCCTCCCCGAGATTATTAACGCCCCGTGGGGAGGGTAGACAGTCCAGAAAGCACTGTGCACCCTCCCAGGCTCTGCTTCCCTGCGGGCGGCCAGGTCCTGCCTCTGGGAAACGAGCCGGACTCCCGGGCTGCAGGGCCGCAGCTCTGTAGTGTCCCGTCCCGCACGGGCTCACGGATGCTGGTGGGCTCGCTGGACCGCTGGGCTCCCAGTGCTCAGCCCAGCGTTAGCCGCTGGTCAGCCTGGCGCAGACACTGTGTTGTACACTGTGCGGGAGATGGGTGAGGGTGGGGATGGGAGAGGCTTCCTGCTTTCAGAGGTGAGCCCTGCAGGTAAGTGCCCAAGAAGCCATGAGGCGGGCCAGGGAGTGAGGAATGCCACTTAGGAGCTGAGAAGGAAGACACCTAGCTGTAGAGACCCCAGAGGTCCCGCAGAGAGTGGACTCTGGGCTGGGCAGAAGTGGCACGCACTTGGATGATGGAATGGGAAGGCTCCCCAGGTTGCACGAACAAAGGGGCAGGAATACACCGAAAGAAGGGCATGGTCCAGCTTGGCTGGGGTGTAGGCACCTAAAGGGGTGTGCGGGAGATGGTGCTCCATCAATGGCAGCGCCCAAATGCCAGGCTCAACCACGGGCCCTTCACCAGGTCACAGGGAGAGGCTGGAAGGTTGGGCTGCCCTCTATCCAGGGATGCAGGCCATCTGCTGGGTCCTGGTGAATTCAAATGCCGTCCCCTTGTCTTGATGGCAGTCCTGGGTTCCTGGGTGCTGGTCAGGTGACAGGGGCAGAGCACGCTTACATCAGGGGAGACAACAGGCCTGCGGCACCGTGGAATGCTTATGTGAGCTCCAGAGTACATACTCCTTCTTCTAATCCAGTGTTTCCCAAACTTTTGACATATGTGTACCCCTTCTATAATTTTTGTAATGCTGAGTACCCCTGGTCAAAAAAAGGATGTATTTTAATAACAATCAAAATATATTTACTTTTTTTTTGGTACATACACAAAAGAATAATAAACGAAAAATAAAATTATTCATAATAAAATATAAAATAAAAGTTATATTCTAATTAACATTTATTTGGACCAATGAGAAGGATGAAATTGACTTGACTCATGAGAATGTAGAATTAGGTGCAGCTAAGCACGTGCAGTGCATATCCCCACCAAACTCTTCCCGTACCCCTGGGGGACATACGCGTACCACACTTTGAGAAACACTGCCTAACCCATCATAATACCTTCCCCACTCCTCCAGTGTGTGTGGGGGGGGGAAGGGGGGACCTGCCCACACTTGACCTGGCCATGGTACCACAGTGTGAGGGACAGCTGTACCTGGTGGTATCCCCAGGGGCCCAGAACAGGAAGAACCAGCTCTAACCTGCTCCCCTACGTCCAGAGAAATGTAAGCAGGGTTTTCCTCATGCTCCCACTGGACTGATTGGCCTGTGCAGGTCTCTGTGGCAGACAGAGGCCTTGTGCCCTCAGCTGTCAGACCCAAATGCCTGGTATGGGGGCTCTCATTTGCAGCAGGCTGGTGGGCTCTGGCCCGTCTGGGACTCTGACACTGAGCCTGCCCCAGGGTGAGGCATGTGCCGTTAGGGCTCGGAGGATCCACTCACAGCAGAAACTGCTCTCTGCTTGTTATGCAAAGCCTTTTCCCAGGTGACTACATCTGGTCACCATTTGTAGAGCAGCATCTAGAACAGCTGTGGGCAAACTACGGCCCACGGGCCGGATCCAGCCCATTCGGCTGTTCTATCCGGCCCGCGGAGCTGAAAGAGCGGAGGGTTCTCTTGCTCTCCCCTCCGCTCCTTCACCAGCAGCCCAAGATGAGAGTGCCAGCATGGTCAGGTTGCTTTTGTTCCGGCCCTCTGGTCCAGTTTAAGAACCCATTGTGGCCCTCAAGTCAAAAAGTTTGCCCACCCCTGATCTAGAAAGTGCCGAGGGCTCTGGTCATGGCTCTGGCCCCGCCTGCAGCACCCCGGGCAATAAGACGCCAGCCCATAGGCAGTACCCACTGCTGGCCAGAGGGTTCATGCTGCACACTCCCCTTGAAACCCTACAGTGGCTTGTGACAGTAGCAGTCATTATAACTTCCCCTGTGCCCAAGCCCTGTTTCAGGGTCAGCAGTGGTCTGAACAGGTCACCTAACTGGGGGGTGAGAACTGGGCCCTGGGCGGAGCTTAGAGATAACAAAAAGTAGATCCTACCCGTTAGCCCTGACCTGGTAGCTCAGTTGGTTAGTTAGAGCATTGTCTGGATA
The DNA here is from genome assembly GCA_963924515.1 of Vespertilio murinus. Classification (NCBI taxonomy): domain Eukaryota; kingdom Metazoa; phylum Chordata; class Mammalia; order Chiroptera; family Vespertilionidae; genus Vespertilio; species Vespertilio murinus. The sequence continues at coordinate 152,735,840 of OZ004706.1, read as the reverse complement.
TCCCAAGGTCGTGGGTTTGATTCCCGGTCAGGGCACATACAAGAATCAATCAGTGAATGCATAATTATATAAGTGAAACAACAAATCTCTCTCTCTCTCTCTCTCTCTCTCTCTCTCTCTCTCTCTCTCTCTTCTTCTTCTTCTTCTTCCTCCCTCTATCTTGGGTAAGGATTGGAAGGAAGGAAGGAAGGAAGGAAGGAAGGAAGGAAGGAAGGAAGGAGAAGGGCTTTGGATGCCAGGCTAAGAGCTGGGGTTGTTGCAGTGTCTGTGGGGTGCCACTGCTGGAGACAGAGAAGTTGGACCTAAGAAGACTGGTTAGGAGGCTATGGCAGCAGCCCAAGCAGGAACTCGTGAGATGAGGAGAGAGGTCATGAGTGTTCATCTAAGGACACAGCTCTAGTCATCTGTGTGATTATTTTATTAACACGTGTCTTTCTCAGCCACAGGAGACAGGAAGCAGGGCCAAGAGAGCAGACCCAGGAGCCTTCCACCAGCCAATGTTGTGGCCCCGTGGAGGGTCAACTGGACTCGATGGCACTGCCCAGCTCTGAAGTTCTGGGACGAGGAAGTCCTGCCCAGCTGGGCTGCAGGGAACTTCCTCCCCCTTCTCTGGCCTGTGGGAAGAAAGATGAAGGTGACACCAGGAACAGCAGGTGTGTCTGATGTGGGGTGTGCGGGGTGTCCTTCATTTGCTCCTCCTGACTCACTCTCCGCCCCTCCCCACCCTGCCCTGGCCTTGGAGGCAAATCCTTGGACCAGGTCAACCTGGCTCATTGGCCTTCTGGGTCCACCTGGTCTTTGTACCAAGCTCCTACTTTCCCGAGTAACAGGTTTGTCATTTGTTATTCATAATGAGTTCCTTTTGAACAAACCTGAGTTCATGCTAATGAGCCCACTCACACTGTAGCCCCTAAATAGCTTCAGGATGGGGCTGTCACCTGAGAAGAGAATCAGGGAACTTTCAGCCCTAACCTCTGTTCTCCAGAGAAGGCAGTAGGGCTGGAGGGATAGAGAGCATCTGGGTTGGTGAATATATTGATGTGCTGGGAGGGGGTGCACCAGAGAGGACATGGAAGTGCTGTGTCATATCCCACCCCCTTTCTCTGCCCTATGCATCTCTTCCATTGGCTATTCCTGGGTTTCTCTGCTTATCTGATAGGGATATGTTCCAAGACCCTGTCCCCCAAGGAATGCCTGAAACCACGGACAGTACAAAACTTTATATGTACTGTTTTTCCTATCCATACATACCTATGGCAAAGTTTAATTTGTAAATTAGGCACAGCGAGAGATTAGCAGTAACTAATAATAAACTAGAACAATTATGACAATATATTTTAACTAGAGGCTCAGTGCATGAAATTTGTGCATGGGTAGGGTCCCTAGGCCTGGCCTGCGATTAGGGTTGATCAGGTTCCCTGCCTCCCTGCCTCCCTCCCTCCCTCCCCCTTCCCTCACTCCCTCAGTGCCCCACTGCCACTGCTGGTTGCCTGCCATGTTACACACCACATCCTGGTCGTCAGCACATGTCATAGCGATCGAACTCCCATTCTCCCAGTAGAACTTTGCTTATTAGCCTTTTATAAATATAGATAAAAATTATGTGAATGTGGTCTCTCTCAAAATATATGATTGTGCTGTACTCACGCTCTTTCTGTTATGATGTGAGATGATAAAATGCCTAATGATGAGATGCAGGGAGGTGAGTGACTGTAGGCACTGTGACATAGCCTCAGGCTGCTAGAAGGGTTCTTGACTGGAGGTTCAGCTGAAAGGCCTCTCTTTCACTTTATCCTCTTCACTTCCTCCCTCCCTCATTTTCTATAAGGTCTCATTCATCCATTTTCTCACATGTCTTTTGGTTTTATAGGCTTTCTCTCATCAATCACTATTCTCTTTATTTCAACGACACCTAAAAACCTTTATTTATCCTCCTTTCTCTCTCACCATCCATCTCTATTTGTGTGTCAATGGTGCTGAAAACTGAACAGATAACAAATTGCTTCAATTCAGAGCAGAGACCTTCTGCCGAGATTCTTCTTGGCTCTAAGGTATAGCAGGGCCTGTGTCCTATCTATTTGTATTGTCTGTCTTGTCTCCTCAGTTTTCGTGTAAGGGTCCTGAGAAACAGCCTACAGCCTCTGGAGCCCATTTTCCCACCAGGCCCTGCCTGCAGGGGCTCAGTCAATGGGTGTGGAGGGATTGATGTGTCCTCCCCTCCCCCCTTCACTGCCCTGTGCAATTCTATCAGCCTGGGTATCAGCACAGCCAAAGGTGGCTTGAGTAGGCTTTACCCCTAAAAATTCCCATTGTCACCCCAAACAGAAATACACTAGATAAAAAGAATGCCATTTAGCAAATACCAGCTTCAAACAAATCACTAGACATTCACTATCTGAACCACCAGTTCTCCACCCAAGTTCTTCCTACATACAAGCTCTGGACTGGCCCCTGGTCTAGGAAGATCTTCCTTCCATTCTCTGACTATTTATGCATTCACCAAAGATAAATTTTTTTGAGTAATGGTTAAGTGTCACGTGTTAGCTAGGAGCTAGTGACACAGAGAAGATGACCAGCCAGGTCTTGCCCTTGAGGTAGTGATGGCCTGAAAAAAGAGAATGACAAGTATACCAATACATTTAAACTGAACAATATTGAAGTGCCCAGCTAGCTCAGTCGGTAGAGCATGAGACTCTTAAACTGAACAATACATTTTAGTGAGCACATCCTGTGTGTCTAGGCTGTTTCAGGTGCCGTGGGGGCCATGGTGGAAACCAACGAACCAGCATGATAATGGGAGAGAACCCAGACAGAAGCACTTACGGTGTGTACCCACTGCTACAGGTTAAGCTCTCCAATGGAGTGGACTCCGAGGGGGAGTTCTGTGTGCAGGATGCTTATCTGGGAATGCTCTGGCATTAACACCCATGGAAAGGTGGGAAAAGCCCGATTGGACAGAGGGAGGAGTCCAGCTACAAAGCAAACCCAACAACAGCATCCGCCAAACCCACAGGAATCTGGAGCCAAAGAACCCCGTGTCAGAGGTGCCCTGTCTGGGGTCAAAATGACTGTGCCATGATGGCCCATCTCGATCCGTCATTGGATGGGGGCCCCAGCAGGAAGGGTGTGACCTGGGGCGAGGTGGCTCTGTGCAGCTGAAGTGGTTCCTGGAGGGACTGCCAGTTGGAGGCTGTCAGCCCTCCCTGCTGCAGGGCGACCAGCGCTTCATTAAAGGAAGAACCGGGGCCTTCAAGAGGCTCTGAATTCTGGCGAGCATCCCTAGGTGCCGGTCACTCACTAGCTGCCAAAGCAGCGTATGGCATCCTTGGAAATTCTGGGAGCAGTGAGTGTTATTCTGCTTCCTTATAGCTCTCAGCCAAGCTCATCTCTGCAGCCTCCGCATGTCACAGCTGCCTCTTCCTCAGGACACCCTTCTGGTCTCAGAGGATGGCTCGTGAGTCTTTCTCACCCACATCCACCCCCTGATCCTCAGCCTTCCTCAGGGGACTGGTTTTCTGACCCTCACCATCTGGAAGCAACCCAGCATTTCACTGTCCCCCCTGCTGGGTGATGCTTGGAGCCTCCCCTGACCCCCAGGCTGTGCTCAGTCCTCTCCTGGGCAGCCTGGCTCCTCCCACAGCGGCTTAGCCTGCATTTTGGTCTCCAAGACTTCACGCCTTCATTGGACAGGCTGACCATCACTCCTTCTGGGCCATGATGTGGGGACCTGCAGAAAGGCAAGCACTTCCCCCCACTTCTTCAAGGTAGTCTGGGTCACCCAAAGCCTGCTGAACCACCCCTGGCTCCTAGGGGGTGACAGCAAGTAAGGGGGGCACTATTCCCAGTGGACTCGGTTAGAAAAAGTCACCCATGCTCTTTGGGCCCCCCAGAAAACCTCCTGGGGTGATGTGCCCGGGGCTCGCCCTTGCCGGGCAGAACCAGAATCAAGGTTTCTGAGAATAGGTCCTGGCCAAGCGCCTCAGGTGCTGACACCAGGGCCTGGTCTTCGAGAGGACGCAATGTTTTCCTGCGTGAAATAAAGGGCTCTGCTCAGTTAAAGGCTTTAGAAGGCAGACAAAATACCACACCATCTCCTCTTTGGGTGTGATGTTTGTTGTGGGGCTGAGGGTGTGGGGTGCAGGTCTTTGGCTCTGTAGCAGGTTGTGTCCTTGCAGAGACAGGAGTATGACTGCGTGGAAGCTAAGCTGTCTTTATAAATGGCCCCTGGTCGTGGCCCGGGAGAGCACAGTGCCTGCCTGAGCATCTGGCCTGGAGAATCCATCAGGGCTGTGCCATGACGCCTGTGGCGGAGAATGTGCCTTCCCCGCGTGCCCTCCTCGCTGCCTGCTGGGCGGCAGGCAGGAACCGAGGTGGAAATCCGCCTATCTCAGGGGTGCGACCATGGGAAAGCTGCTGGATGCCGGCTGGTGGGGCTCCTATTCCCCAAGAATGTCAAAGTCACAGTGGTGTTCCGAGCTCCCAACACCCCTTTGAAAGGGTCTCCCGATCATTTTGTCACCCTCCCGGCAGGTGGGCTCCTGACCCCTGACTCAGTGTAATCCAGTACTTCCTGAGGCTCCAGATGGCAAAGCAGGAAAGAGCCCGCCCTCCCCCCCTTAGCCCCGGGCCACGGCAGACATGGAATGAAGGCTCTGGACTCAGTGCCCTGCTTTCCGCCTGGGTCTCTGAACTCCGTGCTCAGGCCCAACCTCTGTGTCCAGAGGCCCAGGAACCTCAGGATGGAGGCATCTTGTAGGTGATCCGGGGTAGTCTCTCTCACACCTCATCTAATGACCTACCTTTTATTCAGCCCTTACTAAAGGCCAGACACCATGCTGGCTGATTAGCCAGCAGTTATTTATTAGTCCTGTTTCAAAGGAGAGACACAGGGCTCAGAGGGGTTGAGGTGTTTGCCTCGCTCAGAGTCCCCCTGCCTCAAAAAAAAAAAAAAAGCATTGAAGAGGATTAGACTCTATAGCCATCTGATTGCAAATGTCATGCTTTTTCTGTCTTTCTGTCCTGTCTCCCTCTGCACTGCCCCCAAAACACCCCAGGGATGGGGACTCGCTGCATCCCGAGGACACCCACTCAGCCTCTGCGCCTGCACTCCTTACAGTGTTCCTTACAGTTCCTTAGCTGTAAGTAAATGTTTCACATTGTGTCCATAATGTGTTATGAATGAAAACCAATAAGCACCACTGTGCCTATATGAAGTATTCATTAGAGATCCAAATAAGATGACTGGTTGTACAGAGGAGGAGAAAATGTCATTCACTGTCAGGACCCTTTTGACATTTTTAAGGAGGCTTTGCTAGGAAGCAAAGAGTCGAGGAGAGCCTCATAATTTCCTTTTCGCTTTCTTCCCTTCTTCTGAGGCAATTCAAGAGGATATTTTCTTGTCCCACATGCCATCTTCTTTCTAAATTCATTTTCAGTTTGCTTGGAGTACTTCCTCAAAATCTGTTTTCATTTAGAGTGTATGACTGGCAACTGATTGTAGGCTGAAAAATGGCCTCTCAAAAGAAATTTCTAACTTAATCCCAGAGACCTGTAAATGTTACTTATAAGAGAGTGTGTCCTTATAAGAGAGGCAGGTGAACCTTAGGCAGTTAGGCTCAGTGGATAGAGCATCAGCCTGCGGACCAAGGGGTCCCGGGTTTGATTCTGGTCACCTACCTTGGTTGCATGCTTCTCCCTGGCCCAGGTCCTGGTTGGGACTCATGCAGGAGGCAACCAATCGATGTGTTTCTCCCACATCAATGTTTCTCTATGTCTTTACCTCTCTCTTCCACTTTCCCTAAAAAAACCAATGGGAAAATATCCTCAGATAAGGATTAAGAGAGAGAGAGAGAGAGAGAGAGAGAGAGAGAGAGAGAGAGAGGCAGGTGAGAGATATCCCACACAGACATAGAGCAGAAGGAGATATAAAGATGAACAGACACAGATTTAAAAATACTGGCCTTAAAGACCAGTGATACAGCCACAAACAAGGAATGCCAGCTCCTTCAGAAGCTGTAAAAGGCAAGAAAGGGTATCTCCCAACAACTCCCAGAGGGAATGTGGCCTTGCCAATACCTTGATTTCACACAGTGCTACTGACTACAGACTTTTGTCCACTAAAATGGTGAGAAAATAAATTTGTGGGTTTTTTAAGCCATCAAGTTTGTGGTGATTTATTACATCAACCTTAACAAATTATTTTCTATACCTAAAAATGACTATCCTGGGTGCTGTTCTGTTGTAGATAGTTTAGCTAAGTATAAAATTCTATATTCAATACTAAAAAGCATTTTTTTCTCTCAGAACTTTGAGAACTTTACACCATGAGCTTCTAACATGCAATATAGCTAATAAGAAGACAGTTCATATCTGTTGAGTCTTGTTACTTTTCAAGATACCTATTTTTCTTTGTTTTGTAAGTTTTTGATTTTTGTCTTTATTCTTATAAAGAGTTCTGTTATTCCATGAGATTATGTCTGGATATTGGTCTTTAATTCATAAATTCTTCTTAACACTCTGAGGACTGCTTCAATCTGAAGACTCCAGCTTTCTTCAGTTCAGGACATGTTTCTCCTATTTTTAAAAAAAATATATTTTATTGGTATTTCACAGAGAGGAAAGGAGAGAGATAGAGAGCTAGAAACATCGATGAGAGAGAAACATCGACCAGCTGCCTCTTGCACATCCCCCACTGGGGATGTGCCCGCAACCAATGTACATGCCCTTAACCGGAATCGAACCTGGGACCTTTCAGTCCGCAGACCGACGCTCTACCACTGAGCCAAACCGGCTTTGGCTCTCCCATTTTTTTAATGTCCATTTCCTGTTGAACCTCCAGTTGGACAAAGTTTGAACCTTCTGATTTATCTTCCATGTCACTTGACTTTTCTCTGGTATTTCATCTTTTTGTATTTTTCACTACATATTCTGGAAATTTCCTTTTCAAATGATTAATTTGGTTCTCAGTCTTGTCCATTACATTATTCAGCTTATCTCATTGAATTTTTAATTTCATCAGTCATACTTCAAAAATTTAGATCTTGTTCTTATTCTCAGATGACTTAATAGTTGAAAAACAAATCTGTTCTTGTTTATTGATGTAATATCATCTTGATCTCTATGAGGACACTTGCATATCAAAGCATTTTGATACTTTGTAAATATCAAAAGTATACTTTTTTAAAATGTATTTTTCCGGTTTCTTGAATTATGCTTTATTTTTATAGGGCTACCTGGTTATTTATGACTTAAGCATTCCAAAGGAGTCACAGGAAGTAGGAATGGGTGTGAATTCAGAAAACTACCCCCCAGGAAAAGCTGACGTACATATAGGCTATGAATCACTGGAATTTACTATCTCCAAGGTTGTGCTTTGTAATTGTGCTCCATAAACCAGCAGTATTAGCATCACTTGGGAACGAGTTAGAAATGCAGAATCTCAGGACCTTCTCCAGATGTTCTAAATCAGAATCTGCATTTAAACAATATCTCAGTGATTAATAAGCTCTTTAGGCTATGAGGAGCACTGCTTTATGGGAGATCATGAGGGATTGGGGTATATTCAGGTGGAACTTCTAGAGTCTAATAGATCTAAACTTGAAGTTCAACTCTGTCACTTAATTGATTCATAAGCACATTAAAATTGGAGAGATATGGATGTTTAACATTTAGCACAGTACCTGGTCACTGGCAGAGGCTTAATAAATGTTATTCCATTTCTTACCTACTTCTTCAAAAATTCTTTCTCAGGTCTGAGATTTTTCAGCTGGAATGTTTCTGTTCTCCTATCGTAAAGCAGCTGGTTTTGTTGTTGTTAATCCTCACCTGAGGATATTTTTCTATTGTCTTTTGTTTGTTTGTTTATTGTTGTTTTTTTAGAGTGAGTGGAAGGGAGAGGGAGAGATAAAGAGAAACATCGATGTAAGAGAGACACCTCAATTTGTTGCCTCCTGCACAGGCCCTGATCGGGGCCAGGGATGGAGCTTGCAACTGAGGTACATGCCCTTGACCAGAATCAAACTTGGGACTCTTCAGTCTATGGTCCAATGTTCCATCTGCTGAGTCAAACTGGCTAGGGCAGGAAAGCAGTTGATTAATCACACTCTTTGATCTTTTCCATCTCTGGTATTCTCAGAGTTGTACCATTAAGTCACTCTCTCTAGCACCCTCACAAATGATGGCTTCTGGTCTCACTTGTAAAACCTAATAGCAAAATGCTTTTGATTTGCAGGCTACTTTGAAGTTACCCAATCTATATTCCAGAGTTAAAAAGATGTTCTGCATCATGGCTCTTTCTTACATGAACCCAAAGTGTCAGTTGAAAAGCCAGCTGTGCTCTCTGCTCTACTGGCCCCATTTCCCCTTGGTTCCATTTGACGTTGCCTGGAGAAGCGTGGGAAGTCAATCCTGTGTCAGGAGATGATGACACAATCCTGTGGCTGTGATTCAGGTTGAGCTCACCTAGAATTCACCACCAACTCCCTCTTGTTGAGCTCACAGTAAACTTCCTTCAGGACTTCCTAATTTGTCCTTACTACCTCCTCCTTATCTCTCCCCCATCCCCAACTCCACCTCCAAAAGTCCAGATTAGAGGTAGGGATGTCTGTCTCTGCTTTACAAATGAGGAAACAAATGCAAAGAAACTGGGACACTTAAAAAAAAAAAAAAAAAGACACACACACACACACACACACACACACACACACACACGATGCCTAAGTCTTCTTAACAAATTCTATGTCCCAAGAAAATTAGAGGAAACCCAGCCTCCAGCAGCAACTTAACATCAGGTCTGGAGATTATTAACCAGCCAGCATGCCCTCCCCACCAATTCAGGCCCTTTGGAAGTTACCATCTGCAGTTGGCTTCTCGGGTAAATTTTATCAAACATTCAAAAAATAATTAATTCCTATCCTTTTCAAATTATTCCTAATAATTCTAGAGGGAAGATGCCCAAGCTTATTTTAGGAGGCCAGCATTATCCTAATTCCAAAACCAGATAATGACATTGCAAAGAAAGATAATTATAGGCCAATATCCCTGATGAATACAGATGCTAAAATCCTCAGAGGAAAATATTAGCAAATTGGATGCAGCAATACATTAAAAAGATCATACATGATGATCAAGTGAAATTTATTCCTGGGATGCAAGGTTAGTACAACATCTGTAAATCAATTAACATGATACATCACATAAACACAATGAAGGATTGAAATCAAATGATCATATCAATAGATGCAGAAAAAGCATTTGATAAAATCCAGCACCCATTTATGACAAAACAAAATACACCAACCCTCAGCAAAGTGCAAATATAGGGAACATACCTCCAAATAACAAAAGCCATATATCTCAAATCCATAGCCAACATTATACTCAACAGACCGAAACCAAAAGCATTGCCCTTAAGTTCAGTAACAAGACAGGGATGTCCACTTTCACCACTCTTATTTGACATACTACTGGAAATCCCAACTACAGCAATCATACAAGAAGAAATGCAAGGCATTCAAACTGGAAAGGAAGAAGTAAAAAAGTCATTATTTGCAAATGGCATGATACTGTACATAGAAAACCTTGAAGATTGCACCAAAAACTACTAGAACTGATGAATGGACTCAGTAAAGTGACAGGATACAAAATTAATATTGAAGAATTGGTAGCATTTTTATATACTAACAATAAACTATCAGAAAGAGAAACTAAAAAAACAACTCATTTACAATTGCAACAACAACAACAACAAAAAAGGTACCTGGGAATAAATTTAACCAACGATGTAAAAGGCCTGTACTCAGAAATTTATAAGAGACTGAAAAAAGAAATTTAAGAAGATACAAATAAGTGGGAGCATATCCTGTGTTCATGGACAGGAAGAATTAACATCATTAAAATGTTCATACTACCCAAAGCAATCTATAGATTCAACACAATTCCTATTAAAATACCAATAGTGTATTTCACAGAACTAGAACAAACAACCCAAAAATTTATAAGGAACTATAGAAGACCTCAGATAGCCTCAGCAATGTTGAAAAAGAAGAGCAAAGTTGGTGGTATTAGACTACCTGATACCAAAAATATACTCCAAGGCCATAATAAACAAAAGAGCATGGTACCGGCATAAATACAGACATATTGATCAATGGAGCATCATAGAGAGTCTAGAAATAAACTGACACCTTTATGGTCAATTAGTATTTGACAAAGGAGGCAAGAACATACAATGGTGTAAAGATAGTCTATTCAACAAATGCTGTCAGGAGAATTGGACAAATACATGCAAAAAAAAAAAAAAGATACTAGACCACCTTCTTATATCATATAAAAGAATAAACTCAAAATAGGTTAAAGATTTAATTCTAAGACTTAAAACCATAAAAATTCTAGAAATAAACATAGGCAGTAAAATATCAAGCATTTCTTATATATCTCCTCTGGCAAGGGAAACAAAAAAAAAAATAAACAAATGAGACCACGTCAAGTTACAAAGTTTTTGCCCAGCAAAGGAAACTATCAACAAAATGAAAAGTCAACCCACTGAATGGAAGAACATATTCACCAATGATACATCTAATAAGGGGTTAATTTTCAAAATTTATTTAAAAAATCTCAGGCAACTTAACACCAGAAAAATAAACAATCAATTTAAAAGTAGACAGAAAGCCTGAATAGACACTTCTCCAAGTAAGACATGGCCAATAGACATGAAAAGTTGCTCAACCTCACTAATCATGAGAAAAATGCAAATCAAAACCACAATGAGGTATCACCTCACATCTGTCAGAATGGCTATCATGAATAAATCAACAAACAACAAGTATTGACACAGATGTGCAGAAAAGGAAACCCTTGTGCACTGCTGGTGGGAATGCAGATTGGTGCAACCGCTGTGGAAAACAATGTGGAGTTTCCTCAAAAAATTAAAAACGGAATTGCCTTGTGACCCAGAATTCCACTTCTGGAATATATCCGAAAAAAAACTAAAACATTAATTCAAAAGAATATATGCACCCCTATGTTCCCTGCAGCATTATTTACAATAGACAAGATCTGAAAGCAGCAGAAGTACCCATCAGTAGATGAGTGGATAAAAAAGCTGTGGTACATTTACACCATGGAATACTACTCCACCGTGAAAGTAGGAAACCTTACCCCCTGCGACCTCATGGATAGACAGGGAGAGTATTATGCTGAGTGGAATAAGCCAGTCAGAGAAAGACAAGTTCCATATGATTTCACTTATATGTGGAATCTAATGAACAAAACAAAATAGAAACAGACTTACAGATATGGAGAACAAAATGACAGCTGTCAAAGGGGGGCTTCGTGGAAAAGGTGGAGGGATGAAGCAGTACACACTTGTAGTTGCAGAGTGGCCACAGAGATGCATGGGGAATACAGTCACTAGAGTGGAGATTACTGGGTTGGAGCCACGTGGGTGCTGGGGGTAGCAGAGGGACCATGGTAGAGTGCATGGTTTTCCGGCCACTTTGCTAGACATCAGGTACTGGTGTGGAATGTTACTTAATGTAAACTGTGGTTGAAAAATATAAAATAAAATTGGGAGCCAAGGCACGGGAAGTTTGCCAGAAGTAAGACGTTTCTATAGCTGTAGACAGGAAGAGGAGACACAGTTACCATAATTTGCAGATGGTGCAGTTGTTCAAGATTTTTTTCTGAACATTTTTAGCATCGATAAGAAGGCTCAAAAAGTAGTAACATATGAAAGAAACACCTCAGGCAATATTCATACTGACACATCCAATAGCCAATACGTGGAGGAAAATTTCCTCTCACAGATGACAAAAATAAGGCCAAAACGTAGAAATGAACCTAGTAGTTAAAGTCTGAGCCATCGATAAAATATAAAGCCTTACAGAGAGCCCTAAGTGGCTTGGATACACAGTGAGTCACACCAATGGAAGATTAAATAGTCCTTGACTGTCCATCATACTTAAGGGTGAAGCAGGTTGCTGCCTGAAAGTACAGAGTGTGTGTGGCTAGCTGGTGAGGTCCTCACTGTAAGGTGATCTGGCTGGGCCATCCTGCGGAAAATTCCTAATGTCCTTACCTTCGGCCAGGATTTCTCTCTTGCCCGGGCCCTGGAGAAGATTCATCCGCTTCTCCCTGGAGTGTATACCCCCGGCTGCCTGTGTCCTGGGAGCTGAGGAGGAAGGCAGGAGTGTCTGACCACCTAAACTTTCACATACTCTTACTGTTTTCAATACAGCACCCCAGCAATCTCCGCAGGGGTGTGGAACGGACAGGGGGCTGGCTGCCTGGCATAGGGGAGGTAGTCTTGGGATCTATCTGCTTTTAAAATGGACTTGCAGCCAATCTTCCTTTTTTGAATGCCACTCTGCTCTCACTTTCAGAAAGTCTAGGTGTTCCTGTTCCTGAATACCACATAGAATGCCCAAATTGGGTTGTTTCTCAGCTGTCCCCACTATGGGCTTACTAGTCATCTTTAATGAATCTGCCGAGTCAGTCACCACTTCTCCATCTGCTTCCCAGCTTCCACATGTTGCTTTTGCCTCCTCTCCTATGCTGTTTGTGTTTTCATGCCTTTACAAAATCCAATAGGTTATCTTGAATGTTACGAGGTAACAACTCATGTTGGGGGGGAAATCCTAGTATTGACTGTACATATCACAGTGCTCATCTATTTCTGAGGGAAAATATGGAATCAGAGGAAAAGAGCACCTAGTTTAGGGCACAGGCACGTGGGGCATGGGATTTTTTTTCTCTCTTAAAACACCTTTTGAGAGACAAATTGGTATATCTGTTGCATAGCAAGTTGGCAAGAAGTCTCCAGAGTAGTCTTGTGGAGAAGCCCACCGGGAGAGGAAGTGAGGCCAACACTCCGGTCCAGTCCTGAGAGGGAGCCTTCTTGCAAATGTATCCTCTGATGCCAGACAAGCTTACTGGTGACTGCAGCCGCTGCTGACATCGGACTGCAACCTCGGGAGACCCTGAGCCAGACCCGCCCAGCCACACTGCCCCTGACTCCCTGGCCCAGAGAAACCACGAGGCTTATTCAATGAAGCGTGCGGTTTTAAGCACCTGAGATGTGGACAATTTGTTGTGCAGCAACAGACAAATAATACACCCCCTTGCAGCCCACACACCTCCCCTCTATTTTGAGAACCCAATGGGTTCCTCTGCGGGGGCAATGGGGACACTCCAATGGTTACTCTTGCAGCAATTTGTGTGTTCAAGAAGGAGCTCTTACCGTTTGCAGCAGCATGGAGGGACCTGGAGAGCATTACGCTAAGCGAAATAAGCCAGGCAGAGGAAGATAAGTATCACGTGATCTCGTCGTGTATGGAATATAATGAACAACATAAACCGATGGACAAAAACAGATCCAAGGACAAAGAAACATTGATCAGACCATTAAACCTCAGAGGGAAGGGTGGGGGTAAGGGGGAGAGATCAACCAAAGGACTTGTATGTATGCATATAAGCCTAACCAATGGACACAGACACCAGCGGGGGGGGGGGGGGGGGGGGGAGGGGAGGGTGAGGGCATGAGTTGGGGGATAAGGGGAGTAATGGGGAAATAAGGACACATATGTAACATCTTAATAAAAAAAAATTTTTAAAGAGCTGTATTTTTCCAACATGGTGTATTCCTCTGTGAACCCACGTTTTCCTGCCCGATGTAAAATGTTTTAAATAAGATCTGGCCCAGTTCCTATATGTATGTTGCTGGAGTTGTTCTGGGGTTTTCTCTCTTTTGGAGGGGCTGGGACATGCAGACTGTTTCCCGGGTAGTCCTGGAGCCGGGGGTGCTGTGAAATGCGAGAATAAATGCCAAGTGTGAGAGCCACAGCCTCATGAGTCAGGATCTCAGGCCCAGCCAGGATTCAAGTGGCCCCAGACATCCAGACAGCACCATGAGTCTCTCTCAAGGGCCCTGAAACTGCTCCAACTCCTAAGACACAGCAATGTAATAAAATCCGCTTTTAGCCATTTACAGCACACCTTAAGCCTGTGCTGCCCAAAGCTCTTAGATTCTTTGCACCATAAATCATGTCCCACCCCCAGCCTGAAGAAGTCTCTTCACCCAGCTAAAAATATTTACTAGACATCTACACTCTGCCAACACGACACTTAGAAAAATGTCAACAATGATGAAGCGTGTTTTACGCTGTACTCAAGCGGTGGTGCAGATTGGGCAGGCAAAACTGTGATTATCAAGTCAATCAACAGCTATGTTTGGTTTGGGGGTTTGTGTGTTTGCTTTAGAAGCGAACCAGGTTAGCAATGCTCTAAAAATGGCAAAGCACCTTCTTTTACCCAACTGTACCCCAGCTACCCCACTCCCATACCCACGTCCCACACTGTGATCCTTTGCAAAATAAATAAACATGACACCGTTTTTGCATTCAGCATTGAGATTCTAACAAGGACAGGATGTGACCACGTTCTTTGGAGGTGCTCCATAACTTTGGGTTTTGCCTGATCCAGGATGCCCTCTCCTCCCACTCCACCTACAGGTGCTCTCAGGGTCCCACGTAGCAAGCCAGCAGGTGGCACAGCTTCATACCTTTCCCTACAAGACCAGCCGCAACACACACACACACACACACACACACACACACACACACACACACACTGGCCTTTCCTAGCACCCAGTTGTCTTGCTCAGACTCCGGTCCTCAGCACAGTCATAAACAGTCTTCACTGGGGTTCTTAAGCATCCACCCTTTTTCTTCCTGAGAAAGAAAAGACCCTCAGACTTCTGAACCCTGCAAAGCTGCTGATGCTTCAAGGACAGGCATCGCCTGTGGTGAATTTTTCCAGTGAGATCCTTTGGGAGTTAAAGAGCAAGTTCGCTTCAGCCAACTCTGCACATGCCCTCCCTGGCAGCTGTAACAGCATAAGGGCCATCCAGGGCCTCCGTCATGCCTCCCCTCCCTAGACACAGTGTCCACTCTCATCCCCAAGGCGGCCCACTCGGCAACCCCAGCCCTCACGTCTCCATCCAGGTGAGTCTGGGTCATCCGAGGAGCTTGCGGTTCACAGAAAGCTGAGAGACCAATTCACCAGAGACAATTCGCAGAACTCAGCTTCCCAAACAAACCTGTCTTCTCCTTTACTGATGGGGATGTTCAACAGGAAGATGTAGCATCAACTGATGGGAATGTTAGATTTTGGTAACTGATGGTGAGATACATATTCAATAGCAGCAACCAAAGATCAGCTTTTCTACTGGCACTTTTTAGTTGTTACTGATATTTTGAATGAGATTACCATCCATGGGACGGATCCATCTTCAAAACCATTCAGAGCCTCCAGTCACAGCCCACCCAGGACATATGCCCTCATGCCTCATCTCTGTGGGGTCCTTTGGTTCTGTCAAAGGGTCTTGGCAGCAGCTGTCCAATAAATACAGCTGGCTCTGGTAGGGCCTCATGGTTTCCAGGGATTGTGAGAAAAACTTCAGGGTTCTGGGCCGCTGACGGGCCCTGCCTGCCAGCTGCTGGGGCTAAAGCCCACCTTTTTGGGGAGAGAGTTGGAGAGACAGCAACCTACTGTCTCCTCCCTTTCTGTCTCCCACTGCAGAGGCTGGACATGGTGGCTACTTGCTTTCCCAGCTGCCCTTTCATCCACGTGGCCATGGGAGCCAGCCCGCAGGTCATGGACGGCCGCACAGAGATCTGGTAAGGGGACTCTGCATGCAGGGACAGTGGCAGGGAGAGCAGTCCTCCATGGGCACAGGAAGAAGGGCTGCATGGTCTGCAGAGAATTTAAAACAGCGATGGAATCAACTAGAAACCTGTCTGCTTTTTCTCTCACCAACATACTGCAATTCTAAAGAACTGGAGTGCCGAAACCGGTTTGGCTCAGTGGATAGAGCGTCGGCATGTGGACTGAAAGGTCCCAGGTTCGATTCCAGTCAAGGGCATGTACCTTGGTTGCTGGCACATCCCCAGTAGGGGGTGTGCAAGAGGCAGCTGATCGATGATTCTCTCTCATCGATGTTTCTAACTCTCTATCCCTCTCTCTTCCTCTCTGTAAAAAATAAAAAATAAGTTAAAAGAACTGGAGTGATGCCACACGCTCCTGGCTGGGATGGACCACTCCCCTCCCAACCCCCACACCCCCTCCAACCTGAGAGACTTCTGAACACGTGGAGGAGGTGGGTCCACAGCTATAGGAAAGGCCGGAGCCAGTTCTAGATGCTCAGAGGGAAGTGCATGCCAGGCTGCACAAATCACTAAGGGCCCCTTTGGGGGAGGGTGATGATTCCCCTCAGTCAGCCCACGCTCTCTATTCAAGCAGCCTCATTTGTGTGTGCAGTGGCCTGGGTCCCCTGCCATTTCCTGTCATCAGACACTCAGGGCCTGAGGGAATTCGTGTCCCCTTCTCCTGGCTATGCTAAAAGGCAGCTGGGAGAAGGAGCCTGTGCCGCTGCCAGTCAGATGCTCACTGGTGCCCGCTGTGCCCTTCCCCATCCTCAGCTTCTGCCCAGGAGCTCCCTCTCCCTTCAGACTCAGGCCCACAGTCCCTGGGCTCCATCAGCAATCTCCATCTGCACAGATGATCTCAGATCTGGAGGCAGGGAGGCCCAATGGGACAAGTCCTGAACTAGGACTTAGAAGACCTGGGCTCTACTGACCTATCGTACTGGTCTACTGGCCAGCGGTGTGGCCCTGTCCCAGCCCCGGGTTCCCTGACAGTAAAGCCAGAGGGCCATACCAGGTCATCTCTAGGAAGTTCTCCTCACTCTGCCATTCTCCTCTCTTCCCCTTCCTCCCTCCCTCCCTCCCTTCTCTCTCTCATATAGCTGTGCGTGTTTCACAAAAGCAATAACATTGTACTGCTTTCAATTTGTAAGAATGCTTTTAAATTTTTGAGAAAAAATAATTAGTTATATAATTTCTTCTAATGATCTTTTAATGATTCCATTTGTCTTTGCATGAGGCTTAGAAACCTCATCTTCAGTGGACTAGAAAAGGATTTGTAACTTCTTACCTACTTCACTCTTAGTTTAATCCACTTTGGATTTTCGTTCTCTAACTCACCTCACAAGTGAATATGAATCGTTAAGGCAGAAGCAGTGCTGCCTCCCGCAGCTGGGTTCCTCCGTGGCATACCTTCTAATTTTGCCAAATGCAGTGCCATGCTTGCCCAAATTATTGGGCAACTAGCATCCACCTGAAGTAGATGCCAGGGCTGATGCCTTGGCGGGTGCTGAGTCAAACCCTGGGGTTCAGTTCGGCACTGAGCGCAGATGGGCCCAGCACCACCTACAGCACTCGGCGCCCCAGGGTGATCCGGTCCTCGCCAGCTGCAGGAAGAAGCCTGCCCACTGGGACAGAGTGCACTCGGAGAACATCAGGAGCAGAACTCCGGGGACATGGAGGAAAGATAAAGAGCCAGCATCTAGATTGGGAGAGCTGGGCGACCGGCCACCCAGAAGGGTGCACGCTGCTTCTCCGGAAATGCACCGTACCGAGGTCCAGCAGGGACTTTCTTGACTTCTAGTTAGCATGGTGCTCTGGGCTGGTGGCGCCTGCTCCAAACGCATGGGAATACTAAGTAAAATGCAGAAATTTAAATTTTCAAGCCCATAGCCAAGATCGGAAACTGAAGACATGGATGTGCTAATGACTCATGACGAGGAGCCTAAGCTGTGATCCGGGTTGAACCACACCCTGCAAATGCCTTAGAGGCTCAGTTGTTTTGTGGCTTTTCTGACTTATCAAAAAGAATATATATTTATTATCTTAGATCTTTTTAAAAAAATATTTTTATTGATATTTTACAGAGAGGAAGGGAGAGAGATAGAGAGCTAGAAATGTCGATGAGAGAGAAACATCGACCAGTTGCCTCTTGCACACCCCGTACCGGCGATGTGCTGGCAACCAATGTACACGCCCTTGACCGGAATCAAACCCGGGACCTTTCAGTCCGCAGACGGACGCTCTACCACTGAGCCAAACCAGTTTCGGCTATCTTAGATCTTTCAAAAATTAAATTAAATTAAGGTATACTTTACATACAGTAAAATGTATCCTTTTTGAATTTTTAAAAAATATTTTTAATTGATTTTCCACAGAGAGGAAGGGAGAGGGATAGAGAGCTAGAAACGTCAATAAGAGAGAAACATCGACCAGCTGCCTCCTGCACACCCCCTACTGGGGATGTGCCCACAATCAAGGTACATGCCCTTGACCGGAATTGAATCCGGGACCTTTCAGTCCGCAGACCGACGCTCTATCCACTGAGCCAAACCGGTTTCGGCAAAATGTATCCTTTTTAATGTTGAGAACAATGAGGCTTGATAAATGTATACAGTCATGTAACCACTACTCCAAATGAAGGCATAGAACAGTTCTATCCACCCCAAAATTTCACTCTGGCCTTTACAGCCAAGCTCTTCTCCCACCTCCTGGCTCTGGCAACCACTGACCTATTTTTGTCTCAATAGTTTTTCCTTTTCTAAAATTCCACGTACAGTGTACAGATCGGCTGCAGTTTTAATTCTCACAGAGCTATCAAGGCTGCAGTTTCCACATAGCAGAGATAAATAGAACTGAGATCCTTGAATGAAGCCAGGAGTCAAGAAAAGCTTTTCCTATTTGGGAACAGAGATGAAAAGAACTCTGCCTGTGGACATAAATGTGAGGCATAAAGGCGATCCTAAAATGGAAATAGTCACCCACGAGATACCCACACCTCTAGGGTGTGATATAGAGATATGGGCAGGTATTCTTATACAACCAGCATGGGGCAAATGTCCTGAGCCTAGAAACTCACATAGAACTGGTCTAGAAACGACTTACCCTTTAGAGACAGCAGAAGTAGCCATAGAACATCTTCATAATTGGAGCATATGCACGACCCCACCAAAGACAATTCCTCACCCAGAGCATGCAAGGAAGTCCAAAGCCATGAGCAATAATCAGCAGATCTGTTTAAAAAAAAAAAACCCAAGTGAGAAAAAAAAATTGTACAGAAATCTAAAGGGATTCCAAAATACTTATGCTTATAAGTATTCAAATAAATTAAAGAAAAAACAGATTTATAAAACAAAGCCAAAAGAGATTATTATAAAAGACTAATGGAAGGATTGAAAAGGATACCAAATAGAAATTTACATAATAAAAAGTATAATAATTGCCCCAGTTGGAGCGGCTTAGTGGTTGAGCATTGACCTATGTACCAAGAGGTCAATGGTTTGATTCCCCATCAGGGCACATTCCCAGGTTGTGGGCTCCATCCCAAGTAGGGGATGTGCAGGAGGCAGCTGATCAATGATTCTCTCTCATCACTCATGTTTTTATCTCTCTCCCTCTTCCTTCCTCTCTGAAATCAATAAAAATATTTTTAAAGTATAATAATTCATTTTCAAAAATCAGTGATCAGGTTAGACAATTACTAGATCAAACTGGAAGAGTAATTAGTGGATAGGATGATAGAGATAAGGAAATCACAGAGATATAAAATATGAGGAATTAAGTATGAGATGAGTAGAATAGACTGAGAAGCCCCAATAAATGTGTATTCAGAATTCCAGATGTAAAGAATGAACAGAGTGGAAGAGAGGTGATATTTCAATAAATAATAGATGAGATTCCTCCAGAGCTTAGGAGAGACATGTGGCCATACATTGAATAAGACACTAGGCCCCAGACAGAATAAATATAAATTCACATCTACAATGGATGGAAAGTAATCATAAAAGCTAGTTTAGTGAAAATATAGATATCTACAAAAGAATGGCTATCAGATAAATAATAATTTTTTATTATTTAAAAACTTTATATTTTTATTAATTTTAGAGAAAGGAAGGGAGAGGGAGAGAGATAGAAATTTTTGTTTTGTTTATAAAGAAAATAATGAACAACATAGACTGGTGAACAAAAACAGACCCAGAGAAAGAGAAGCAGCGATCAGACTCTCAAACCTCAGAGGGAAAGTAGGGGAGGGTGGGGGTAAGGGGAAGAGATCAACCAAAGGACTTGTGTGCATGCATATGGGCCTAGCCAGTGGCCATGGACAACAGGGGGGAGGGGGAATATGTAGGGAGGGGTTTGGAATGGGAATGGGGGGATAAGGACAATTATGTGATACCATAATCAATAAAAATAAATTTTAAAAAATCAATAAAAATAGCTGAAACAAAATAAATAAATAAATAAATAAAATAAACAACAATTTTTATTATCAACATAGATACCATAAAATAATGGAATTATATATAATAATAGAGGGCTAAGGGAAAATAACTTCCAACATTTCTCTCTCCTCTCTCAATATGTTTAACCTCAAGGGGACCAATGCATTTATAATTTATTTTAGCTAAATTTATTTATTAAATAATAAATAAATAAATAAAGAAGCTCTTATTTATTTTAGCATGTCTCTTTGCAGAAATGAGCAAGAGAAAATTCCTGTGAGAGATGGAATTTGGTGGAATGGGGCTTACGATGCCCAGATGAACTTGGAACTATGAATCACTCTTAAAATTCCATACCCATTTAAACTATCATTTAAGAGTGAAGCACATAAATACTTCTTTTTTCCCCCCACCATTTTTTTATTAAGGTATTATATGTGTACATTGCTTGCCATTGCCCCCCCCACCTCCCATACACGCCCTCCCTCTCCAGAGTTTTGTGTCCATTGGTTGTACTTATATGCATGCATGCCAGTCCTTTGGTTTATCTCTTATCTCCCCCAGATCACCCTACCCTCCCCGCTGTCATTTGACAATCTGCTTGTTGCTTTACTGTCACTATATCTATCTTCCTGTTCATTAGGTTATAATATTCTTTATTATCCATAAATGAGTGAGGACATGTGGTGTTTCTCTTTCATTGACTGGCTTATTTCATTCAGCATGATGTTCTCGAATTTCATCCAGATTGGTGCTAATGATGAGAATTCCTTCTTTTTTATGGCAGCATAGTATTCCATTATGTAGATGTACCATAGTTTTCTGCTCCAATCATCTGCTGACGGGCACCTAGCCTGTTTCCTAATCCTAGCTATTGTAAATTGTGCTTCTATGAACATAGGGACTCCCCCGGGTCCCACCGCTCCCCCAGGGCACAAGGCTCTCCCAGGGCACACGGCTCCCCTGGGGCACAAGGCTCTCCCAGTGCACACGGCTCCCCTGGGTCACACAGCTCCCCCTGGTCCCACCACTCCCCCAGGGCACAAGGCTCTCCCGGGTCACAGAGCTTCCCCTGGTCGCACCGCTCCCCTGGGGCACTAGGCTCTCCCAGGGCACACGCCTCCCCAGGGTCCCACCACCCTCCCCCCCCCAAGTCACAGGGCTCCCCCTGGTCCCACCACTCCCCTGGGGCACAATAGTTTAATCCCAGAGATTTCCTCTCAAAAAAAACTAAAATGACTAAACAATTTCATTCGTAAAAAGAAAAAGAAAGAAAATGAGCTCAGAAGAAGAATAACTAATAATAATAATAATTAATTTAAAAGATAAAAATAAGCAAAGAAACCCATGATCATGATCATGGCCCATTTGGACAGGCTTAAAAACATGAGAGAATTAAAAGCCCAGGGTCAGCAAATCCTCATCTCCCGTGGAGGTGGCTCAGCAGGAACGGTGATTAAGCAGGAAAAGAAGCGTAGACATGCTCACCCCCTGCTGTGTGTCTGGGCCCCAGGAAAAAGCGTTACCGGCCTGGACTCAGATACCTCTCCCGCTCCGCCTCACTCCCCTTCCCCAGCTCCTGGGAGAGGCAGCCCACCGATGAGCTGGTAGCCAGGCCTCTTGGCCAGCACTGAGCGGAGCTGAGGGATGGGCAGCTGAGCAGATGAAAGGAGACAGGTGCTGATGTGCGGAGGGGCCTGCTCAGGAAAATGTCACTCTCCAGTCTTCACCCAGGAGTGGCTCATAACAAAAAGGAAAAGGAAAAACAAGCAGCCCACACTGCTCCTCCTCACAGGGCTGCATTCGACAAAGGAAAATTAAATTCTTGAGGAAGCTGATGCTCCGTGGCGGGGAGCATGCCAAGTGGGTCCAGAAACCTCGTCAGTCCTGGGGACTCAATGAGCCTCATTGATCCCGTCTCTGGCTGGGAAGAGCGCTCTGTGGTTTGATCCCCTCCGCCTACCTGCCAGGGCCCCTCAGTGAGAAATGTCACGTCTGCCACCACTTACTACTATACCACCGCCTGAGCTCACAACCCAACTGCTCTGGCCTGGCCTCGGCCATGCCACTTTATAGGGCAGGCCTTCCCAATGCCCGCCTTGTCCTGGATCATGTTCTCCAGACACACCCCACACGTTCTCTGGGCACAGTGCCACCAGAGGAAAATCAGACACAGTCCCTACCTTGAAAGAACGAAAGATTAGGGGGTGGAGATAAACTTGGACACATAACCTTTAATATACTAGAGGCCCAATGCACAGAATTCGTGCAAAGGTCCTGGCCCCCGGCCTCCACAGCCAGGGGCTTCTGCCGCCTCTCCCTTGGCCCCGGCCCACTGTGGCCTTGTCTGGAAGGAAGAGCTCCAGTCTAGTTAGCATATTATGCATTTATTATTATATAGATGTATTATAGATGCCTGAATGTGATGAAGGCCACAATGGAGTAAAAAGCTGCCATTTATTTATTGTTGGAGCATTTTCTCCCTACTGAGCACTGACCTGATCCCATGTCGGCCACACCAAATCTCTGCAGGTCCTTTACCTCCACTAGGACTGTCCCCCTGTTGTCCTGCCCTGAAGAGCCTGGAAGCTGGGGGGCTCAGACCTCTCCAGGGAAGTCCTGCGTAAACGCTCAGCTGATCTGGAATTCGCTGGGCGCCAGAGGGTGGTGCTCACCTGTCCTCCTGCGTCCTTCAGGCTGACCCAGAGCCCCTTATCCCTCCTGGCCTCTCTCCTCCTTTGATGTCCCTGTCTTCGTCCCGCAGCTGACCCAGAGCTCTGCCCAACCCAGCAAGTCCCAGCTGCCCTGGGTCTTTAACTCCCCCCAACACCTCACCCCACCCCCCAACCCTGAGCTAAGCAGATCTTGTCTTACTAAATACTTACGGTCTTGCAAAACATAATTGTGATGCATTATGACGCTAAGTTTTTGGTCCTGTAAGGAGCAGGGGACAGGGGAGGAGGACCAAGAGTCTCTTCTTGTCTCCTGGCGCAAAGGTTAAGGGACTGACAGGGCTTTGTGGGGAAGCTGAGGCTCAAAACGGCTGAATAACCGGCCCAAAACCACCCAGAGCAGCAGTGGTGGCGCTGGGAGCCTACCCTTGGCTGTATTAGGAAGTGGGTGAGGATCGGAAGGGGGTTGTGGGCAGACCCTCTCCAGCTGTTCACAGTCTAGGGTTCCACACCCGCTCCCTGGCCCCACCTACCACTCCAGGGAGAGCCTAGCATCAGGCCCAGGAAAGACAGACAGCTAAAGGCTGGACAGGGAGGGCCTCGGGGTTGCCCTAGGACTCGCTTGCCCCGTGCTCCTGCCATACACCTTATTTCAGCATCACACACACTGACTAAGGCCCGCTCTGCCCAGGAAGGGCACCAGGCGCTGAGAAGGACACACACAGAGATGAGCATGCCCCTGACCTCCAGGAGTTCACGGCTGCCCCCTGAGATGACTGTTGCTCCCGAGGTGGCACCAACCAGAACACCAGCACATCTGGCCAGTTACCAAGTCCCTGCCTCGGCGCCCCGCTGGGGCTGGGAGTCTGCACTCCCAGGTCCGCTGTGTCCGTGGGCTGGGTGTTGACGCCGCCCATAGGGGGCGCTAGCGGGAGCCTCCAAGGCCGGAGGAGGAGGGAGACTGGGCTCGCTCTTTTCCTGTTTGTTCCCGTCTGCTTCCTGCGGGCTTCCTGTTGCTCTGAGCGCCATCCAAGCAACTATTCTTCACCGCTGCAGACAATGCCCAACTGCTGCAGCGGCTGAATCCAGTTTGCAGATTTCCCAACCCTCACAGAACCCTGTTTCACACCAGCCTGCGCCCCCTCAACCCCCAGGAGACGCTGTCAACAGCTGGTGGGCACCCCTGCTCAGGGGACTGGGTCCCAGGCATGGCCCTCCCTCCTCAGAAGCCCGAGTTTCCGCTCTGCAGGCTCCTCCTCTGCTTCTAAAGTTTCCCCTCGCCTCCTCAGCCAGGGGAATGGTGGCTGCTGCCTGCAGGCGCTGCCTCTGTTCCACCTTTTACCCTTCCGGTACCTAGTTAGCAACGTTATAGCTAACATCTGTTTCTATTCATTTTAGTGGATACCTATTGCTTTGATCTCTCAGTTTCCCTGGGACTCCCTCTCTGATAACATTATTCCCCCCATTTATAAAACTGCTCCTCCCACATGACCCATTCCATAGGATTCTATTTGACGGACAGTGGCGGTACCCTGTGGAAATGGTGTTGGTTCCAGAGGTGGGCATGTGACCTAAGGCAGCCAATTAGAGCTTTCCCCTGGGTCTTGTATACACTGAGGTCTCTTTTTCCCAAGGTCACTACTGGGGTGATTTAAGCTGGGTTGTCTGGGGCCATGCCTTCCCCTTTCCCCACCCCACCCCCGGATAATCCTACTTGTAATAGAAAAGAATGAAGATAACTCACCAAGAGAGAGTAAAAGATTGAGCTTTGAAGAAAGGGAGAGTTGACAGCATTGTTGAGCCCTCCATTCAGTAGTGCCTGATGTCGGCTCCACCCCTGTCTATCCCGGTTTCCTGAGCCAAAAAACGCCCCTTTGTTTCCCAGCAAGTGTGAGTTGTGTCCCTGTCACATTCAATGGAGGGATCCCTCACTAATACGGCAGAGCCCTTCAGATTGGAGCCCGAAGAGCTAAGGTGAGTCGGGGCCTCCTCCAGCCAAATCCCTCACCAGACACAGCAACCCCTCTCTGTCTGCACCACAAGGCAGCCTTGGAGATACCGGAAGACAGCTCCCATATCCATCCGAACAGAAGCACGGACTCTGGAGAGCTACTCAGAGCTCAGAAGAGCCCATTCAATCCTGTTTATGAAATTGCCTAGCAAAAGGCCCAGAAGCTCCACCAGCCACGGCTGAGCCAGGACCAAAAGAAGGAAGCAAAATCTGTGAGGAAACCAAGACATGGAGGAGCCAAGAGTCTCTAGTCTAACTTCCATCCCAGGGTCCTGAGCATAATCCTGCTGGGTAGTGTTTTCCCCCTCCCATTTGTGTGAGAAAATGCATAGGTAATAGGTGTTATGAATTATAGGATCATATTAGTGTCCCTTCTTTCCCTAGTCAGGCCCCTTTTAGAAATGTTGGGCTTCAAAGCTTGCTGGATTAAAAACAATTCTCAATCAAAATACCTCCCCTTCCTGCAGGAACAGCGTCACGGGGACTTCAGGGACCATGTGGACCAGCCCTTCACCAGATAAGGAATCGGAGGCCTCTCGCTGAATCCTGTGGCTGAGGACTCTATGCCAGAAGCAGAGCCCAAGTCTCCTCTCAGAGCGTCAGGGGTCTGGCTGAACAGAAGGCTCAGAGAAGGCAGACGCCTTGCAGCCACAACAGTGCTGTCAGTCTCCAGGATTTCCTGCAAGGCCCTATGGGAGGAGCAGGGCCTCGGAAGGGCCAGGGGTCAACAGGCCCTCAGGGCCACCCACTCCAGCTGTAGTCATCTATATGGGCTTTCCTAAGAGCAGGAACTTCTCCCAGCTACATTTGAAGTAGTCTTCTTGGCACTAGAGATGAACAAAAACACAGTTAAATGGCAGCAATTTGCTGATCCCAGCTCAATCCTGGCAGGAGAGTGATAACAAGAAATAGCCCTGGATCAGCAGCCAAAACTGGGCCCTAGGTCCAGCCCACATCTCTCTGGAGATCTTGGGTGAGTCAGCTAGCCTCTTTGGGCTTTTGCTCCCCCATTTGACACTTCGGGGGGGGGAAGGGGGGAAGCATTATCAATTCCTGCCCTCCCTACTTCCTTGGGCCATTGTCTCCAATGCCTCAGCCTAAGACACTGCCCTGATCCTGCCAGCACCACAGTCAGTGCCTCCTCAGGCAACAGTGGGACAGCACTCTTCGCCGGGTACAGTTTCCAGGAGAGCTGGGGCAGGCAGGAGGCGAGGGGGAAGGGGGGGGGGAGACATGCCCAGCGAGGCCTGGGATTCCCTGAGAGACATCGTGTGCGGCTATCCCACACCTTCACGTCTCGTCGTCTGAATCACAGAAAGTGCAGCCTCAGGTTTTTGCAGGTCAGCCCAGCATCCGCCTCCACCCGCTGACGACACACACATGAGTCAGGGGTTCAGGGTGGATCCCAGGGGCTTGAGAAGCAGAGACTTCCCTTCCTGCTCTGCGGTGGATTCCCTCGTAGCTGATTCACCTGTGCCTCAGTTTCAAACCACAGAAACCTAGGATTTTCTGGTTGTGCAGGAGAGTTCAGTGATTGTAGCCTCCTCACTCCCAATCCATCTTATAGATGAGAAAACGGAAACCAGATGGGGGAAAGGGGCTTGTCTGACATCCAACAGCGAGTCAGCAACCAGGACCCTAGCGTACAGGTCAACACACTGTGTTTTCCAGATCAAATCCCAACCCTCTTCAGGCCCAGATTTGGGACCCACATAACCTCACTCCTGCCACATTCTATTGGTCAAAGCAAGTTGAAAGTCAAGGTTAGGTTTAAAGAGAAGGGAAGCTGACCACTCTTCCTCGGGTGTGCCTTTGGAAGAGTCACTTTACCCCCTCTGAGTCTGAGTTTCCTGCTCTGTGGAAGTGAGGGCAATAGAATTTCTTTGTGGGGTTGTGGAGAGGGTGAAGTAGATTAATATACGTAAAGTGCTTGCATTAATGCCCAACAGAGTAATTTACAATTGCGGGCTTTTGTATTAGTTGCTTGCTCTAGATACTAAGCATATCTCAAACGTTCAGGGTCTTAACACAATAAAAGCTTAGCTTACTTAGGACTCCTGGGATATGCTGGCATCCTTACTGGGCAAATTGATGCCATTTAATTGTGTTTAGTGGGCTGTTTCTGGCATGGTGACCAGGAACTTATGCTCATTGGACCTGGTAGTTTCACTGTCCCCTGGGACCTGGGAGTCCTCTGCTTCCAGTCACCAGAAGTGGAAAGAGAAAGTGAAGGAGCCCCATCCACTTCTAAAGCCCCAGCCTAGAGGTGTCTCACATCATTTCCGCTCACACTTCAGTGGTGAGAGCCAGTTACGTGGCCATCCCTGACCACAAAGGGAGTAAGGAAATATTTACCCAGGCTGAGTAGCCACTGTCCAGTTACAAGCCCACAGTATGGGCTGAGAGTGCAAATATTTGTAAACAGCCATTTCTGCAACAGCTAAGCCCTGAGCATGCTATCCTCCAGGGAGCTCAGTTCTGCTGCCCAGGGCCTCCCCACGGGCCATCAACCCCTTGAAAGCAAAATCCAAAGTAGCAAGAACAGATACTGCCTCTTGAGGGCCAGATTTGGAACCCACATAACATCACTTCTGCCACATTCTATTGGTCAAAGCAAGTCGAAAGTCAAGTTCAGGGTTAAAGAATAGGGAAGCTGACCAATTCTTGATGGGAGGAGCTTAAAAGGATTTGTGGCCGCTTTGTAGTCTATACACATGGCTGGAGGAGGAGAAAGAGCACACTCAGGAAGAGAGATATTCTGGGCAGACCAGCACAGCACTGAAGGTCCTCTGCAGTAGCCATCAGGATTCTAGATGGAACATGTCTGCATCATGCACACATGTGACCTATGACACCCACAGATCTACTGAAGAGAGAGAAAGAGAGAGAGAGCGGGGGTGGGATTTAAATAGTGCCACTGATTCCAGAACACATGCCTCGGACTGAATATGAGACAAAAATCATCTGGAAACCATTTGTTTTGCTTTGCTATCTTCCTTTGGAAGGCACATCTGAGAGTCTATGAAGACTAATGAAATAACTGTTAATAAGACCTGTTTTCCTTTCCCTTAAAGGTACCTGATTCACCCCATTATTTTCAGAGATTGGGAAATCTAAATCTATTAATTTGATTAAACCTTTGCCTATAAATATTTTTATAAAATGCCTTTATATTACCACTTGCCTTAAATGTTTTCACAATACCTAAAAACTTAAAATTTAGTTCATCAATTTATGAAAAATATCTCTCACTCAACTATATTGTCATACCAGTCATTACTATTCAACCTATCAACCAAATCAGGCTTACTTTTCGTCAGAAAAGTGATGGGCATTTCAAGGAATAGGGTAAAATCTACTGGAAAATAAAATTTGGAATCTCAGAAGGTAGTGTCCTAAAACTAGGCCATATTTACATTATTTTAACTCAATGTAGTTATTAAATCTATTTTATAAGTTATAAAAGTTCAAGTATGTTTATTGATTATTTCATTTGTAAAGTTTGTAAGTAATACAATGTGAAGCCAAAATTAGAAGTTTTCTAAGAAGTGAGAAATATGATTTTTTTAAAAAGTATATTTTGCACTCTGGTATTAGTCTTGGGAATCAATTAAATAAATATTTCCATTAACTTCATTGGGCAGTATGATCAAATTTTTCTATGTATTTAATGAAAAATAAAAGACAAATTTTGCTAAAAAATGAAACAAAACACAATTAATCCACAGTCAGCATATTGAGAATGAGAGATAGAAAATATAAAACATTTATAGGATAAAATAAGATGAAGTTTGTCAATACATAGAATAAGTAATTTATAATATAATTTAATAAAAATGTCATGTAGCTACTTTGTTGAATAATGCACACAAATATGAAAAACATCACATAAAAGTTTTATTTGTTTCTTTCATTGTATCTTGAAAAACACAATAGTCCCCAGAAGCATTAAAGTTACGTATATTGGGGGAGTTAAAGGTCTTAAAAATCGATATTACTGCCATACCATGCTCTAATATATATATGGATTAAGAATATTCCAGCCTGAGAGAGTCCCCATTTTTAATGCCAGGAAGAAGTATAGGATGTAGAAAGGTTTTGTGCCCTGAGGGATTGGGTGGCTTGATTAATCCTTAAATGGAGCCTCCCCTTTGTTTGTAGCCTAGGAGGTTTCCAATCCCTAAAGGATGAGACTCTGTTTTGCTTTGTAGTACTGCAGGAAGGGTTAGAGTGAATACAGGTTCGTCTAGGGAGACCAACCTCAGAAAAGAGCATCATCGGAAGCTGAGCATCTGGACACCAAGTTCTCTCAAACTTGCAATGCTGGAGACCCTGTGGCAGCACCTGCTACCCTCGCCTGGAGCACCATTGCCCTAGGATGCTGGCATCCAAGACACCATCCAAACTCTTCAGCTCCGTCCCCGTGGAACAGCCCCACCTACACCTACGTGACTAGGTCCAGCTGCCCCTGTGCCCCACACTTTCTCACACACTTTGCTCCAGGCTGGGGGGGGCGGGTGTGGGGGGCTCCCAGCCCGCTGGTGAGGGAAGCCCACAGATGTCCAAGTCACACAGGCTCCATAAACTCCCTGAGAACCCCGTGTGTCTGTGGGAAGGGCTGCCGGAAAGCAGGACTCTGTTCCCTCTTCAGAGCCTGCACCAGAGAACACTGAGCGGGAATTCTCCTTTCCCAGCCCCGCTAGGTTCTCTGGGAATTCTTTAATGACCAAGTGGGGCTGCGGACGTGCTGACAGTGTGGCTTAGGGGAAACGCCAGGCACTGAGGCCAGCACAGCTGACTGCCACCTCGGCTCTGGTGCTCATCAGCTGTACTTAGCGTCACGTAGCCTCTCAGAGCCCTAACTTCCTGACGTCCAAAAGGCAGATGTTGATAATAACGCACAGAGTTTGGGGGTGATTAAACGGGAGCACACACATAAAGTGCTTAACACTGTGACATCCACCAAGTCCCACAGTCCCATGCTCTTCAGCTCAGGGTTAGGACCCCTCCATCTCCTCCCACTCCCACCCGCGCCCCGCACTGCTGGGGCAAGCCCAGGGAGCTGAGCTGCTACTCTATTTCCCTGCCAAGCTGGCTCTCTGGGCTCCCCTTCCTCGGGCAGCCCCCAACCCCAGCCCCCAAAGCTTCCTCAGACTCCACAGTCAGGGACCTTCTCTTTGAGCCTCAACCACTGGGAGTCTCTCTCTCTCTCTCCCTCCCTCTCTCTCTCTCTCTCTCTCTCTCTCTCTCACACACACACACACACACACACACACACACACACACCCCAGAGGCTGCCTCCCTTTTGGGCTGAAGCCAAACCCAGAGAGAAATGCAAAATAGAAAAAAAAATTTGAAGCCCATTTTTTATTTATCTTAGAGAGTAGAATGGAGTGAGGGAGGGGAGAGAGAGAGAGAGAGAGAGAGAGAGAGAGAGAGAGAGAGAGAGAGA
Source organism: Vespertilio murinus (assembly GCA_963924515.1). Classification (NCBI taxonomy): domain Eukaryota; kingdom Metazoa; phylum Chordata; class Mammalia; order Chiroptera; family Vespertilionidae; genus Vespertilio; species Vespertilio murinus. The sequence continues at coordinate 152,705,565 of OZ004706.1, read as the reverse complement.
GAAATATCTTCTGTGAGAAAGAAAGGATCACGCTCCAACTGAGCCACACTGGCCAGGGCAAATGGAGTCCTTTTGTTTGGGTTTTTCCATTTGTTTATTTTTTGTTTTAAAGGTTTATTAATTTGAGAGAGAGAGAGAAAGAGAGAGAGAGAGAGAGAGAGAGAGAGAGAGAGAGAGAGAGAATGACTTGTTGTTCCACTTATTTACATATTCATTGATTGCCACAACCTTGGCTATCAGGACAACGCTCTAACCAATTGAGCTAACCAGCCAGTTTTTTACCAGGTCTGTTTTTTACATTCCTCCAGGATCTGTGAACTCCGGGGTAATGAGACAGATGTGAAATGAATACAGGACCCTTTTTAAACTCTAGGTCCACTTAATTGCCTCAGTTGGGAGCGTCATTAATAAATGATTAATGGCGATGGCTTCGGTAAAAATTGAGTTATCTCAGATTGTTGCTGCCAGCTGCCCAGAGACTCCTTAGAGAGGTAAGAGCTGTCACTAGCCTCTGGCCACTCTCTTCCCTTACACAGCAGATCGTGTCCCAGGCACGGGGCTCTCCCCCGAGGTGAGCATCGGGCTCATTGTCAGAGGGGAAAACTCAGGTGGAGGGTAAACAACTGGTTCCGAGTGCCAGAAGCAGCCGGTGTCCAGGCCAGAGTGGGGGCCCCAGGGCCAGGACCTCCCATCATGTAACCCCCCTACCTCTATGAGGTTTAATGGAAGTCAACAAAATGCCACACAAGGTGGGGGAGACAGGAAGTACACACCTGCAAGTGCAGCAGGAGTTGTCTTAGGTAAGATCATAGTTTGCATTACTGTTGAAATCAGGGAGGAAAATGTTACTTTAAAGAATCTTGCTGCTTGCAACTCGCATTTTTTAGGGTGAAAATGTTTGGGCCCAAGGTGGGCAGATCACAAGGAGCCCCACGGCAGGACCATGGCAAGAGGGGAGACCCGTGTCGTGCTGGGAAGATGGCTGTGCCATGTGGTCTGGAGCTCCTGGCAGCTTCCATGGACTTCCCAGCCTGCTGGTCCATAACTGCCTGGCCAGAGAACCCTCAGCCAAATATGTTTTCAAAGCCCAGGGCAGCGCTGCATCCACTAGAGCGAGCTTGGGGACTGTGGGACAGGCAGGACGCCAGCCACCCAAAGGGACAAGCGGGGAGGCCTTAGCTGACCAGATGTGCTTTTGGATGCGCAGAGCCCTGTCCAGAGCTTCCCGGTCCAGAAGTGACCACTGTGTCCCCAGGTTTCCCACTTTCCCTGGGATTACCTTCATGAAGGGACACTTCTTAGCCTTCAAAACATAATCCTGCAAATGAAGAGTCAAAAAGTAGGTTGGTGACTGCCTAGGGATGAGGTGGGAGTGGGGATTAACTGTAAATGGTACCTGAGATCTTTCAAGAGGATGAAAACGCTCTAAAACTGATTCACGATGATGGTTGTGCCACTCTGTAACGTTACTGAAAATCATTTAATTATACACTTGCAACAGCTGAATTTTACGACAGGTAAAATACACCGCAATAAGTCTGTTAAAACGATAAAAATGAAATAAGTGAAACACCTACTACTGATGTAGCCTCCATCCTGAAAACTCCCCCCACTGCGTCGCCGCACAGAGCTGCCCACCTTCCTCAGAGCCCCCGCGGCCTTCCTCAGGTTCGCTCTCACTTTACATCTTGAACTTGTACCATGTGTGGCCGTGCCGGCATTTCCCATCTGGACCAACGAAGATGTGAAAACACACATATAAACTTCAAGCTGCACCACTTGTCTCATCATCATGTTTATAAAACGGAAACTAGGCGTCCGGTTGCTCACACAACTCCCCGGTCAGTGCCCTGCCCCTCAGCTCTGATCACAGGGCCCAGGCCCCTTCTGGGCCAAGGCTCACCTTCTCCTCCCATGACCCCAGCCACACACCCTGAGCCCACCTTCCTGGGAACAATCCCTCCCCCGGCACCACACAGCACAGCACAGCACAGCACAGCCTCACGAGGCACCAGGCTTAATTCAAGAGATCCAGGACAATAGATGCTTAACAAGTACAGAGATTCACTCATTCAAGTGTGTATTTTTTTTTTTGAGACTTCAGTGACATTTTACTTAAGAAAAATCCCATTGTAGAGAAATAATTCTGCAGATATAAAATGTAAACAGTTACATCACTTATCAGGAGCAGCACCGTGTTTACACCACTCAACATCCACATTGCATGTTTAGCTGAAAATCAGGTATATAAAATGAAAGACGCAGACTGAATAATCACCATTTATGCCTGCTCTGCTCAGTGTGGAGAAAAAGTCTTTGGGAAATGATATCTTATATATGACTGTGTGCTTCTATTTTCAGATGAACGGTCTATTATTGCTCATGGGACACATCACTTACAGAAATCTAAATAGGTGTTGGAGCCCCCCGCAGCTAGTATAGACATGGTTGTGCTACAGCTAGAGGCAAAAGGCCAGAAGCACCTGGGCTGGTGCTCAACTGACTGCCACTCCAGCAGGAAACCGGAAGGTCCAAGGCCAGTCCACGCTGCAGGAGAGGAAGGACCAGGCTCCAGACCATCCCTGGGGTCCATAGCGAAGGAGCTTAGCTCAGTGTGTACGAGAATGGGCTCATAGCCAGGGGGAGCGAACCATCTGCTTATTTGCACTGAATGTATTACTCACGAAGTGTCCTCTTGACTTTATGTGATGGCGAGCTTTGAGTATGCCACAGATTTCCAGGAAACACCATACTCTCTTCACTTTACTTTTGTTGGGTGAGGTAGGGGGAGTCGAAGGGTAGTGGTGGATGCCCAACATCTTCAAAGACATACTCTGAGTTATTCTGCCATTTAGATGATGGGACTCTTGCCAAAAGTCATGTAGGATTACCACCAATAGCTAAATTAGGATTGGCAAGTAGCAATGTTGGAGGTGTTGTTTTTTTTAAAATATGTTCATCATTTATAGTAGTTATTCCTGAATATAACTGGCTACCGGTTACTTTCCCTCTCTCCTCTGTGGTTCATTGATAAGCACATAACCCTGAAGGATAGGATCATGAACAAAACATTTGAAATAATTGAAATAATTTCTTATTTAAAAAACTATAAAAATCTTAACTCATGATATAGGCAAATCACCACATAATATCCTGTTTCCCTGAAAATGACAGTGTCTTATATTAATTTTTGCTCCCAAAGATGCGCTGGGTCTTATTTTCAGGGGATGTATTATGTTTCCATGAAGTAGGTCTTTTTTTCAGAGGATGTCTTATTTTCAGGGAAACATGGTAGTTGCTTTGATAAACAAAATCTTACAAATTCAGAAAAAAAAATCAGCATCCAAAGGTAAAGCAAATATGCAAAAAAATAAACCATGATAATATAATTAGGTTTACATTATACAGTTAATAACAGCAAACATACAATATAGTTTTGTTGCTGTTTCAAAATAAATTAAGTTTTAAATTACATTACTTGAAATTTAAAAAATAAACTACTATAAAATGAATTCTACATTTTTGAAAAATCGCTCAAAATAAGACCACTAACTTAGTTCTCAAAGTAGTTCTATCAATGACTAGACCACTTCCCATCCCTCCTTTCCCACCCCCAGGCCCAAGTAGTCATTTACAGCAGCCCAGAGGGGCTGATGCTTCTAGACTGCTGTTGGTCAGTATCTGGGTCGGTATCTGAGGCCAAAGTCGCATCTGTTGACATTGAAGACACACTGTTGACAGATGGTGATGACGATGGATGCTGAGAGCCATTGATCACTGCTGCACCTGTGCTAATGGAGAGGGCTGCCCCTGTATAACTCCACTTTTGGTTCTCTCTTCCAAGTCCAGAACTTCCTTGTATATCAATTCTTTCCACTCTTCCATTGTGTGTTCTCGTTCATCTAACTGCTTGACGGGTATCTTTGGTGGTGGAGCCTTCACCTCGGAAGGGTCATACCAGATGTTGCTCTATGAGTGCTGGAGAGCTCTGTCCAAAGAGATCCTTTAAGATACATCAATCACCAGCATTTGGGATAACAAATCCCTCACCTTTCTGGTTTTACATTTGTTGTGTTCTGAGTCGGCAGGGAAAAGCACATCGGGGAAGAGTTTCTCAAAGATACATCCAGCATATTTAGTTCTGTTGTTTGTAGTTTCTTTGTGAGTTCAGGACATGGTGTTCCAAGCTGTCCGATAATTTTATTTCACTGATCAATATGATCTGTACTTGGAAACAAAACAGCACCTTTGGTCATTTCTCCCATGATGCACCCAACTGACCAAATGTCAAAGTTTTCTTTGTAGCCCGTCCCTAGGATGACGTCAGGTGCTCTATAGTAGTGAGTCACTATGTAAGGTGTCATCATGAAACTAGGTTCTGCAGTCCTAGCCAGTCCAAGGTCAGGAATCTTTGAAGTGCAATCTGATTTTACTGCTATATTTCTGGGCTTTAAGTCCCGATGACTAATTCCAGCGGAGTGAAGGTGCTTGATTCCACACAGCATCTGATAGAGAAGGTCGGACAGTCTTTCATGATCTAGTTCCATCTGAGTCACTTGGCAAAGATTTGCATCCATGAACTCCATGACTATATAAACATCTTGAAATTCCTCTAGAGATTTCTGTGGTGTGAAAACATTCAAAAGGCCAATTATATTTTTGTGCTTAACACATTTTCTAAGAACCAGCTCTCTGTGGGCCTGCATAGCACGGGTTTGATTCTGAAATGGCCAGCTTAGCTTCTTGATGGCAACGCTTCTTTCAAGAATGACACCATAAGCTGCACATATTATTCCTTGAGCTCCTGAGCCTATAGGTTTTAAATTCTGATATCATTTCAAGACTCTGAATGTAGAATCTCCAATCTCTACACTACAAAAATTGCTGTCACACTTACTTCTGCTCATGATGGCAAGCAATTAATTTAATGGCTTCATCCAAAAATTCACCGGGAAGCGGACAGCACAGTGAATGGTGACAGGGGAGCCCGCCAGAGGGACCAGCACTGTCTGGGCGATTGCCACAGCCATTACCCAGAGCTGCCTGTGGCTCACGTCCTCTGGCCTCGGCCGCTCCACTGAATTTCATATTCATTTAACCAAAAAATATGTATCCCACCAGTGATATGCCAGACACCAGGCTCAGCGCAATGGTGAGAACCATCACTTTACCTGCCCTCAAGGAGCACACAGTTCTTTGGACGAGAGACATTACATGAACAATTACACAAATTCATGTAAAACTACAACTATTGCACAAGTGCTAAGAATGAGAGGTTGATGGTCTGATGAGACCTGGTCAGGAGTCAGGGTAGGCTTCCTGAGGATGTGCTGACGCAGCTGGGGGAGCTGGAGGCAACAAAGGTGTGCTTTCCAGGACCACCCAGAACCCCAAATCCCCAAAGCCCACTGGTCTTCCTGCACAGCTCCAAGTCCACAGGAATGGCTGAGAGAATGAGACTGCCTGGAGTTGGGGCCCCAGACACAGGCCAGGCCCACTCCCCTTTTTTGGCTGAATACCCAGACCCTGGCCTCCTCACCTGAGTGGCCCTGGGATCTTAAGTCTTCTTCATCTCAGAGACTGCATGTCACCGGCCACTGCTCAAAATCAGTGAAGTCCAGAAAGATTCCACTGCTCAGGGACTGAAGACCCCAGAGGCAAGGAGCCCCAGAAAAGTCCAAGGGAAGATGGGCTGTTAGCTAGCTTTTTAGGCAGATGCAGTCTAATTTGTTGTAAAAGCGATGTGGAAAAGGAGGGAGGAATCATTTCTTTCCCAATTACTGACCCTTCCACCACCTGTCAAGCTGGAGATCTCTTCCCTGTGAGTTTATGCTAATGCAGCTGTTTATAACTTATGAATGAGGTAGAGAGGCTGATTTACTGCTGCCTGAGGGTCAACAGAGGAGAGAAAGCTGTCATCCCCGACTCTCCCTCAATCTCTCAAGGATCATTATAAAGCCCCCTTCTCTCCCCGCTTCCCCTGCGTAGTGAAATGGAGTGTTCACTGCTTTGATTTCTAATTGGTACAGACAGCTCACTCCAGGGTCTGGAGTTCACATCAGCATGATCTTATTTAAAACAAGTTCTTTTTTAAATGTCCATATCCTATCCCGCTATGATGCAGAAGATCCCATCTTCCCTTGGCTTTGAGAGAGGGTGTTTGGGGCATGTTAACCTAATGGGTAAAGCCAAGAGAATCCCTGAGGGGGAAGCCAGAGTAACAAGATGAATTAATTATACCAGGGATGGTTTTGTGAGACTGCCTGTGTGGCAGGATAGTAAGAAGCTAGAAAAATTCCTGGGCAAGTGGAATGGGAAACTGAGACAAGAAAATTAAACAGGACCACGCATTGCCAAAACCGGTTTGGCTCAGTGGTAGAGCATCGGTCTGCAGACTGAAAGGTCCCAAGTTCGATTCCGGTCAAGGGCATGTACATTGGTTGCGGGCACATCCCCGGTAGGGGGTGTGCAAGAGGCAGCTGGTCGATGTTTCTCTCTCATTGGTGTTTCTAGCTCTCCATCTCTCCCTTCCTCTTTGTAAAATATCAATAAAATATATTTAAAACAAACAAACAAAAAAACAGGGCCAAGCAGTTCGGTCAGCTTTCAGCCAACTTATGAGTTGCAACTTACCTTTCCCAACCAAGGACACTCGAGAGCAAATGGTTTATACATCTCCACCCTAACCAGAGAATACATAGCTTAAATCACCCTCGCCTGGGAAAATAAAGATCAAAGAGCCAATCAATGCGATTTGTGCCAGCTAAACAGATGAAGTCTGGGGGACAAATAACAAAGACCCCAGAAGCATTTGGATGGTTTCACTTTAAGGGGAAATGTTAGGCAGGATAGATAGCTGCTATGGCAGGAGGAGAGGAAGGAGAAAAAGGAGTACATCTCACCCACTGAACAAAGAAGTCAGCAATCTTGGGACTTGCCAACATAAAATTGCCAGATGTCCTCATAAATTTTGGGGAAAGCTACAGCAATGTAAAAGGAGGGACCTTGAAATCTAGCCTATCCAACAGAAGAACCTTGAAATCTACATGGGGAAAGTAGAAAACTCTTGAACCCCCACCAGGCAGGGCACTCAGACTAGCTGAGTTGCCTGCTTGTGCTTTATGCCAAGTGTATTCTTAATAAATTTGCTTGTTTTGCTTCAGCACTGCTCTCTGCCACTCATCTGAATTATTTCTCAAGAGTGTGACAAGACTGAGGAGGGGAGAGGCCCTTTCTACTCAGGCGACTCTCCGATAACACCTGGAAAGGGTTGGAAAATCCTCTTCTGGATTTTGGTGGCTCAGTAACATACAGAAAAAGGAGTGGTTGAGACAAGATGCCTGGGTGGAGGTTCAGCTCCCACCCACACCCCAGTTTACTGAGGCACGTTGATGCATCACTCCTCTCAAAGTCTTAATTAAGGTGACCAGATTTTAACATTGGCAAAGCGGGACACCATTGACCTGGGGGGTAGGGGGTGGGAGGTGGGGGGAGATAAACCAGTTTTTGTTTTGTTTTTTAGAAAAAGGTGAACTCCTCCTGTTTCTAAGTTCTGAGTGAAATTTCTCACTTAGGTGTTCAAAAAAGAGGGAGCTCTGTCATGTTATAAGTAAATCCTCAACAGTATCTTTCCAGAAAATGCATTAATCTTCTTATAAGGTCCCTTACTGCCAACCAGTGAATAACACATAATACAATTTGACCCAAATAAAAAACTGCACTCCACATCTAATTTTCTCTGGTGGCCTTCATCAGAGGACAATAGCAGAGTAGCTAGGATTTCTCAACTGAAGGCCAATGACTCCTGGTGTCCCCAGACAAGTTCTTGAGTTTGACAACACCAATCTGAGGAAGTATTTCTCAATCATTTCATGTAAATTCCTATAGAGGCAGAGGAAAAGAGATGCATATACATCACAGGAGCTACCTGGGCCAAAGGTCATCTATTTGCTGTGCCAATCTAGTATTAACATAATGAGACAGTGTCCCTTGGGCATACCACTGCTCCACCTGTCCCCTCCTCCCCCTGCACTACTATGCTGGCACTGTCCCAGTTATTACAGACAATGGAAGGCCCAAGCTGAGTCAGCATTGGTCTGGATGAAACTGCCTTTCTTAGCTCCTAATTGCCCCACAGAATAAGGCTCAAAATTGTCCGCATGCCATTCAAGGCTCTATGTGATCTGCCCAATCTTCTCCTCTGGCCTCAACTTCTCCCCCTCCCCACCCCAATCAAGTCCCCAACACTCCTGTCAACCCACTGATTTGCCTTTGTGCGGACATTTCATACCTTGTGTGTGTTCTCTTTGTCTCTCTCCCCTCACGAGTAAAATTCTCTTTTGACATTGCTCCCATCTTCCAAGACTTCAAATGCCACCAAGGCCAAACTTCCCTACTTTTCCAGGAGACATAAAACCTTCCTCTCTCACATAGCAGCACTTGGTCAATGCCACATTCACTTACGCAGCTCTTGTTATTTAGCCCTGCCTATGTCAGTCTCTGGCAGAGACTTGGGGATAAAGCATAGAGAAGCCCTCAGACCACAAGAAGAATCTGAGTTTCTGGAGTTGAGGTCTGTCTGCCCAGCTTGACTCGGGGTTTCTGTAGGGCAAAAGCCTCAGCTCTCAAGTCTCAGCTCTCTGGGGTCTCAGCCCTCCCTCACACTCCCAGCTAAAGTTCAGCAAGTGTCTGCATAATTATTTGCAGGAGGCAGGGGCATAGTGTGGATGCATCAGGGGAGGGGTTGCCTCAAGGGGCACCTTCCTCTGATTGGTGCAGGAGGAGCCACAGGCAGTAGGCCTATCAGCTGGATGAGCTGGGGAGGGGCAGGGCAGCCATTGGCTTGAAGGGAAGGTGGTGAGCACCTGACGTGCTTTGTGCTTATTGGCATTTCTTGCTGTATTTATTTATTTAACCAAAGCACTCAGGTCACAATGCCCATCAAAGCTTATTAATATACTTGACATTTTGCATTCATGCAACTGAAGCTTCAGCCTTCCATCCACTGGCTGTGCCATGTGGTAATTAAAACAGTGGATGAGGCGAGCCCAGTTAATCCTCTGGGCAAGGTGGGGCTTATTTTTCAAAGGTTTACAGTTTCAGCTTCCAGGGTGTGCTGGTTTGCTTTGCAGAGTTTCTACGGGGCACCTGTGCGCCCACTGTGCCCCGCGCCTTCTTCTGAGTTTGCGAGCATTCCCAAGTACTGAGGTATTTGTGCAGGTGTGTTGTGACGGTGTAACACGTGACACACCTATATATGAATGCTTGTATGAGCCCTTGTGCTTGTTCTGTGGGTGTCCACGCACGCCTGTGTCTGTGCAACCACCAGGTCCCAGCGCCCAACAGCACACACTCAGCAAATGCACTCGGCAGGCGAACAGGTTCCATTTGCTCTGGGTGGTACTTGAAGCACCAGGGGAGCTGCCCGCTCCCATGGATCACTTTCATGTTTACGCTGAAGTGCTTGTCATGACCATTACCAGGGCTCTCTAAATTCCCTCACAGCACCCAGCCCAGCAGGCTGGGGTCACGTCATTTAATTGTTGTCAGCATCCCATGGAAGGGCTCGGTTAACTCCTCCCAGACGAGTTATTTCGTTATTTGCCTCATTCTGAATGGCAGCTTCAGCCATGGAAGGCAGGGCCCCTGTGGCCCAGCTCCATGGGGGAGTTAACGTGAAATATGATGAAATGGAGTTCCTGGAAACAGTGAGAGGATGCAGGGCCCCTAAGGGATGGACCCCAGGCCTGGTGAACGTGAGCTCTGGGGCTGGGGGCTGCTCCCTGAGCTTCCCTGTGATTTTGGAAGTCACCCCTTCTCTCAGGACTTGTTTTCTCATTTTCAAAATGAAGGGATTGAAAGTGTCATTTCTTTTCTTTTCCTTTTTTTTTTTAAATTTTGTTTTGTTTTCTTGTTGTTAATCCTCACCCGAGGATATTTTTCCACTGATTTTTAGCGAGAGGGGAAGAGAGAGGGAAAGACAGAAAGAAACACTGGTGTGAGAGAAACACATGGATTGATTGCCTCCTGCATGACCCCAATCAGGGCCCGGACCAATAAGGAATCTGCAACCAAGTTACGTGCCCTTGATAGGAATTGAACCTAGGACACAGTGGTCTGCAGGCCAATACTCTAGTCTAGCTGCTGAGCAAAACTGGCAAAGGCTGAATGTGTCATTTCTAAGGTCTCTTCTACTAGTATCTACCAAGCTCAAGGACTATTATGCTGTTTTTGGTGGAAATCATACACTCCTAAAATTGGCAGAACAGGCACCCAACCTCCATACTTCCTAGAAGCCGGCAACTTATTCAGAACAAGTCAAGGCAGAATAAACAGAATATCCTGTCTGGGGTAGACTTGACCCATCCTGGTCCCATGATGCTATCCTGAATGCACTTCATTTCTGACAGGTGACAAAACTCATATGCCCTCATCTTTGGTCAGGTCTTATACCTCAGCTCCTTCCCAGATGCCATTCCTCCCCTCCCCATTACACCCCCAGCATCAGGCACATGATCCTATCAGAGTATCTGAAATCCTTGGAGGTCTTGCTACAGAAAGGGTGGTTCTCGGCAGCATGGGCACTGCCTGGGATCCTATTGGAATGGCAGAATGTCAGCCCCACCCATACCTTGTACCCAGATCCCCAGGTGATCTGTTGGCACATTATGCTCAGGAGCCACTATTCTAGGGACAGTTGGTCTCTTCTATGTCTGTTCCAGTCACTGATCTGTCTTCCCAACTGGACAGTGAGCTCTTTAAAGGTGGGGCTTGGAACGGTCCCTGGTGCAAAATTGGTGTTTGTCGGGTATTAAATAAATAAATTATTGAAGGCAATGAACTTGGCACCAAATCTGAAATAGAAGACTCGTTATTGATGGACAGAAAAAAAATGGGGATCTGGAAAATAGAGCCCAGCCCCACATTAAGGACTAGCCTGGTTAGAAGAAAGGGGTCTGACATGAAAAAGCATGAGAGGGGAGAAAGGAAAAGATGAAGGGAAGGGAGGATGTCAAGTTGTTGAAAGACAGCTAGATCAGGGTATTGGGACATCCGCCTCTTCTAATCCCATTTCCTCTTGTTCGGTTAACCATGGACAGAGATGAGCATGCGGGTTGGAAATAAGGCTCTGGAGCCAGAGAGACTGGGTGTAAATCCCAGTTCTACACAGGCCATGTGATCTTGGGCAAGTCACTGAACTTCCGGCATCTCCGAAATGGGATCCCAGAAGTAACTTCCTCGAAGAGTCCCCCTGAGGATTTAATGAGACAATATAACCTATTGGCACAGTGCCTGGCACGAGGAAAAGCTCCATGGATGTGGAATGATTGTAAGCGAAAGAAAAAACTCACCGCCAGCTTGTCCGAGTCTGTCCAACCCGAGAACATGACGCTGAGCTCAGCGGGCAGGCTCTAACCTGGGCCTTTCCTTCAAAGGCTGCAGTTTTCCTCTCCACTGGCCCTCTAGACCCACTCAAGACTCTCCTCTCCCAGAGACCCTCAGACGTGTATTTCTCGGGAGGGTTTTCCCACTGGTCTCCGGGAGTCCTCACTTCCCAGAGGAGAAGGCGATGCCATCTGCTCATCTCTTTTGATTGTAGGGCAGCTTATCTGAGGATCGGTGCATGGTATGCTTGACCCAGGACATAAAGAACAGTCCATGGTACCTTTATGTTAGCAAGTAACAAGAAGTATGGAGCATGTTTTTATCACCAGATTAGAGAAAGCCTTTCACCATTTATGAAAGGACCATAGCATCTTCAAGCCCCTTGTAAAAACCTCAAAAAGAAGAAGAAGGAGAGAAGAAGAGGAAGAGGAAGAGGAAGAGGAAGAGGAAGAGGAAGAGGAAGAGGAAGAAGAAGAAGAAGAAGAAGAAGAAGAAGAAGAAGAAGAAGAAGAAGAAGAAGAAGAAGAAGACTGAGCCTCACCCACCATTTGCCTCTGGTCTCACATTTGGGTTGGATTGCTAAAACTTCATTTGAAAAATCTTCAGTTCCATGGACTTTGCCTTCGTAACACTTGCCATAAATGGTTAATTAATTCTAAAAAGCTGGTTCTAAAATTTAGACAGAAAAAAAAGCAGAGGAACCGAAGGAGCCAAAGCAAGTGGACAGGGAAAGCACAGTTGGAGGATGTGCCCTCCCACCTTCCATACATCAGCCAGGGGTTCCTAGCTGCCTCCTTACAGCCTAGCTATGGCAGGATTCTGCACAAGGGCCGCCCACCTCCAGGCATGCAGTTGGTACGCAGTGTAGTCTGTGTGAGTGGCAGCCCCTCCCCGCCCCTGGAATCAGGCAGTGCACAACCTGAGCAGATGCACGCTGTGTTCCTCTCCCCTCGGCAATCCTAGCGGTGTTCCTTGTCAATAATGGAAGAGCCTCGGGAACAGCTGTGCAGGCACTGCGGGAACAGGCAGTTCAAAGTGGCCACAGATCTGCTCTTTTGAAACAGTCCCTGCTCTTTTCAGTGATATTCTGGGAAAAAGAATATTGATCTCCAGCCCAGCTGTTTAGGAGAGGGAGGAGCTGGGGGAGAGGACACAGCGGGAGAGGTTCTAAAATACGCACTCAGCTGGTTCCTTTCTGGGCAGAGTCTGTGAGCGCAGGCAGGTCTGCCATCAGCCAGCACAGGGGATAGGTTCTCTGAGCCACTTGGTGTCCAGGGTGTGGGGTGGGTGCCGAGCAGTCAGCCCAGCACTGAAGGCAGCCGCTGCGCATCCTGTAGGCCCCGGCCACTGGTTAGGAGCCATTCGCTCCAAATAACCTGACACGTGTGCTGGGCATTGCCAGAGCCTTCTCCACGAAAATGTCTCTCTCCACCGCTCTCCCTGGCTAATGAGGCACTTCTCACTTTTGAATGTGTATGCCAAGGAGACATGGTGGCCCATTTATTCTTAATAGCCTTTCTGAAAAAATACCAGAAGTTACATAATGACTACAGGAAAAAAAAATCACATTTACACAAGTGAAAAAGAGGAATGATTTTTATTACATTTCTCTAATGAATATGTAATTGTTGGCTAAAAAAAGACCTTCCTGATTCACATAATGTCCATGCTTTGTCCTTGTGAAAAGAGATGAGATTTGTATTCCTTTGTGCAGGTAGCCTGGCATAGTTGGGATAGGCCTCCCTTCTTAGCCCTCCCAAACGATACCACTCCATCCTGACTCAGCTGGTAGCTCAGCTCTGTTCCCAGGTGCCCTGGGAAGTGCCCATGGGGAGGGGCGATGGAGAAGGGTCCTATGTAGGGAGCACCCCTGGACCTCTACATACAGCGCCCACCCCATCTTGGGGAGAAGCTGACCATCCTTCCAGGCCCACAGCCAAGGCTCCCTCCTCCATGGAGCCTCCCTGGTGGCCCAGACTGTGCTCTGACCCATTTGTCAAAGGAAGGAGAGGGATTCCAATGTGGCAGAAACTACCGTTTGCCGCTTCCTCCTGAGCACACATTGAAGTAGCTTTTCTGACTCTCCCTGGAGTCAGGCGTGGCCCCGGGACTGAGCTCTGGCCAGTGGAGTATGTGTGGAAGTGGGAGCACAACTTCCAAGCCTCGCACACAAATGCCCCGCCCACTCCCGGTGGAGAGGCCTCTGAGAAGTGGAGAGGGGGCCCGCATGAGGCAAGGACACTGGGCCCTCAAATCATTCCGCAGAGCCAAGCCCCCCCCCCCCCCCCCGGGTTAGGCTCTGTCATAATAAGAAATAAATTTGTATTATGTTAAAGCCACTGAAATGTTGGGGTCACTTGTTACAGCAGTGAGGCTCCTGACTATTACATCCAGAGAGATGAGCCCCTGGTAAGGCCGGGGCTCCCTGGAGGTTGCCCTCTGAGGTTCAGCCATTGGTGAAACCAGCAAGTTGCTCCAACCCCCTCTTCCCAATTCCTCACTTGCAACCTCTCTTTCTCCATTTTCTCCCAGATTGCCAAGCTATCAGCCCACATAAGAGGGGCTCATGTCAGCCTGCAGGTTCACATCCCGTGGTCTGATCTAGGGCCCCAGCCACCCAAGCAGCCTCTTCCTCCCCACTTTGCTGCACTCTGTCTTGGAGGCCAGCGCATGTCTCCAGCTTCATTACACCTTTGTGACTGAGGATGAAGAAAAGAAGCAAAAACACACAAAGGATGGTTTGGGCAGCTCTAACTAGTTCTGTCTACATTCAACCACCAGCCGCCTCAAACCATTTGTGAAAGGACCATAGCATCTTCGAGACCCTTGCAAAAACCTCAAAAAGAAGAAGAGGAAGAGGAAGAAGAAGAAAAAGAAGGAGGAGGAGGAGGAGGAGGAGGAGGAGGAGGAGGAGTGAACCTCACCCACCATTTGCCTCTGGTCTCACATTTGGGTTGGATTGCTAAAACTTCATTTGAAAAATCTTCAGTTCCATGGACTTTGCCTTCATAACACTTGCCATAAATGGTTAATTGATTCTAAAAGGCTGGTTCTAAAACTTAGACAGAAAAACAGAGGAACCAAAGGAACCAAAGCAAGTGGACAGGGAAAGCACAGTTGGAGGATGTAACCTCCCACCTTCCATACCTTCTGTGACAGGTGGACTGTATGAACTGGGGAAAGGAGAGACTCAGGTCAATGGGGAAGAATAAAGAACCCAGAAACACACCCACAGGTCCATGGTCCTTGAACCCTGACAAGGACGCCGAGGCAATTCATAGCTCTCGTCATTTAAAATGATGCGTCTAGCTGAAACCGGTTTGGCTCAGTGGTAGAGCGTCAGTCTGTGGACTGAAAGGTCCCGGGTTCGATTCTGGTCAGGGGCATGTACCTTGGTTGCGGGCACATTTCCCAGTAGGGGGTGTGCAGGAGGCAGCTGGTTGATGTTTCTCTCTCATCGACGTTTCTAGCTCTCTATCTCTCTCCCTTCCTCTTTGTAATATATCAATAAAATATTCTTTAAAAAATGATGCGTCTATGTTTTTGTTAGACACCCACCTCCCCTCCCGGGCTGCAAGCCCAGGAGGAGAGTGTCTTTCTTATTCACAGCTATTTCCCCAGCACTTCACACAATGCCTGGCACAAACGCGAAGCTTAACAACTGTGTTTGGAAGGAAGGAAGACTGGTGGGTGGGCGGGCTTTCTTGATCCTTTGGGCATGAATGGGATCTTTCTCCACACTCAGACTTCTGTCAACATCCATGTAGCTCTTTTTTTTTTCTCCATGCAAGATGTTACATAACATTTCACTCATTTTACAACTCTCTTTACTTCCAAAATGCGGTTTTCCCAACTACAAAGGCCTGGCTATGAAAGCAAGCAGGCCTTTTGTGCCATCTGCTCTGGCAGGAAGCTTTGTATCCTCAAGATTTCTGTCTTCACTTCAGTTTAACCAGCCCAGAAACCTTTGCAACTTCTCCTGTCACCTGTCGTGGTCTGGGGTGGGGATCTCGTCTGCCTTTTGTAAGGACACATGCTTTTTATTTACAGCCCACCCTGATAATTCAGGATGATCTCATTTCAAGATCCTCATTATAATCACATCCATAAAGACCCTTTATCCAAATAAGGTCATATTCAGAGGTTCTAGGATTAGGATATGGACATGTCATGTAGGGGTTATCACTCAACCCCTACACACACGCACCACCGAACTCACATGCAGGACCATGCTGCTCAGACTGTGAACTGGGCTGCTGCACATGTGTCATTGAACTAACACCTGTCTTCCATAAAGCACATTTCACAGACCTAAAATTATTTAATTCACAAAGAGATGTGGGCGGTAGGTAAGTATTATTATCCCATTTGAAAACAAGAAGAGACTGAGACCCAGGGAATTTGAGTGATGTCTCAAGTTCACATGGCTTCTAGGAAGCACAGCTGGGTCTTGAACCCAGGCCCGTGTGTCAGGAGAGCACGGACTTAGGCGAAGGGGGATGTTTGATTTCCAAAGGGAAGTTGGGCCACTCAACCCAATCTGAAGCTAGTCAGCAAATGCCAGCAACCACCCATCTCACCAAAACTCAGGGGAATGCAAAATAATGGATCACTGCTCCTATCTTTAAACCTTGGTTTTCTTCTCAGAACACTCAGATTTCCAGCTAGATTTACACATAGAAGAATTTCCACAAGTCCAGGCCGGGAATAATGTGGGACGATCCTATTACAATGGCCGGATTTTATTGCCCTTCATATCTTTATGGGATAGAGTTCAAAGCAGTGCTAAATACCAGTAAGCATTTTTGTGGGCTGGTGAACATGGGTGGTTATCTGCAAAGGCTGCCTTACAGAAGCCTGTCTCTGTCCTCACTGGACGTTTCAGTCTCTCAACGGGAGCGCATGGCCGTAGCAGGCGAAAGCATCTCAGACAGCTTTGCAGCCACAGTATCAGAATCCAGCAGCTCTCTGCTACTGGGGCTGCAGAATCACTGTGACTTGGGTCGTTTTCACAGATCTTAGGTGTACTCTCTCAGAGCAACCAAAACATGTGCTAGGAAATGAGTAGGTCCAACACCTTATACAGATGTCTAATCAAGCAAAGACGTGTCCTTCAGAAACTAAGTAGAGAACACAGCTTGCTTTGCCACATGGAAATTGTCCCTCGGCCTCTGAGGGGGAGGGAAGTCTTCATGGAAAATTTAATTCTCCAGGAGGCCAGAACCCTGGGCTCAGATAGGATCTCTGACAGGAAATGAATGGGGCATTTCATAAATCGGTGTTCCACCCAGAGCGCCGTGTGGATGATACAGAGCTAACCAGGCCCGTGTGATGGCTCCAATTATTGGGTACACCAGGCCTCACTGCCAGCCCTCGCCTCCCGATGGTATCTCATACTGATCACTTGGTCACAGCACGATTTTCTGTAGTGTGATCTCCTCACCCGCTGCCCAGTGCTCCAAGGGAAGGGGCTCAGAGCACCGCTGCCATAATTGATGTTTTCAAGGGTGACTGGGAGGCCTAAGGAAACCCTTCTGATCAGTCCAGACTGCGCTGGCTTCTCTCTCTGAACCTTTACAGCACTTGAAACCACATCTAAGCATGTAACTCCTAAGCAGAAGCCAGAAGGGCTAGAAGGAGTCGTGGGGCTCACACAGCTTCCCCCTGTCAACCCCAACCTTCTATCACCCATTCTCACCTCAATATTCCCAAGAATTGTCCTGACTCTCTCTGAACACCTGTGTGTGTGGGGGGGGGGGGACATACTCCCCCTTTTATTTCCACTCACAGCTAATGAGGGGGACCCAGGCCTTCAGGGGAGGGACATCCCCACAATTCTAACCCTTCTTCCATCTGACAACTCTCCCAGGCCAAACAGCTCCTGTTCTTTCTATGTCTCACCCCAAAATGCCTTTGAGTCTTTCAGCTTCTCCCCATTGTCATCAATATTGTCATCAATATTGCTATTACCTGTCTTTCTAACTAAGGTCATCCTAGTGGTATCTCACTGTGATTTTTTAAAGTATATATATATATATATATATATATATATATATATATATATATATATATATATATATATATTCGATTTTAGAGAGGAAGGGAGAGGGAGAGAGAAATAGAAATGAGAGAGAATCATTGATCGGCTACTTTCTGCATGCCCCAACCCAGACATGTGCCCTTGGCTGGAATCGAACCTGGGACCCTTCATTCCTCAGGCTGATGCTCTATCTATTGAGCAAAACCAGCTAGGACTCACTGTGATTTTTATTTGTATTTCTTGTCGGGTCCATGGTGTTGAGCCAGCACCATGCACCAAGAGAGTATCTTTTAAATGTAGTCTCTAAATGTTGGGTGCATGCTTTATATATATCCCATTTGATCAAGCTCATTAATTATATTATCCAAATATTCTTTATTCCTAGTCATTTTAATAACTAATACATTCACATTGTTTAAAAATCAAAATAACAGAAAAATATGTTTCACTCCCACTCATGCCCCTTCCACATACCCATGGTCCAATCCTTATCCTATATAATAAAAGAGTAATATGCAAATTGACCATCACTCTGAGACACAAGATAGCCACCCCCATGTGATCAAAGATGGCTGCCCCCATGTGGACACAAGATGGCCACCACAAGATTGCCTGCCAGGGAGGACAGTTGTGGGTGACCAGGCAGGCAGAGGAGGGCAATTGGGAGAGACCAGGCCTGAAGGGGAGAGCAGATGGGGGTACCAGGCCTGCAGGGAAGGGCAGTTGAGGGGGGAGAGCAGGCCTGCAGGAGAGGGCAGTTGTGGGTAATCAGGCAAGCAGGGAAGGCAGTTGGGGAAAACCAGGTCAGCAGAGAGGGCAGTTAGGGGAGACCAGGACTACAGGTGAGGGCAATTGAGGTAGGACCAGGACTGCAGGGGAGGACAGTTGGGAGGGACCCAGGACTGCAGGGAATGACAGTTGTGGGGGTATCAGGCCATCAGGGGAGGGCAGTTGTGGGCAATCAGGTCAGCAGGGAGGGCAGTTAGGGGTGACTGGGCCAGCAGAGGAGGGCAGTTGGGGAAGACCAGGCCAGCAGGGGAGGGCAGTTAGAGGCAATTGGGTCGGCCTGGGAATAGTTAGGTGTCAATCAGGCTGGCAGGGGAGTGGTTAGGGGGTGTTCAGGCTTCAATCAGGCAGAGGCAGGCAAGCGGTTGGGGGCCAGCAGTCCTGTATTGTGAGAGGGATGTCCAATCACCTGTTTAGGCCTGATCCCATAAGGCCTAAATGGGCAGTTGGACATCCCTCAAGAGGTCCCAGATTGGAGAGGGTGCTGGCTGGGCTGAGGGACACATCTACCCCATTCCCCACCCTGTGCATGAATTCATGCACCAGGCCTCTAGTGGTCAATAATAGTTATTAATCTTTGTATATTCTTTCTGTGTCAATGCAAGAACTCAAAGAAAGGATGTTAATTCTTATTATCTCTCTCTTTCCTGAATAAAAGATAACTACTCATATTGATTTCTTTCTGGCTTTATTCAATTAATGATACATCCTAGATACCTTTTTCCAATAGTACTTCCATCAGGAAGCTTCATTTTTTTCTCTCTCCAAGTTGCCTTTGTGTAGATGCACCACAGTTTACTTAACTAGTTCTCTAAAGAATGACATATGCTATTTCCAGATTTTTGGTACAAATAATACTGCCACAAATATCCTTGTCCACGTCTTATTTTGTACATGGGCAGTGTTTTTTAAAATTAATTTTGGACACACTGCAGTCTTTTTCTGCTCGTCTTTCTATCACCCCAACTTCGTGGAACTCTGGTCCTTATGTCTTCAGACTCTTGTGCATATTTGGTGTGTCTTATACGTTCCATGAAGTCCCTTTCATCCTAGATGATGGAAGAGTCCCTCAGAGTGTTTCTGTATTTATTTATCCAGGCAAATCAAAACCCATTTTTTATTAAGGTTTTTGGCTCGGGAGTTTTCCAGGCTTCTGGGCAGTATAAATTAAAATAGAATCTATGTGAGACACAGACCCGAGCTTTTATTTCTCAGGTAAGAAGTTTTAAATCTAAGCCCAAGTAGAGACAGGCATACTTTCTTATTCTCCTGCTGAGTCAGTGGACAAGTTTTCTCCTAATCTATGCTTTCCCTAAGGCTGCAGCCTCTGAGAATGCCAGCATTAAGCAGGATCCTCATTCTAACTCCCTGCCTAATGCGGCCCAAGGTCTCATGTCTTGC
This sequence comes from Vespertilio murinus, assembly GCA_963924515.1. NCBI lineage: Eukaryota > Metazoa > Chordata > Mammalia > Chiroptera > Vespertilionidae > Vespertilio > Vespertilio murinus. Next base: position 152,685,953 of record OZ004706.1, on the reverse strand, counting down.
TCCCATGTGGGCATGAAAGCCCGAGCACCTGGGTTAATGAGACTGCCACCATTGTGCCCACCACACCTACCTCTACTCCAGTCACCCCACAACTACCCCACCTCCGTCCAAGTGCCAGCAGCTCATCCTCTTTCCACTATGGCTTTCGGTTCCCTCCTCATTGGTGGTACCTGGTGATTTTCCTCTCCTGCCTGTACACTTGGCTATTCATTTACAAGAATTTTTGTTGTTTTATTTAGGCACTTGTGGCAGAAAATTTGATGTTTATCCAGCATTTTCTTACAGTCCTTTTCTCCCTGGGCTTCTCAGAGATTCATATCCACACTGTTGACTATCCATCCACAGACCGCAGTGCCCACTTGGTAAAACAAGTAACCAATCCTTACAAGAGTTGTGGTATTTTAGGCTAGTGGAGGATTTTCCAGATAGTCTAAGGCTTCAGGAGCTAAATTTTGATATATAATGCAGTATTTCTACTCAGGCTAGGATTCTGCACAATCCTTTGCTCTTTCCGTTTTGCTACATTGTCCTTCTATTCTGTTTATAGAATCATAGATTATGGTGTGTGTGTGTGTGTGTGTGTGTGTGTGTGTGTGTGTGTGTTAAATAAAACCACTGGTATCCATTTTGGAAACGGCTAAGATGGTGTCAATAAATAGACTGTCATTTTAATCGCAATATTTTTAGGTGAATTATGAGGTTGAGAGACTTTCACTGACATACTTCAAACTATATTGGTGGGGTGAGTCTAAACAGAAAGGGATAACTCTTTGTGACTCCCCATACAAGTGGCAGTACTTGAGGGATATTCTTAATTCTTGATTTTATTTTACTTTCTTATCACAATTTATCCCCTCCATACTGTCATCCACCTCCACCCACCCTCCTCACTCTCACAATTACCACACTGTTGTCCATGTGCATGAGTTCTCTCTTTTTTTCTTTTTTGCTCAATCCCTCCAACTACCCCCTGCATACCCTACTCCCAGAGCTGTCTGCCTGTTCTCTATTTGTCTCTATTTTTTTTGTTAATTCAGTTTGTTCATTAGATCCTACATATGAATGAAGTCATATGGTATTTGACTTTTTTCTTCTTCTTCTTATTTTACTTAGCATAATGCTCTCCAGGACAATCCATGCTGTTGCAAAGGGTGAAATTTTCTTCTTTTTTACAGTCAAGTAGTATTTCATTGTGTAAATGTACCGTAGCTGTTTTGTCCAGTCATCTACTGATGGACACTTGGGCTTGTTTCCAAATATTGGCTATTGTAAATTAGTGTTTTGAGTCTCTTCAGATAAATTTCCAGAAGTGGAATGGCTGGTTATAAGGCAGTTCTATTTTTTATTTTTTGAGGTGTCTCCATAATGCTTTCCATAGTGGCTGCACCAATCTGCATTCCCACCAAAAGTGCATGAGGGTTCCCCTTTCTCCACATCCTCACCAGTACTTGTTGTTTGTTGATTTATTTTTTTAAATATATTTTATTGATATTTTACAGAGAGGAGGGGAGAGAGATAGAGAGCCAGAAACGTCAACGAGAGAGAAACATCGACCAGCTGCTTCCCGCACACCCCCTACCGGGGATGTGCCCGCAACCAATGTACATGCCCTTGACCGGAATCGAACTCGGGACCCTTCAGTCTGTAGGCCAACGCTCCACCACTGAGCCAAACCGGTTTCGGCTGTTTGTTGATTTATTGATGAGAGTTGATCTGACAGATGTGAGATGATATCTCATTGCATTTCTCTGATAATTAGTGAAATCCAGCATCTTTTCAGATGTCAACTGGCCATCTGTGTATGTCCTCTTTGAAGAAGTGTCTATTCGGGTCCTTTGCCCATTTTTTAATTGGATTATTTTTGGGGTTTTTTGGTGTTGAGTTTTGTAAGTTCTTTATAAATTTTGGATATTAACCCCTTATCAGACATGCCAGTGAATATGTTCTCCTATTCAGTGGGTTGTCTTTTCATTTTGTTGATGATTTTCTTTGATGGGCAAAAACTTTTCAGTTTGATGTAGTTCCATTTTTTTCTTTTGTTTCCTTTGCCTAAGGAGATATACCAGAAAAAAATATTGATATGAGAAATGTCCAAGATTTAACTGCCTATGTTTTCCAGAATTTTTATGGTTTCACATCTTACATTTAAGTCTTTAATCCATTTTGAGTTTATTCTTTTGTGTGGTATAAAAAGGTAGTCTAGTTGTATTTTTTTGCATATATCTGTCCAATTTTCCCAAACCATTTATTGAACAAACTATCTTTACCCTATTGTATGTTGTTTTGCCTCCTGTTAAATATTAATCAATATAAATTTGATTAATTTAATATAAATTTGGTTTATTTCTGGCCTGTCTATGCTGTTCCATTGATCTATGTCTTTCAATGCCAGCACCACGTTGTTTTGATTACTATGGCCATGTAGTATAGTTTGATATTAGGTAGTGTGATTCCTCCAACTTCATTCTTTTTTCTCAAGATTGCTGTTGCTATTTGGGATCTTTTGTGATTCTATATAAATTTTTGGAATATTTGTTCTAGTTCTGTGAAATACACCATTGGTATTGTTTTTGTTAATCCTCACCTGAAGATATTTTTCCATTGATTCTTAAAGAGAGTTGAAAGGAGGAAGAGAGACACAGAGAGAAACATTGATGTGAGAGAAATGCATCAATTGGTTGCTTCCTGCATGTGCACTGACCAGGGCCATGGATTGAGCCTGAAACTGAAAAGCATGCCCTTGATGGGAATTGAACCCAGTACTCTTCAACCGCAGGTCAACACTCTATCCACTAAACCAAACAGGCTAGGGCACACCACTAGTATCTTAATAGGAATTGTGTTGAACCCATAGATTGCTTTGGGTGGTATAGTAGTGACTGAGGTTTGATTAGTATTTCTGCCCTTTTATTTTTATAATTAAGCAGGATGAAACTATTTATAAACAGCAGTTAATTGTCTACAAAATTGTCTGCACTCCTTTGATCTTAGAACATTTTCCCTCTACTTCTTCCCTGATATGTAGGATTTATGTTTATATTCCAGTGATCTACTGATTATGAACTTGAGGGAAGAATCAAGCAATATTTCTGATGCCAAGGAGCGGCACAAAGTTTCACTCTATGTGGAAATATTTTGTTGCCTTGGGCAGATGATTTATGTCACATGATGCTGCAAGGTGACTAGGAGATAGAAGGAGACTTCCTGGGACAAGCATCTCCAGACTGGGGCTGGGGGCCACGTTGACAAGTTGATGTCCCCCATTTCTCCTGAAAATGCATCTGCTGCTGGTCACTGGATGGCATTTTTCTGGTGATGGAAGTGGTAGGGGTGTCAATAAAACTAGAATGGAGTTGCACAATGTTCCATGGCTCTGTAACTTACATAATGAGCCTTGGTCAAAGATTACCCTTCGATTTTGTCTTGGGAATATATAGCTCTATCCCAATATGAAGCAAGCATATAATATCAGAACAGTCTCTCTTTTTTTTTCTCTACAAGACACATGGGGTACCCGGACAAATGGGAGTCCTATCATCAGTCCAAGATTTGTGGTACCTTTTGGAGCTGGAAGCAGACAGAACATCTCCTCTCTTACCTGCTGCCTTCTTTGCAAAGATGCTTCCAGAGTATAAGGCAAAAATAAGATTCTCTAAAGAGAACAGAACTTTCATAACCAGGAGTCAGCAGGGGAAATGCTGAGCTGAGGAACAGAAATTTCCTAAGCCACCAGCAAATAAAAAGAATATGCATCAAAAAGATACTTTGTTCCAGCCGTTCCAGACCTGCTCAAGAGAGATGAATACTGCGCTAACTTATCAGTCAGCACGCCGGTGCAGCTGCTGTACCATCATCATAATTACCTGACACTTAGGAGAACTGACCTGGAATGAGAGTGCAAGAATCGCATAATCTTTTCTGAGTGCACAGCACTTTCTATCTCATTCCTTTAGAGAAGCTGAAAAGCAGGTCACTATAACTTGCATAGGCTGGAAGTAATTTGATTTTGTTAAGTTTCTTACAATATGTAGAATTATAGCATCATAAAATCTCCAGGTTGGAAGAGATCTTAAAGGTTATTTAGTCCATTCAGGGATCTCTTTCACAACATCCTTACCAACTGATTATACTTCAGTGGCCTCAGTGACAGGGCACTTGCCTTTCCTTAAGGAAGGCTAATTAGGACCATCCATTCCCCACTATGAGAAGGCAGAGATTTCCCAGGGAAGGTCACAGCTTTTCAAAAACCCAGTTTTCTATAAGTGCATGCTGTTGTAGCAGGCTCCTCCACTCCCTGATCACTCCACGATTTACCTCTTGGGCATTTCCCAAACCTTCTCCCTTCGTCTCAAATTCTGCCCCACCTCCTCTTCCCACCTCTGTCCAGGCATCCTGTTTCTACCTGAGGAAATGTAGACAAAAGCCATCATCCCTCCTCCCTTCCAAACTCTCTCATTGCTCATCCTTTCCTACCTCTTGTGCTCAATGAAGAAGTGTCTCCCTTCTTGTCCCAAGAGAAATCTTTTCCTGACTGTGCTGGAGGTAGGCTCTATGGCAGGGGTGGGCAAACTTTTTGACTCGAGGGCCACAATGGGTTCTTAAACTGGACCAGAGGGCTGGAACAAAAGCAACCTGACCATGCTGGCACTCTCATCTTGGGCTGCTGGTGAAGGAGCGGAGGGGAGAGCAAGAGAGCCCTCTGCTCTTTTGGCTCTGTGGGCCGGATAGAACAGCCGAATGAGCCGGATCCGGCCCGCGGGCTGTAGTTTGCCCACGGCTGTTCTATGGTGTATCTTAGCCTTTCTTGCCCATTTCAATCCAAAAATTTATTGCCAAGTGTTATATCCATATTTTTTTCTCATTCACAGATGCATAGGAGTTGCTCAGATAGTTCCTGGATTTCTGTCGGAAGGAATTGTCCCATGTGTAGCTATAGACTTGATGAACCCCTGGAGGTGAGTTCAGAAGCCTCCCAAGCATCCATCTTTGACTGGAACCCTGAACTTCCCTCTTGCTGGAAACCTCAATCACTGTAAGAAACAGCCAGAACTGATTTTCTTCATTTGTATGGAAGAATTCATTTATTAAATGTCCTATTTTCCTTATGTAAACTCTAGGTGAAGAATAATTTTGTAATTTAGTGCCAGCAAAAGTAGTGTCCCTCCTAAGAAAATACGTTTGCATCATTTATATTTTATATGTGGTCCATGTTTTACTTTTTATCCTCGCTGCCAAAAAGCTTAGAACCAAACCATATGGCCCATTTTAATACTAATACTTACAAAGGCACACAATTCATAAAGGAAGAAGTAAAATTGCCTTTGTTTGCAGGTAATATGATTTCATATTTGGAAAATCCTAAAGATGCCACCAAAAAAATTGTTATAACTAATCAATAAATTCAGTAAAATGTCAGGATACAAAGCCAACATACAGAAAACCAGTTGCATTTCTGTACACTAACAATGAAACATCTAAAAAATGTAAAGAAAAACATTCATGTATAGTAACATCAAAAACAATAAAATACTTAGGAATAAACTTGACCGAAGAAGTGAAAGATCTGTATGATGAAAACTACAAGAATTTGATGAAAGAATTTTAAAGACACAAACAAATGGAAAAACATTTCATGTTCATGGGTCAAAAGAATTAATATTGCTAAAATGTCCATACTACCTAAAACCATCTCTAGATTTAATGGAGTACCCATTAAAATTCCAACAGCATTTTTCATAGAAATAAAAAAAGATAATCTTAAAATTTGCATGGAATCACAAAGACCCTCAAATAGCCAAAATAATCCTGACAAATAACAAAGCTGGAGGCACACACTTCCTGATTTCAAACTAGACTCTAAAGCTTAGTAATCAAAACAGTATAGTACTGGCATAAAAATAGACACAGGGACCCATGGAAATGAATGTGAAGCCAGAGATAAATCCTCACATGTGCAGTCAACTAATATTTGACAGGGAAGCAAAGCCCACTCAGCTGGGGAAGAAAAGTCTCTTCAATAAATGGTGTTGGATAAACTGATTTACCACATGCAGAAGAATTAAACTGAAATCCTCTCTTACAAAAATTAATCTAAAATGGGTTGAAGACTTAAACATAAGAATTGAAACCATAAAATACCTAGAAGAAAAATAGAGAAAAAGTCCTTTGGCATTGGTCTTGGCAATAAATTTTTGGATATGACACCAAAAGCATAAACAAGAAAAGCAAAAGTTAGTAAGAGGCACTACATCAAATGAAAACTCTTGTGCACAGCAAAAGAAACAATCAATAAAATGAATAGGCAGCATACCAAATGGGAGAAAATATTTGCATATTATGTTTCTGCTGAGGGTTAATATCCAAAAAATATAAAGAATTCATACAACTTAATAGCAAAACAAAACAAAACAAACAAACAAAAAACCCCTCAAACAATCCAAATAAATATATTTAAATAATGTGATCCATTTGGAATTTATTTAGATATAAGATATGAAGTATGAATCCAACTTAATTTTTTCCAGAAAGCTAGCATTTGTACCAACTCTATTTATTAAATAATTTGTGTTTTTATCACTCATTTGAAATCCTTTAAGGTGCTGCTGTAGTGGGTTGTGTGTGTGTGTGTTTGGGGGGAGCTAATATTTCACCTATTTCATTCATATTTTCAAAATGACTAGCATAGAGTGGAGCAAGGTAATATATCAATAATATCCTCTCCACTTTCTCTATGTTTGAGGATATTAACCTTCTTATCAAGAAATTAATAAGTAAACAAATATGTTCAAGATTAATGATATTTAAATTTGAAAAAATGATGAAATTAGTAAACCAAAGAGCGTTGCTTTTGGAGGAAAGGGATGAACCATTAGTCAATAGAATCAACCACTAACCTTTTTACTGTCTTCATGGTTTCCCCTTTCCAGAATGTCATATAGTTGGAATCATACAGTGTGCAGCCATTTTTAAACTGGCTTCTTCCACTTAACAACATGCATTTAACACTCATCCATGTCTTTTAATGACTTGGTGGCATATTGCTTTTGAGCACAGAGTAATATTCTATTGCACAGATGCACCAGCTTATTTATCCATTCACCTACAGAAGGACGTCTTGGTTGCTTCCAAGTTTTGGGCAATTATGAATAAAGCTGCTATAGACACTTGTTTGCAGATGTGTGGACGTCTCTGTCATATTGGACTGCTGCAACAAAATACCATAGACTGGGTGGTTTAAACAAGACATTTCTTACAGTTCTGGAGGCTAGAAGCCAGAATGAGGGTGCCGAATTCTGGCACGAGCCCTCTTCTGGGCCATAGACAGCCACCTTCTTGCTGAATCCTCACATGGTGTGGGGCAGAGGGGCTGGAGGACTCTTCTTATAAGGGTTCTAAATCCCATCATGAGGACCCCAACATTATGACCACATCTAAACCATATTATCTCCCAAAGGCCCCATCTCTACATATCATAACATTGGGGATTAGGGCTTCAATATACGGATTTTTGACGGGACACAAACATTCAGTCCTTAACCGTAGATGTATGTCTTCATCTTATTTGGATAAATACCAAGGAGTGTGATGCTGGTAAGAGTATGTTACTTTTGTTAAAAAATAAAATAAAATAAAATGCCAAGCTGTCTTCTGAAGTGGCTGAACCAGTTTGCATTCCCACCAGCACTGAATGAGAGTTCCTGTTACTCCATATCCTAACAGCACATGGTGGTGTCAGCATTCTGGAGTTTGGCCATTCACACAGGTGTGTAGTAGCATCTTATTGTTGTTTAATTTGCATTTCCATAATGGCTATGATGTGGAGCATCTTTTATATGCTTATTTCCCATCTGCCTGTCTATATATATATATATATATATATATATATATATATATATATATAATTTTAAAAATATATATTTTAAATATATATTTAAAGTATATATTTTATTGATTTTTCACAGAGAGGAAGGGAGAGGGATAGAGAGTTAGAAACATCAATGAGAGAGAAACATCCATCAGCTGCCTCTTGCACACCCCCCACTGGAGATGTGCTTGCAACCAAGGCACATGCCTTTGACCGGAATTGAACCTGAGACCCCCAGTCCGCAGACCAACGCTCTATCCACTGAGCCAAAACAGCTAGGGCCGCCTGTCCCTTTTAGTGAGATGTCTATTTAGATCTTTTGCTCATTTAAAAAAATATATATTTTATTGATTTTTTTTTTTTTACAGAGAGGAAGGGAGAAGGATAGAGAGTTAGAAACATCGACCAGCTGCCTCCTGCACACCCGCTACCAGGGATGTGCTCACAACCAAGGTACATGCCCTTGACCAGAATCGAACCTGGGACTTTTGAGTCTGAAGACCGATGCTCTATCCACTGAGCCAAACCGGTTTTGGCTCTTTTGCTCATTTTTAAATCAGGGGGCTTGTTTTCTTGTCATTGAATTAGAGCTCTTTGTCTATGTTTAATAGCAGTTCTTTATCAGATATATGTTTTTTGCAAATATTTTCCCAGTCTACGGCTTGTCTCCTTATTGTCTTAACAGTGCCTTTCACAGAGTGGAATTTTCTGACTCACAGACTTGTACACTCAGAGCCTCCAGCAAGTCATCGATTTGCTGAAACAGATTTTTCTACCCTGGCACTGGTTCAGATTTTCTTCCTGGTCCTGGTTCCCATGGAGGATTCTGTGTGTGGATGTTGCTCTGGTAAGTTGTGATTCTCTGTATCCACCTGTCTCTCCGCCTCTGGGACAGCGGTTTGCCCTGTGGCCTCTCTTCTCTGACGAAGAACCACTGATTGTTCAGTTTGCTCAGCTTTTTTTCCTTGTTGCTGGGATGGAGAGGCAACTTCCAAGCTCCGTTGATGCAGGACCTGAAACCAGAACAAAAAATTTGGTTTTGTTTGTTTTTAAAACTTTAAATAATAGGGATTTTTTTTGTCTTCTAGTTTTACCAATTTTTATTTGTATTGCATCGAGATAAAATACAGTAGTTCTACTTGAGCTCGCCTTTGTGGAACGCAGTCATACTTTGGGTTGGTTTCTGTTACAGCACAGGCAGGAGGAGGGCCTGGGACAAGGTGGGTGGAAAATGTAAGGACCGCTCTGGGAATAGCAGCCATTCTCTTCTATTTAGCGCTGGAGCAGGCTGTGCCAGCTCTGAGCTTTGTTTGCCCCGAAGCCTTTCTCCTCTTTTCTTCTGCTCACAGAAGAAACTAGAGCCCATTTCCCCGTGGATAACTCCGTTCCCCAACAACGAGGGTGTGCATGTGATCCAGGCCTAGCCAATCCAAATACACTCTTTAGGGCAGGGGTGGGCAAACTTTTTGACTAAAGGGCCACAATGGGTTCTTAAACTGGACCGGAGAGCCGGAACAAAAGCAACCTGACCATGTTGGCACTCTCATCTTGGGCTGCTGGTGAAGGAGCGGAGGGGAGAGCAAGAGAACCCTCCTCTCTTTCAGCTCCGTGGGCCGGATAGAACAGCCGAACGGGCCGTAGTTTGCCTACGGCTGGTTTAGGGTAATAGTGATCCATTTAAAAATGAGCGCATGACTTTAAGGAGCCATATTACTGATATTGCACTTGAACCCTTGAAGCCAAGCCTTAAACCACTTGCAACCTTTAGAACTTTCTAGTTAAGGTAAGTCCATAAATACCACCCTATCTGTGTAGATTTGGTTTTCTGTCACTTGACTAACACAGGTACGCAGGTGCCTTGGTTGGGATGTGGAGGAGAAAAGGGACGGAAAATGTAGGTTGGGTTACATCTCATGGCAAGCTCATGGCCAGCTTGTGCCTAACACATGGACCGGCAAGCAGCAGGCTCTCCGTCAAGCTGACCTGAACTCACACCTGTCAGGAACGCAGAATTTCAGAGGCTTTCTTCATTCATTCAGGGAAAGTGGGCGCTTGCCTGGGCAACCTGGCCAGGACCCCTCCTGCCACTCTGGGCTGTGAAACATATTGTTGCTTAACCTAGGGAGCCGGCTCAGCAGAGCAGCCAGGAAACAGGAGGGCTGGCTGAGCACCCCCAGACAAACATCCATCTCCCCATCCTCACTGTGTCCTGGGATACGGCTGGCCGTGCACCTCAGAATCCAGCACCCCCAATCCCAGCAGCTGGCTCTCCTTTTGGGACTTCTCTGAGGGTGTACGACAACTTAAAACAATTCTTTGTAGGGACACGGAAGGGATTGCAGGTAATTAAATGACAGGGCCCTCGGAAAGCATCCAGCTGAGGAAATAAGTGAATTTGCTGGAGCTGCTATAACACAATGCCCCAGGTGGCTTACAAAGGAAATTTACTTTCAGTTCTAGAGGTTGGAGTTCAAAGGTCAAGGGTCAGCAGAATCGGCTTGCAGAGGGCCACCTTCTCGCTCTTTCCACACGGGGCCTTTCCTCCATGCACTGCACCCGTGGTGTCCTGGTGCTTCTAAATGTTCTCCTTTCATAAGGACGCCCATCACATTGTATCAGGATTCACCCTAACAGCCTCAGTTTAATTTAATCGCCTATTTGAAGGTCCTGTCTCCAAATATAGTTACAAACTCAGGTACTGGGGGTTGAGACTTTGACATATGGATTTCGGGGGGACACAGTTCAGCCCATAGCAGGAAGGGTGAGCATCTCCCTTCTCCCCTTTACAGCTTTCTCTCTCTCTCTCTCTCTCTCTCTCTCTCTCTCTCTCTCTCTCTCTCTCTCCCCATCTTGCTGACTGAGGTTTCTGACCTCCCCGGATAGACACGTTGGGAGAGAGGAGGCAGGAGAATCGTTCTCACTCACCTGCTCCTGCGGTGGTTTGCTTTGCAGCCTTTCAGAGCCCACCTCCGCCAGTCGTTGCAGGTTGTTCCGTACAGGTCCCTCTCTGGGCGAATCGTCACCACCCAGCTCATCAATGCCCCTCCCGTTGCAGGCACCAGGAATCTGCAAGGCCTCCAACTCCTTCCTGCTGAAGTCAGTTCAATCCAGACACGCCTGACCTTGAGTAAGTAGAGTATGCTTCTTCGGGCACACACACACTCGAGGTGGTGACAGGTGAGTCTGCAGGCACAGCAGGGCCAGGGCTCAGAGAGGAAGCAGCACAGGGGAAATCTGCGTGTAGGTGAGAGCTAAGCACAGATGGCGGTGGTTGCAGGTTGTACATGGAGGTAGGCCCAGGGGCATCTGAGAGCAGGCGGCAAAGGGCACGGATATAGGCAGCTAACGGCGCTACAGGTGCCACTCTGGCATTCACGACTGCGTACGCATCAGCAGGACAGAGCTGTTTTGCAGAGAAACTTCCCTTCCCTTCAAACCAGGAGGCATGAGTACTGAGCCTGTGAGCTTCATAACGACAGCTAACATTTAGTGAGTGCATATTAGCTGCTAGGCTCTGTATCAAGCACTTTACAGGCAGGCACCACCTCATTTAATCTCCCAATTCTGAGGAGTGTTTCCTCTTATTATCCCCCATTTTACCGATGAGAAAACTGAAGCACAGAGAGGTGATGTCATGTGTCCTGGGTCACACAGCTAAGAGGCACTGGAGTGGCAATTAAACCTGGGCAGTTTGCTTCCAGAGCTCACGTGACCAAATACTGTACTCCATTCCACCCCTCCAAGAGGCTGTTCAAGGGAGACAGTCGCTCAGCACTTCAGGTTTGCGGCCACATGCAGGAGGAGCTGCGGGGAGGAGACCATGGAGGGAGGGAGCGCTGTCTCCATCACCTTCTCTCACAGGAGCTCTGGGCTGGGACTTGGCCTCCTCTCTTCCGCTTCCTGTAACAATTGGGTGAGTGGTTGGGAGAGACTGCCCCGGACATACTGGTTTCCTTCCACAGCCAGCACCAACTGGGTCGCCCACAGATCTTGGCTCAGCTGAAACGTGAGTTTAATTTACCAGCACTATGCAATACCTTAGACAAGTCACTCTCCTCTCTGGAGCTGTTTGACTTAACAAACATAATGAATCCCACCCACTGACCTCGATGTTCTCCCCCTTTCCCTCCAAACCAGGAGTTCTCAATCCCAGCTGTTCATTAAAGCCATCTGAGGCCCTTGAAAAATGTCCATGCCACCCTCGCTGGTTTGGCTCAGTGGATAAGAGTGTCGGCCTGCAGACTGAAGGGTCCCGGCTTCAATTCCAGTCAAGGACACATGCCTGCGTTGTGGGCTCGATCCCCCATAGGGGACATGAGGAGGCAGCTGATCAATGATTCTCTCTCATCACTGGTGTTTCTCTCTCTCTCTCCCTCTCCTTTCCTCTCTGAAATCAATAAAAAAATATTTTTTAAAAATAAATAAAATAGCTAAACCCAGTCTGGCTCAGTGGATAGGGTGTCAGTCTGCAGACTGAAAGGTCCCAGGTTCGATTCCGGTCAAGGGCATGTACATTGGTTTCGGACACATCCTCAGTAGAGGGTGTACAGGAGGCAACTGATGGATGTTTCTCTCTCATGGATGTTTTCAACTCTCTATTCCTCTCCCTTTCTCTCTGTAAAAAAAAAAAAAAATCAATACAATATATATTTTTAAATAAATAAATAAAATAAAAAATGTCCATGACTGGGCTCTCAAATCAACTCCATCAAAATGGAGCGTGGGCATCAGGTGAGCCTACTGCAGAATCAGGTTGAGGACTGCTGCTCCTACCGCCCCAATATATTTCCACTCAAAGCCATGAACCAGCATCATTTATTTCTCTCCTCAAGCAAGACAAATCAGAGGCACTTTATTGTGAATGATTGTAGAAGCAATTACTTTTTCCCAAGGCCATTTTCCCCCAGACCAACCCTAGAAGAGATGTTCATGGTTGGACAGGCAGATCCTCAGGCCCCTGGGTGGTCTGTCAGGCTGGGAGGGGGCGTGGCACACACTCCAGGGAAATGTCATAGTGATAGGGCCCATTCATCTCAGCTGAACAGCACGTCAGCAGAGCCCCCGGCCCTCCAGGAACACGAGCAAAACCCTCATCAGTCAAGGGGACCAGGCGGGGATTGAGCTCCGCGCTCGGCTACAGTATTTCCAGAATTTATAAATTCAACGGGATGAGTTTGTCCTGTGAAGTGTTGGCAGCCGGCAGATTGGAGCCTCTCGCGGAGCCCATTTCTCATAAGGAATGGAAAATGAGAAAATTTTGCTCAGCAGAAACAGAGGGAGTGACAAGGAGCCACGATTTAAGTTCTGGGCTCTCTCCAGCCTAGAGACAAGCTTTCCAGACACCGACACCTGCTTGTCAGGTACAGGGACAAGGGTGAAATAATAGGGTCCTAGAGCTACCGATCAAGAGAATGGGACTTGAAGGCCAGCACTGCCCTTACCCTCACTCCCTGCAGGGCTGGGCTGGCCTCCCCATCTCGCTGGCCTCTGTTCTCCTGCTCTCTGCAGTGAGCAAGCACATCAGACCCATGAGCGCTGAGACTCCTCCAACTCAAAGCCCTGGGATTTCTTCCTTCCCCTGGAAGGAAGCACTCATTCTGGAACAACCAGCGAGCTCCATGGACAGTTTTATTCTTGAGAGGCTGACCCTATGAAACTCGATCTCTTTATTGCTGGAAGGAAGGGGTAGGGCCCCTCCCCAGTAGGATGGGTTCTGGGCCGCAGGTGGAGGGGAAGATTCTGAGGGTCTAGCTAGACCTCTGTTCTTAACCCAGCATCCTCATGAGCACCAGGTCTAGCAAACTCCCACTCCCAACATTTTAAAGTTCCACATTCAAAGACACAAAAGACTTGAAGATTTTTTAAAATTAAGCAACAATCAAAATGTAACCATAACCATTAATAAGGAATGTGGCACTTTTTAATTCTGCGGTAGTTTTGGATGTACAGAATTGTAGAGATGGTACAGAGAGTTCCTCTATGCCCATCACAGTTTCCCTCGGGTCCACATCTCACATAACGAGGGGACATTGATCACAACTAAGAAGTTAACGTCAGGGCACGCTGTTGCTAAATTATGAACTATATTTGGATTTCCCCAACGTTCTGCTTCTTTACACCAGTGTTCACGTCATTATGTCTCCTCCGTGCCCTCACCATCTGTGCCAGTTTTTCAGTGCCTGCTGTTCTACATCAAGGCTTCTCAGCCCTGCCTGTCCACCACAATCACTGGGAAGCCTTTGACAGGCACCACGGCCAGAGCCACACACCAATTACATCAGAGGCGCTGGGAGCAAACAGGACTAGCGTCATGCTCTCTTGGGGCTCCAGGAGACTCTGTGTGCAGCAGCCAGAGTGGAGATACGGATACTGCTCTTAAAATATTGGACTTCCTACTTGTCCAGCCGAAGTTCTTGGTGAAGGCAAAAGATTTTTCCTAAATTAATTTTTTAAAATATATTTTTATTGATTTCAGAGAGGAAGGGAGAGGGAGAGAGATAGAAACATCAATGACAAGAGAGAATCATTGGTCAACTGCCTCCTACACACCCCCCGACTGACAATCGAGCCAGCAACCTGGGCATGTGCCCTGACTGGGAATAATACCATGACCTCCTGGTTCATAGGTTGACATTCAACCACTGAGCCACGCCGGCCGGGCCCAAATTAATTTTTAATGACACATGAATATTTAAATACAGTTTTTGCATAGTGCTTCCTAGTGGTTTATAACTACCTAATCAAATCAGAACATTACAGATAAAGGTTAAATTCCTTTTTGTTATCCCTCAATTATATTCTTTTCTTTTTCTCCAGAAACACAGACACACACCCTTAACACTCTGGCTTCTACCATTACAGACTTTTTTCTCTGATTTTTCATTGAAACATTAGGAAATGAAATGGTATTGTGTTTCCATTTCACTCCCTTCCTCTCTGAAATGGCTTATGTTTCTAAATGGTACCATATCATATGTAACATTCTGCAATGTGTTTTTTCACTTGATGTGTCTTAAAGATTTGGCCACATAGTGACATATAAGTCTAGCTCATCCATTTCAATAGCTTCCTAATAGTTCATGGTACTTATTTATGGGCATTTGGCCAGTCTTTGCTCCAGCAACACCTGCTGCCATGTGCAGCCTTTGGAATGTCACAGAAAGCTCCTTATAGTATAGCATTTATGTAACCGAATGCAGCACCGTCTGTCGCCTGTTTCTGTGCAAAAGAATGAATGTCTAGAAGTAGAAGTGCTCGACCTCAAAGGGTGTGGAGTCTGCATGCTTTGTTTTAGTTGACCATATCTTATTCTCATTCTAACCAGCTTTCCCAATTGATTCTCAATGTAACCTCCCAGAAACAGATGTGAGAGTACCACTTCCCCATCTTTGCCAACAAAGAGGTGACAAATGTTATTTCGTTCTTTTAATTTACACTCTGTGGCTATTTTAATAGAACTATAAAGCAACAGAGTTGAAAGAGATCTCAGTGATCATATAGTCCAACCCCTCTGTTTAAAGAAAGTTTAATTGTATTTATATATTTACTTACATGGACACATCATCATGGCAAAAATCTAAGGTAAATGACAATATATTGAATAAACAATGGAAGTCCTCCTTTGCATCCTTCTCTGATTCCCTTACTGAGAGAGAAACTAACGTTGAGAGTTGGTATGCTATGATGGCTCATTTACTACATACAAAATATAGCAGTGATAATGGTGGTTCACATAAAAGAGAGCTCTGTGTGTTTTCCTGTAGTTATTTGCCAGAAGCCAATCATTGTTTTAATAACAGAGAGCTGTGGACAGGGGATTCGGAGGGCTGGTCAACCTTAATTGCTCTAAAGGGTGACAGCTAATTGCTAGATATTGTTATTTGAAGCAGCCCCCACCCATTAGTCCTAAATTCACTGATTGGCTTTTATTGGAGTTTCCTGCCTAGGGCGTATGGGTGTATCCTATCTTTTAATCTTAATAAAAGGGATGGAAAAGCCAGAGTGAGTAGTCATCCTCCCACTAGAGTTGGACTACCACCTGACCCCATTTCCCAAATTAAATCTTTTCAAAGTCTCTTTTTCATTTGTGTGCGGCCTTCTCCAGAACCCAAACCCTGAATCGGAACCCTGAATTGCACGGGACGTGAAAGGGGCTTCGAAGCCCCAGCTATTATTTTCTCATAACAACATGTCTTAGAAACCTTTCCATGTAAGACACAGAGATCTACTCCATTTTTTTTTAACTGCTGCATAACATTCTATAGTATGAGTGTAGTAATTATTTATTATGTGTAACAAATTACCACCACCACCCAATTTAGCAGCTTAAAACAAGAAGCATTTATCATCACAGTTTCTGAGGTCAGGGACCTGGGAACAGTCTACCTGGTGGCTCTGGATCAGGGTCTCTCATGAGGGTTCAGTTGGGCTGTGGGCCGGGGCTGCTGTCACCTGAAGACTTGACTGGTGCAAACAAGACTGACGTATAAGATACACGGCTGTTGGCAGGAGGACTCAGTTCTTCTCTATGGCACCTGCTCACAAGGCGGCTTCCCCAGTGATGACAGAGAGAGAACCCAAGGTGGAAACTGCTATCTTTTTATAAGCTAAGCTCAAGGGTGGCATGCCATTATTCTGCCTTGTGCTATTGGCTATCTCTAGTCTTCCTGGCTGGCCCATTTCAGTTATCCATAGAGACAACCCTGGTTCCATGCAGGAAAGGCCCACACCTGAGGCAATGCCAGGAACCAGGGATCATTGAGGACCGACTTGGAGGCCAACTACCTCATGGAATTACCATGGGTCATCACAAGTGGTCTTCAGGGTTTCAGCTCACATGCAGCCCTGCCACGAACACGCTTGGACATGCTTCCCGATGCACATGTACTTCTTGCCTAGTCCTAGCAAGTGAGGTTGCTGTGATTCCTTCATTTTCAAATGAGGAAATTGAAACCAGAGAAAAGTGACTTCTCCAAGGTGACACTGCTGAGCACCTGCAATCACCAGGATTACAACTTCAGTCACCTGACGTTCAGTTCAATTCATTTCCAGAACATTCTGTGGGCAAGGCAAGTACGGACTGGGATTTAAACAAATAACCTGAGATAAGGCCTGGCTGGTAGTTGGCAACAATCAGTTCCCAGAATCAACAAAACATGTAACAGTTAATCTTGCTTCGGAGGTGCTAAACATACATCACTGCACCCAAAGGCCGGAATTGGCCAATGCATGGCGCCTAATGTGCTGGGATCAAGAAGAAGCCGGTGGAGACAGGAATCTTCATTCCCAGGCCATGATGAGCAGAGGCACTGAGGTCAGACTGCCCTGGGTTTGAATCTGGCTCTGCCTGTATGACTGTGTGTGAGCCACATAATTCCTGCTCCTGATTCCTCATCCGTAAAATGAGAATGCACAGATTACCTGGTGCACAGGGATGGTCTGAGGATCGCACGTGAAGATGTATGTGATGCACCAGCTCAGGGTCTGGCCGACTCCTTAAATGGGGCTCTGATTCTCTGTTCTTCCTGCTGACCCACTTCAGTTATCCATCAAGCTCCCTGGATGAATGAATGCCATTCTCTGCCTCCTGCAGGCACCCCAATGGGGGATCAAACCTGCAATCTGGGTATGTGCCATGACAGGGAATTGAACCCACAACATTTTAGTGCAGCAGACGACACTCTAACCAAACTGAGCCACACTGGCCAGGGCTGAGCCCATTTTCTAAAAAAATATATGGTGCCTGTGGAGCCCATTTTATTTCATTTTCCACCTCTGCTGTTTACATGGACCATTATTTGTGACCTGTGTTTCTGTTGCAAACTGTCCAGAGTTTGGGTGAATGGGGCAAAGTGTGGGTGTGAAGCAAGTGTGGGGCCCATGAGGGCTGCCTCTCCAGCCCAGAGCACAGCACTCTTTCTCCCCGTTGTGGTGTGCTAGTGGTCTGTGCCACAGTCCCTGCAGGCACGCTGGATCCTCACCATCATGGCTCTAGCTCCAGCATGATGCCCAGCACTTCAGGAGTGTCTGGGAAGGAAGGAAGAGAGGGAGGGAGGAAAGAAAGGAGGGAGAGAGGAAAGGAGGGATGGAAGGAGGCTGGGAGGGAGGAAGGGAGGGAGGGATGAAATGAGTCAGGGAGGAAGGGAGGAGATTAATTAAACTCAATCAAGTGAAATTGGGTTCATTACAAAGGACATTTTGGGGACATCAGATTATTGTCTGGATTCTAACTTAAAATGTGAAGAGAATTGGCGGGGGATGAGGAACAACTGAGTTGGGACACCCAGCAAAAGGGATGGGAGGAGGGAAGAGGGTAGGTGTGGAGTTCGTTTTCTAGGTGGGGAGTTCAGGGAGCCCTGGGAACCTCCAGCGTAAACATCAGGTGAGCATGACAGAGACCCATAGCCTTTCACAAGCTGATTAGCACACGGGCTTTTGTCCACAGGCCACGGGACTTCCTTGAGCTCCAGGAAAGTATTTCTGGGATCCCGACAATTCTTCTGAACTTCACATGAGGATTCTGTCCAGAGCCAGACAAGGACAGATTTATAAGGGGGAAGCTACAGGTGCCCTGAGCAAGGGATGCCAAAGACCGGAGCCAGAAAGTACATGCAGGATCCTGAAAGGTCAAAAGGCACCCCCACAGGGAACACTTGAGTTTGGCCTCCCCACTCTGTCCCCTGGCCCTAGCACCGCCTCTACTGCCCTGAGGAAGACTGGACCTCAGTGTCAAAGACCCATTTCCTCCTCCACTTGGGAAGCCGCAGGGAGCCCAGGCAGGCCCAGCAGCTGCCTGCTGCTCCAGGGGGCGGGGGGGGGGGGGGGGGGCACACCCTTGGAGGGACCTGGGAAGGAAGGGCAGGGCTCCACCATGCAGTGCTGGGGACCCCCATGGCCATGATGCCACTCCCAGCAAGGCTCCGGCAGGGCACAGCAGGCACTAATAGTGGTGGCAGTTAGAGTAAGGACGGTGGGCCAGGTGCAGAAGGTCGCCAGGGCAGAAAGCCCAGGAGCCTAACAAGGGGCAAAACAAAAAACAAGGACCTCTCCCAGGGTAACCTTTCCTCCCCTGGCGTGTGGCTGGTCTCACCTGGTTTAGACCTAGTGACTCTTTAAATTTTATTTGTATTTATTTTTATTGATTTCAGAAAGGAAGGGAGAGGGAGAGACAAAGCGGGGCTGGGAAGGGAAGGGGAGAGTGACGCGGCCCTCGCCCCATCCTCGGAGGGGGCCTTGGCTGATTGTATCTAACGATCAGTCACTTTATTGCTGATCCAGAAAGCGCTGTGATACTGACCTTCGAGGGTCAGAGAGGTGAGGTCAGGGCGCGGTGCAGCAGACACCGGCAGTGGCAGCCACAGTGGAGTTCCCAGTGTTTTCATGGGTGCGGGCATGGGAACGTGGCTTCCTGGGCTTTATGGTCTAAAAGGAACAGGGGCAAGACTGAAAACCCTGCGTTTTACATACACTTCTTCCCACTTCACAAGAGTTCTTGTTCTTGCCATGTTGGCGTCCTCAGACAGGGCTGCTGGCCTGGCGCGCAGGAAGGCAGCAGCGAGTCCCCACGGTCACCAAAGACAGCTTATTCCCATGAGCTCACTGAAACCAGGCTGCGAGGAGCTCAGAGTGTGTGTCCCATGCAAACCACGCCCTAAATAGCACCGAGATTCAGCGGGAGGACGTCTATTAAGTCGTCCACACACCACTGAGATCCTAAGAGCTCCAGGGACCTAGCACCATGCTGCCTGAGCAGACACTTTGGATTCTGCTCGGTCAGTGGGCAGTGGGGAGGTGAGCTAACCCCGTCCCCAGCGTGCCTCCGCTCACACCTGCCGAGGCCCTGGGGGGCCGGGTCCTCATTTGGGTAAAAAAATAGAGCTGGCCAAAACCGGTTTGGCTCAGTGGTAGAGAATCGGTCTGCGGACTGAAAGGTCCCGGGTTCGATTCCGGTCAAGGGCATGTACCTTGGTTGTTGGTTGCGGGCACATCCCCAGTAAGGGGTGTGCATGAGGCAGCTGGTGGATGTTTCTCTCTCATCGATGTTTCTAGCTCTCTATCTCTCTCCCTTCCTCTCTGTAAAATATCAATAAAATATATTTTTTTTAAAAAATAGAGCTGGCCCCTATACCTCAAGGCTCCCAGTCTAGGGCAGAACTTAGGACAGGTGCCAAAACCTACACCCAGGACCCAAAGTGGTCTCAGTAGGAGAGGGGTGTGCAGAGTGCAAAGGGGGGTTCTGAGGTGCGGGGGAGAGAGGGGTGACAGCTAAATGGGGTGGAAGCAGGGAACTGAAGAAAGAGGGCACAGGGGGACTTGGAGGAGGGGCTGGACGTCGAAAGGCAGGGGCGTGAGGGCTTCCAGGCAGGGATCACCGTGAGCAAAGGTGTGGTGGGCTCGTTCACCCGGCACGGAAGGGCGGGGCAAGGCAGGTGCGGGGCCAGGGCAACGCCCTGAGCTGGGTGAGCAGGCCTCGGTAAGGAGCCACACAGTGATGGGTTTGGGGGGATAAAGGCCAAGAGGCTCCCAGGACACCCCATGCTCCCGAAGCCTGGACGCTTGGGGAGGACAGCAAGCGGAACTCCTCTGGACACACTCTCCTCTTCCAACGCCGCCGGCTCCTCCCCAGGCTCCCTCCTCCCCAGGCCGTGGGCCCAGGCTGGTCCGGCTGGCAGCACCGGCCCCTGTGGGGGGAGTGGAGGTGGGCCCGGGAGACAGACTCTCCACCCAGCACCGAGGAGAGGAAGGGAGAGTGTCCAGCGACTTCTTGGACAGCCTTCCTGCTTGGGCCGCAGAGAAGCCTCGGGGAGAGAGGACCCCTCCTGTCCTGGGGAAATCTTCCGGTCAGTGAGTTCGTGCCACCAAGGCAGTCAGACACCCGCGCACAAGCCCACGCTGCAACCCCGCGTTCCTGGCGGGGCTCTGGAGCTGAAGTGGCGTTCCTGGCGGGGCTCTAGAGCTGAAGTGGTGTCTGCCGTGATGTGCTTTCCCAGGCCAGCCCTCTGCCGCTTCGTTCACCTGCATAGCGCGTGGGAGCAGCTGAAGGAGGTCTCCTTAAAGAAAAAAAGAAAAAGAAAAGAAAGAATGCCAAAGGCCGGCCCAGCTGTGACAACTGTGGCTTGTAGGTAATAGTTGCTCCTTCCTGTTCCATGGACTCTTTGAGAACACTATGGCTACTCAGAATAAAGACTACACGTCCCAGCATTTCTTGGAGAAGACATGGCCATGTAACTAAGATCTAGTCAATAGCCAAAACCGGTTTGGCTCAGTGGTAGAGCGTCAGTCTGCGGACTGAGGGGTCCCAGGTTCGATTCCGGTCAAGGGCATGTACATTGGTTGCGGGCACATCCCCGGTGGGGGGTGTGCAGGAGGCAGCTGGTCGGTGTTTCTCTCTCATCGACGTTTCTAGCTCTCTATCTCTCTCCCTTCCTCTCTGTAAAATATCAATAAAATATATTTTTTAAAAAAGATCTAGTCAATACATAAATACCACTTCAGGGACATTTTCTTAGAGGGAGGGAACATGCCTTTCTCCTTCCCTTTTTTCTCTTTCCTGGTCTCTGGAATATGATGCAATGGCTGGAACTGGAGCAGCCATTCTGGACCACGAGGAATCTCGGGACTGAAGCTGTATATAGAAAAGCAGCAAGACAGGACCCTGTGGGCCTTGGCCCCATGGAGCTGGCATGCTGGCCCTAGGTTACCTCTGGATATTTCTATGGAAGGAAACAGCCTTGAATGTTGTTTAAGCCAGTTGCTGATTTGGATTTCTCTGGTACTAACAGTCCAACTTCATACTAAATATTGCACCATTTTTCCGAGGTGTAAAATCCTGCCTCCTCCAAGAAACATGCCCAGAGTTCCCCGGTCAGAACTGCCCCTCCCCCTCCCACACCACCGTTAGGAAACACGGGCCATGCGTGTAGGAAAGCACGCATAGTGTGCTGCTGCCTGCACAGCCCTCGCACGCACGTTATTTTATTCATTTCATGTTTCGTGCCCAACAGCCCTCGGTAGGTATTATCGCCAGCATCCCACAGGTAAGGAAGCGGCGGCTCAGAGGCCTAAATGGTTTCTGGTTTGGCAACACTCTTCAGCTTTAATACCAATGCCCGCGTCCACCTCCCCACCCTCCTGTGAGCGTCTCAGGGACCCAGCAGCGGCTGATTCAACTCTGATTCCTTCCCAGGCTCAGGGGCCCGCTCACGCCAGGTGCTCTGTAAATTCGTGCCAAATTGATTTGCTGTAAATGCAGCAAGTTCTTCTCCGTCTGAGAATATTGATTTCTTCTAAACTACATTTCTCTGCCTGGCAGCCTCCAATAAGGGAGGAAAAGAGCTTGGGGAGGAGGGGAAACCCTCGGCCTGCAGAGGGCCAGCGGGCCAGCCTGGGCAGCGTGTGTCCAGAGCAGGGGTGGGCAAACTTTTTGACTCGAGGGCCACCATGGGTTCTTAAACTGGACCGGAGGGCCGGAACAAAAGCAACCTGACCATGCTGGCACTCTCATCTTGGGCTGCTGGTGAAGGAGAGGAGAAAAGAGCAAGAGAACCCTCCGCTCTTTCAGCTCCGCGGGCTGGATAGAACAGCCGAACGGGCTGGATCCGGCCCGCGGGCCGTAGTTTGCCCACAGCTGGTCCAGAGACTCTGCAGCAAAGTGCGAGGGACCCAGAGCTGCAAGAGAAGAGTGTGGAGGGGACCCTACACAGGAGGAGCTGCTGGAGCTGGGGGCTCAGGGAGCATTTCCACCAGCTTTCCCTTTGGGATGGGGACGCGGGGAGCCCCAGGAAGGGGAAGGAAGGAACTGGTTTCATAGCCAGCCTGTTTTTTTAAGGAATACTTCGCTGAATCTCACAGCATTCCCTCAAGTTTGAGGGGCAGGGCGTTTCTTCTTTTGATGGGGACAGAGAGCTGAAGGAGAAATCAAATGAAACCTCACCACCCGGCTCTGAGGAGAAACCGCGGCCCTAGATTTGCGATGCTCCTGCGGGGAGAGGCGGGCCTGAGGGCTCGGCCTCCTGGTGGAAATAACTGACCTCATCCCCCACATTCAACCGGCGGCTCTTCACTGGAGTCAATGGCCATCAAGTTCCATCTGCCCAACATTTTTTTTTTTTGAGGACCAAGGCAGGCATTGTCTCTTTAAAGCATCAGTCAAGATGCTACAGTAGCCCTCTGTCAACAGATGAGGAACCTGACACCCAGAGAGAGGAAGTGAGTTGCCCAAGGTCACACAGCACCAAAGCTGTGGTACAGATTCCCTCTTCCTGCCTGCAATTCATTGTGTGTGTGTGTGTGTGTGTGTGTGTGTGTGTGTGTGTGTCGGGGGGGGGGGGGAACCTTGCAGTGGATAAATCTGAAGAAAGTGGTTAACCTCATCTGCTCACCAGCCTGCAAAAACATGGGGCTCCCTGCTGTCCCCAAAAATCAGGCCACAGGGGAGAGAAGAGGATTTTAATAGGCTGAGCCCAAGCCAGCTCTGCCCTTTGAACAGGAGTCTGATTCCCACAAATAACCCCAGGGCCACGAAGTTCTGCAGCCGGAAGGGCCTAGCAGAAAGTGAGGACACCCAGGACCCCCCCCCCCCCAGGGGAGGGGACTTGCCCACGGACACACGGAGAAGGCGGTAGCAGAACCAGGACTTCAGTCGCTTCTGCACGTCAGCAATGGAGAAAGGGCATTGGCTGCACCAGGCTCGCACGCCCAGGCACAGATGTAACCTGGGAATTCGGACCCCTCTCTGGCATCCTCCTGTCGACAAGGGCTCAAAGTTCCCAGGTAATTCCAGGCTTCCCTGAAGTGCCCCGCCCCGCCCCAGAAAGTCCTAACTATCACCTCCTCAGATGCCACTTTTCCCAAAGAGCTGTCATCAGCTCCCTGCCCGCCCCCATGCTCCTCCAGAATCCGGGAGTGTCTGCACCTCGCACGGCCCTCTCTCTGTGTGGCCCATAATTGCTGGCCTGCCCCAGATCTCTGGCTATGGGGTGCTCCCCAGGGCATAACCCCAGCGGTGTGGAGCTCACTGCCTCTCAGCATCTCTTTCCCACTCTACCTGCACGTCAGGATCGTCCACCCAAGTCCCACAGGGCAGACAGGACCTTGGAGGGAATCTTCTGGGAATTTTATGGGCAAAACTAATTGCAGGTGAGGCAAGCGTAAGGCAATAACTCCGCCTCTTGGGGACGGAGAGTAAATCTTTTCGGGTCCCAGGAATTCGTTGGGCTTGGTGAGAGGACGAATGTGAACACAGGGTGGTCACTAAATGGTAACACAGCGAGCAATCCTGCATCCACCCATTGTCTCCTGACGCGAATCCTCCTCTTTGCCCAGTGCTCTCCCATCTTTCCTCGGGGGGCCCTTACCGGGGTGCTGTCGGGGGGAGGGTACCTCTTGGCCTGTCTCCACTCCTCCCTCTTGCTCCCCCAACCCACTGGTACCGCTTCTCTACCGAAGGCGTGGGCACGGTTTTCACTTACAATGGTGTGCAGTAGGCATCCCTCTGCTGCAGTTTCACTTTCCAAGGTTTCTGAAAATATTAAATGGGAAGTTCCAGAAAGAAACAATTCATAAGCTTTAAATTGTGCGCGCCATTCTGAGCAGGATGATGAAACCTTTCACGGATCTGCCCGGGATGTGAATCATCCCTTTGTCCGGCATATATCCATGCGGTACGGACAATGCGATAAGATATTTTGAGAGAGAGAGAATGAGAGAGACCACATGCACATAACTTTTATTACTGTGTAGTTTTCTATTTGTTCTATTTTACTACTGGTTATTATTGTTAACCTCTTACTGTGCCTAATTTGTAAGTTAAGCTTTATCATAGGTATGTATGTACAGGAAAAAAGAATAACATACATAGGGTTCACTGCTATCTGTGGTTTCAGCATCCGCCGGGGGTTTTGGGGGGCATCCCCCATGGATAAGGGGACTCCTGTATTCGTGCAGTCGAACCACAAAGATGTCATGAGACCACAGCGTGCCAGGCGCCGTCAGGTGCTGGGCGCTCCCAGGGGCCAGAGCACCTGCCATCACGGAGCGCACAGACTACAGGCGTCGGATGAGGGACGAGGCAGAAGGCCTGCAGTGGTGTCTGTGCTGCAAACCGCTTTCTGTGGCATCCAATGAATGACCTGCAGCCCTGCAGTCAAACTTAGTAACAGAGCAAGGCTAGTCTGTGTTTGTCTTTCTTGAGAGAGTAAAGGTGACCACAAGGGTCACCATCTCTTACACTTCCCCCCACCTCCACACTCCCGCAGGCTCTGGAAGCCGCACCCCGGCTCTCCTTGGAGCAGTCTTTGGCGCTCCTCCCCCCTGGGCCAGGGAAGGCAGGCAGGTGGGGGGAGACCACAGAGGGTGCGCACCCAGAATGGATGCTTGGAGGGAGGGTTGTCATGGCTACCGGATTAGAGGCTAGGTTGGTTCTCCCGAAAGGTGGCGCGGGATGAGGAGGACCCAGGTTTGCCAGGAAGCTGCCTGCCCGTGGCTGCCAACGAGGACTCACGTGTTCCAAAGCGTGTCCACTTGGCCTTGGGAGGTTATTGACATTTCTGCCACTCTCTGGCTCGGACTGCGGCTCGAACAGATCGCCACGCCGCTGACAGCACGCCCCGCGAGCACGGACATTCTGCAGAAGCTCGGTCATGGCCTTGCGCCTTGTGTAAAGGCGTTCTGAGCTCTGCAAAGTGCCAGGCCCTGGCTGGATGACAGTCAGAGGGTTGGCGGCCTGGGTGTGAGAGAGGAGGCCTTCCCGAGAGAGGGCAGGCTGCCCTAATGGGAAACGTGGGGTTCTACCCTAGGGGCAGCTCCGGTGTGGGGCCAGATGGCTGGAACACGGCCCTGGGCAGGGCTGGGGCTGGTGGCAGAGCTTCTGTGGAGGAAGCTGGGAGCACCCGCCTGCGGCCCTGGGGACGGGCAGCTGTGCCTGGAAGCAAGGGTGTGTCTCGGGCCTTGGAAGTCCTTTCCTGTGAGTTATCTTACCCACTCTCACAGCCCTCCCAGAACTCTCCCATTTTCACAGAACTGGGCCCCGCGGGCCAAGGTCATACAGTGAGGTCAGGACCAGAAGCCAGGGCCCCAGCCTCTTTCCAAGGCAATGTGATTGCACACACAGAGCAGCTCTCACTCTGCCCACACGGTCTGGAGGACTCCATACTGATCACAGGACCACATGTGTGTCAATGCACAGACATGTGTGAACCTGAACACAGTCACGCAGAGAAAGAGGGAGGGCTCATGCCGGGGAAAGTGGGGAGAGGGCGACCGCCCTGAGAAGCAGCAGGCGTCACTCAGGTAGGAATGCAGGCACCTGAACGTCTTACACCCTAAAACAGCCTAATTCCCGGATTAACAACACAAGGACATTCTGAGCAGGTCCACAAGGACCCAGGGCAAGGCTGTCCATGGCGGGGTCACTTGGAGGGGGTGGGGGGTGAGGAGATTAGGTGGGTGGCAGGTTATTGAAAGGTTATCCCTCCCTCCCAAACTGGTGGGTGGAGCTAACACATGACTGGCACCTGCCACAGAGACATCTCCAAGACATTGAACCACCAATCAACACGGGCCAGAGTGCCCTTGGGGCCCATCCCTTCCCGTTCCACCCTGGGCCCAACCCCCTTCCTTTCCGTCCTTTAAAAGGGACCCCAGGCTAGACACGTGCTGCTGTTGGATGTTGACCGCCATCAGCCCGACTGGGTCCGATTCCCTGTCCCCTCTCCCCCCAACTCTGATCTTTACCCTCGTGATGGCTTCTGCCCATTACCGGGGAATAAACTCTACTTTAAAATTCCTTGTTCTGTTTCCTGTTTCCTTTCAAACCTAACAGTTATGTGTGTTCCCATCAGTGTGGGTGAGGGCAGGCAGACTGTGGCAGGAGCACACCACAGAGTAAGGGCAGCAGCTACAATCACGGGGAGGGACCTTAGCAACGCAGCGCTGAATGTAAGAACATGAGAAACTCTTAAGAGTTACCCCAACTAAAACACATACAAACACAATCCCATTTTCAAAGAACACAGAAATTTAACGAGTAAGCAGATTAGAATGACTGTGTGTTGGGGATGGGAGTGGGATATGGTGGTGGGTGGGAATCTATCTATATAAAACCCTAATATGCAAATCGACTCAATGGCCA
This sequence comes from Vespertilio murinus, assembly GCA_963924515.1. Taxonomy (NCBI): domain Eukaryota; kingdom Metazoa; phylum Chordata; class Mammalia; order Chiroptera; family Vespertilionidae; genus Vespertilio; species Vespertilio murinus. The sequence goes on along the minus strand of OZ004706.1, from coordinate 152,658,960 downwards.
AACCACCGGTGGAATGACCGATTGCTATGACGCATACTGACCACCAGGGCGCAGACATGCAATGCAGGAGCTGCCCCCAGCCTGCAGGCCCCAACTGGCAGCAGGCAGGGCCAGTGAGTTGGCAGCGCCAGACCAGCCAAGGCAGGTGTGAGCTAGGGTGGGGTGGGGGGCACCAATCGCCCCACCCATCACCCCACAGATGGGCCCTGATCACTGGCCAGGCCTAGGGACCCTACCCGTGCACCCATTTCATGCACCAGGCCTCTAGTGAATAAATAAAATGCGAGAGGGGCCTAATGTGGAGCAGGGGTGGGTGGGTCATGGATTGAGGAGGAGTTACTCAACTCTCCATGCCTGAGGTTAAAAATAATGGTGAGCAGGAAATGGAGAGAAAAGGTGGGAGGGAAGTGTTGGGGCCTCTGGCTCCACCCACATCCCACATCAAGCGGCAGACCAGCGTGAGCACCCAGGGAGCACTGCTCCCCTCGCCTGAACTGTGCCAGGCCTGAGCAGGAGCTGGGGCCACCATGCCGAGGGGACACTGCAAGGTCTCCATCCTCCAGGGGCTCACAACCCAGGTGGATGGCGAGGTCCACGTGCCATTAACCACGGCGCAGGGCAGCCTACACGCAGGTGCCTGGGCGTAGGGAGATGCCACCAACAGTTGAATGCGCCCAAATGGCTGTCATTTATTACTTTAAAAGAAAGTTTTACACAAACTCTAGACAGACAGCAGTATGGTGGTTACCAGAAGGGAGGGGAGGGGGATGGGGAGGAGGATGAAGAGAGTAAAGGGGGTCAGCTCTGTGGTGATGGGACGAGACCAGACTTTGGGTGGTAAGCACAGGACAGAGTATTTGGTGACGTATCAGAGAATGCACACTTTAAACTTACGTGATGTCATTAACCTACGTCACCCCATTAAATCCCCACGCCCTTACGCTCCGTTCTCTGGGAAGTATCCAACACTCCTTTGAGGTGGTCCTCATTAATGTCTACAAGTGGGGCCAGAGGTGACCCTGCTTGACCAAGGTTGTCCAAGTAGTGAGGACAGAAGGTGAACTCAGAGCCAGGCCTCTGTCTCAGGCGCCAGGGTCTCTCCACCACACCACCTTGCCTTCTCAGGACACTTTGCCGGTCCTGCCACATTCGGCCCAGCCTCTGGGCTGCCCCTGCTGAGGTCAGCCAGGAGACCAGGCGGTGTTCGAATGAGCAGAGGTTTGGCCTTTCATTTAAGCAGAGGCTGAGTCACGGCTGCACTTGCTCCCTTAACCCACAAACGCCTGGCACGCAAGGCTGGGGGCGCGCTGAGCCAGCACGCCACTCCTGGCTTGATGAGACGCTACCGCAGGGGATGCTGTAGTTTGGTTTTGACACATATTCAAGAATGAACCCCGCCCACGAGCCATGAGCTCTCCAAAGGCCGTCATTATTTGTATACACCCACGAGACGCCGGCCTCAGAAGTGAGAGCAGAGTCTGGAAATGCTATTAGAGGTCACTTGTACTTAGAGAACTGGGGCATCCATAGGGAAGGCTGGAGACCCAGAGTCTACTTAGCTGGGATTGTTTTCTCCGGGGTGGTGGTAACCATGCCAACCGCGAGCCGTAACGTGGCCAGGGTGATACTTACCTGTACTTGGGGGAAAGGTGGGTCACTAAAGTGTTATAGCGTGTACTTTTTATGAAAGCAATTAATATTCACTACAGGAAATATAGACGTACTGGTAAATACCGATGAAGATAAAAAGCACCTTAATCCCGCTCCCCAGAAATGTTCTCTTTCCTGGCTGCTACAGGCGTATGCTCCAAGGTGACGTTTTTATGAGGCGCATGAAGCACAGCCCAGTGAATACGTGGGTGCTGTCCTGCCTGTAACAGGATCCGATCGGGAACCAGCCGCCAGGATCTGCCGGAAGGCTGCGTGTGAAAGCCAGGCGCACTCGGGGGCTCTGCCGGTCTGACTGGGTTCCCTGTGGGGCGGCTGTGCGGCTCACCGTGAAGCCGTAAGGCCAAGTCCTCTGGCGACGGAGCAGGGGATAGCTCCTGAGCTGGCGATGTCAGAAATACGGGAAATTTATTTGGCTTTTGCCATTTAGAGCAACTGGACTATTGTTTTTTCCTTGCAATTAAAAACACTTGGAGCTACAGAAACACTTTAATTATTGAAATTATTTCAGGGAAAATATCTTTGTTATTGTCAGTCTAATGCTCTAGCATTTTATCCACTTTTTTTCCCATTGAAATAATTGGGGTTTTTAAAAAATATGGTATTTGAAGCACGTGTTTTTTTGTTTTGTTTTTTAAGAGTTTAACTAAAAAAGCAAAGCAGAATAGTCTCTTTTTATAAATACACACATACACATATGTGATTTTTAAAAATGAAATTAGGAACATACTATACATATCTATATTTTCTATTCATTACTTAATAGCATATTGTATACATTTTCCAGTACATTAAATAATCTTCAAAAATATGCTTTTTATTTTTTTAAATATACATTTTTTTTATTTTTAAACATACATTATTTATCTCCTCCCTATTCAACATTTTAAGTTGGTCCCAATTCTTTCTATTATAGGGGAAAAAGCTGTGATAATGACTCTCTGTCCACATCGCTCATTATTTTCTAACAGTAAATTTAACATTTTAATTACCTTCATGAGGTACTCATGAGTATTACTGATGGCGTGTATAAATCCCCAATGCAATGCTTGGTACACAGCAGGCATTCACTGACTGAAAGCTATACACAGGAAGCCAAGTACCTAAGGCAGCAGGCCGATTCTGTAGGAGCTGAGTCAGGAGAGAGACGTGCTCCCCTTCCTCGGGGGATGATGTCCCGGGACAGCTTGGGGGGAAGGAGAATGAGGAAGGATGCAGTGGTCTTTGCTCCCAGGAGCAGAAGGGCCTGCCAACACCCAGAATAAAATGATTCTCGCTGTAACACTACCACCCTCCCGCCCCCTCCCCGCCACGCTCTCCCTTAGCCCTCAGGGACCTCCCCTCCGCTCAGTCCTGGGAGAGGGAGTCCGAGCCACGCTGATTGCTCCCCATTTCGATACAGGACCTTCCTGTAACGGAAAACTGTGAGCACAGCACAAACAACATAAATGACTGTGTTCGTGGAGATTATTTATTAGCTATTCTCACTCACGACGAAAGGACATAAAAAAGTAAATGAAACTGAAATGAAACAAGATGAAAATCCAGCAACATTTCTTCCCCAAGGACGTCAGCTGGCCGCTACGCAATGGACCCCGAGGAGTCTCCTGTGTGCAGCTTGAACTCACTGAAAGAAGGGCTTTAAAAACAGCCTGAGTTCTTCTGAGGTGCAGGTCTGACCTGTGCAGTGAGAAAGTCCGGAGGAGGGTTTTTTAAACTGGAATGCTTACAGGTCCCAGAGCACCGGCCCGTCCGAGCCACATGGTCACACGCGAGCGCGGCTGGGCTCCTGGTTGGAATGAGTCTTCGCGGCCCAGACAACCCCTCGGCATGCCCTTGGAGGTGGCCGACCTCCGTTCTTTGATGACGGATTTGATTTCTGAGCACGGCCACATCCCCTGGAGCTGGCCCAGCTGAAGACGGGATGCAGAGGTCTGTGACGCAGCTGGGAGGCAAGAGCTGCGGAGGCAGTGTACTGAGACCAGCTTTGGGGCGAGGGCCGCCGCTAGCACTGAAGGCCCACCCCCCCAAAGAGGTCTTCACACCTGCAGCAGGCAGTGTGAGCACCCTGGCCGTGAGCGCAGCCTCCCGGGGACGCACGTGGGAAGTCGCCTTCGTTTGAAGGCGTAAAACCCGGGCCGGCTCTGGCTCATGGCTCAGAGCTCCCTGGGAGCTGCACACGTTCTGTTTGCTCTTTCTCTCAAAAGGGAAGCCTGTCCATTTCAAATCAATTTATAGTTTGTCCAAGGAAGACCTGTTCTTACAAAGGATTTCCATTCTCTAGGGGCTGGAGGCAAAGGGCACCGTTTTCTTCCCTTCCTTCTCTCCAAACACCGGCTTCCTAGCCCCCGGGAAGATGTCTGCGTGCTTGCCTTCCCTGACGCCCATCCCCGGGAGGAAAAGTCCCCAAGCACCAGCAATGTGCAGGCCACTCGTCGCCGGGTGGCCTCAGGTCAGTGGCCCACGGGAGGGCGAGCTGCAGCCCCTGCTCACAGAGGACCTCCCCGCCGTGTCTCTCCAGGGGTGCATTCGCCACCGGGGGGGCCTGTCCCAGAGGCGCTGCTTCCTCCCCGTCCCCCAGACCCGGAGAGCATGGCGGGGGAGGGTGCGCCTAGACCTCCGGGATAGGGGTGTTGCAGTTCCCGTGGTAGATCCTGACGTGGCCCTCGCACCGGAAGTAGGCCTCGAAGACGTCGCTGTAGCCGTGGTCCCTCCACCAGGTGCAGAGCTGCCGGTTCCAGGTGCAGTCCAGCACGTGGAAGAGCTCGGGGTGCTCCATGCCGATCATGGTGAAGAAGTCCTGGTCCCCCAGGTGGCCCCGGAAGCGGTACTTGTCGGCCAGCTGCTGCACCCGCGCCGGCTCCAGCAGGCGGCTGTAGAGCGGGGACTGGCGCATGGCCTCCAGGTCCAGCAGCATCACCCCGCTGTTGAAGCCGGGGAGCCCCTCGGGCGGCGGGCCCCCAACCCGGGTCTTGGGGTTCTCCTGGCGGAACTGCCAGAAGGTGTGCCTGGGAAAGGGAAAGAGAACAGACTTAGCTGGTGTGTGTGGGGGTGAGGCAGTTTGCCGGCACCGCTCCCCTGGGGTCTGCACCACCACCCTGGTGGGAGATAGGGTTTCAGCCCAGTTAGGCCCTCCGAGGTTCCGAATCTGTGGCCTGTCGCAGGCACGTGGCAGTGCTGGGACCTGGACCCAGTCTCTCTCTCTCTCTCTCTCTCTCTCTCTCTCTCTCTCTCTCTTTTTTAATATGTTTTATTGATTTTTCACAGAGAGGAAGAGAGAGGGATAGAGAGTTAGAAACATCGATCAGTTGCCTCCTGCACACTCCCTACTGGGGATGTGCCCGCAACCATGGTACATGCCCTTGACCAGAATCGAACCGGGGACCTTCCAGTCCCCAGGCTGATGCTCTATCCATTGAGCCAAACCGGTTTCGGCTGCACCCAGCCTCTTGATGCCAAGCCTCGGGTCTTCCCGCCATCCTCCACTTCCACAGGATGCATCGCCGCTCACACGCAGGTCTGCATCGACGCGGGATGCAGCAGCACTGCCCCCGACGGGCCTGCCCCTCCTCACCACACCCTGTGAGCCGGGCGCTGCCAGATGACAGTCACTTCACGGCTGGGCAACGGAGCCCCAAGGAGGCTCGTAACTTGCCCAAAGTCACACAACTAGTAAGCAGCAAAAGCAGGGGCTAGCCCGGCTGGTGTGGCTCAGTGGCTGAGCATCCACCTATGAACCAGAAGGTCACGGTTCGATTCCCGGTCAGAGCACGTGCCCAGGTTGTGGGCTCCACCCCCAGTAGGGGGCATGCAGGGGGAAGCTGATCAATGATTCTCTCATCATTGATGTTTCTATTTATCTCTCCTTCTCTCTTCCTTTCTCTGAAATTAATAAAAAAAAATATATATATATATATTTATAAAGAAGGGGCTGAACCCAGGCATCTGGTTCCAGAGTCCACTTCTTACGATAGTAACAATGCAGGCGGAACTTTCTACCCTCTTGTCTTTTCTGTGATCTTGAAAAGGAGAGGAGAGAGAGAGAAGGAAGGGGAGACGATTCTGAGTGCTGATCTGGTAAAGACGCAGGAAGCTATGCACAGCCTGAAACAAAATCATTTCTGCTTTAGAACCAGCCTCCTTCTTCAGGGCCCCACGCCTGACAATTCTGTCAGGTTGGGTGAAGGGCAGAAGAAGCTTGAAGCGGCTCAGGAATCCTACCCATGTGTTAGGTGAAAGTCAGCCTTGACTTTAGAGGGACTGTCGCCTCAATTTCCATTTCCCTCTAGGCAGATTTAGAAATCCAGTCGAGACCCACAGTTCAGAGGAGGTGAGAACCAGGAGACCCCGCTGGGTCCTCCATCCAAAGGCTTCCATCTGGAGAGGCAAGGGCAGACTCAGGAGTGACATGATCGGAGCACCGGCTGTTCTGTTCTCCGGCCTCCCCACTCTCAAGGCCCCGTGCGCTGCCAGGGTGGGCATCGGAGGGGCAAGCCCAGCCTCCACATCCCGGACGTGCAGTCTCAGCAGAGGGGCCAGCGGTTCGGAGGAAGGACGGAGGCCCTTTGACGTGGGCAAGGGGCAGGGATGGGGCAGGGGGGTGCTCAGCATCACACTACACCTCGCCTGGTTTTACTTCCCTAGAGAACCCTTAGGGTGGGGAAGGCATCCTGCCCAAACCCCTCGCCTCCCCTTCCTCTGCTCCCCGCCTGGAAATGCCACCCGCTGGCCTCCCCGACCAGTCACAGGGTAGGACCTGGTGCAGTGGAAGCAAAGCCGGAGACCTGGCCCCGTTTTCTTGTTGTAACATATTTTTCTGAGTCTGGGAATGGAGAGACCTTCCTTGAGGTCTCGCCTATCACAAAGGGCGCCGGGGGTTGGATCCTGGTGAGGAAAAAAGCATTCCCTTCGGACATTCTTACACGCAGAGCACACACGGGTTCATTGTTTGAGCTTCGCCATCGTGGACTATGAGTGGGACTGACCGCGCGCTGGCGCCTGCCTGGTGATAAAAACCTTGGCAAAAACAAGCTTCCCATGCCGACGGCGCTGCGGGAGCCTTTCTCGCCGCCGCCGCCGCCTGCACAGATGGCATCGTAGAGGGACTGCCATCCAGCCCCGCAAGTGTTTGCCCATCTTACCGTATTTCTTCCAAATGGGACGTGTCAGCTCCAGGCTGCAAAACAGCTGAAATTCTGCCACACAGACGCGGAGAGGAGGAACCCTCCCACCGGGGGCTGGATCGCGCCAGGGGGTGAGGACAGAAGCGCTCACAGGAGGAGAGGGTTCAAGGGCAGTGGAGGCAGAGCGGTGCCTGCAGAACCCCCGGACACCTCACACGCCACTGAGCCCCGTTTCATCTCCTTCCTCCTCAGAGAACCAGTGGGATGAGGTGTGGGGCGCGTCAGCCTCCCCTACATCTCCCTCCTCCCCCGGTCTGTGAGGTCTGGTCTCCCAGGACCACCTCGCACAGCGCCCGAACCGCAGGGCTTCGGGAACAAAACCGTGAGGGACAAGGAATGAGGAAAGGTGGGTGCGGCTCAGGCTGCACAGCCTTCAACGTGGGCTGGAGCCGGGGCAGGGATCCGTCAGGACGCAGAGCAGTAGCTGCAGAGACCTGCGGGTTCACGGGCATGCAGCCCCCCACTGCTGGGTCCATCTGGGTGGAGAGAGGCACGGACCCCCCGAGGGTGCTCAGCTGGTTCAGAAGAATTTTCACTCCTGAGCAAGCGGGAGCGCAGGGAGGCCACCGCAGCCCCGGGCACCTTCCCAACCTCGGCAGGGAAGCCCCCCATCTCCCCTGCCCACGAAGGGTTACTACCCACACTGAACTTAGTGGGCCCAGGAGAGGGGACAGAACCTTCTTCCAGGCAGGGAGCACAGCCAGGTGCCTCCTTGGGAACAGAATGCCTGGCACAGCCACTCGATCAGGACCAGGAGGCATTTTTATTACAAAAGCCAGAGGGAACCAGGTCTGGGGCGTCGGCACGTTGTGATTTGTAAGACGAAGCAAAGAAGGGACAGGAAATTAGAAATGCAAGCTGCTCGGGGCATCTGCTGAAGCAGAAACGCCGCCTCCCTGAAGATACACCGACGAGTCTCTAAGCACAGGCTTGGGTCCAGGCTGCCCTCGTTCAAAGCATCCCTGCTACCCCAACATGAACCCCCACAAAAGCAGCAGCTACTTAGAGGGATGGTGGGGTTCTCTGGCCACCATGTCAGCTGGCTCTTGTTGAGGAACTGTGGCAGCCTTGAGGCAGAGAGAATGACACAGGAGCGAGGAGGGACGGGACCACAGACTTCTCACCTGCTGCAGCTAGGCCAGGGTTATGAGGACCTTATTGCCTCTACCCCAGCTCTGCTCCGGCGACACAGCAACCTCGCTGCCAGGATCCGAACAGGGAGGGCAGAGGTGCTCAGTGTGTTGGCACAGGGCCCGACTCGGGGAAGGACAGAGGCGCTCAGTGCATCAGGGCAGGGCCCGACTTGAATCCCGGGCTCCTGATCTCCGGGTCTCTTTCATCTTTCCCTCAGATTCCACAAGCTCAGGTTCCCAGGAGCAGGGCTTAGACTTCAATCCTTTCTCTGGATTTTGCTGGCACACCTCAAGGCCAGGGCACCGGGTCCAAGCCACCAGATGATGCCACTGCCACTGACGTTCCAAAGCCTCGGGGCTCAGACCCGTGGACACTCTGAGGCGGGTCAAAGGGTGCCCAGACCTTTGTCTTCCTCACAGGGCCTGGAGCTACCGTACATACTCACAGGGCACTGCTGTGACATGCCGAGGCTGCAGGAAACCTCTGTATGAATGCAGTATCTGGTTCTGAGTCTTGGAACTTCCAAAAGCTTCTCTGATCAACCTCCCACACCCACAACCCAGTCATGTTGCCCTGCCTCCTCATCTGGACCTGGGCCTGTGCAGGTCTGTTCCACCCCCCAAGGTCACCTGCAGACCACACCGCACTAGAGAGGGAAGGTTTTCTTTCCCTTTAGAAATAACTTTAACTGCTAAACAAGCCCATGCCCCCTTGTAAATGCTAAGTCTGCCCAGAAGTCAATGAGGCCTACTGGGAAAATACACATGAAAAATCTTCAAGCCCATCTTCCAGTTATAAGGGTGGATTTTCTAAAAAGTTTTACATCAAGTACGTCCTACTTAATAATCGTCAAAAATAGGGATGCCCATTCTCACCATTCCTGTTCAACATAGTACTGGAAGTGTTAGCCATAGCGATCAGACAAGAAGAAATAAAAGTTATCCAAATTGGAAAAGAAGGAGTAAAACTGTTCTTATTCGCAGGGTACATGATACTATACAAAGAAAACAGCAGAGACACCCATCAAAAACTACTAGATTTAACGATGAATTCAGCAAAGTAGCAGGATACAAAATTAACACCCAGAAATCTATGGCCTTTTTATACAGCAATAACGAGCTCACAGAAAGAGAAATGAAAAAAAAAAAAAATCCCATTTACAATTGCACCAAAAAAAAAAAAAAAATCAAGATACCTAGGAATAAGCTTAACTAAGGACATAAAAGATCTGTACTTGGAAAACTACAGGACATTGAAAAAAGAGATAGAGGAAAACATAAACAAATGGAAGAACATACTACGGGCTCTCGGGCACAGAAGGCCCTGTTCTAGGTCTGAGGTCTTTGGAGACAACGCTGTGTGCAGCACATCTTGCCGTGGCTTAGCCGAGTGTTCACCGGCAGTGAGCAGTCACTCGTGAACAAGCACGGCCGGGCCTCCCGAGGAAGCACAGCTTCGGATCCATCTGATCGGCGAGGCCGGAACCCGGAAACTCTGTTTCCCATAAGCCCACGATGGCACCAGCCCCGTTAGCGCTTGTTTGCCTCGGAGGGGACCTGTCTTCCTGTCCTCTGAGAGGAAGGCCAGGAGTGAGGAGGAGCGAAGCGGGGTGGCCGTCCAGTGTCCCGGGAGGGTTCGGGGACATCTGGGTGATGGGGCTGGTGTCAGAGCAGGGGCACGGTCCTGCTGGGGCTGAGGCTGCAGTGCTGAGGGATGGACGCTGGCCCTTCAGGTCTCCGGGGAACCGCTGCCCCATGGTACCACACTGGGAGGGCACAGACTGCCTGAGTGGTGGGGCCAGCGCAAAGCTTTAAAATGTCCAAGAGTCACAACTGACCCTTAGTGGGATCTCTTGCTCGCAAGGCCTGAAGCAGACTTAGGTCTCAAGCTCTGCTGGTCAGAGAGGGTAAGAACTGCTCCGCAAGTCACTCGGAGTGGCCGAAACCAGTTTGGCTCAGTGGATAGAGCGTCGGCCTGTGGACTGAAAGGTCCCAGGTTCCATTCCGGTCAAGGGCATGTACCTTGGTTGCGGGCACATCCCTGGTATGGGGTGTGCAGGAGGCAGCTGGTCAATGTCTCTCTCTCATCGATGTTCCTAACTCTCTATCTCTCTCCTCTCCTTTCCTCTCTGTAAAAAAATCAATAAAATATATTTAAAAAAACAAACAAACAACAACAACAACAAAACAAGTCACACAGAGTGTTAGCGGCGGGACCGAGAGAAGCCCCTCATGGAACCACAGCCTCCCAGAGCCTAGAGACACTTAGATTCGCACTGGCCGACCAGCAGGGTGCCCAGGTCACACTGCTGTTTCCTCGCTCCTAGGAAGACCTGCTGGAACACGGTGAGCAGGCCGAGCTGAGAGAAGAAATCAGCCTGCGGTAACCAAATGTTCCATGAAGCACCTACTGGACCCAACTGATTTGAAGGCGAGAACATGCCCCCAGAAATGGGGGGTGCAGGGAGGAGGTGACACCCTGATGCTGATCCACCACCAGTGAGACGAAGAGGGTCTGCATCTGGAACACGCAGGTGGGCCTCTCGGGGTCTTGGCGTGATCGGCACAGCATGGGGACGGAGAGGAGACACCTTGCTGGAGCAGGGCGGTGGGCCTGCAGATCCAGCCAGAGGTCCGTGTGGCTCCTCCGGTTCCCGTAGCAGCTGTGACGAAACTCCAGGAGCAAATGCACATGCCCTGCCCGGCGCCATGCCCAGGAGGAGCGGCCCCGGCTGCCACCCGGGATGCTCAGCTACAGGAGGCCAATCGCCCCGCCCCGCCCAGGCTCCTCTCGGGGTGTGGTGGCGCCTCGGAGACCAGCCCTCGTCCAACCAGCCAGCTTGTGAGGTTTCTGTTTCGACACAGTTTCCTGCTTCAGGGAGTCCGGAACAGTGAAGGTGACCCACATTGTTTGTCTCATCCCCAGCGCCACACAGCTCTGGCCACCCATCTTCACGGGCCTCGGTAAAGCCAGGGACCGCCCTGGTCATGGGGGACTGGCCATCCCTACGGGCGAGGCTCTGACTGCCACGGGATGCCCTGGCCAATTCTGAAGCCTGGTGGCCCGCCAACTGCCCCCGTCCCTGATTTCTCCACTGCCCCCTGGCAGGGCTGTTGATGAGCCCGACCATGCATGGCACAGCCAGAACCAGGAGGAGGCTGCACCCATGCCCTCCGGAGGGGTGTCGCCCCCTTCTCTAAAGCATCATCCTCTTCTCACGCACCCAGGGAGCAAGCGTGTCACCCAGCCTGCTGCTCCCCAAGCCCAGCCCGCCTGGACACCTTGGTCACCTGGGCTTCCCCCCACACCTGCTGCCCCGGAGCTGGGAATGCTGGGAGTTGGCCATCACTCAATCCACAACCACCAGCTCTGGAGCGCTGTGTGTCTGACCTGTGTGGGCCCCGGAGGGCCTCATGGGGAGGCACTGGGGATGAACAGAGGACAGGATGATGGAGGAAGAAGCACTGAAAGGTTCGTCCCGGCAGATGGAGCTCAGAGGGGCTTACACCAGGGATGGCGGAGCCACTAACAGCCATGGCAAGGCTGGAGGAAGAAAAGAGGAATGACATGTTTGGTCTTGAACAGGTGCCAGCAAGAAGAACAGCAACGTGGAAGAGCCCAGCGGGTGGCCGGATACAGGTCACAGGCAGGGAGGGCACAGTGAGCACAGCAGAATTCTGGAGAGTTCCGATATTTAGGGGATGTTCGGAGAGTAGCCGGGAAAGATGCAGGACCTTAGAATCTCCACACAGTGTGGCCAGGACAGACTCAGGTTCTGCTGTGGGAACCCAGAGGAGACACACACACCCTCTGCTGTACCTGCAGGTGCACTGTGCCCGCTCCAGCCTCTGGTCCCCCACACCTGTGACCCAGTGTTCTCCTGATCCCTTTACTCACTTCCAGTCCAGTGGATCCCCACACTTGCTCCACCCAGATGTTGTCCTCCAAACCCTCTCACTGATACCAACTGTCCATCCTCTGCCTCTCATTTGACAACCCAGACAGTACCGAGTACTTTGGCCCCTCCCTTCACCACGTGGAGACCATCCTGTCCCACTGCCCTGGCCCCCAGGGACACACACACACACACACACACACACACACACACACACACACCTTTAGACTGTCTCTACCATCTTCCATAGCTTCATCATCAGCCTGGATGCCTCCTTGACCACTTGTTCGTCACCTCTGCACACCACGCATACCTTCTTCCTCTCTGCTCCACCCCTAGGGGCACCCTCAATAATTCCAATGACCACAATGCGGGCCTCACCTTGGCCTCAGGGTTCTTCAGATCCCATTGGGGCCACCCACTCTGTGCCCTCTCCCCCCCCCCCCCAGCCCCGCCCATGAACCTTACCACCAAGAGGCACTCTTTCAGTGACAGGGAACTGTTGGAGACCCTCTGACCACAATGCCCTGTCCTCCTCCACTGTCAGCCCCTTGAAGACCTCTGGGGCCCCTCTAGCTGGTTGGGAGCTTCAGTATCTCCTGGATTCTCCTGGCTCCTGGGCTGTCCCCACCATAGCACCTCACCGCACGGGAGATTAGGGCAATGCTGAACATTGCAGAGGGTGAGAACTTGGAAATGCTGAGGAGGCCATGAGACCTTTGAGAACATGAATGATGGAGACGGGGGGGAGGGGGGCACTTAGCACTGGGTCGCCACGCACAGGAGGGAGCAGAGACAAGAAAGGCAGGTGGCACCTCACAGCCAAGAGTAGGCAGGGGGATGGCTAAGCACATCTATATGCCAAGGAAGAGGAAGGTGAGTGCCAGAGGAGGAGAGACGGAAGAGAGAAGAGATGTAGGGAGAGCAGCAGAGTGGGACCGTGGAGGAATCAGAATCACTATAATGGCTAATATACAGCGAGTACTTACTATGTGCTAGGCCCTTAGTGTAGCAACTCATTTAAAGTTTGCTACAAACAAACGAGGGGAGTGCCATTATCTCTAGGTTATAGGTGAGGATAGGGTGGTTGGTGGTGAGATATAATGCAAGGTCCCAGGAGCCAGGCAAAGAGTTTGCCAAGACAAGGGGAGTCCTGGGACGCATCTGAGACTGGAGGATGGACAGAGAGGTTCTAGGTGGGAGTTAGGAATATTGGCAAAGCTCATTTTGGGTGAACTTGAAATCTCAGGAGAGTAAGAGGTAAAGTCATCTGTGGAGATAGAGGAGGTGGGGTACAAATAAGGCCGAGAAAGAGAAATAGCTCCACAATCCTGACCTTTCCCTGAACTGAGGCTGAGGGAGGGACTTTCATCAGGCTGACGACAAAGCCAGAAGGAGTCACCTTCAGAATTGGCTCGCTGCCCCCAATGGCCCCTTGGCACTGGGGCACAGAGAGAGTGCCCAGGACACATGCCGGGTGCTTTCCGGGACAGTGAGCAGAGCACAGGCGTGTGCGTAGGGTCATGGGGAGGGGTATGTGTGGAATTTGACCTTGTGTCCTTCGGAATAAAGCCCAATCAATCCAGCCCAGTGCCCTTCACCTTCACAAAAGGGTGTGTTCCGGCCCAGGAGTGGGACCTTGGAGAGACTACCTGGGTGTGGCTGGCTCCGGCACAAAAGCAACCCAGCTGCAGCAACGAATGCTACTTCTCAAGCCCAGAAAAATATTGTGAGCCCTCGCATTCCATCTACGCTGCCCCTGCTCACTGCCCTAAACATCGGTGGCAGGGGGCTCAGTTGAAGGTAAAAAACAGTGATTGCCAAATTGATTGACAAACACTGAGGACCTTCCATTTGTCAGGCCAGAGCAAGGCACCATGGGAAACAGCAGCGGGTCAGACACAGCCCTGCTCTCGGAGCCTGTCAGGGGCAGCTGCACTTCTCCGGCCTCAGGTGCAAGGGAATCACCTGGGATCTTGTAAAAATGCAGATTCTTATTCAGAGCTCCCAGGTAAGGTTGATGCTGCTGGCCCAACGGACATAATCCAAATAAAAAAGCAATTCTATCCTATATAATAAAAGCCTAATATGCTAAGTGTCTGGTTGCCCCGTAACCAGTCAACTGTTCAACCAAAGTGTAATTTGCTAATGATATGTTAAGGCCGCTCAACCGCTCACTATGATATGCATTGACCACCAGGGGGCAGATGCTCCAATAGGTACCGTATTTGCCGGCGTATAAGACGATCTTTTGGCCCTGAAAAATATGCCTCCAAGTCGGGGGTAGTCTTATACGGCGAGTATATAACAAACTCTGTATTTTGAGTGGAAATGTTAGGGGGTCGTCTTATACGCCCAGTCTCTTATACGCCGGCAAATACGGTATTTTTCAGGGCCAAAAAATTGTCTTATACGCCGGCAAATACGGTAGGTTAGCGTGCTGCTGGGGTACAGCTGATCAGGACTGAGCAAGATGGGTGGAGGGTGCTTTCCAGGACAGTGAGCAGAGCCACAGGGCCAGCTGGCCAACCTCCTGCATCCCTCCCAGCCAGCTGGCCCCACTCGTGCACTGGCGGGGTCCCTCAGCCTGGCCTGTGTCCTCTTGCTATCCGGGACCCCTTGGGGGATGTCGGAAAGCAGGTTTCAGCCCGATCCCGCAGGCCAGTATCCACAGGAGGGCACCAGACACAGGGCTCATGGCTGGCAAGCGCTGCTGTGTTGGCACAAGCTTGGGGCCTGGATGAGCGGAAGCGGCAGGTAGGAGCTGCAGGCTGCGTTGGACTGCGGGTTTCAGTCCGATTCCTGCAGGCCACCCAGAGGGGCCCCACCTGTGCATAAATTCATGCACCAGGCCTCTAGTTATTTTTATAAAGAGGTAAAAACAAACAAAAAAAACCCCATAAGGGTAGCAATGATATCATTTTGTCCTGAAAATGGCTATACAATAGGTAGAACAGCCACTTGAACATTTTATATGAACATTATGCTGCTAACTGCACCTTCTCACTTTGTCACAGTCTCGGGAGGGGGAAGGAGAGGCCACTGGGAGACGCTTCCTTGAAGCAGCTTGTTTAACGTGCCAGGAGGGAGGGCCCAGCTCTGCCACCTCCTAGCCCCCCAGGGAGTAGCGGTCAGTCTCGGGCACAGGGGAGGCAGGTGTGTATCTGTTTTCCATCGCCATGAAGAACACATCGGTGCGAGACGGGGTTAAGAGTGCAGATTCTGGGAGCACACCGTCCAGGTGCGAAACCCGGTCCTCTGCGTACTGCCTGGGGAAAGGTCCTAAAGCTCTCTGCACCCGGGCGCCCTGCGTGGGAACAGGGCGGAGGGAGGCTGTCATGAGGTAACGTTCAACACCGTCAGAGGAGAGGAAGGAAGCTGTGGACCCGCCACGTTCTGTGAAAAGCAGTGTGGCTTCTCCGTGGCAAACACACACGCTTCCCGCCTTGCTGTGGAGGCAGGGGCCCTGAACCCGGTTTCCTGGCTCTGCACCCGGCATCAGGCTGAACGTGGACCGTCACTTCCCTTCCCAGGGCCTCAGTTCCTCCATCTGTTAATGGATCCACCAGCCCCGGCATCCTTTTCTGTTCTGGGAGCCTATGGTGTAATGCCCGGAGTGACCACTGAACTCCAGTAATTAATCTCTCTTTATTTTATTTTTATTTATTTATTTTTAATATATTTTATTGATATTTTACAGAGAGGAAGGGAGAGAGATAGAGAGCTAGAAATGTCGATGAGAGAGAAACATCGACCAGCTGCCTCCTGCACACCCCGTACTGGGGATGTGCCCGCAACCAAGGTACATGCCCTTGACCGGAATCGAACCCGGGACCCTTCAGTCCGCAGACCAACGCTCTACCACTGAGCCAAACCGGTTTTGGCTAATCTCTCTTTAAATTAGCGCCACTGTGTGAGCAAGTACTGATTTTTTTTTTCCTTCTAGTTATTTGCTTTTGTTTCAAAAACCCATTTCTGGGTATCCACACAGCCCCGCCATTTTGTGAGCCCCAGTTTGTGGATGGTGACAACCTGGCAGAGTCCAGGGTGTGTCGCCAGACCGCTGCGATCCTTGGGCTCACTCTGACCATCGGACGGGCTGGTCCATGCAGCCAGGCCTCTGGTGATGACACAGCCACGGTGAGCACGAAGCTGGAACGCAACCCAGGGCCTCTGGGTGGGCAGCCTCCTCCTCCAGCCCACGCCGTCATCTCGTCCACCTCTGTGCTGTTCTTGCAACAGGCCTCTCGCACCTCCAGGACGCGGAGAGACGCTTTGTGACGATTTAAGCCTCTCCTCGCCCCTGTGCCACCCAGGCCAATACACAGGGGCAGCTGCCTTAGAGGTCACTTCTATAAATAGAGCACACCTGAGTGAGATGTGCCTGACTGCCAGCACCCCCCCCCCCACACACACACACAGCCAGCTCATCCCCAGCACACCTGGCGTCCCCCCACAAGCTGGCTGCCCTTGCTTTTTTTTCTTTCTTTTCTTTTTTTTTTAAATATATTTTATTGATATTTTACAGAGAGGAAGGGAGAGAGATAGAGAGCTAGAAACGTCAATGAGAGAGAAACATCGACCAGCTGCCTCTTGCACACCCCCTACTCCGGATGTGCCCACAACCAATGTACATGCCCTTGACCGGAATCGAACCCGGGACCTTTCAGTCCGCAGACCGACGCTCTACCACTGAGCCAAACTGGTTTCGGCTGTCTTTGCTTTCTTTCCTTTCCTTTTCTTATTAAGAAGAAAAGAAATAAAGGAATGAAATCCACAGAACAAACGACCCTGGTGACAGGCCAGCTCAGAACACAGTCCTGCTGGGATGCACAAGGAGCGGCACTACCCCGGCCTTCGGGGACCGACCGGTTCGGAGAATGAGCAGCTCGGAGGAGGAGGCCCGGGTCTCAGCTGCCCCGTCACTGAACTGAGGTGCCTTCTCGGGCTCTAGGCACGCCAGGGCCTCAGCAGAGGAGACAGACCTGCAGTGGGGCATCTACACAATCCAATTTGGGCTGCCAGGCCTCAGGGCTGCCCCTTCTGGGGGTGGGGCCAAAGCCAGCGACTTAACGCTCTGAGTTGTGGTCACCTGTATGACGGACAGAGTGAAATCTTTTCTTAGGGCTTTTATGAGGCTTAAATAAGACACTCTATGCCGAGCACCAGGGGAGAGCCTGGCACATGATTAATTCAAGAAATAGTTACTGAAAACCTACAACGCTAAGTGCCTCTCTAGGCCCTGGGAGACAACGCCAGATGAGGAAGACAATTATGACTCCTTCCCTCTGGGAGCTCAGTGTCAGGAAGGGGTGGGGGCCTGCAGACAACAGGCAACCATGATTCTGGGAGGTAAGAGATGGGGTAGCACAGTGGTCGGCAAACTCATCAGTCAACAGGGTCAAATATCAACAGCACAACGATTGACATTGCTTTTGAGAGCCACATTTTTTAAACTTAAAACTTCTTCTAATGCCACTTCTTCTAAATAGACTCGCCCAGGCCGTGTATTTTGCGGGAGAGCCACACTCAAGGGGCCAAAGAGCCGCACGTGGCTCGTGAGCCGCAGTTTGCCGACCACGGGGATAACACAACAATAGGGAGCGTTGAGACCCCAACAGAGACTTCTCACCCAGTCTCGGGGCTTCAAGGACGGTTTCCTGGAGAAAGTGGCGCCGAAGCCCAGGCATGAAGAGTCGGGCAGGCGAAGAGGGGAGGTGGCGATGGGAGAGCCCAGCGTTGCTGAAGACGAGATGGGCAGTGGGCAGGGGCCAGACCAGGAAGGGCCCTGCGAGGGCGGGCAGGAGACTGACCTTGACGCTGAGAGTAACAACGGGGTTGGAGCAAGGTGGCTTCTGAGTGAGCAAGGTCACCGGCTGGGGTGGGAGGGCTGGGAGCAGCAGGACAGGCGGGAGGCTGTGGTGGAGACCAGGGAGCGGGTGGTCTGAGGACCGAGGGAAGTGCAGGATGGGGAGACGCAGCAGGCACGGGACCAGGTCCTGAGGACCACGGACGGACACAGGGCTGAAGGAGGATACGGAGCTCCAAGCTGGGGTGTCTACGCAGCGTTGCTCTAGGAACGGCATAAATAGAGCAGCTATTTTAATCGTTATCTCTGACTTGCACGGTGACACTGGCCAGGCCACGCACCCGGCGGTGTCCTCTCCCACCGGTATACCAGGGAGGCCTTCCCAGCTCGGATATGCCGGGCTCTGTGTCCTTTCTCCAAGCACAGGGCCAGGCAGGGAGAGGGAGAGGGGACAGCGGTGAGATGCTGCCTGCGTGGCCCCTGCACACACTGCCTTCTTCCCAGACGACGTGGAGCAACCTGTCTCGCCCCTGCTCCTTCCAGATGGCCACCACCCACCCTCACCCAGGGCGGTAACCCAGAGCCTCCCCGTGTCATGATGATTTCCTAGGGAGATGTTTCCCCTTCAAGCTGGAAGCGTATGTACCCCTTACTCCCTCCCTGGATCCGTTCTACTCAAATCTATTCTCCATGCCTTCCAGACAGTTCGCCAGAATCTCTGCCGTGCCCGGGGATTCCCTAAAAAGGCAGGAAAGAATCAGAACGACCCTCCCCTTCGCCGCCCTAGACCTCTCTATTCGGGGTCCCCACAGGCAGGCTGGGGCTCCCGAGCTGGCGGAACGTGCGGCAGAGGGAATGGGCCACGGGACACAGCCATGACTTCCCCGCTCTCTCTGGGGAGTTCAGGGGTGTGGGTTTAACCAGAATCGCCAGCTGGGATTTGAGCGAAGGTGCAGTGGAATTGTAAAAACCAGATCAAAGTTGGCATGAACATCAGATACTAGCACAAGCCACTCCCTGAGGGAAGTCGCTAGAATCCTCTGAGATAAGAGCAGTTTGGCTGGCGCCCGGGGGGCCCTTCTTCTGGAATTCTCCGGCTGTTCGGGGCAGCCTCCCCCCTGGGCTCCTGCGCCCTCTCTGCCTTTCTCCCGAGCAGCTCCGCTGCGGGACTGCCGGCTGAGGAACAGGTGCCTGCCTGGACCCCGTGCAAACTAATAGAGCAGCTATTTTAATCGCTTACCTTCACCCACTTCACCCACCACCCGGGTGTCCCAGCAGGGCGGGCCCCCCCCCCCCCCCGCTGCTCCCTCTCCGCCCCACGAGGAACCTGAGAGGTGTGTTGCCGGGGAGGCCACACGTTTCCAAGTCTCCGCCTGAGGAAAAGCCAGAAGAAACCTCGGCTGTGGACACGCCTGGGGGAGGAGGCATAGGAGAAGAGAAACAAACCCGTCCGGCAGAGTGGGGACTGGCACTCTGCTCCTGCCGCGTCCACGCCCGCAGCCTGCCTCCCCTGCGCTCCCTCCCTCGTCGGGCCTCCTCCTCCTCAGCCACCTGGCTCCGAGCCCAAGAGCACACACACCCGCCACGTGCACGCAGGCCCGGCGTGGCCCAACCAGGCCTCCTGGTGGCTCATTCCGGCCAGACACAAACTCAGACGCCGCCCAGCCGCTGACACAGGAGGTGACGGTTCCCCCACATCTTGCTCAGAGCCGGGCTCCCTGTGGATCTTGGGAGACTTTTACCAAACAAAGCCCTACATGCTTCAGACGGTCCTCCTCCTCAGACGGGCATCCAGGTGCACGTCTCACCCTCCGCACGGACCATCGTGCAGGCGGCCCGTCTCTGGGTGTGCGGGGACCATGCAGGTGTCCATTCATGCATTCCCCGTGACGCCTGCTCTTCCCGCGGGCAGGGGACCCCTCTGCACAGGCTCTGCCCTCGCCCCCCTCTGGGAAGTCTCCTCAGCAGCCCCGCGCTTCCTCCACGCCCCATCGGGCTTCTCTTAGGCCAGTGGTGGGCAAACAGAACCAAATATCAACAGTACAACGATTAAAATTTATTCGGAGAGCCAAATTTTCTAAGCTTAAACTCCATAGGTAGGTACACTGTGATGAACTTAATCAGGGTACGTGGTAGTTTGTGGAAGAGCCACACTCAAGGGCCAACCACGAGCCGCCGTTTGCCGACCACTGTCTTAGACAGCAGCTGGCGGTGAGCGGCAGCGCCTCAAACTTGGCTGTGCACGCAAAGCCGTGTCTGGGACCGGCTGGAGGCAGCTGGGGTTCCGCAGGTGGGAGGGGCGGGGTTCTGCGTTTCTGACAAGCCCTCGTGATGCGATGCTGGGTCCGCAGGTCAACCAGGAAGGTAGAGGAAGAGGGAGGAGTGGGAGTCAGCCAAGCTGTGTCCTGGCATCGGCCCCTCCGGAACCAGCCATCACCCCTCAGAAGACTGCCAGCAGGGTGACACGAGGCGAGGACGTGCCGGACAGTCCCTGAGCAGCGGGCGCTCACAGATGCAATTTCTCTCCATTTTGCTTCTGTCTTTCCCCACGTACTAGCAGGGGATGTGCTACCTCAGAAGAGAGGCATGGCCAGACAATTAAATGGAAGGACACAGAGCCCCGTGGAGCACAGAGGCGATGGATGATGAGACTTTCCTTCCCTCCTTGGCCGCCTCGTCCTGCGTCTAGCCCAGGTGTGGGCAAACTATGGCCCGAGGGCCGGATGGCTGTTCTAAACTATTGAAATTAAAAAAAAAAAAAAAGACTGTACCCTTTTATGTAATGATGTTTACTTTAAATTTATATTAGTTCACACAAACACTCCATCCATGCTTTTGTTCCGGCCCTCTGGTCCAGTTTAAGAACCCATTGTGGCCCTCGAGTCAAAAAGTTTGCCCACCCTGGTCTAGCCCATGTCCTGGGCCCCACGTGACCGGCCAGGGGGCAGGGAGTCCCTGAAGACCTGCCTTTTAGACCAAGGGTCTCCATCTGGTTCCGAGGGCTTAAGCATGTGCTGCTGGGAAAAGGGGGTGTTCGGGTCATGCTGACGGGCAATTCCTCAGGTCACGTTGTCGCTTGGGTGCTTGTGCGTGAGCAAGGACGCCCGCTCACATGTGGGAGGGCCGCAGAGAGCAAGGCCCTCAGCAGCAGCCAGCCCGAGAGCCTGGGCGCCGCCCCACGCGCTGCTGCCTCCTCATCTGGGGGCCGGGGTGTCCTTCATGGAAGGGAACTGTGCGTCCCTTAGTGAGCCGGATCCTCACCGAAGGCCAGCAGCTCAGCGGAAGGAAGCCGGTGGCGCTTTCAGAAGCTGCACTAACCGGCTGGAAAGGACCACTTCCCCACAGCCCTCCTTCTCTGCCCCTGTCCTTGGCCTACAGGTGCCCAGGCAGCTTCAGAGAGGCTCTGGCTCGTTTCAAGAGAGGGACTAGGAGCTCAGGGAACCCGGCTCAGTACATGATGCACAGCAGTGTTGCTTCCAGAATCTGAAGCAAAGGCCAGAGGAGAAGTTAGACTGATGGCCAATCCGTCGCCAGCAAGCATTTACTGACAGCCAGTCTGCACTCTATCCTCCCCGGCCCTCACACACCTACAAAAACACAGCCCTTTCATCTTACGCAGAAAATGCTGCTGCTTCATCATACTCTCTGCTGAGCCTGGGACCACCTGGGGAGGCTGGGGCATCCCTCTGGCAGGGCCCAGGCCACGTCCGGAATGAGGGACACATGGGGCCTGTAAGTGGCGGTGGTGCAGACACGGAGGGAGTCAGGGGGCTCTGAGTGGGAGACACAACAGGATCCCCAGAAACCACGCTCTGTCCCCACAGTGCATCTCCCAACACACACACACACACACACACACACACACACACACACACGCCACGCAAACACACACATATTTCTTCCGCCTTCTGAAACCGACGTTCCATTTCCCAGCTAGTTCTGAGTCCTCCTTTCTTCACCAAGAGGAACAAATCTGGCAAGAAGGCTATGGCTTCTCCAGCCCCGTCCCCCGCAGGCCCTGGTAGCATTCACGGTCCCATGGAACAAGCAAGGCTGGGCTTCCTTATAACTGGCGATTAAAACCAGAGCACAGAGACGCCGTCTGTAAAGCGTGGTTCTCACCGAGGCTAACTTCTCTTCCGTGGGTTTAAAAAAAACGAGAATCCTGATTGAACCAGTGGGCACCCACTTGAACAGCAAAGCCCCCTCCGTCTTCCGAATTCCGATGGGACGCGAGGAGCCTTTTTTGCCGGAGGTCAGAAAGGATTCAAATCCATGTGCCGTGTTCCCACATTTAAAAATAAAAGAAGGTGGCAATGCCAAGGCTGTGCTGTGAGCTCAGACGACACCTCCCAGTGCAGGCTGCACCAGTTTCCACCCCAGCTAGATCCCCCAGACCTTCCCTTGGCATCCAGCATGTAGGTTTCCTATTCCTCAGCTCTTGTCCGCAAAAGGACGGGAAATGCAGGCAGGTTAATTTTCCTCGGCCCCTGGGGTGGCCCAGTCCCCGGTATCCGAGCAGTGGTGACTTCAAGTTGGAGACAGCCTCTGGAACAGATCTCAGGGCTGAGCTGGTTTTGATGTAAACACACACACACACACACACACACACACACACACACACACACACACACACTGATAGCTGACATTTACTAAGTGCTTTTTCCATGCCAGCCAGTTTTGAAATAATTGACATGGATTATCTCATTTCACCCTCACAACGTTGGGCGCTGGCTGCGATGGCGGTCAGAAGGGCACAGCTCTTGTAAGGCGGTGCCTGCAGCCCCCGGAAGCGCTGTGCTGAGCGCTCTACACACTTGAACTCATTTACTCTCCACAAGCGGGCGAGGTAGGCACTATTATTAGCCACAGTTTGTAGCTGAGGAACCTGAGGCGTACAGGGGTTAGGAAATGTAGTCAAAGCCACTCTGCTAGCAAGTGTGAAGCCTGGGTTTGAACGCATGCAGCCTGGACCCAGAGACCCCTCTTATAAGGCCGTTCCCCGGCCCTTCAGGGCACAGTGAGCGTCCTGTGAGACACTGAGACAGACATCCATGCCCGTCTCCTCTGCCGAGCATCCCTGCCGCTCCCGGAGCCGCTCTTTTTTTTTTTTTTTTTAATATATTTTATTCATATTTTACAGAGAGGAAGGGAGAGAGAGAGAGAGCTAGAAACGTCAATGAGAGAGAAACATCGACCAGCTGCCTCTTGCACACCCCCTACTGGGGATGTGCCGGCAACCAATGTACATGCCCTTGACCGGAACCGAACCCGGGACCTTTCGGTCCTCAGGCCGACGCTCTACCACTGAGCCAAACTGGTTTCGGCCCAGAGCCATTCTTGGCCCAGCAGGGAGTGGAGGGAAGACCCGAGCACAGATACCCACATACGGAGCAGCCAGGTCGGGCAGGACGGGCACTTCAACCCAACCGCTCCAGCGGAGAAAGAGCAGGCTAGCTGAGGGAAACCGGGGAGGGCCCCTGGTGAGAGATGAGCTGGCACAGTCCCAGGGTGGGCGCCGGGGGCGGGGCAGCGTGCCCCAGGACAGAGGGGCAGCAGCGTGGCAGAGCAGACACACGCTGTAGGAGTCCACGGTATGAACTCCGTGGAGCAGTTCATGCAGGGACGGTGCTGGGCTGATGGGCGCAGGAGACTAGGAAGGGGGGATGGGAGTCACCGCTCAGCAGGTACAGTCTCTGTTTGAGGCGATGAAAATACTTTGGCAATAGTAGTGACGGCTGCACAGAACTAAAGTCAGTGACTGTAACTTAAAAGCAGCTAACAGGACAAATTTCGTGTTACATATATTCTACCACAATACACACAGGAGGAGGAGAGGCCACTGGGCAGACACTTGCAAGGTCTCTGCAGAACCTCGGATGCCCCGCTGCTGGGCCCTGGGGCCAAGGTGGGCTCTGCTTCCCGGGGTGTCTGAGCACCGGAGCCCTGCGCCTCCACACGGAGCCCGCTGGACCGGAGGCCTGGCCGCGCCTGCCCGCCCAGCCACCTGCTCCCAGGGCCCCCCTGGGCCCCCTGCCCGCAGGGCTGCGGCCTTTCCTCTTACTCACCGCTTCAAGCAGGGACTGCTCTGCAATCACCATTTATCTCTTTCCTAACGCTGTGGATGCCAAAGGAATTTATCTGTTTTCCAAAACCGTGGATGGCAGCAGCGCAATATATAATTAACGTGGAATGTTCCAAGGGCGCCGGGGACATGTGGGACAGAGGTCAGCTTCTCAAACAACCACGGCTTTCCGTGGAAGCCGGCTGTTTGCTCCTCTCCTCCCTTCCGGGGAGATTAAAATAAGACTCTGAGACGCAAAGAAGCAAGCCTGCTTGGCTTCGCGCGTACAAAGCAGACCGCAGCGCAGGTGCATGGCCTCACATCTGGGGTAACAGCCGGAGCGCTGCCTCCGTCGCCAGCCAGGCCTCCGGACCAGACAGACACGCGCAGCACCCACCACTGCAGCACCCACCACTGCAGCACCCACCACTGCAGCGCCCACCACTGCAGCGCCCACCACTGCAGCGCCCACCACTGCAGCGCCCACCACTGCAGCACCCACCACTGCAGCACCCACCACTGCAGCGCCCACCACTGCAGCGCCCATCATCCCAGCACGGCCACCTGGGGCCTGCACGGTGGGCTGGGTGCCATCAGGCGCTGAAAGAGAAACCTATTACTTCTAATGAGCAGGTTCAGCCGAAACTGGTTTGGCTCAGTGGTAGAGCGTCGGTCTGCGGACTGAAAGGTCCCAGGTTCGATTCCGGTCAAGGGCATGTACATTGGTTGCGGGCACATCCCCGGTAGGGGGTGTGCAAGAGGCAGCTGGTCGATGTTTCTCTCTCATCGACGTTTCGAGCTCTCTATCTCTCTCCCTTCCTCTCTGTAAAATATCAATAAAATATATATTTAAAAAATATATATATATAATGAGCAGGTTCAGAAGCCCCTTTCCCTGCACAATTTAGCAAAAACATAATCCTCTGATGTAAACACAGTAACTGTATCTGAAACCTTGTTCAGGGTAGAGGTTCTGAGGAAAAAGGTCTCTGCTCTCTAAGTGCAGCCGTGGTAATATTTGGGATCTGTTTCTCACTGGGCATAAATGGGAGGGGGTGGGAGAAGAAGGAAGTCTGCTTGTCTATAGTTAAAAACAAAAACACAAAAAGGAAGATGTGCTCTACAAAGAGCAGGAAGAAAGGGAGGAAAGGAAGGAGAGAAAGGCGATTTCAAAACAGAGCACCCTCTAAAATGATTAAAAGGGAAAGGGGGGAGGGAACACTTGCTCTACAAAAAATAAAAATAAATAAAAATAAAAAGAAGAAGGAGGGGGTAGACAAACTAAAAAAGGCACCACAAATAATTCTCCAGAAGAAAAGCCTGGAAGAATCTGGACTCTGGAATTTCCAACTCCCACCTAAAGCCTTCCAAGATCTTGCCTCAGAAATGAATTCCCTCCGCCCTGCCCCAGGCTGTCACTCCTTGCAATGAGCGGTCCAGCCACGTCTGTCCCTCCCTGTTCCACCAGCCTGCGGCCCAGGGAGGACAGGCGAAGGGCTGGCTTCCTATCATCTCTGGATCTCCGGCCTGCAGCTAGCATGGGGCTTGTCTCAAAAAGCGTGGCCGCTCGGAAATGGAAGTGAGTTACAGGGGGCGTGCTGACTGCCAAGGTAACAAGACAGTGGTTCAGCCGGGACAGGGCCAACCCTCTCCCAGAAGGAGGTATCCAGCGACTCCTCTACCCTGTCTTTAGGGTGACACCACGCTCCTCACGGCTACAGAGTTAACGCTAATCCTTAGCAGAGCACACGGGACCCCCCAAGACCTGCCCCTGCCCCTGCCCCCCTCCAAGCTCACCCCCTCGGCTCCCAGCGCCGACCCCGGGCTCCACCCAAATCAAAGTGGCAGAAGCCCCTGCACGTGCCCCTGCGTGTGCCGCTGCTCCTCTTGGCTGCCGTGTCCCTCTCCGCCTTGTCCACCAGAGACTTCGTTCACTTCGTTAAAACTCAGCGCGGAGGCCACATGCTCTGCGGAGCTCCCTCCTCCCTCCTCTGGCCCCCGGACCCTCTGGTGGTGATGTTTATGACCGTCCCGCGTGCCTCTCTGACCTAGGAGGCTGTGAGTCCCCGGAGGGCAAGGACTGCCTTGTAATAAGGGAACTCACGCTGCCTGGCCCAGGACCTGCAGGAAGGAGAGACTCCGCCACGCCTGGCCGCGGTGGGGCAGCCACGGAGCCCCTCACAGCGAATGACGGTGAGGTGGCGACCGGTAACTACCACGCTGGCTCCAGAGCCCGCCGGGCCACTTGCCAGCGCCGTGCCGCCCTTTTAGAGCCTAGACACGAACCCCCAGGCTGAACACAGTCCACTTGGCTCGTGTGCAGCACAGAAGGAGCGTGGTACCCCACTGCTGCCTTCGCCGAAGCCGCTCACGGCACACGGGGGATATACGCAGAGTCCTCCCCGGCAGGTTAGGACTTAAACTCTCAGACGTCACCCGGGAGAAACGGGTACAAACACCTGCTTCTGCATAACCGCTCCCTTCCCTCTTACTAATGTTTCATGAAAGGTACACGATTTCTATCTAGTCTAAGTAAATATTTCCGAACATGCCTTAGCCTCAGGGACACTCCTTTTGTATGTTACACATTTCGGTGGAATCGGGTAAACTATAGTGGTTAAATAGGTAATCCCGATTAGCAGGGTTTTGTGTTTGTTTTTGTTTTGTTTTGTTTTGTTTTTAATGAAAAGAAGACCCGGTCCTTTATGGAGATGAAATATATAAAATTGGGACGGGTCAGAAAACACGTCCCCCAAGCCTGACTTACCTTTTCCGAACAGTGAGGTTGGAAGGAATGACTTCTCATTTTTGCCTACTTTTTATGTCTCTGAGGGCAAAGCTGGTGTCTGAGGGGGAGAGGGGGGCTGAGGCGAGTGGCCGGCAGTGCTCCGGCAGCAGGCAGCAGGATGGCTGGGGAGGGAGCCTACGCAGAAATGACCGTGTGCTCAGGGTCAGAGCCTGGGATCCGGGGCCTCAGGGCAGGGCCTCCATGCCAGCCATCGGGGGTGTAGCTGGCTACAAACACCCAGGGAACCTCTCAAAAGGCAGGATCCTGGATCCAAGAGAGAGGCGCGCAGGAACGCAGCCCACCTCAGCAGCCCGCATTCTCACGCCGTCACTGTTTCTAGGGCTGTGAGGTGAGTGCGGGCCTACGTCGGCAATTTTCAACCCGTGTGCAGCAACCCTTTGAAAAGCATGCAATGCCCGACTACTTCGTCAGAGCACTGACCTCTTTTCCCTCAGATTGGCAAATAAAAAATGACAACTGCCAACTCAACAAAAGCCGTCCGCCATGAATGAAGCATAATTATACCTTTTTTTTTTTTTTTGGTCAGGTGGGCAAAAAATACATTTTTTTTTTGGTGTGCCACAGAATTCCAGCAATTATTTCATGTGTGCCATGAGATGAAAAAGGTGTGCCAGTCGCCTCTTGCTGGCCTAAGTCAGACATGCTCAGGGTCCAGAAAGAATCAATACAGGGAAGGCAAGAGAGAGATTAAATTTAACCAAGAAAATGTTCCTTGCCTTTTAAAAGCTTTTAAAATCGACATTCACATCTCTGTGCATTCACCTGGGCGCAGATAAATGAGAGAAGAGGCATGTTCTCTGAGACCTTCGGGGAAGAATCCAGGCAAGAGAAATGAGACCCAGGACTTGCTCGGCTACAATATACAGAGAAACAAGGCGATCCTGTCGAGTGACCTCACAGAATGAAACAGCCTATTTCAGCAGAAAACAGGAGCCGGGCCCCGCTTCTGAGTGCCGCGCAGGGCATAGTGCCCAACGTCCCTGTCGAACCCCCGGCCGCCCCAACGAGGGCTGAGCAGCATGATGCTCTAGTCTAGCAGGTCACCACTTCAAGTCTTGTTTAGGATTCTGAGCTCATTTTCCTAGAAAGACTATGTTCTTCTCATCACAAGGAGACATTTTATTCCTTTCTCTTTATTTTATCTACTAGAGGCCCAGTGCATGAAATTCATGCATGGGGGAGGGGGTGTCCCTCAGCCCAGCCTGCATCCTCTCCAATCTGGGATCCAGTGGGATCGGGCCTAAACGGCCAGTCGGACATCCCTCTCACAATTCAGGACTGCTGCCTCCCAACTGCTCACCTGCCTGCCTGCCTGATTGCCCCTAACTGCTTTTGCCTTCCAGCCTGATCACCCCCTAACCACTCCCCTGCCAGCCTGATCGATGATGCTTAACTGCTCCCCTGCTGGCCTGATTGCCCCTAACAGCCATCCCCTGCCAGGCTGGTCATCCCTAAGTGTCCTCGCCTGCAGGCCTGGTCACCCCCCAAATGCCCTCCCCTGCAGGCCTGTGTTCCCCACAACTGCCCTCCCTTACAGGCCTGATGGCCCCCAACTGTCCTCCCCTGCCAGCCATCTTGTGACGGCCATATTGTGTCCACATGGGGGTGGCCATTTGCGTGTTGGAGTGATGGTCAATTTGCCTATTACCTCTTTATTAGATAGGATATGAGAAATAAAATGAAGAGGAGAAAAAAAACCCTGTATCTCCTGATGGGGTCTGAGCTCCTTGTCACATATTAAGCTCAGAGGGACCTGGAGTTTATAATGGGGCCAATGGTGAAAAGAAAAGGGGAGGAGCACGTGCCCTTGGCCCTGACTGGCCGGCGGGGGCGCTGTGGGTGGGCCTTTGCACTAGGATGGCAGCGAAGAGCCTGCTTGTATGCCTGTGTTCTGTGTGTGTGTGGGGGGGTGGGGTGGGAGGGGGCAGGTTCAGGAGAGAAAAATGAGGCTCTGGGAACAGAAGCATGGGGAAGCGATTGAAAGGCAAGAAGCGCTAAGCAGAGGCGATGCTTCTGAGTCCCATTACCTCCTCCATTGAAGTCTTTCTCTCTATAGATTCCTGCCCCAGGTCGGAGCAAAGTGGGTGGCTCCCTTGATGGCAGGGGAGGGGGAGGGGGCAGCAGTCCATTCCCGCCGCTGCTCATGGGAAAAGGACACTGTGACTCAGCTGCCCAAGTTATGACTGAGAAACGTTATGTAGGACCACGTGTTCACCCAGCAGGAATCAACACTTTCCGTACCCAGACAGCCAGGCAGGGATGTAAGGGAGGGAAGCTGGGGGGGGGGGGGGCGATGCAGGGGCGCCCGCGTCGTGGGAACCCGGAGAGCCCGGGCCTTTGGAATGGGCTGCCACCGCCCAGCTCAGGCCTCGCCTTGGAGAGAAGCCCTTGGTAGGATCCACACTTCTGAGTTTTAACGGAAAGCTATTAAATATCCCGATTTTAAACACTAGCAACTAAGAAACATTAACCAAAAAAAAAAAAAAATGCTACAAAAAAACCCCCACCACCCTTCCACCTGATCTGTGGAATGCCAGTCTGCAGACACATGCTCAGCAGCTGTAGTCTAAATAAACTTGTTCTTTGGTTCCCACGTCTAGCTCCAGGCCATAATCACGGTGGGTGTGGGTCCAACGTGCAGATTTGGAGGCCCCACCCAAGATCAACCGAGTCAGAATCCGCTGGGAAAAGTCCAGGCTCCTGCCTTTTGAGAGGTCCCCTGGGTGTTTGTGTTGTGGCTGCAATGACATCTGGGAGCCACCGGTCACTTTGTATTACGTCCCTTGCATTCGTAGGTGTCACCATCCACGTTTGTCTCACACCTCTAGTTTATGATAAAATGATCGCATCACAGGAAAATACAGACCAGGGCTTCTAAATCCCCCCCCCCCCCCCGGTGGAAAAGACAGAGGTCAGCGTGGAGGGGACCTGAGCACAGCTGGTGCCCAGCATGTAAAAGTGTGTCTCATCTAAGAGATCTATAAAACTTTAATGTTCTACTCTATACTACACACCCACAGGTGTTAACTATCCATGTCCCCCCCACTAAATCTTTGAGTAAAACCGACTCTTCAGGAAGATGTAATACTTTTATCCTGTGACCCGGAGAACCCCGAGGCCTCCGAAAGCACCAGGGTCCACAGAATATTTACCAAAGTTGGGGAAGCACAGGCGTATCTGCATACCAGGCTATTGCATTTGATCCCAGCCTAATGGCCAAACGCCACACTAAGTCCACAGTTAGGAGGCTCACACACAAAACTACTTGCAGACTTCTATGTAAATTTCTGCTCTAAAAGAAGGCACGTGTGTGAGAAATCTGTTAGATGGGGCAGAAAATTGTGACACAATAACAAGAAATCATCCTTTAATAACACAGTTTTAAAAGGTCAATGGCTCAAGAGTGGCTTGCTTACAGCTGGTATAAAAAGCAGCAAAGGAAATCAGGCGTTTGAATCGTGGCAAAGCCCTGCTCAGCCGGGCAGCGAGGCCACACTGGGAGGGTGCCGTGTGAGCTAAGCCTCCTCTGGAAGCTATAGGCCTCCCTGGAAGCTCCCGCCCGGTGCCCACCTCCGTGCCCACTCCCAGGCTTTGGAGATCTGTTTCAACCATCGCTGGCTCTGAGGGGCCCATGAGAGCTCCCTCCACGGGAACAGGCATTTGACCCTTGTTGGGGACACAGGAGGAAACCAAGGTATTCCCAGCAGCACTGGGCTTAATTTTTCCTTTCTTGGTGACACTGCCAACTGTGACCAGCATTTGAAGTTTTATGCCTCCCGTTTTCCCACCTTCTCTTCTCAATACTACCATCCCTTCTCAATAAGCTTCAAATCTCACCTTCTCCCCGCGTGTTTACATTTTAACAAGAATGACAATTCCTGATTAATTTCAGGCAGCATTTCACTAATGTTTAGTAGTTAACTACTGCTTTTGAACTCCTACGGAAGAGGAGTGCTTTCAATTAGTTGTAGGCTCTTCAGGTCAACGTGCCCAATTTGTTATCATGGGTAAAATGATTATCAAACAATCAATAACGTTTTATTATTACTCCGAGGGGAAAAACGATAAAGCCTCTTGGCAGAAGCCATCATTAATTAACGCTCACAATGGAGAGAGGCTTTTTTTCTGAACGCCCATGGCACTCCCGGGGAGGTGCTGGCCCCCACGTGGCTCCAAACACACCCTCTCCGAAGGGATTCAATACTTACTCTCCCGGAGCCTCAAAGAGAGGTCTGAATCCCCTTAGGCTGGAACGCTCCAGAGTCTGCCCCCTGGAGTCAACAGGCGCCACGTCCTCTTCCTACCTTCCTTCCACCTCTGCCTGCCCGAGGCCGGCTCTGCCTCAGGACACAAGGCTCCATCTCTCTCAGTGACCAACAGGCTGGACGCACGTGCCCGAGACAAGAGACAGCACCTGGCCGTCAGTACCCGCCCCTCCTGGGCCTCCGCGGAGTTCTTCAGACCCTCCCCAAGGAAGGAGGGGAGGAAGGAGCCCTGGCCATCTGGCCAGGGATCCCACAGACAACAAACTGCCCCGGGAGGGTAATCAGATCAGAGGCTCCTCAGAGTCTTTTTCTGCTGCTAACAAGATTGGAAAAGAAAACAAACCCCAAGCACACAGAGGCACTTCCCCCCTTTGCCTCGCGCAGAGGGCATTTGTTTCGTTTTGCCCAGAAGGCCTTCCATTTACAGCTTCAGCTTCACTTCAACGAGCCCCAAAGCTGTCTCCAAACTGCTTTCAACAACAGGGAGAGGGGGCCACAAAATGTCTGTCTTCTCCCCACCGTTAGCCCCCTCCCACTGCCCCCACCTCAAGTGGGCCACGGAGCCTTGCCATCGCGTTTAGTCCTGACCGCAGGCACGGGGGAGATGGCCACCTCGTACCTCATGAAGAAAACGGAAACCGAGCCCGGATAAACCTCCCGCCAGCCATGGCTGCCCGCACAGCGGGATCCTTCCCCCAAGGATGGCTGCCGCCAGCGCTAGAGGTCCCTGCACACACACACACACACACACACACACACACACACACACAGAACAACCCTGTGTGAATCAAAGGAGCCACATGCTAACCTGAGAGCTCAGGGGAGGCCTGCATGGCAGTCTTGCAAACTCAGAGACCTAAAATAACCACAAAAGATGGTTTAAAAATTAAATACAAACAGGTTATAGTGGGTAGTCATGTCCTAGGCCGATATTTTCCCTGACAAAGATCAACTTAGATCTTCTTTACTGAGCCCATTTGCCTTTTTTTTTTTTTTTTTTTTTGCCTCTAAGATAGCATATCTGTGAGATGTCTGGTTAACTTGTAACCCTTGTAACTTCCCTTTTTCTGGAGCCCCTGGGGCACAACCAAATGTGGTGGGCGCCAGGACCGATGCCTCAAATTCCTTCGTTATCATGTTAATTGTTCCTGCACTCACCTAAGTGTCCATCATTTTACTTTTTATCCAATCTCAGGGGTTTCCCTCCGCTTTGCTTTCTTCCACTTCCTTACTCCCTCCGTCACCAATGAATTTCATGTAACCCATCCATTCCCTCCTTTGATTTCAGTGTATAAACAGAAATGTAACCCGCCATTCTTCGGAGCATTATCTCAATCCATTGAGGTTCTGCTTCCCGGAATATGTCGACAATTTGGCTCAAATAAACTCACTGAAATTCTTTACAGGTTTCAATGGTTTTTTTTTTTTTTTTTGGTTTTTTTTTTGTTAACACCTACCTGGGTGACACAACTCTAACACGATTCCCTCTCCCTCGGTGGACCCACCTGGCATCAGAAGCGAGGTGATGTGAAGCCAGCCCTACCAGCCGGTCTGGCGGCAGCAGCCCTCCTCACCACTTCCGGGGTGGGCGTCTGTTCCTGCACACGTGGCCTGTGGGGCCGCCGGAGTCGCAGGGGCTCCAAGGCCCAGTTCTGGACTGGGCCAACCACGTCAGACTGCTCTTCCGTCCATCCCTGTTTCCCTTTATTAAATATACCTGCACAAGTAAAACCAACCAGGCATAAACACTGCCTAGAAATGCAAACCACTACATTTACAAAAACTTGGGATTTGAGCAAGATACTAATTAATCCTAAAACTAGGTATAACTGAAAACTTTCTCAAGAGCCTTCAACTGTTACAAACTGCTGAATCTAGCTCATGTTTTTTTGTTTTTTTAAAAAATATATTTTATTGATATTTTACAGAGAGGAATTGAGAGGGATAGAGAGCTAGAAACGTCGATGAGAGAGAAACATCAACCAGCTGCCTCTTGCACACTCCCCACGGGGATGTGCCCGCAACCAAGGTTCGTGCCCTTGACCAGAATCGAATCCAGGACCTTTCAGTCCGCAGGCTGGCGCTCTATCCACTGAGCCAAACCGGTCTCGGCCTAACTCATGTTTTACTCGTTTGAGATAAACCAACACTGGCCCTGGCTGGGTGGCTCGGTCAGTTGGAGCATCATCCCATGCACCAAAAGGTCGCAGGTTTGATGCCCAGTCAGGAAAAACTTATCTAGGTTGCGGGTTCCATCCCTGGTCCAGGGTGTGTACGGGGAAACAACTGATCAATGTTTCTCTCTCTCTCTCTAAAAAAAAAATCAATAAAAAACATATCCTCAGGTGAGGATTAAAAAAAAGAAAAGACCAACACTCACATATAACTTAATCTCAATCTCTCTCTCTCTCCCCACCCCACCCCCCAAACAAAACAAAACAAAACAAAACAAAACAAAACAACCACAAACACACACACAGAGCTAGAAACCAATATATTTCAGTTTAGGAAAGCAAATCCAAAGGTTGCTAGGAGAAACCTGCTAATGCTAAAGTCATCTCCCATAAAATGCTTTTTAATAACTCGGGGCCCAATGCATGAATTCGTGCACAGGTGGGGTCGCTTGGGGTGGCCTGTGGGGATCGGGCTGAAACTGGCAGTCCAATGCCACCTGCTGCTCCTGCCTGCCACTCCCGCTCATCCTGGCCCCGCTGCACCTGCTGTGGGTTCGCGCCCCATCAGTCCCAACTGGGAGAGGCTCGCGCTGCAGCAGCCAGCTGTGAGCTCTGCGTCTGATGCCTGTCCTGAGGGGGTGGGGGGTGGGGGGAGCCAGAACGTGATTAACCCTCCTGGCAGGTGGTGGGGTCTGCCCTGGATCCAGATCCATCCCACTGATGTTTGCACAGACTGTTGGGATCCATCTGGCGGCCACTTTTATATGGTTTCTTCCTTGCAGACATCTAGGGAAGGGAAGCAGCGATGGTGCCCAAGGCTGACTTCCAGGAGGACGGCGGTGCTGTCAGGATCGTGCCAGTGGCACTGGTCCATCAGTGCCTGGCCCATTCTCCGGAGATTGGACCTGCAGGACTACTGAGGGAGGGAGT
Source organism: Vespertilio murinus (assembly GCA_963924515.1). NCBI lineage: Eukaryota > Metazoa > Chordata > Mammalia > Chiroptera > Vespertilionidae > Vespertilio > Vespertilio murinus. The sequence goes on along the minus strand of OZ004706.1, from coordinate 152,625,029 downwards.
GGCTACTGCTGGGCTGGTGGGCCCCGGGACTGGTCAGTCAGCTGAGCGGTGCTCCTGCTGTGGGATCGCACTGACCACCAGGGAGGAGCTCCTGTGTTGAGCGTCTGCTCCCTGGTGGGTATTGCGTGTCACAGTGACAAGTCAACCGGTCGCTTAGGCTTTTATATATATAATTAGTTAAGGCAGCGATCATCTTGTGAGTCAAGCACTCTGCTCAGAGCTTTACCTGTATTCTCTTTAGTTCTCACAACCACCCCAAAGGTACTATTATTATTTCTAATATATCAATAAGGCAGCAAAGTCTCAGGGAAGTAAAGTAACTAGAAAATGGCACAGTCAGAATCACGCCAGTCCCTCTGCCCCCAAAACTCCCACTCCCTGCATCACACCAGCTCCTTTCTCGTGTTTTTACAGATCTCCACCCTTGAACAGGAGCACAGTTTTATTTTATTTTATATTTTTTATTGATTTCAGAGAGGATGGGAGAGGTAGAGACAGAAACATCAATGATGAGAATCATTAGTTGGCTGCCTCTTACACGCCCCCTACTGGAGATGGAGCCTGAAACCCGAGCGTGTGCCCTTGACTGGAACTGAACCCAGGACCCTTCAGTCCGCAGGCCAATGCTCTATCCATTGAGCCAAACCAGTCAGGGCGGGACCACAATTTTCAAAGGAAGCAGGTGCACAGTGCTGCCACATGAGAAGCCCACTCCCCGCGTCCACCCTGATCACCAAGAAGCTGATGTTCACCGGAGCACCTCAAGCAGCAGGTGGTGAGATGGTGCTAGAGGCCAGGCCTGGTTCTCCTGAGGCAGAGGGTGGGTGGGTGGTGGTGGTAGAGGTGTGTGTGCGTGCATGTGTGTGTGTATTCACACTCTCTGGCGTGCCTGGGCTTGTAGAAGCAAAGTCAGATGTCTGCCTTCATCTTCACATGGTGTTCTTCCTGTGTGTGTGTGTGTCTTGGCCCAAATTTCCCCTCATTATAAGGACACCAGTCACGCTGGATTAGGGCCCACCCTAATGATCTCACTCTAACTCATTATATCTGTAACGACTGCGCTTCCAAATAAGGTCACATTCTGAGGTCCTGGTCGTTAGGACTTCAACATATGAAATTTGAGGGAACACAACTCAACGTGTAATAGTAAATGGGGGTGCAGAGGGTGGTGGCATCACTGTCACTGCATAAATATTGTGCAAATGATGTGGGTGCTGATATCTGTAATGATAAAAGCATAATATGCAAATCGACCGAATGGCTGGACACTGGAACGAATGTCTGGACAACCTTCTGGACGAAGCTGAGGCAGCCAGGGTTGTGAAGGTCTACTCTTGTGTGAATTTCATGCACCGGGCCTCTAGTCAATGAATGGGTTGGTATACCACACTGGCTAAAGTTGATTTTTAAAAAATTAAAAAAAAAAAAAAAAAGACGGCTATAATCATTCTTAAACCCAACAAGACCAATACTAACCAAGACGAGAATCCACCAAGTAGGAAAGGGAAACAAGGCTTGCTGACACCTCGGTGGCACCTTGGCCAAAGGCTACAGGAATTCAGGTTGGGTTCTGTGAACTATCACTGGGCAACTGATTACACTGATTTACTGGGTGCTTGTGGGTTTCCCAGGCCCCATAAGATCCACTCTTCACTCCCCTGACACCTGTACTGCTAACATGAGGCAACATGGGGCAAGGCTGACACACATCTCCAAGCCCAGGTAGTGAGGGAGCCTCATGGAATAATCAAGAGAACACGAGATTCAGGGTCAGATCTGCATTTCAGCTACAGCCATGCCCCTGGCTACCTGAGTGCTCCTGGCCACCGGCTGGTCCTCGCTGGGCTTTAGCTTCCTGTAAGAGGTAATAATAGTAACCTCTAGAGACTGTGTGAAGAGTAAAGAGCATTCCTTTGAGTGGCCCTTGCACAGAGCCTGGCCATAGCTGGTCCTAGGTCAGTGGAAAACTAGGAGAAAAACAGGCAAAGGATATGAACAGGATTCATGGAAGAGCGATGCAAATGGCAGAGAATCACATGAAAAGATGCTCTAACTCATCAGGAGTCAGAGAAATGAAAATCAAAGTAGCGATGAGATATTACCATCTGCCCATCAGACCGGCTAGCACTAACGTGGAAATAAAAGTTAATGCTGTGGGGACGGGGAAACAGGTACGCTCACCAAGTGGCAATGAAAATGATAATTGTAGTTCTTGCAAAACAATCTGGAAACCTCTATCCAAGTGAAAAATACTACACCCTTCAGCTCTTTCCCTTGGGAATCTGTTACTAGGAAATAAAAGCCATAGTTCACAAGGACACATAACTATGGGATGCTTATGGAGGTAGTTTATGCATGTTTGGGGAGGCTGAATTAAAAAAACTAGAGACAAAGTGAATGCCAACAGATATAATAATGGTTGAATACAATATATACCCTCCCTTCTATGGAATAAAATGAAACAGGAGATATATTAGTTTACTTGCAGGGATTTTTCTATGAAGTATTGATGAACAAGAAAAGCAGTATGCAGTAAATATGATTAATATGATCCCGTTTTTGTAGAACAATTACTTTTAAACAAGCTTGTACATGCATGTATGTGTTTATGATGTGTGTGTGTGTGATATGTATAACCATATAATTTTTATAAGCATAAATAAAATTATGGAAAGATTCCAAGTTATTTAAATGAGTTATTTAGGGTAGAGCTCAGACAGGGAAACAAAGAAAACAATACCTATGCATCTCTCTCTTTCTCTCTCTCTCTCTTTCTCACACACATACACACCACACACACAAGTTTTTGCATTGATAAATAACGAATAATGAAAAGGTCACAATTTGGGGCGTTCTAGCTCTCCTCTTGTCCACGCTCCCGACTCACAAGGCTGCTCAGAGGAAGACCTGCCACTCTGCTGCCCTCAGCAGACCTCTCCCGCTGCCTGCAAGATGTGCGTCTGCTCGTGAGATGTTACATATCCTCTCTTCGCTCAAGAAGCCATCAGACTAGTCTAGAATTAGAGGGACCTTGTCATGAAAACTGCACTCAATTCAGCTCTTCTCCAAAACACCAATAGGCCCTTGTTGCTACCATCATTATCACCGTCACTAAGAGAAGTTGGGGCAAGATCAGAAGCATGGGCCCCACATGGGGGGACAGGGGCAAGGAGCCTCCTCCCTTGGCCCCGATCTGGATGGGCTCAGTCCTATGGGGAGCTGTCTCTAAAGGGCACTGTGGAGGGTGTGACCACAGGCCGACAGCCGTCCAGGGAGACAGTCACCTCATGCTGCACTCAGGGCGAGCGTGGCCATTTCCCGGACCCCGAGTCACAGTGGCCTCATCCAAGAAATGCAAATTTCCAGGCAGAGAAAACTCACTCTCAGGAGAACATATTCTATTTTCTGAAAACTACAGGTCTTAGTGAGGTGTTTTTTTTTACATTGATCTGAACTTCACCCCATTAATGTTTCTAACTCTCTGGTCCAAGTCCTACCCCCGGAGCCAAAAGGAACAAACGTATTTCCTCTTTCACAAGAAGACGGTGATAATGCCCCCCTGGGCTTTCTCTTAACTTGACTAAACATCCCCAGTTCCCTCAACTGGTACTGAGCATACGTCTCAGGAATTTCCTGATGGCAAGTCAAATTGTTAGTCCTCTAGTGCGGCGTTTCCCAACCTGTGGTACGCGTACCCCCAGGGGTACGGGAAGAGTTTGGTGGGGATATGCACTGCTCCGTGCTTAGCTGCACCTAATTCTACGTTCTCATGAGTCAAGTCAAGACAGTCTTGTGAGGCGTGAGATGGGCCGGTGTGCAAATAAATGTTATTTATAATATAACTTTTATTTATATTTTATTATGAATAATTTTATTTTTTGTTTATTATTATTTTGTGTATGCACCAAAAATAGAAAAAATAAGTATATTTTGATTGTTATTAAAATACATCCTTTTTTTTTTTGACGAGGGGTACTCAGCGTTACGAAAATTATAGAAGGGGTACACATATGTGAAAAGTTTGGGAAACACTGCTCTAGTGGAACACGGGATTCGGATAGGAAACAGGCAAAGACTCATATGTGCAAGTCCTCCCTCCCCCCGGGCACAAGTGTGAAGGAGAGACGGAGCAGGGTGGGGAGGAGGCATTTCCAAAGGCCCTTCCACTTGCCCAGGAGCCCTCCTCTGAAGAAGGTGGAAGAAGCCCAGGCTGGTGTTCCAACACAAATGACTACCACCCGGTTTCCACACCTGGCTCCAGACGCACCTCCCTGAGCTTGTCTGGCCATGACATAACACAGGAAGGCTGCACGGGCTGAACCAGACATGAGCATGGCAGGACGGACAGGAGATGAAAGGCGGCTGTGTGCCCTTGAGAAGGCAAACAAGCATCTTAGCTTCCTGTCTGAGGGGCTGTGGACTGCGGGCTGCGGTGTGGGCCCCGGGCAGGCCACACTTCACCAGCTCGCTGTGGGCACCTGATCCCGAGCCCCACAGGGAGAAATGAACTAATTTAGAATTAGAGAGACTTGGGCCTAGAATAATGGAGCCCCAACTCTAGAAATAGCTTTCAAAGATAAAGATAACAGCGGTGCTGGGGTCGGCAGTTAGACATGAGCAGAGAGCAAGGACATGGGCCAGCCAGCTACAGGTCACCAGGGTGGAAAGTTCTGGGTGTCTAGCAAAGGACAACTAAAGGGTGGGACCTCACCCGCGGGGTGACCTCTCCTCCCCTAGCCTATGGCTGGTCATGCAGTTTGGACCCCCTGACCTTTCCTCCCTGTAGCTAACATCTAGGCCTCAGCTGCATTTCAGCTCCAGGCCCAGAAAAGCAACAAAACCAATACAGCTGACCTCAGGACCAGCTGCATTGAGTAATGACCCGCTGCACTAGAGCTAGCCAACCAATCAGTGGAGACCACAACCCTGAATGGACCACGACACCTGGAAAGCTATTGAATAGTCTACTGAGATCCTCCCCCGGGCCTCCCCTAAAATCTCCACCTTAACACCCTGAGTTGGAGGACCCAGGGCGCTCTCCCTGCCCTCCCTCCAGGAGTTCGCCCTCACCTTTCCCTTTCCCCTCCCCCAGGGAGGGTGCCATTAGATTCCTCACTCCCAAGATCCAAGGGCCCTTCCTTTGCCTCTATCACTTGTTCCTAAGTCCATTTTTTTTTCTTGGAATTACTTTTCCTTTGTCTGTGATTTTATAAATAAACTAAAGGCCCGTTGCATAAGATTCATGCACTTGTGGGGTTAGAGCAGGGGTGGGCAAACTTTTTTAAAAAATATTTTTTAATTGATTTTTTACAGAGAGGAAGGGAGAGAGATAGAGAGCTAGAAACGTCAATGAGAGAGAAACATCGGCCAGCTGCCTCTTGCACACCCCCTAACGGGGATGTGCCCGCAACCAATGTACATGCCCTTGACCAGAATCGAACCTGGGACCCTTCAGTCTGCAGACCGACGCTCTACCACTGAGCCAAACCGGTTTCGGCGGTGGGCAAACTTTTTGACTCGAGGGCCACAATGGGTTCTTAAACTGGACCGGAGGGCAGGAACAAAAGCAACCTGACCATGCTGGCACTCTCATCTTGGGCTGCTGGTGAAGGAGCGGAGGGGAGAGCAAGAGAACCCTCTGCTCTTTGGGCTCCGTAGGCCGCATAGAACAGCCGAATGGGCCGGATCCAGCCCGCGGGCAGTAGTTTGCTCAGGGCTGGGTTAGAGGGTCCCTCAGCCCACCTGCACCCTCCCTAAGTCCTAAAGCCCTCGGGGGACGTCCGACTGACATCTTAGGCCTGCTACCCAGACACCATTAGTGCTGCTGCCTCCGCCACTAGGCTTGCCACCATGAGACTGGCTCCTGCATTGACTGTCTGCCCCCTGGTGGTCAGTGCGTGTCATAGCGACTGGTTGTTCCACGGTTTGGTCAATTTGCATATTACTCTTTTATTAGATAGGATGTTTTCTTATAGTTGGAGTCTTGGCTCTGAATTCTTTCCTAGCCAGAACTCAAGTACTGAGGTGGCTGAACCCAGGTTTCCACAGGCCTAACACCTGTTGCCAATCCCACCGCCTACCACAGGACTGAAATATTTTTAAATTTAAACAAAAGCTGAGTCAGTAAACTTTCAACACTAGTTCCTTGAAGGAGGAATCTTAGTAGAGTTCCAGGAGCGATGTGCTCATTGAGGCTGTTACTGGCTAAGCAACAATGCGCATGGCACATCCCTGTTTCCGACGGCTGTTCTGCCTTTGATCAAAGCGAGACAGCATCTGTATAACGAGACCGAAATAAAGACCTCTTAAGGGAACTGACTATCCCACTATGGATTGCTGTATCAATTTGACTATCATATCTGCTGAGGATAAGCAAGCGAAGGTACCCAGGAAAAGACTGGGAACCAGTAACCAGAATGAAACTCTGTGACTGGGTGATAACACTGGGCCATGCTTCCCAACAAGATGAGAAGAACAGAAACCCGGTGAGAATCGAAGGCCGTCGCAGAGTGAATGTGCGAAGCCCAGGCCGCAGAGGAAGAGCCTGACACGGGAGGATGCTAAGGACATTCCACAACAATGCGGCTGGTGCTCCCTCCCGGGAGAGGAGGCCTGAAGGGGCCTTTTCATCCTCACCGGAACAACGCTGAGTCTCCTGAATGCCTCTTTTGTTCCGCGCAGCACACAAAAATCACAAACATTTTATAACTGCCCAGTGTTTTTCTAGCTGTTTCGGTCTTCTCTCAAAGGTCCTGAGATCACAGAAAGGCTTCCAAGAACAATAGCTGGTAAACCTGCTTGCAGCAGTTGAAACAACAAGGCGGAGGGTTTCTGCAGAAAGAGGGAAGGCAGGCGGAGAGAAGGGTCGGGGCTGGGCGGCGGGGGGCAGGCGGGACCAGGGCTCCCCCGGGGCGGGAAGCTCCCACTGGGCCCGCGGGGTTCCCGCAGGAGGGCTGGGGCACTGGCTGCGTTTCTCTGGGATCAGATTCCAGTCAGAACTCTCGGGTTTGTTTGTTTTTAGTGTGTTTTTCCCCTCCTCTCTTTCCTTCTTCTCTCCCTCTCTCAGTCTCTCCCTCTCTTCTCTCCCCTCTAAAAATGAAAAGCTTGGATTCCTATCTTATCTTCTAAAACCTACATCGAGGCCCCAGGGAGGGGATGATCTCCTTAAAGGGCAATTAAGAGCCTGGCTCCGGCTCTGCTGCTGCAGCTGTCCCACCCCCAGGGGTGTTCTTCCTCAAACCCCACTGCTGCCCCCTTGATGCCGGGGCGCCCCCCCAGGGACCTCGGAGAGGGAAAGCCTCAGCCTGGCTTCACCACGTCCTGGCTCGGAGGCTGGCCTTGAGTGTGCGTGTGTAAACAGTCTGTGCCTCACTTTTCTCATCTGGAAAATGGGTGCAATGTTAAGAAAAACTTTATAAAATTGCTGTTATGATGAACACTCCATAGAAAGTACTTAGCACAGTGCCCGGTGCAGGGTGCACCCCAATAAATGGGACTTGGACATTCGCCCCTGTTCTGTGGCTCACAGGCAGGGTCGGACACGTGTCGTGGGTTGGCAGGTGGCTAAGGCTGAGGCCAGGTGAGCTCTCTCTGGCATGCTGCTGCCTCCTCTTGAGCCCCTTCCCCTGTGGTCCAAATACCTGGCAATGTGGCTTCCTCAGCTCGGCTGACACCCCACCCTTAGGGACAATGCAATTATTGAAAGTCCCACCGACCTATGTGGGAGCCTTGGAGTCACCCAACCTAGATGCCTCTTTCTATCTGTGGAAGTGGTCAGCCCTCCACCCGGGCCAGCCTGAGCCCTGTCTGGTTACATTTCCCCAGGCCTCCTGGGCAGAAACTTGGCTAAGTGCTGCCTCCGCTTGAAATTTCAAAGAAAAAAGAAAGGTTAGGAGAGAGGGGCTCCCTCTCGTGCAGAGGGGAAAGGAAGAAAGTCTGGTCCCTGAGCCCAGAATAACGCGTTTCCCCAAAAATAAAACATCCTCCGAAAATAAGACCTACTTCATGGAAACATAACACATCCCCTGAAAATAAGACCTAGTGCATCTTTGGGAGCAAAAATTAATATAAGACACTGTCTTATTTTCCGGGAAACAGGGTAGATGGAGAGCTTCCCCAAGACCCTTGACTCTTCCCCATCTCTGCGCCTTTACCTCCTAGTGGTCCTCCCACCCTCCAGAGATGGCTGCCTGCCCCCAGCTCACCCTTCCACCTTCTCTGTCCCCACACCTCACTGTACAACCCCCATCGGTCACACCAGAGGGTTCTCTGCTCCCTAAGCCCACACCTTCTTCCTACGCACGAGGTTTGGGGCTACGCTGCACGCTGGTCCTGCAATGGAGGACACCCCGATGGAAGGCTGAAGGCCCAGAGCTGGGACTTCAGGAAAAGCATGGGAGGGGTGCTGGGCAGCCTGTGCTTCTTCCCAGCTCTGCACTGAACTGCGCCCCTGACCTGGAGCAAAGGCTGCCCCCTCCCCATGCCTCCATCTCCTCGTCCATAAACAGTGAGTGTGGACCCATCATCTCTCAAAGGCACCACAGCACTGAGACGCCATGAGAACTCTGGTCTCCAGGGAAAGAAGGAAAAGCCAGCTCAGTGTCCGGCCATAGCACCCCATGGCCAGGCCCCGCAGAGCCTACAAGGATGTGAAGGTCTGACTCCCAAAGTCCCAGATACCCTGAGCAGCCAGGCTCCACTCCCACCAAGGGGGGTTGGAGGGGATGGACTGGAAGAGGAGACAGCCAGCGCTAATCACCACTAATTAGCAGGGAAGCCAAGAGAAGGAGGGAGGAGTCTCTGGCTCTTACTTTCTCATTATTGATGGCACATAAAAACCCACCTCACAACCCCACCAGCGTGGCCGCGGGGACAGATGTGCTTGCCCTTGGCATTACAAGGCCGAAGGGGGAAGAGCACCCGGTGCCCAGCATCCCCGTGCCGGGGACAGCGCTCCAAGGAGACGCTGCACTCCCTGTGCCCAGAATGGATGTGGCGGGCTGGGAAGGATGCGGGGCTGTGGGCCAGGAGGCCTGGGTACACACCCAGCCCTGCAACCAGCCAGCTGGGTGCCCTGGAGAAAGTCACCTTTCTCCCGTCTCGTTTTCCTGTACTGGGAAACGACAGAGCTGGATGAGATGATTTCCATGTTCCCGTTCAGCTGGGACATTCTATAATTCTACTGAATGAGAATGAGAATAGATCGAATCAGCTAGTTGTGACAAAGATACAACTCCTTCTCTCTAGGAAGAAACCAATAATTTTACCTCTAACGTTAAAAAAAAAAATCCTCTAAGACCTTGTTCTGAATGGCTGGGGATGCTACAGACAGAGGAAGGAGTGAAGGGGCCCAGCCACCCATCACAGTGGGTAAGCCCCCTGCCACCTCCCAGAGCCTCCCCGTCGGCGAGCCCACCCCCCTGAGCTGGCAGATGCAATTGGCGTGGGATGAACCCGCGCCAGTCCTCCCTCTCCGGACTGAGGAGGCTTTGGGGACTCCGGGAAAGCACGGAGGTAACATCTGCCCCACAACAGAGAACTCTCCCTGGCTCGTCTGTGGAGGCAGAAGCTGAGCGAGTCCTGGGCTGCAGGCCGTGTCTGAAGAAGCTCGTCGGCTGAATTATTAACGGGGCTCTGAGCACCGCTCGAGTTTCCCACGGCAGGTGGTTTTGTGAACCGAGGGTTCCGAGACCAGGATGACTGCGGGTTCCGAGGCGGCGTCACCACCCAGGCGCGCCTTACAATGTCACCGGGGCCCACCGCAGGAAATCCGGTCCGCCGTCTCCTCGGACACAGGCATGACACTGGCAAAGGAGGAGGGGGTGCCTGATGCTACAGGGCCCGGGGCCACTGCCCCACAACGACTTCTGTCCCCCAACGCAGACCATCACTAGGGCCCTAGCTACAACGTGCTGGAGCCTCAGGGCCTATGGGAAAACAGGTGCTAGACCAGATTGTGTACTTCAGGACTTCTCGGAGCCTTTAATGTGTTCCATGACTCTAGACGAGGGAAATGGAAGAAAAAATATTTAGGTAAAATATTCAGTTCCCCAAACTTATTTCATTATAAGATCTTCTTCTCCGGGACATGTTCTGGGGTTGGTATCCCATGGAATTCACCATCCTCATTCTATAGCTGAAGAGACAGAGGGCCGGGGTGAGCCAGAGCCCAGCGGAGTCCCTCAGGCTAAAGCAACGTTCCAGGTGCGTGGCAGCCACTTCAGGGCAAACTGCAAGGCTCCAGCCAGAAACTGACAAGACGGCCAGGAACTGGAATGCTGGGAAAATGAGGGTACAAATCCACGCCTGAGGATCCCCCTAGAGCAGTGGTTCTCAAACCTTTCTAATGCCGTGACCCTTTAATACAGTTCCTCATGTGGTGGTGACCCCCCCCAACCATAAAATTATTGTCGTTGCTACCTCATAACTATAATTTTGCTACTGTTAATGAGTCGTAATGTAAATATCTGTGTTTTCCGATGGTCTTAGGGCTCTACAGCAGTGATTCTTCTCAACCTGTGGGTGGAGACAGGTTACGATTACGATTCATTAACAGTAGCAAAATTAGTTATGAAATAGCAACGAAAATAATTGTATGGTTGGGGGTCACCACAATATGAGGAACTGTATTAAAGGATCATGGCATTAGAAAGGTTGAGAGCCACTGCCCTGGAAGGAAATGGTTTGCAGTAAACAGCATGAGAGAGCTCCGAGGCCTTTTGGCTCGGCACAGAATAATACCTTCTTTCCTGATAATAATTTGTTTAATGTTTCTGTGTTTCCCTTGCTAGACCGTGAACTCCATGGGGCAGGGACCACGCCTGTCTGGTCCACGAATGCATCCCCAGCTCCTGGCACCGGGGCTGGCAAGCAGACGGCACTCGGTAAATATTGGCTGACTGACTGATAGACTAATGAGCACATGCATCAATATCTACTCCCAAGAGCCCAAGACACCTTGAAAATGAGATCCTCTTGTTTCCAGATGCAAGAACCCGGTGGAGACGCAGACACAAACCTCAGCACTGGGAGGCTGCGCCTGCTGCCTGGGGACGTGGTCGGCCCGGCTCTGGGGACCGCGGCTCCCACGGGGGCCGACCCGAGCACAGGAGGGGGCTGGCTCCGGAAAGGCTGCGTCTGAGCCAGCACCGGGACCGTTTTTCATAGGTGCAGGCACATCTGCATTTTCTATCAACGCTGCAGGGTGAGCGAGGCAGCCACGGGTCATGTGACGCGCAGAGGGGAAAACAGACACAGTAGGAATAAATGAGGTTCCAGCTTCTTTTAAGCCAACAGAGGATCCATTCATTTATTTCACATTTACTGAGTGGTTGGTTATTCACAAAGAAAAAGAAAGAAAAAATGAAAGGTTTAATCCCCATCCTCAAGAAGCCGAGAGCCTAGAATGAGAGAAAAGATGGTGCGGAAGTAACCTCATAACAAGGAAGACCGTGATGTCAGACACACAGACACACAGACACACAGACACACAGACACACAGAGATCTCCACGCACAGGACTCCGACAGAAGGCTGCACGGACATTACGTTGGGGGCCTGAAGATGACGTTTCTCACTTCCGCCCCCCGCAAACGTGTGGCCAGAACAGTCCCCAGAAGGAAGGGAAGAGGTGAAGGCGGGGAAACACTGGAGCCCGGTTACTTTCGTTCTCATCTCCTTCCGCTTGGGGCTTGGACATCAGGAAGCAGCCCCAGACAGGCTCCTCGGGAAGTGCCAGAAACACCAGGGCCTGGCAGGTCTGCCCACAGGAGGGAGTGGAGGGAGCACTCTGGCTGGGGGCGGTGATGGTGACAGTGGGGGTGACGGTGATGGTGACGGTGACAGTGATGGTGACGGTGGGGGTGATGGTGACGGTGACGGTGGAGGTGATGGTGACGGTGATGGTGATGGTGATGGTGGGGGTGACGGTGATGGTGACAGTGGGGGTGACGGTGATGGTGACGGTGACAGTGATGGTGACGGTGGGGGTGATGGTGACGGTGACGGTGACGGTGGGGGTGATGGGGAAAGGCCAGGGTGAGCTACAGAGGCCGGGACAGCCGTCCTCCAGACACCCGAACCGAACCTCTTGGGGAGGGGGTGATCCCCAATCGGAATCTCAGCTCAGTCAATATCCTGGTAGTACCTGATAGCCCCCGGGCTCCCAAATATCAACAGAGTGAAGAAACCACCTGGTTTTCAACCGAAATCTTGCCAGAAATGAGCTGAAACGTCTATGCTCAGAATCTGTGACCAGGAGTGGGGGCAGACGGAAACCTCTGATGGTGCCGATCTGGTAGCGGGGGGCTGAGGCCACGGGGGAGGACAAACCCACAAATCCCAGCAGCTTCAGTCCTTCTACCAGAGCTGGGCCACAGCACCCGCTGACAGGGCAAGAGAGGGTGGAGGGCAGAGCTGGGCAACGCAGACCAAGGACAGACCAAGGACAGCCCCCAGCCCAGGAGCGGTTTCCTCCAGCCTCAACCAACAGTGATGGTGAAAATAGGGGAGCCGCTTCCTCCGGCCTGGAAGGATGTCTGGGGATGGCAATGGGAACACAGGGGCTGCTGTTCCTTGAGGGTTTAGTACAGCCGTGGGCAAACTACAGCCCGCGGGCCGGATCGGGCCCGTTCTATCTGGCCTGCGGAGCAGAAAGAGCGGAGGGTTCTCTTGCTCTCCCCTCCACTCCTTCACCAGCAGCCCAAGATGAGAGTGCCAGCATGGTCAGGATGCTTTTGTTCCAGCCCTCAGGTCCAGTTTAAGAACCCATTGTAGCCCTCGAGTCAAAGTTTGCCCACACCTGGTTTAGTACGATCGTTGGGGGGCCCTGTCTTAACTAAGGGTGGCCTTTACTATGCCTGTTCCCTGAACTCCTGGATGGGGGACCCACTCACGACCGTGCAGGCTGAGGCCCCCCGGAAGGCTGCCAGCTCTGCGTATGAAGAAGCCACAACGGCAGCTTAGCGAAAAGGTCGGGTATTTGTTCGCCCACCCACCCCTTGGCACTGGGCTGGCCCGCGGATGCAGACACGGCCAGGATGCACCGCCTGTGCCTTGGAAAACACCTGGTCCAGTGCGCACGAGCAGACCCGACTCCTCCCTGATAAAGGCAGGCCACGAGTCACCTCCTCCTTGGCAAAAGAGGTCGGTCACCCTCCATTCATCCGTTCAGAGAGCAAGCGTTCACAGAGACTCAATGTGGAACGTTGTGCCAATCATCGGAGACATAGAAGGTGACAAAGACACAACTCCTTCTCTCGAGGAAGGAGCTCATGCATTCGGACGGGACCAAGGCTGGCATTCTTCCATTCTGTGACAGTCAGGGCAAGACCTGCAGGGCGAAGCGACTTCCAGGGAAGGCAGCATGCAGGACAGAATGTCCATTCTTGAGGAAGAGGGGATACAGAAAAACAGTTAGCCCCAAGGTTCCTCCTTCCCTCAGTCTAATCCCAGCACTCCCCTCCCTGGAGGAAACAGTCAGCACCAATGCCACCCTGTCTGTCCGGGCGGGGCGGGGGGCAGTGCTCAGCCCTCCAGCCCTCATGCTGCCCAGGTCGCCTGGTGGAAAAACACTGTAACTCTCCCGGGAGGGGATTTGATTTTCTTGCCTGTTTGCGGTGCAATTATGATGCTATCAGAGCAGAGGAGCCAGAAATCTCTCAGAGGGCAGCAGAAAGGGTCCTTTTATCTTCACAGGCACACTCTGCAACTCAGGTGCAGAACCGGCACCTGGGTCCATTTCACAGGATAGTCTCCTTGTGGATTTTCAAAACCAGGCTGAGAAATTTAAAGAACGGGACCTGGGAGTAAAGGAGGGAGGACCCTGAAGAAGCTGGGATGGGCATCGTGTTCCGGAAAAGTATTTTCTTTGGGAAAAGCCTTCCCCAACACAATTTCCCAGCCAATCTGAATGTTCAGGGATTGGTGAGGCCTTGGGAAGGTAGGGCCTGCCAAACCGAAACAGAAGCTTCTGGAATCCTCTAGCAGCGGTCAGAGGATCGGAAGTGAATTTTGAAGTGTAGCTGAAATGGTTTTGTAAATCTGTGAAAGAGGTGATTATTCAAATGCGTAACCTCCCATCATACGGAATGACAGACTAGCAGAGCTGAAGGGAGCTTAACGATCAGTGGCGTGCGGGAACCCAGGGCCCGTGAGGACCTGCAACCTGTGACGGGGTGGGTCCTTGAAGGGGTGGGTGTGGGCAGACTGCCCGTGGCCACGCCACTGGTGGCCAATTCAGAAGCATTTCTCACTCCCCAGCATGCGGTCTTGGTCTGCTTATGTGGCAGCCGTAGCTCAGACTCTGCAGCCCCAGAAGGCAAACAAGGAGCAAAGGCTCGGGTATCCTCAGCACTTCCTCGCAGACAGGTGCCGCCCCCACCAGGATGTTCGAGCCAGAACCTGGGTGGCACCTTAATCCTGTGGCACCCTCACCCTCCTACGTAATGACCCCTCCTTAAATATCACCTCCACTCCAATCATATCTTCACTCCTCTCCAGTCTGATCTCCGTCACGCAGCAGCCTGGACCTTCCTAAAATGGAAATGAAACCAGGCCTCCCGCCTCCCACCCTCCCCAGGACGAAGTCCACATGCTTCATGTGGTTTATGAGATGCTTCACGTCTGACCCACCCTGCCCGCCCCGGTGCCTGGACTGGACTCGCAATCCCCTGCAGCACCTCGGCCACCGACCCTGCAGCAAGCTTTACCTAAGATGTCCTTTCTCCTTGCAAACTCCTACTTGTCTTCCAGTGAGTCACCTCCTCCTGATGCCCTCTCTGATTACCCCTCGTGGAGTTCAGAGGTATGCGCTCGGCCCGCTATCACAGGACGATCCATTACTTGCTTACTTGAACGTCTGCCCCATCGTATTACAACCTCCTTGATGGTGGAGACTTCTATTTCGGTCTCTTCAGATCTCAGAACCTGGGTACAGTGTTTGCTGTGAAAGAATGACTGACTCCGAGTGATCCAACGCGTGAAGAATGAAAGCAAGCGCCAACCAATCTACTAAAAGATTAAGCTGTCTGCTCCAAGGCCGACAAAGAAATCCAAAGGCAAGCTGAGTCATTTTAATGCTTCTGGAAAGTAAGAGGGCAGCTAAATCATAAAAGTAAAATAAAAATGTTCATCTTTTTAAAAAAATGACTATATAGATCTGTCAGTACTGATGCTCGCTCCACTCTGGAAAAATTGTTGTGCAGAGGAAAGGTGGTAGACTACAGCCAGTCAGGGACAGCGTTAAAAGATGCCTCCATCCGTGGAACACAGAGTTTAGCACACATTGCAGTCTGCCCTTATATTGCAGCAATATACCTTCTCCTGCCCTTATTTTTTTTTCCACAACAGCTCTACTGACAGATAAATCATGTGCCCCACAATTCACCATTTAAGTGGTTTTCAGAGTATTCACAGAGTTGGGCAACTATCAGCACGATCAATTTGAGAACATTTTCATCACCTCGAAAAGAAACTCCATGCCCTTCAGCTATCACCCCACAAACCCTCAGCCCCAGCTGCCAAGGCCCTGACCCACCATGGGCTTATTCTGACATTTCATATAAATGGAAGCATGTAATAAACATGGGGGTTTTGTGACTGGCCTCTTTCATTCTACATGCTGTTTTCTGGTTTATCATGTTATGTCAATAATTCATTCTTTTTTTATGGCTGAATAACAACCCACTATATGGATATAACACATTTTATTTATCCATCCAGTTGACAGACATTGTGTTGTTTCTACCTTTTGGCAGCTATTGTGAATAATGCCGCTATGAGCATTCATGTCTGAGTTTTTGGTGAGCAGGTATTCTCTCTCTCTCTCTCTCTCTCTCTCTCTCTCTCTTTTATTTATTTATTTATTTATTTTTACAAAGAGGAAGGGAGAGGGATAGAGAGTTAGAAACATCGATGAGAGAGAAACATCCATCAGCTGCCTCCTGCACACCCTCTACTGGGGATGTGCCTGCAACCAAGGTACATGCCCTTGACCGGAATTGAACCTGAGACCTTTCAGTCCTCAGGCTGATGCTCTATCCACTGTGCCAAATCGGTTTTGGCAGTGGGCAGGTACTTTCATTTTCTCAAGTATAAACCTAGGAGTGGAATGGCTGGGTTATATGGTAACTGTTTAACTTTTTGAGGAACAGCCAGACTGTTTTCAAAAGTGACTGCACTATTTTACATCCCATCAGAAGGCTGTGAGGGTCCAACTTCTCCACCTCCTGCTAACACTTGTTACTGTCTTTTTTATTATAGCCATTCCCGGTCAAGTGGTCTCTCACTGTGGTTTATGGTAGATTTGCATTTCGCTGATGACTAAATGATGATGAGCATCTTTTCAGGTACTTTTTGGTCATTTGTATATCTCTCCTATCTTTTTCCCAGCTGCGTGCAATGCTTGGGCTTTTCCTGGTAAATCTCTGGGCCCTTCTCTGAGGACTTTGGGTCCAGGGCCAGCATCCCCACCGTCGGTAGGACTCACCCACTGGCACCTTTAGACGTGCCTCTGAGGCTGACCTGTGGTGGCAATGATGCAGATCAATAGACAGCGACTGTGTGGCCTTCTGCCTTCTGGAACGGCAAGGTAGGGAGAGGGCTGGGGGTGAAAGGTACCGAAACGATGAGGGCAGACCCTGCTTGTCTCCCAGGACTTTGCCATCCAGCTGTGGGGACAGCAGGGTAAGGGTAAAGAAATGCTTTAACAGAGTTATGAACAAAGAGAAAGGGAGATGTGATTCCAACTGAGGGATGGAGTACAGATGAGGGATGCATTTGTGAAGTAGCTATGCCTGAGCTCAGCTTATAAATCAGGGATTCCAACAGCAGGAGTAGGGGAGAGAACAGCATGCACAAAGCCTTGGAGGCAGGAAGAGGTAACAGGCCACCCGGAGGGGCTGGACTCAGGGCCAGGACCTGTGAGAGCCTGGACGCACCCGCCCACACGCAGTTCACTGCCCACACAGCCTCAGGGTTGAAGCCAGATCAAAGCGGCCTTCACATCATACTAAGTGTGGCTCTGTCTTGCAAGCAACAAGGACAGAAAGAGAGCAGGGCCCAATGGTGACAGGATCCCCAGCGGTCTGTACAGCTCAGTACCTGTAAATACAACACCACAGCCAAGACCTGTGAGTCCTGCAAGCAGCAACATTCGGGTGCCTCCCTTGCAACCCGCCCTGAGAAACAGACCATAGGAAGTGTTCTGCCTTATGCTGACCTGGTCCACCAGCCTGCTCCCTCCCCATTGCTGGGAAGCAGCCTCTTTTTGTCATGGGCGTCCTAATTACCACATTGCTCAACTCCCCTAGATAGATCAGAGCCCCAACCAGCTGGAGAAGGTCCTCACTCCTTCTTCTCTCATTTCCAAACACACGGGCTCTTCTCCCATGAAAGGGACACGCAGGCCCCTGCCAATGAGACGCGTGCTCTGTCTCAGCCGTCGGTAAGGCAGGGGGCTGTTTCTGTCCCAGCTCTGCTTTCTCACCAGCGCCTTCCAAGCAAGGGCAGGCCTCGGCTCTGCAGCCAGCTGTCCTGGAGCAAACTAGACTCACAGCCCTGGGCCGGCTACAGCATCGCTGTTTCTGCAACTGCAGCAACACCTGCAAACCAGCAGTCCCAGGGAACGGCTGGAGCCGGCTGCAGCAGGAAAACGCACCTCCAGAAAGCCTCCCTCCTCCTCCCTCTTCTCCACAGCGGCCACACGTGGGCGATGCAAGTGACAGTTCAAACTGAGAAGTGAGGAGAGCCTCCTTCTGAGAGGACTGTCCCCTGAGCATGACTGGGCAGGCTGGTGACGGAACTCCACTCCACGGTAGGTGCTTCCCAGCGGCCCAGCCTACCGGGCTCTTTGCACCACAAAAGACACACACGGCTGCGATAAAGTAAAGGGACATTGGACTAAGCTTGACCTCTGGCGCCTCCATTTTCTAGTTTTGTGACCTTGGCAGATTCTGGAAGGTGGAGTCACCATCTCTCCTAGCTGTCCCTTAAGGGACTCAGTGAGTAGATGTGGCAAAAATAAATAAATAGAAGAGGCCAGGCATGTGGTCAGCACGGGGAGGATCCAGAGGACAGCGCTGGAAGTCGGCCCGTGAGACGGGAGGGAGCCGGGCAGGGCCTCCTCACTCCTGAGGAACTAGGGAACCCGATGGGCTCGCTGAGGCCTTAGGAAGGCGGGCATGGGGACGGGGACCGTGCGGGAGCCGGAACGAGTCAGAGCCAGGCTGTGGGGCCAGGAGGCTGCAGGCCAAAGGCCCAGCTGGTGCTGCCGTGGGGGCCATGGCTGCACCCTGAGCCTGTAGGGCCCGGGTGTGAATGGGGTCACAGATGGAATGGAAAAGGCCAAATACGCACATCATGTGGCCCCTGGGCCAGCCCACAGAGAGGAGATGAGCACAGATGCAGACCCTTGGAGCTTTAAAAACCAGCTAGCTTCAACGTCGCTCCCCAGCTTTGCTTCCTGCCGCCCTGCCTTTATGGAGCCCATGTGCTCCAGCCAAATGCCCTCCTCCTGGGCCCTGCACCCAGCCCTGCACCCCTGCCTTCTCCTGCCTCTGACCTCACTCCGGCTCCTCCCTGAACGGCTCCCACAACCTCAGGACACACCAGTTCTCTCCCACCCTCTGCCCTCCATAGTCCTCAACCTCAGCCCCCCTCCAGCAGCAGGCTTGCGCCTGACTCCCTTCCGGTGCAGCCTCAGCAGAGCAGGCTCCAAACAACAGCTACGAGCTTCGCTTTTATTTCAAGGAAAAGGTATTGAATGAACAACACCGGTTCTGACACCTACCGTATCAGTACGCACTCCAGGGTCAGAGCACCGGCCCCAAGCCAGGGCTCAGCACCGGGGCCCAGGGAAGGGGGCGGTGTCCCCTTACAGGTTCCGGGGGGAGGTGCTACCCACCTGAAATGCCCCAGCTGATTCTCAGGGAGGTGGCTGCCAGCATCAACCCACATTCAAACAGACGCAGTGTCACTCAACATAACTCATCCTTTTCATCCTCTCAGAAATGCAAACCTGTGAGGAGACAGACTGAGATGCTCGCAGGCAGCAAGGTATCGAGTCCAGGAGACCGTTCCTACTTCAGGGGCTGGACACCACAGAGACAGCCCCCCCTGGAGTCCACCAGTGCCCACGGGACACCCAGGGGCAGGGTGGCATGGCGATCAGGAGCCACGCCAAGGTTTGAGCCCGGTCTCACATTTGCAGGCTGTGACAACCTGGGCATGAGTTGTTTTTGTTTGTTTTTTTCCCCAGGCCTCCCCTTTCTCCCTATAAAATGGGGACAGAAACAGTGCTGACCTCATGGATCTGGGATAATTAAATAGCCAAGCTCTCTGAGCAGTGCCTGGCCCATGCTACACCTTCATTCAACCTGAGTTGTGTTACTATGATTTCAAAATACCTTTCTGTCATCATTCATTTAAACTGCACCGGAGGAAAACAAAGGTCTGAGAGGCACTAATGACACCAGCCTCTGCAGGGAGGTGAGCTGGGAGCCTTCTTTGTTTACGGGCAGACTGGTAGCTGACCCCCAACATCCAGGAGGCCCTGGTGCAGTAGCTTAAAGACCAACAATAACTTCCCAGATGTGTGTGCTGCACTTATTTAAGGTTCACACGGATCTTCAAAAACCTGTAAGACGCACGATATGGTTCTCATTTTACCACTGAATAAGGCAGAATTTCAGATTCCACACATTATTCTCTTATCAAAACTGTATATTCTGATGACCAAGGGCAGAAGTACTGTATTTGCCGGCGTATAAGACAATTTTTTGGCCCTGAAAAATATGCCTCCAAGTGGGGGGTAGTCTTATACGGCGAGTATATAACAAACTCTGTATTTTGAGTGGAAATGTTAGGGGGTCGTCTTATACGCCCAGTCTCTTATACGCCGGCAAATACGGTATTTTTCAGGGCCAAAAAATCGTCTTATACGCCGGTAAATACGGTAGCTACATTCTGCAAACCAAACCTTCCAGTTAATTGGGTTTTAGTGACACTGAATCTTAAGGCGTCTTATCCAGAGATACCTGCTGGGGGTGGGGATAGTGGGCAGGTGACCCACCAGCACGGTCTCAGGGCTACATAACAAGGACGGTGCAGACAGGAATGGGGAGGATCAGGGGCATGGAATGGGAAGAGACAGCAGAAGCTCTGGCTGGACAGACGGTGGCTGTGGGGTGTGAAGCTCAGGTGAGGAGAGGAACATCAATATTTTCTGGATGACATTAGGGTCACCGCAGCCACATCTGCAGGCAGATGGCTGTGCCAGCTCTGTGGAAGGTGGAAAAAAAAAAAAAAAGGCCGGGGGTGGGGGTGGGGGTTCTTCCAAAGTAGGGATGAGAAAAATTGGGGGGCCCAAGAGTTCTGGAAGGACTGCAGTCAACCTTGACCAAAAACCTCTGGAGAAATTGTCCCGTAAGCGGCTGTATCAACCGGACTCCAGAGGAATGTGCCTGCACTAAGAAAACCAGCCTCCATGCCCCCAGCAGGAGAACACCCCGTTTTTAATCCCCTGGGCCGGCAGTAACCGGCAGAGGAGCTGGTGCCAGGGCCTCACAGATGCACAGAACGGCTGAGCAGCGTGCTCCTCGGCGCCGCTCCTCCCCTTTCTTTATAGATGCTCTCAGAGCACTTGTGCCTGGTGCTGTTCTAAGCACTGGACTAACATTAACTGCTCAGTCCTCACAGTCCCACCCTGGAGGAAGGCCATTTTACAGAAAATGCCCAGGCACAGTAAGGTCAGATCAGCTCAAGGTCATGGCAGGGCTGGAATTCAAACCCAGGCAGCCTGACTCCAGCCCATGCCCTTCACCTCACCACGAGGCTGCCTCTCGGCGTCACCCCGAGCCCAGTGCTGAGAGACCGGAAGGAAGCGGCCCGGCGTCCCCAATCCCAAAGGCTGGGCCCTTCCTCCTGGCAAATGGCGGCACGCACACCCGCTCCCCGGATCCTCCTGGCAAGCCGGACGCCAAGGACCCTGTAAAGCATCGCACAACAGCTCCACACTGAACTCCATGCCAGGGGAGCTCACGTTTCTCTCTTTTTTTCTTTTTTAAAAAATATATATTTTATTGATTTTTTACAGAGAGGGAGAGGGAAAGTTAGAAACATCGATGAAAGAGAAACATCGATCAGCTGCCTCTTGCACACCCCCCACTAGGGATGTGCCTGCAACCAAGGTACATGCCCTTGACTGGAATCGAACCCAGAACCCTTCAGTCTGCAGGCTGACGCTCTATCCCCTGAGCCAAACCCCTAGAGATCAGCCCAGATGTACTTGTATACCAGAGACCTGTATTGGTTTAGCTCATTTTTACTCCAATATGATATTGAAGCTAATTTTTAGGGGACAACAGAAACAGTAAGGTCTCAAATCGATTATACAGAAATCCCTCCAAAGCTGTGACAAATGCCACATGAGCATGAATCCCAGCTGTCAGGAAGCTCTCGGGAGCAGAGGCCCTTGGAGCTAATAGCTGTGAGAATGTACTGGCCACACCTGGCAAGAAATGCAGAAGGTGCAGGCCCCCAGCAAGAAAATAGGAAGAGGACAAAACAGCTCTCAGGACACTACGGTTTGGAAAAAAACAACAGAACTTTCTGTGTCCCCACATGGTCCTGTGGTTTGACATGGCCAAGCCAGTCCACCAGAGAACAGATATGACACAACCGCAGAGAACCTTCCATTTTTTTCCCTAAAATGGAAATGGGAGAATACAAGCGAGGAGGGAAAGCAAGGGACTGTCATCTGTGCAGCCAGATCCTGGGAAGTCCCTGTGTCCCTGCTTTCAGGGACCCTCCAGGCGGCTCCCAGCGATCTCAAACATTCCATCCACACACTGACGGTCCAAAGCTGTCTTCCTCCGTGCCTTTCTTCTCCAGCTGCCCCAGACAGCCTGGAAACCTGCTGGCGCCTGGACCTAGAACAAGAGCATGCCCCTTGCTGGTCACTGCACTGACCTTAGGCTGAGAGCATGCCCCCGAGCTGAGCTGTGTGTCTGGGAGTCTCTGTGTCAAGGGGGCTCCGTGTCTGGGAGTCTGCACACCTGGTGTCCCTGCAATGGCCAAGGACAGCCCTCAGGAGGCTGCATGGGCCTTCTACAAACTGGCTTCCCAGGGAAGAAATGTGTGTCCACACAGCTTTGCTCCAGAGAGACCTCCTTCCTGCCTCCTGGCACCAAACTTGGAAAGGGAAAGCTTTCTACCCATCATCCAACCTGCTGGCCTTCCGAAGTGGAATGTCCTTCCTTGGTGGCAGGGGAAGGGGTGTGTGTGTGTGTGTGTGTGTGTGTGTGTGTGTGTGTGTGAGGGAAGGGCTGTTAGCCCAGATAAAAGAGGACTCGGAGGAAATGAGAGCATCCCTACGAATCTGAATATCTTAAGGGCTTCACAGGAAGGGGACAGGACACACACATGTGCCGTGTGGCCCGAGTATAGAAGTGGGCAATGGATAGAAACCACAGGGAAGCCCCTTTCCCCCCATTTTTATGTAATATACAGGAAAAACATTCTAATGAACTTGTCCGACAAGACAATGATGGGCCGCTGTGGAAGTGGAGAGGGCTGCATTGTAGGAAGCAACCCAGCTGAGACCCGGTAAGTCAGCGATGCTGTACGGGGGATTCCATGAGAAAAGATGCCATCGGATGTCTCTCCTGCTCCGGAGATTGTCATGATGTTAATAAATCTATAGCTGTTTGTCAGTGTTCAGAAAGACATTTCAGTTCCTCGTTTGATAAAGGAGGACACCAAGGCACATGGGAAGTGATTTGACTCAAGCCATCCAGGTCTGTCTCTCCATTCTCTCATCAACAAAGCCATGTGGCAGGATGAGGGATGCGTGTGAGCCACTTCCGTGAGAGGAGAGACACAGCAAGGAGAGGGAGGCGGGGAGGCGAAGTCCAGGGGGTGTCAACGTCCAAGAGCGGACACACACTGAGCAGCCCACACCTCCCAGGAGACTCGGGCTGCTCTGCACACAGCCTAGGCCTCACCCAGGAGGTGAGACCCATGGGAAACCACAGGCTGCTCTGGCAATGAAGAGCAGAATGGGATTCCTGTAAATTAAGGAAAACCTACCAATGGAACCCACAGTAAATCTTTCCTATTATCTCAGATGGGGGATGGAAGATGGGCAGATGGAAGGATGGGCAGATGGAAGGGAGGGAAGGAGGGAAAGAAGGATGTAGGAAAGGAGGGAGGAAGGAATGAATTACTCTAATGCTTCTATATGGTAAGAGAAGTTTTAATCCAAGTCAAGTTGCAGACATACGCACACAAAAGAAAATGAAGCCCACACCCGCTGGTAACTATAAAAGCGTGCCCTCCCTGGTGTAAAAGCTGCGAGTGGCCTGACTGGACACAATTCACACCAAAACCTGCACCACTGAGACTCCCCAGTGAGCAAAAGCCCCAAGAAACAGCCTGAGAGCAGCCATCCACAGCGTCCTGCAATCACACACTCCTCGCAGCACCGCCAGGGACGTCACTGTGCTGTGAGGGAAAGTGACAGAAACCAATTTCTGGGAGGGACCCACACGGGTTGGAGCAGAAATCCATGTGTGGATGGAGGTGGGAGTATGGGTCTTCAATGCCAACATAAGCATGCAGGTCTCCCAAATGCTTTAATTAAACACACACACACACACACACACACACACACACACAGCAGCAGCAGCAGCAACAAACAAACAAAAAACACAAAAGACTGCATCTTTAGCACTCAAGTATACGCTGTAAATCCCCCCAAAAGGAGACTCAGTGACCCAAGCTTTGGATTGGCTGGGTATGAGGCTGCAAAACCTCTCCAGATCTGCTGTTTTACTGTCAGGAGATAGAGGGCAGGTTCTAGAAGTCACCCACCTGGGATCTCTGAAGCACAGAGGGTCAGGCCGGGCATTGAGGCCAGGACCCGAGTTCTAGTCCTGGTCCTGACCAAGTGACCGAATGACCCTGGGCAAATCTCACCTACCCCAGGCTCTTCTGCAAAACAGGGGTAAAACGACCTGCCTTCCATTTTGCTGAATTAGTATGAGGAGCTGGCCTAGTTGCCCCTTACTGCCCCCCCCCCCCGCTACAGGCCTGGTCACCCCCAACTGCCCTTCCCTGCTGGCCATCTTGTGGTGGCCATCTGGTGATGCTGTCATTAGAGGGCGTGGCTCCACCTAGGCTTTTATTATATAGGATATGGGTTTTGTGGGGGGGGTATTATTTATTTATTTATTTATTTATTTATTTATTTTTGGTCATTTGCCTCCTGCATGCCCCCTATTGGGGACCGAGCCCACAACCTGGGCATGTGCTCTACCTGGGAATCGAATAGTGACCTCCTGGTTCATAGGTTGAGGCTCAACCACTGAGCCATGCTGGCCAGGATACCCAGGGTAGTTCTTAACAGCTAAGCTGTTAAAAGTCACCAAGACAGCTTGGATAATTGCAGAGGTGCTGAGATAAGAGGACAGGGACCACCTCCCAAAATCAGGACTGAGGCCCAGCTCATGTTTACTTCCTGAGGTTGTCTTTACCTCAGGTAGTTCCAGGGCCAGGCCACAGGGTGTATCCACAGCGGGGTCTGGGTTTCCATTCCATTCCCCTCCAGGAGTCAGGCTGTGCTGCCTTCACCTACGGCCCCTGCTGGTGTCTCCCGGACGAGGACCATCTCAGCTTCTGGGAATTCTGCTCCAGACACGGCAGAAGCCCACCCAGGAGGCACAGACAACAGTTTCCACCCGTCCAGGGAGGGGAGCCTTCCCTGCAGAATACCTGCAGGTCCTCTGGGTGCACGAAGACACACAAGTCAGCCTCCTGAGGTCACAGGCTGAGAGGGTGCAGTCCTGCTGGGGTTCTGGAGTGTGGTTAATGCACAGCAGAAGCAGCGTAGGGGAGTTTTTGAGTCCAGCCAAAAATCAATGGTGAAAACAAAGCATTTACACTTTTGAAAGGAAACTACCTCATCCCTGTTTCTTTCCCTTGATTCCCTCTAAGTGTAATGATGGCCAGATCCCAGTGGTTAGCTCTTGAAATAAGCACATCATAGTCTCTATATAGCATTCGCACCATCCAACAGAGAAAGCCTAATCCTACTCAGCCCAGGGCCAGATCACACACAGCCCATGAGCTGACGTGGGCGACAGGGAGACATGCGGGGCGGGCTTGGGAAGATGCATTTATGGAGACTTTTACTTTGCTCCTTGAAAGTCTGGTCAAAAGCCAAACTCCAGCCAACAATGACCCAACACTCCGCTCCTGGTTCTAGCAGATGATAGATCCACATACTGCGGACCTCAGCAGTATTTCTGCCTCTAAATACTTCAGCCTTTCCCAGATGCCTTCCCCTGCATCACCCCTTCCCCACCCTTCCCTGCATTGCCACCTGCAGCTGAGGGTGATCACGTGACAGGTGCCTCAGGACAGTCCTGGTTTACATTTGTGGTCCTGGTGTGGTTATTAGTAGCATCCCTCCTTCACACTCAAAAGTGTTCTAACTTACTAATAAATTTGTAGTAACATTAAGTGGTCACCCCACCCATACTGTACATCCTCCAGGACTATTTTTCATGTTTATCTTTAACTACTACAGGTGGGAAGATCTAGAAAATGGAGTTTTAAGTGGCAGGACCTAATTCAGACTGCATGCACCTTCTTTTCCTCCTTCTCTCCTTTCCTTTACATTTTAGTTCCCATTTTCATCTAAAAGGAACGTATCCTGGCCAGCAGAGATGCCCAAACGTATCCTATAAAGAGCCATAAGCTTGCTACAGATATACCACATGTTTTGGCCCTAAATTTTCTATTAGACAGCTGAACCAAAAAAAAAAAGGACATCTAGTTAGTTGTACAGAAGGAGAAACAATTAATTATCCAGGAGAAATACAAATATCTGTGACGCTTAAACCAGGGAGAGACAGGCCAGCAAAGAGGCCACTGCATGTCATTAAGGACATCCCAGGCCAGGCCTGAGCAGACAGCAATGTCTGGGGCTGGGGGCGTGGCCTTCCAGGCGTCTTCCCCAATCACATCTCACCTCTTTTCAGCTCCTGTCGAGGGTGGAAGGCATCAGATAGATGATCCAGTTACAGAGAGGCCCCGTTAGCACGCCAGGTCTCCGTGGGTCCAATGCTGCCCTGGCTTGTTAGGAGGCAGCACTGAACAGACAGGATGGGGAAACCAGAAGCTGTTACCATACAGCTGCCATGTCTCCACCCGGCCTCTCCCTGCTCCTTTCCTCTTCCCTGTGGTTTCTCTCCTTCCTTCCCTCCCGGTCTAAACCTGCAATCTCCCCAGAGCATCTTCAGACACTGTGAGTAGTTCAAAGATGTTCTTATACACATTAAAGTTAAAGTAGTTGCCGACTCTGATAAAGTTAAAGCGGTTGGGGACTCTTTTCTTCCAAAGTTACATTTCTGGACAAGAATTATGCTTGGCCTGAACATGTTATTAGGTAAATGTAAGGTTCATTAGAAAAAAAATTGATGGAATTTTAAGTTACCAATAAAAGTCAACTACTTAATTAATGAAAGAAAATATTTGAGAAAACAAAGTTTGAGCATCCAAAAACTGTCACCATCAGCATCCAAGGACCAACCAACCAAAGCCATCAAAAGGGCCAGGCCAACTGGTGGAAGCCTTTGGTTTGTTTTTGCCTCTAATAAACTTTTTATAAAATTGATTTGAGAGAGAGAGAAATGGGGGGAGGGAGAGAAGAGACATTGATTTGTTGTTCCACTTACTTATGCATTCACTGGTTGATACTTGTATGTACCCTGACTGGGGATCGGACCCGAAACCTTCACATATGGGGACGACACTAACCAAATGAACTACCCAGCCAGGGCTTGCCTCAATAAACTGTTAAACCCGAAATCTCAACCCAGCAATTCTCGGGCTGAAATCGGTACCATTGTGTTTTGTTCAGCCAGCAGACTGTAGGCTTGTCAATATTTAAAAATCAGGAGCTTTTATATTAACAACATAGATTTCTGGCTTCTCGTGGGGGAAAAAAGAGGGGGAGGGGTATATGGAAACACTGGGCTCATATTCATGCAAAATAAAAACATCAGACTCAGCAGTCGAGAACCAGGACATAGATGGGTTTTCCATCAATTGATTTCCTTCCTTCTCTTTGACAATTCATTTTTAAATCTTTAAAATCTTGTATTATTTCCCGGAAGGCATTTACTTGAAATTAAACTGCTCCAGGCAGCATCCTGGGTTTCTGAATCACAGATGGCCTCTTCTTGTGCGTGTAACAATGCTATGTTCACTGGGTCATCCCTTCTCCTTTTGAGAGCCTAAACTGGATGCTCTTTCATGTTCCTATTTTTTCTAGAATAACCATCTGATCTTGAATGTGATACGGTGCGTGGACTGGGGACTGGGGGCTCCTCTTGTCTGGTCTGTGCAGGTGGCTGTAGCTAATCACGTGCAATCCACATATTTTATTTCACCCACAAATCTCTCCCAGATTCTGGAAGGCCATTCCAGTCTCCTCTGCACCAACAAGGCCTCAAATTCTCTCCTTTTATTCCAAAGTGTATTGCTGGATCATCGATATGATGCCTTTTGCCTTTGACAGGAGTTGAAAAGATGTGAGGTGTGAGCAGAGAGGACGCCTGGAAGACCAAAACCACACTGCGCTCTTCCCAAAGCCTGCTGACATCTTGGCAGGAAGGACAGGCAGAGGGAATGGGGGTGCCTCCCCTGCGTGATTCCTTCTGAATAATATGGCTCACCTTTCTGTCTTTACCTTGCTGAGACACTATCTTCCAGGCTCCCAGAAAGCTCCATACCAGGGAACGGCAGGTACTTTATGATGAACACAAAAGCCTTATTCACTACAGAACCAAGCAGAGAGTTACAATTGTAGTGCCTTTTTTATAGTCCTGAGTTCAAGGTTCTTGAGTCAGTGGCGATAAGGTGGGCCTAAGCAGTTAGGGAAAGGGTTTTCCTTGCTTACACTCTGTGCAGAGAATGAGCTTGATTTTATTAAGGGAGACATTGTTTCCTTTTAGGACCAAGCAGATCCAGTGGAACCAGAGACCCAGCCAAAAGTACTAGTACTGGCACCTCACTCCGCACTGACTGGCAGTGCCGGGGCCCCATGAGCGTCTCTATGAGCTCACATTCCTTGGGGTCCATCAGCACCGGCTGGCCTCCCACTAAGTGCTTGTCTGTAGAGGCAGGGATGCAGCAACTGTCCAGATGAGTTATTACGTACTAATGATACTCTTAAATATGCTTCCTCTTTTACAGATAATGATAGAAAAGTCTCTAGGACAGAGATACCTGGGAGGGCCTGGATCAAAGCATTTCTAAAGGCTCCTTGATGTTGAGTGTTAATTCTGCACAACCCCCTCCAGCAAAAGATCATAGGAGCTCTCTCTGACCAACAATCAATGGCTCATTTAAAGAAGTCACCCAGCCGGGCCAGTGTGGCTCAGTGGCCGAGTATGTACCTATGAACCAGAAGGTCACGGTTCTATTCTTGGTCAGGGCACATGCCCGGGTTGTGGGCTTGGTCCCCAGGAGGTGGGGAGAGGGGGAGATGCAGGAGGCATCTGATCAATGATTTTCTCACATCATTTATGTTTATCTCTCTCTCTCTCTTCCTCTCTCTGAAATCAATAATAAAGAGGTAATATGCAAATTGACCCTCACACCCTCATACAAGGTGGCTTCCCCGATGTGGTCAAAGGTGGCTGCCACAAGATGGCCAGCAAGGGAGGGCAGTTAGGGGTGACCAGGCCTGTAGAGGAGATTAGTTGGGGGGACCAGGCAGCAGGGGAGGGCAATTGGAGGCAATCAGGCCGGCAGAGGAACAATTCGGCATCGATCAGGCTGGCAGGGGAGTGGTTAGGGGGTGATCAGGCTAGCAGGCAGATGAATGGTTGGGAGCCAGCAGTCCTAGATTGTGAGAGGGATGTCTGACTGCCAGTTTAGACCTGATCCCACACAGGGGATCCTCCAAGGGGTCCCAGATTGGACAGGGTGCAGGCTGGGCTGAGGGACACCTCCCCTCCCCCCCAGTGCATGAATTTTGTGCAAGGGGCCTCTAGTAAAAATACATTTTAAAAAAAAAAGTCACCCAATGCAGGAGTACGAGGTAAGGTTTATTTCTAATCAGTTTGAAAACTTGGTTTTTCTGCAACGACCAATTCTGCTGCTAACCTGGGAGCAGAGCGCCTGGGGACTGCATATCCATTTCGCTTAATCACCTGCAGAAAGGCAGTCATGTGGCTGAAATGTGTACCCGAGGCGGCCATGAAGCATATTGAAATTCCCCTCACACGGGGCCAGTCATGCTGAACTCGGTCCTTTCCACACACTGTCACAGAAAATCCCTCTTGTACATACGCCCCATGTGATTCAGACTATGCTATTTTGTTTTCCCCCAGGGAGGTGTTTATAGGTAAGTCGTTTTTGCTGCCTAGATTGCAAATGAGGTTCTCTCAGTGTGCTGTTTATTTGGCAAAAGAAACAAGTTAGAGCAACGCAAACCAGGACAGTCCTCCCAGGCCCGTCGCTCTTTGCTGGGCCTCATTTGGAGCACCTGCCCAGGCCCACCTCCAGGGGAGCAACCAAAGGTGTGCTCCCTCCCCCCCCCCCCCCAACAAGGCTGCAGGCTTCTAGAGAACCGGCTCCAGCTTCTTTCTTCTGCTCAGCCGGGCCCGCAGCAAACGCCCACTGAGTGAGTTTTCCCTTTGGGCGCAGAGCCAGGTCCCTCTTAAGCACACTTCCTGGATGCTATGTCCACACATCGAATCCCACCACCCTTCCAAAAACACCTCCCAAAGGAAAGACAACAGCCTGGCTCACACACTTCTCAAAATTCTGAAGGCAGAATGTTAAACTGAGGACTCCACAGTGAAGCTGACAGTTCCTACAGCCAAGCATTGTTAGGTTAGGGGGCAGAAACAGGATACTGGGGACCAGCTGTAAGTGCAAGAAATATTAATCATGCTCTGTTCACCGTGATTGTTTTGTTCCGATTAAAGACGGCACTTGCTAATCTGGCTGGGAGTTGCATGTGGGACCTGGGAGCTCACCTGGAAATGCAGCCCATCCTCCCCACCTGGGAGCTGCCTGGTATCATGGGAAGAGTCACAGCCTTGTTTCGGAAATCAGAGCTGCCAGCCCTTTTCATATCACCAGCTCTTTAGAGACCCCCAGCCTTTGCATACCCACAGGCCTTTGCAAATCTCCAGCCTGCACTACCTGTTAACTGCCCATTTGGCATGCCCTTTGCCTACTCCCCCATGTAACCTTTGTCTTTCTGCCCAATATAAACAGCTGCCTTATGGGGGGGGGGGGTCGGAGCAGATTTTTGTGGATGACCTGCTGCTCTCCCATACTGCCGGCGGTATTGGAATAAACGCTCATGTACAATTCAACCCTGTCTCTGCCTAATTGGCTCAAGTAGTGACAGGCCGCCCGGACCCACTGATTGTCCAGTTACAGCATCATCGTGGTTCATCCAGAGGAATCTTCAAATACCAGGTTTATAATGCGAATTGTTTTCAATAAATGGAGTTACACATATGTTGATATATATGCCACTTAATATCTAGGCTATTTTGTTGTATTGGCAGCAAGCTTCAAAATTCCATGTCAAATTTGCTGAAGGTGATTTTGATGTTAAAGGCAAAGAACGTCCAGGTCAACTGATAAAGTTTGAAGACCAACAATTATAAGCATTATTGGATGAAGATGCATGTCAAACTAAAAAAACAACTTGCAGAAAGATTAAATGTTGCTTAGCAAACAATTTCCGATCATTCACAAGCAATGGGAAAGATTTTAAAGAAAGGAAATGGGTGCCACATCAATTGAACGAAAGACAAATGGAAAACCGAAAAGTCATCAGCTGTTGCTTCAATGGCACGAAGGAAAGTCTTTTTTGCATCAAATTGTAACTGGCAATGAAAAGTGGATTTATTAGGAAAATCCCAAATGCACAAAATGACCTGGATGGTTGATCCAGGTCAACCATCAACATCAACTGCAAGGCCAAATCGCTTCAAGAAAGAAGACAATGCTGTGTGTTTGGTGGGATCAGGAAGGTGTGGTGTATTACGAGCTTCTAAAACCAGGTGAAACTGTTAATACTGATTGCTACCGACAATAATAATCAATTTGAACCATGCCTTGATCGTAAAACGACCAGAATGGGCCAGAAGTCACAGCAAAGTAACTTTGTTTCGTGATAACGCACCATCACACACTTCAAAACCAGTTAAAGACACATTAAAGTATCTTACCTGGGAAGTATTAACCCACCCGCTGTATTCACCAGACCTTGCTCCTTCAGATTACCACTTGTTCTGATGGATGGCACTCGCACTTTCTGAGCAGCACTTCAAAACGTACGAAAAAGTAGAAATTTGGATCTCTGAATGGTTCGCCTCAAAACAAGAAAAGTTCTATTGGGATGGTATCCACAAATTACCTGAAAGATGGGGGGAATGTATAGCTAGCGATGGACATTACTTTGAATAAAGCACTTTTAATGTTTCTCTTGAAATTATCGTGTTTCCTTTCATTACAAAATCCACCATTATTAACTGATTCACCTGGTATTATCAATGGACTGGATGTGTCTGCACCTTTGGCATTTGTGTCTTTACTGAATTTTATCTGCCCTCTCTCCCCCACAATAATATCATTAAAAGCAAGAGCCATTCTTTCTTATCATAATTTCTCAAAGCACCTAATCCTGTGATTCACACACGGTGAACACAATAAAAACCGAGAATAACAATGTTTCCCACAGATTGCTTTTAAAAAGTGTAAAATCAATTTCTGTGAGAACACCGTGATGGGGCTACGGACCTTCCTTTATGTTTGGCCAACACACTGTTGAGGGAGCATCCTCGGATTCAGCATTTGTTCCTTCACGTACTCAACACTCGTCCATTTCCTCCCTCATTCTTTCAAGAGACATCTGTGTCAGCTACCACGCGGTGGGCCTTTTGTTCCTGACTCAGTAGAGCCAAAGCGATCACAATGTGCAGGAGGACAAGAGAACTGGGGTGAGCTGTGTTTTCAGACAAGGGGCGCTCCTCACACATTCCCCGGGACCTCAGCACAGTCCTCCGCAGCCTCCCTGGGGCTCCCGGCCTTCGGAAGGCATCAGCGAGTTCACAGCTGACCCAGGGGGACAACCACAGACAGGGAACAACTACATGAGCAGAAACACAATTCCACTTGGGTTCTTCCTGTAGGCAGCGTTTTCCTTTTAAAACAGTTTCCCAATGGTGTCACTAAAAAAATGACAACCTCAGGGCAGATATTTTTATCTCTGCCACCGGGCAGGTATGTCTCTCCTCTTTCATTAGTAATTCCTTCGGGGCTCAATCACTGCCTCCAGGCTGCAGAGGCTGAACAAACACAGCCAGCCCCGGCTCCCAACTCCCCAGGAGGGAAGGGATACTGGGCTTCTTCATCAGCCACTCTGTTCCAAGGTGACAGGCTTTTCTCTCTCCCACTCAGGTTTAACTCTAATTGAAACAGACAGGTTCAATCTTGGTTAATTTTAAAAAAACAAAAACAAAAAACACAGGAATAAGAGCCAATAAATTCATCCTCAGGTGTCAGAGGGAAGAAGAGAATCTGCTACTTTCAAGTCCTCCACTTACTCATCCTGAAATGATGGTAACGGTCGGGTTCTCCTCCCAAGTAGAGCTTCATGCATGGTGAACAGCAGACCTGAATTCATACTGACCAGAAAGCCTTCCAGACCAGAGTAGGACATTATCATCCTGACAGGAGACAGTCTGGAGAGAGATGGAACATTTGGGCTGGCTGGACCTCAGAGCCATGTCTGACCATTTTCCTCCCTCACAACGACTGATACCAGCCTGAGGAACCTGAGGAAGACATGACACCGTGTGTTCACACAGCACTCCTCAGCTCCAAGCCCAGCAATGGTAGCTGGACTTTTTTTTTTTTTTAAGAATGGATTAAAAATGATATTTACAGATGAATTGGTATATTGTCTGGAACTTGTTTAAAAATAGTGGAAGGGGAGGTGGGAAGTGGGTGGAGCAGAGATGAAACAAAGTTGGCCAGTGGTTGATCGTTATTGTAGCTCCAAGAATCTATACTAATAAAAAGGTAATATGCTAATTAGCCCAGGAGACCTTCCGGATGTCCTTCTGGTCAAAGCCATGGTGGCAGGGCCAAGGTAGAGGCGGTTAGGGGCGATTAGGCCAGGAGGGGAGGGCAGTTGAGGGTGATCAGGCCGACAGAGTGGGGCAGTTGGGGGTGATCATGCCGGCACGCAGAGTGATTAGAGGCGATCAGGCAGGCAAGCAGTTAGCAGCCAGCGGTCCCAGATTGCGAGAGAAATGCCACAGGGATTGAGCCTAAAAACTGGCAGTCGGACATCCCCCAAGGGGTCCCAGATTGGAGAGGGTGCAGGCCGAGCTGAAGGACAACCCCCCTCCCATGCATGAATTTCATGCACCAGGCCACTAGTATATTATAACAGGGAAGCACCCATATACCTTACTATGTTGGAAATTTTCCATTGCTTATACTCTATGCACCTCACCAACTGACAGTTACTCCCCTCCTCTGAGCTCTTGGTTCCTAATAATACAGGGCTTTTAAAACTCCCAGCCGGAATCCTGGGCCACTTGTTTTCTCTTTGTAACACTGGCAGTTTCTGATTTGTAGATACCTTAGGTCATGTACCAAAAATATAAAAACCAGCCTGCACGGAGGCCAAATTCATGATGGCGTTTTCCTCAGGGGAGGGAGGGTAACACTGCACCAACACGCTGGCTGCAGGAGTCCAGGAAATAAAGTATTCATCCAGCCTTTTTGCCCTCCACAAAGGGAGGAAGGCTCCTGTGTCATAGAATTCTTCCAACATAGGAAAGGAGTTCAGATGTGGAAGAGTCAAAATATCAGCACTAATTATGCGACGTTACCAGTAGCTCCAATTTTACATAGTATACGGAAACAAGCCCAGAGGTTAATAAGTGACTTCTCTATAAGCACAGAATTATTAAGTGGTGGAACTGGGACTGGGTACAATTGCCACTGACACTAGGCAGTAGTCCTGCTCTGGGCCAGGCACTACAAACACATTGCCTAAATCAGCCCTCCGATTGCTTCTGCCTACATGGTTAAATACACCATCTTCTGTTTCTCAGCTAAAGAAACTGGAGTTTAGAGAGGTGGGAAGACTTGCCCAAGGTCACACAGAGAGGAGTGACTGGCGGTATCAATCCACCCTCCTCCCTCTGTGGTAGGCCTCGCTTCCCCCGGAGTTCCCCCGAGAGCCCTCCGCCAGTCCTCGGATGGAGAGCGCAGCCTGCAGATAAACCGGACATTTGCATTTCAAGCATCTGGAAGGAAGGCTAGGTTGGCACAAATGCTGCCAATAAAAACCACGTGGCCTCAAAGGTGAAAGAGTGGACACTATTAACATACCTAACACAAAAGCGAATTCCTGCCTAGCGGTGCCTTATCAGCAGCTGACAGGACCCGCCTGCTGCTTCCCCTCAGCATGGGTCTGAGCTCCAACCGGCACACAGCTGGCCTGTGGAGCCACGAGAGAATGAACCGGAAGCCCCAAGCCCCCACCGACACAGCTCCCATTCAGCAGCTCCTCAGGTGGCCAGCTACGGGACACGGGGGCCAGACCGAGCGAGCGCTGTGACCCCGGCTCCTCAACACACACACTCACTGGACACCCATTCTCTCTCGTGATTACACCCAGACCTCTCGGATGTGTTATCTCCCCCTTTCCCTACCCTCCCATCCCCTCTCTCTGCAGCTCAGCCCCCAACTCCCAGCTCAGCAGGAGCCCTGCGGCCTAAATCTAAGCCACTGCCAGGCCTCCCAGCCCCAGGGGCCACTCCAAGCCCCAGGCCGGCCTCTGGCTCCTGCACAGCGTGACCCTCATGTCACCTCTCGGAGACTTTGCTCGGTGCCTCCCACTCCTCTTCCCCACTTCCTTCTCAAGCCCCACTTTGGTGCTCTTTGTTCCTGCTTACCCAAGGATCTTTAAAAAAAATAAATAATAAAAAAATAAAAAATAAATAAATATATATATATATATATATATATATATATATATATATATTGATTTTTTTACAGAGAGGAAGAGAGAGGGATAGAGAGTTAGAAACATCAAGAGAGAATCATCGATCAGCTGCCTCTTGCACACCTCCCACTGGGGATGTGTCGGCAACCAAGGTACATGCCCTTGACCAGAATCAAACCCGGGACCTTTCAGTCTGCAGGCCGACGCTCTATCCACTGAGCCAAACCGGTTTCGGCAACCCAAGGATCTTGTAGAAAAGCCACATCACTTGCTCCTGCTAGAGAGAGAAGACTTGAACTCTTAGGTAGGGGTAGGGCTGTCAGATTTAGCCAAATAAAAAACAGGATGCCCAGATAAATTTAAATTTCATTTAAGCAACAAATAATTGTTTTGTATACGGTAAGGATGTCCCCATGCAATGTTTGGGACATATACAAAACAACTTCTGTTGTTTACCTGAAATGCAATGTAACTGGCTCTCCTATATTTTAACTGGTGGCCCTACATCAAGCATGTCAAACTCAAAGGCTAACCACGGGCCAAATAAACAAGGTTTAAGTTTATGTGGGCTACAAGAAGCCAAAAGCTTCAATTTTCATAGAAACGTAGGTTTATCCTGAAAAGTGTAGTATTAAAAAATAAAAATAAAACAAGAGCCATGATAAAATTAATGTTTTCTTCCTGACACTTGGCATCTCTTCTCTGCTACTGTCTTTCCTACTTCGGGGGAAATCCTGTTCGCAGCGATTACTTTCAAAACTGACCCAATTCATTTGCCTTTCAGGATAACCATTATTGCTTGTCTCATTTTCAGATCTTATAAATGATTTCTAGTATCACATGATCTCACTCATCCAGGGGAAATAATGAACAACATAAACTGATGAACAAAAACAGACCCGGAGACAGGGAAGCATCGATCAGACTGTCAAACCTCAGAGGGAAGGTAGGGGAGGGAGGGGGTAAGGGTAAGAGATCAACTAAAGGACCTGTATGCATGCATATAAGCCTAACCAGTGGACACAGACACCAGGGGGTGAGGGCATGAGTGGAGAGGGGTTTGGGATGGGAATGGGGGGATGAGGACAAATATGTGATACCATAATCAATAAAGAAATTTTTTAAAAAAACACTGACCCAAGGTGAATGCCAGTAATTCTGATCTGACAGGAGACTCATTTCCCTTCATAACTGTAAATAACCGCTCACATCGTTATATTGGCTGGGCCGCAAACATATCTGTCGTGGGCCGCATGTGGCCACGAGTTTGACATGCTGGCCCTACATGGTGCGGGTGGGTAGAACAGGGGGTTCCCAGAAGAACAAAACATCTGGAAAGGAAAACACCAGAAGGAACTGTGAGGATTACAGGAGGGGAGGAGGGAACCCTCTTCACTAAGGTCTCTTCATCCCAGAAGGCTTCATGGGTGTTACTACATCTAAACTACATTTAAAGTTTCCTGGAAATTCTTTGCAATACACAGAATATATGTATCCCCCTTACAGACAGAGAAAAACATGACCAGAGATCAAGGGACTTGTAAAGCATCCCACGGATAATTCATAAAAGCCAGGCCGTAATCCAGCGGCTTCTCGGTACAACCTGAATGCTATTGCTTCTCCACACAGCTGCTTTCCTGCTTCATAATTGTTACGGGCTGTCCACCAAGAGGGTCTGACAGTTTTCTTTCGTCTTCTAAGGCAGTTGTTATTAAGCACATGCACAACAGAAGTCAAAAATGGCCCAGGGGGAGGTGCTGGACCTCAGAGGCCTGTCTGTCTAACGTGGGAAAGGAATCATTGGCTAGGGGGTGGGCCCATCAGCAGCCCGCCAAAGCTTGGGAAGTTGATTGGTTATTTTGAAGAAATTCCTGGTTCTTCCCAAGGCCAAAATTATTAAAAAAAAAAAAAAATCCCAGGGGAACAAAGAAGCACCTCCCCCCCCCCCCAACACAATGACCACATTCGTTAGCATGTTCTCTGTATAAGCAACCATGTGGGCTAAGCCACCTGGGGCCTACAACAGACCGCACAGGCTCCGAAGCACTAAGCTTCAATAGGAAACAGAATCTCTGGACACTGCCCTCTGTATGAGCCTTGATGAAGACAAGGTTGGATTTTTTTCTGTGGCAGGACAGATGGGGACAGGACATTGGAAACCTAGGAGGGGAGCTCCTTTGATTTTGCATCACAAACAAACCCCACCACACCATACCAGCCTCCCTGCTTCCCTGGAGATCCCGGGGCACAGCTGACTTCCACCGACAACACGTGCACAAGAAGCCAATTCAAAATGAAATCCTGGACTAACACATATTTACAACTGCCTATTTACAGAGACCCTTTTCTCCTCTTGGCCACTCATCCCAATAAAACACGTCGCCAGCCAGCACCTGACTGAGTTCTAGTTCCCTGACCCAAAGGGAGAGAAAAAGTCAAGAAAGTTAGGGCGATGCTCCACTCAGAACGACCACTGCTTCCCAGTTTTCAGATGAGGAAGGTCCCGGGATATTTGATTCGACACTCTTCATAGAAACCCACATTTTAAGAAAAGGCTCCTCTACCCTAGCATCCCATGGTCCATCCTTTTCCAAAGAACATAGTCGGTTTGGTGTACATTTGGTTTTAAAAAAAAAAAAAAAAAGGAAAGAAAGTTATTTGTCAAATGGACAGTGGGAAATACTTTCTCCCCACCCCCTCCAAGCTCCTGACACTCACAGCACACAATAGAGGGGAAACGGCCATAAAAATGACTTAATATGTGCCCTTTTGAAGTAGAGTCACTGTCGGACAAGTGACTATAAAAATAACACCGCCGAGGAGATCCAAATTTATTTCTGCTTAGTGACTTTCCAGATCAAAATGAACTCAGCTAATCTGTCCAAGTTTTGCTTTTGGGCTGTTTTGTTTTGTTTGCTTCTAAAATTGCCTTTCTTTTCGTAGATGTTAGCAGACTCCACTTGGGATAGAAAAGGACTTGGCGGCCTCACGCACCATCACTCAGGGAGAGCGCCGGCTGTCAGGTGCCAGTTTCTCAGGAGTACTCGGGGTGGGCGGGGCCGGGCAGGGGTTCCCCACAAGCCGTGATGGCCAAGTCCAAGGGCACAGGGGCTGAGACCGCCTGCTCACGAGAGGGACCCGGCTGTCTGTCCTTGCTTGGGTACTGACCACTTACTCCTTTCTTTCTTTTTTTTTTAATATATATTTTATTGATTTTTTACAGAGAGGAAGAGAGAGGGATAGAGAGTTAGAAACATCGATGAGAGAGAATCATCGATCAGCTGCCTCTTGCACACCCCACACCGGGGATGTGCCCGCAACCAAGGTACATGCCCTTGACCGGAATCAAACCTGGGACCTTTTGGTCCGCAGGCCGACGCTCTATCCACTGAGCCAAACCGGTTTAGGCATCCTTTCTATTCCCGCCCCCCCCCCCCACTTTCTTCTCCCATTCCTCTCCCCCTCCCCGCTACCACACACAGCCAGACACAGGCTCCAGAGCGGCAGACAGCTTAACACGTGGTCTTTCGGGCCACAGAGGAGACTCCAGTTTTCTTGTGGAAGAGGGCAAGGAGCCATACTCCATTCCCTGCCTGCCCCAGCCAGCACCCAACCATTCCCACCCGCGGGACATTCAGCGGCAATTACCAGGGCCAGGGGGGTGCAGATTAGGGCAGGGCAGTCACCTGGAGACTTAATTAAGGGCCATTAGAAACATTCCAGCAGGGGGAGG
This sequence comes from Vespertilio murinus, assembly GCA_963924515.1. Lineage (NCBI taxonomy): Eukaryota > Metazoa > Chordata > Mammalia > Chiroptera > Vespertilionidae > Vespertilio > Vespertilio murinus. The sequence goes on along the minus strand of OZ004706.1, from coordinate 152,586,238 downwards.
GGGAAGCGGGAGAGGGAAGCGTGCAAGGAGGTTTCCTTTTGTGGTGAGTGTGAGTGTGAGTGTGAGTGTGAGTGTGAGCCTGCAAGCGGGGCCTTTTTGGACTCCCCAGCGGTCCGGCAGCAGAGGGCTCACCTCCTTAAAGACTCTGAAGGTGAGACACACTCAATTTCATTTGGACCTAACATCGTGCAGAGATTGCTTTTGAGAAGGCCAGACAATTAAATCATTTTACTTTTCACAGTTTATAAAACCCTAGATCTACAGAAAACATAAATTCTGGCCAATTTAGGTTTAGTGTGATCGGGTTTCCATTTGTATTGCATGAGAAGATTTCAAAGCCGGGCTCACTGCTCCAACTGCATTTCATACTGAGCCTGGTGTGGTCATTCCAGAGACACTGGCCCTTGTGGGCAGCGAGGGGCTCACCAGCAGGCGAGAACTTCAGGACAGAGGAAAGGCCAAGGGGACGGTGGGGTCGGGAGAGCCGGGATCACAGTCCCCAGAGCTGGTGGCAGAGCCGGGACAGCCACAGGGGCCTGGGGACTCCCCATTCAGCGCTCCTTCCATCACCCCCTTTCCTTAAATCAAGACCCCAGGCATAAGACTGTGACTTCAGGGCCACTTGTGAGAGGACTACGTCCAGCAGAACAGCCCAGGGCCCAGGAGTTATCAGCTCCTTCGGAGGCCTGGCAGGAATTTCCTGTCCTGTGATCTGGGTCTTGCAAATGGCCACCCCCAAGCTGAGACTGTCCCTTCTTCCCCTCCGGCTTTGGAGAAACGCCTGCTCTTAGTCACCAGTTGCCTGCAGGGCTCCGAGGACTGGGCCTCGCTCCAAGAATGTCCAAAGGGAGCCAGCATGAGGATCTGCCCGGGGAACAAAGAGCAGGCAGCCCAGGGGACGGTGAAACCCCAGCTCAAGGCCGCCCGGCTCTGGGTCAGCGGTGGCTCTGCCCAGAGGAGGAACAGACAGCAACATGGAACCCCCTGGACCCAGGACCACGGGCCTAGTTGTTAACAGAAACCTGGAGGTGCTTCTGGTTTTCCGCTCTGTGTTTTTTTTTCAACTGTAAAAGATATATCACACACAAAAACATACATGCCAACACATGCACAGCCACCAGGCAGGAAGCTAAAGCACTGCAGCACTGGAGGCAATCCCCACCCATGTCCCCATCACCCCTCCCCAGCCACCCATGTCCCCATCACCTGCCTCGCCCCCCCCGCCCCGCCCCTCCCCGGCCCCTCCGGAGATAACCACCATCTGGCTTCTGGAATCATTATTTCCTATCATCTTTACTATTTGTGTGTGCATCCCTGAAGATCGCACTTCAGTTTGTCCATCAGTGCACAGTTCACTATAGCTACTTACTGTGTGCTCGCTTTGTTTCTATATAGTACTCAACTGCATGGATATACCTTATTTATCCTCCCTGCTGACCATGGGCGTTTACATTGTTTTCAGTTTTGGGCAGCAACAAACACTGCTGCCTGAGTATTCCTGAGCACGTCCCCTGGTCCTCAGGGGCTGGAGTTGCTCTGTAACGTACACTTGCCAATAAAACACCGCATTGCGCAGAACACACTCTTCACCTCAACTATGCCACGCCAGCCTCTGTTCCAAAGCTGTGCTGCCGCTGCCGCTGCCTCTGCCTCCCCACGAGACACGGGGAAGCCACCCGCTTACACAGAGGAGCAGCCCCTGGTCACTCGGAGGCCAAGAAAGCCTCACCCATCACCAGACTGGCGAGTTAAAGCTCGATCCTAACACCTCCTCTGGAAGACCAAGCCCAAGATTTAAAAAAATATATATATTTTATCGATTTTTTTTTTTAACAGAGAGGAAGGGAGAGGGATAGAGAGTTAGAAACATCGATGAGAGAGAATCATCCATCAGCTGCCTCTTGCACACCCCCTACTGGGGATGTGCCCACAACCAAGGTACATGCCCTTGACCTGAATCGAACCCGGGACGCTCTATCCACTGAGCCAAACCGGTTTCGGCAAAGCCCAAGATTTTAAAATCCCGAGCTTAACCAGAACCAACAACTAAAACGACTGAGCTTTCCAAGCTCCCCCAGAAGAATGAGATGGCATCTCCAGTCTGGAGCATGCACACCTGCCCATACCGTTAACTGTAAGTAATAACCACAAATGGGCCCCTAAGAGATTAAGTGCAGGCAGCCTGCACGCTGATTAATCCCAGCCGGCCACGAGTGGCGGGAGAGGGGGGAGAAGGGTGAGGAGGGGCCCTGGAGGCGCCCCGGCCTCCACGCACCTGTACACCGGCTGCATCTCTCTCGCGATGCCAATGATGGCGCCTGGCAGGAAATTGTCGAACTCCTCGAACAATTCCCGGATGTTGGTCTTGTACTTTAGGTCTAGGTCCAGCTGTATTATCTGCAGGATCTCTGGAGGAAAGAGAAAGACAACAATAAGACACAGACATACATCCTGGGAGGCTTGGCTATTTATAGACAATGAGTGGACGGTGCAGAATGGGGTTCTGGGTTATTCTTGCTGTCCCTGAAGATGCAAAGTTGGCGCCGGACACAAGGGGCCTTTCTTCGCCAGCAACCCCCTCCGAAAGACCAGAAGTCTCCAGAAACAAATGTCCCATATCTTCCCTTCCCATTGTAGACACATCTTGTTTTAATCCGGGCAACCACATGCTCCAGTTACGGCCTGCTGTCCCGGTGTAATGGTCAACAGCGCACCGTTTCACCCTCAAACACATGTGCCATTTTATGGACACCCTACTTAAAACTGAAAGCATACAGGCGTTGCTCTTTGGGGCCCAGGTGGTTTATGACCCACGGGAGAGAGGGGTAAGGACTGTTTGGTCTTAAGCTCTCATAAGTACGTTCTGGAAACCTGAACACGTATCAAGTCAGACAGAGCGAGTCTCACAATGACCTGGCACGGAAGAGCCGTTCGCTTCCGCTGCCTGCAGATAACTCAGGAGCGAGAGGGGAGGAGCGGGGTGTGGGCCAGGTTCATTCTCGCACCCTTCACCTGACCAAGCCTGTCTGAGCCCCGCACCTGTGCTGTGGGTATCAGCAGGGGCCTGGACACCTAAACATGTGTCTAGCCCTCCAGGACCCAGCCCTCAGGGAGAGACATGCAGGGGACTAAAATCAGGGAGGGAGGGACTGATGCTGACATGAAATGGAAGAGGGGCTGTGGGAGCTCCAAAGAGGGGGTGCTTGGGGTTAATGATGAAGAGAGATCGTAGTTCTTGGTACCAAGGAGAAGGCCTAATGGGAATCAGACCACATGAGCATAAGGTGCAGCTCTGCTGCCGCCGAATTTTGTAACCCTGGGGAAATTATTTTACTTCCCTAAATCTTGGTTGTTTCACTGGTTGACGTGGGAACAATACAATGTGCCTGGTGAGGCTGAGATGCCAAGAAGATGGGACGACGGCGGGAAATGTCACCTACACCGGCTGTGGAGGCTACAGGGGCCCGGGGCTTGGAGAGTGGGAGACCTGCAGAGGGAGGCCTGAGGCAGACAAGGAAAACTTAACATGCTGGCCCTCTCTGTGTGGGCAGCATGGGGAGGGGAAGCAGCACCCCCACCATCTGGGGCATCAGGGCTCCCCCCTGGCCCCTCACCAGCCTTTTGGCATCTGCCCCCGGCCGAGGCCCCAGCTGCCCGAGGACAGGCTGCCCCCAGACGCCCTCTGAAGACAGGCACCCCATCGTTGGTGCCCCAACCTCCATTCACTCAGTACAGGGCTTAGAGTCCCGTAAACACTGAGGAATGTGTGTGGAATTTAAGGGCCGGTCTCTAAATTGGTTTATGAAGAAATCACAGCTTACTATTTAAGAAAAACTGATTCATTTGTTCCTCACTCTATGTTCCTTTGTGATGCAGAAGCATGAGTTGACCCTCTACAAGAGTTGAGTGAGTCCTAGGACATGGCGATTTGAGATGCTTTCCTACTTTTTACAGCTCCTCATTCAGGAAGGGTCTTCGGAAAGCTGCTAACACCTTTTTCAAGAGGGACTTCACCAAACGAGGTCAACTGATGAGGAAGGAATGCGGCAGCAGCTCCAGCGCTAAGGGACCCCTGCGCACCAATGTGGGAAGCCTGGCCCCGCTGTCCCCTTTCAGGCTAAGGCAGGACTCGCCCTCCTATTCAGCGAGGCGGACAGCCCCAAGCTCAGCCTGCACTGTCGGGCGGCGGGCATCTGTCCAGACGGTTATCCTTTTGTGTAATTATGAAATAAGATGCCAAGTTGTAAATGTCGCTGCTGAAAAGAGGAAGATGCTTACCAGGAATGCTGAAATTCATTAGATTCTTTTAAAGGGCCCTGTTCCCCTGGCCTCTGGTCCTTCATGTGGTCATCTCTCCGTGGAAACTACAGCGGGGGGTTTTATACATAATGCTGAAAGGCTGTTGTGAGAATGAAACAAGACTGATATAGGGAAAGAGTCGCCTCGGTAGCCCAGAGAGGATGCTGGGTGGAGGGCAGCTGCAATGGCAGCAATAGAACCACTGAAATTTAAGGAATACATGAGATAACTGTCCCCTAGCAAAGAGGGGATGAAATCTGTAAAGAATATTTGAGAAAAAGGACTCAAAGGAATAGTCAAGCATCTAAGGCTGGTGGAATGTTCACTATGTCAGAATCCTGCAAGAAGACAACAAAAAGATAAAACAATCTAGGATAATAGATCTGAAAGACAGCCTTCTAATAAGAGGCCAATATACCCATTGCACAGATGAGGAAACTGAGGACCGAAGAAGAAGAGGGATTTGTCAGGGGTCAGACAGTCAAGCTAAGTAGCAAAATTGATCCCAGAATTCAGGTATTCTGACTCCCTAATGAATGCTCTTATGCTAATTAGCTCCCACTCCCACAATCCACCCTAAACTCCTAGAGAGCAAAAAACCATAGCGTAATGGCCCGAATGGGTCACACACAAGACTTGGTAGGCACCCAATACAACTAGCTCCTTGAAGGACCTGCATACCATCCCATGGAAATGAAAACCTGAAGATCAGTAAGTAGCAGCCAAAGAGAAGAAGTAAGATACCACCATGATCCACTTTATAGCCAGTTTGGGGAAATGAGAAAATTGGTATCCATATTCTCATATTAACATCAGGACGGAATGTTAAAAACCAAAACCAAACAAACAAATGTTCGCACACCTTAAGCTGTGCTAAATGCAAAGGGAGGCAGGAAACTGACTTAACATTCCAGGAGCCACTCCTGGAGACGAAAGCTCGGCGCCTGGTGTGAGCCCCACAGCACCAGGAGTAAAGCTGTCCACCCACTGCCCGCCACCCTCCGCTCCAGTTAGACCTGTCCATTCCTGGGAATGTGTTTGCTGCTACATCCAGTTAGTTGGGTGAGGGTCCTTCCAACCAGCCCCTCACAAATCTTCTCATGCATGTGTCTAAATCACAGAAACGGAAGTATTCGTGTGCACCTGTGGCGTTTTCTCAGGTAGAAGGACGCCTGCCACACAGTCCTGTGCGGGCACCTGGTGTTTGAGGAAAGCACTTGTGCTAGGCAACCTCCGTGGATGAGCTCAACTGTCTGATGCTGGCCGGCCAGGCCTCTTGGTAGATGATAAAACCTACAAGAGCTTCCATCATTCCCACCTCATAGGGCAGTAGTTGGAGTTTAAAAAACAAAACAAACCTTTATTGATTGAGAGACAGAGAGAGAATAGATTTATTGCTCCGCCTATTTAAGCATTTATTGGTTGATTTTTGTATGTGCCCTGACTAGAGATCATACCCGAAACGTTGGTGTATCAGAACAACGCTCCAACCAATCAAGCTATTCAGCCAGGGCTAGTTGGCGTTTTATTTATTTTTATTTTTAAAAATATATTTTATTGATTTTTTACAGAGAGGAAGGGAGAGGGATACAAAGTTAGAAACATCGATGAGAGAGAAACATCGATCAGCTGCCTCCTGCACATACTGGGAATATGCCCGCAACCAAGGTACATGCCCTTGACCGGAATCGAACCTGGGACCCTTCAGTCCATAGGCCGACACTCTATCCACTGAGCCAAAGCGATTACAGTGCTGTTGACGTTTTAAACACCAGTTTCCATGGAGAATGAGCGTTTACAACAGATCAGGCAGGCTAAGTTGAGCTATTTCAGAAAATGGGAGAATTGCTGCCTCCAGTGTCCAGAAAGTGGTTCAGGGGTCCTAGCTGAAACCCCAAACCACAGCACTGATGAACATTGACCACAAGATAGGAGCCATTAAAAATGGGAAAAGATGCTAAGGATCTAGGTGGGCTAGATCTGGTTTGAGAGATAGATGTGCTTGAACTTCAACTCTAGGGGGTTAAGTCAAGAGTGTGGTACCATCTTCACAAGGAAACATATCTGCTCACCTCTTCCTCTCTCACTCCAGTTTCAGGCTAATGAAATAGCTATTGCCACTTGGTTCTAACAAGTTGGAAAAAGGAAAGATGAGACTGAAAGTGCTGGCTGAAGATGCAGCTTTCAAGACCTTCGAGATCCCATTGCCACCTCGCCACCCTGGCCCTGGACAGCAACGAGGAGGCTCCGGAGCGCCCAGGGGACTGTTCTCAGAGATCAGGAGGCCCGTGCCTGCTGCCGGCAGCCGCGGCCCTGAACGGGGCGGGGCCATGGGCTCCATTTCTCTGCACCAGTGCCTGCACAAGGCAACATTCATGCCCTCAGAACCAGCTGGGAAGCTCCCCGCCCAACAGTCCCCTGTGGAAACAGGCTGGGACAGCTCATCATCAGCCTCCAATTAAGCCAGCCACAAGGCATGTCATCTGACCGAGGATGGAATTACAACCCCGAGTGAGTAATTAATGATACCCGAAAACAAACAAAACGGGGGGAAAGCTTCCTTTCCTTCCCCTCCCTTCTCCTATCCCCAGAAACAATTCCTGGTAGACAACTGTCAACAAACACAAAGCAGCTCGCAACGGAACGGGCCGGGGAGTTGTGGAAAGACATGCTTCGCTGAGCACCGGGCCCGCCATCCCGGGCACCACACGGGCCTTTTCCGAAGGGCAGACCAACCATGCGGGTGCCTTCTCTCCCTTTCTGTTCTGAGAGAGCTTCCAGGATTCCTGGAGATAAATATTTATAAACACCAGAGGGTTTTCATCTCAGCACATCAGCGCCAGCTTTCCACGAACCAGGAGCGGGCTCAGGGAGAAGGGGAAATCATGACAACCCCCGAGCTCGGTGGGCGTCACGAGGCTCAGGGCCGGAAGCAGCTGGAGGGAGGGAGCCCCACAGCTCATTGTCCGCTTGGAAACACCGCAGCAATCTGCCACCTGCTCTATCCTCCTGTGGAGCTCGTTAACTGCTGGTCAGCAGCACCTCTGGCCTGCGGCAGCCAGAGAGGGCAAATGAGAAGGGGTGGAGACTTCCTCTAACAGTAAGAGGCTCATGACCCCCTGAGGAGCTGTTTTGAGGCCACAGGACAGGCGCGATCCTGATGCGCCACACCAGCCACAGCAGACGGGCTTCTCCCACTGGAAGGTCTCAGGCTGTGAGGGAGAGCCCGCCACTGCAAGGCACAGACCCAAACTGTGGAGGGGGGGGTTGTAGAGGAGGAGGGGGAGGTCCGCAGGTGACATTGGCCGTGATGGCTCTACGTCAACAGGGAACCGGGGTCACTTCCCAGCTGGGCCTTTCCCTGCCCCTCAAAAGCCCCCTCCATTCCCTTTGCTGTGTCAGGCCCAGCTGCAGGGCAGCTGGCAAATGATGGAAATAGCTGCTAGGAAGGAACAGAGTGGCTCGTGCCAAGGGGCCAAGGCCTTGGGCACAGACTCCTGGGGCTCCTCCAGCCTGGCCCGTCCATCCATTACTGCGGGAGGGTGCCTGTGGGCGGGCCCAGCCAGGAGGGGTGGGGAGGGGTGGGGTGGGGAGGGGTGGGGCGGGGTGGGGGAGGTGCCTGTGCTGGTTCAGCTGCTGACCCTCCACCATGCTCTGCCAGATGGGGTGCAGTCCCTCTGGTTTTCAAACCCGAAGCTCAGAGTTTTGGCAGCGTCTCTACATCGGCCTAGCACGGGAAGCGGCAGAGTTGAGAGCAAGCACAGATTTGCCGGGCTCGACAGTCTGACCCACACTGTCTTTAAAACAAGAAATGCTGCCGCCTCGAGGGTGAAAACGTCAGACAGCTCTGGAGTGTCTGGTGCAGTAACGGGGCTTCCCCACGGCCCCCACCCTCTTCCTCAAGGCCTTCCTCCCAAGAAGCTTGAAGATGGTCGGAGTTCCCTGTCACTGAGCAGAGCCCACTGGAGGAAACTTCAGGGGGAAAGGGACTTGATGCCACAGAAGTGAGATGAAAGGGAGTTTTTAATACTAGCCAATGCGAATAAGTATATTCATGTAATCATCCAAATGCCCTAAGGTTGGCATTATTTTTGCCTGACCAAGGAGGAAATGAAGAAGTGTGGCAATCAGGCTCACATGGCTGGTAACGGGCAGGGATGCAGTTCATGCTCCGATGTGTTGGGCTCTGAAATGCTTGCCCTCCCCCCCTCCCCCATGCTACCCTGGCTTCCGGGCCGCTGGACAGCCAGGATACAGACCACGCTGGGTTCTGTGGGCGCTGCTCAGGCAGGAAGTCCCAGGCTGTCCCCTGTGCTAATCTATGTTTTCCACATTAGCAGCCTGCCCCCAGCTCCGAGGGAGGAGGTGAAGGGAGGAAATGGAGTTCATAACAGTGATTTATACAACCTGTTAGCAGCTCTGGTAAAAGGTTTTCGGGCCAAGAGGTGGAAATTAATGACCGCAGGCAGTTTATGTATTAGCTATACAACAAGTCCTTTCTTCTAGCCCTGCTCGCCCCCTCGCAGCAGTAAGCCTGGAAAGCAATGTCAGCTATGACTCAGCCACAACATTTTTTTTTTTTAAATATCTACGAGCTCCCGTTTTGTGGGCAAAACAAATTATTATGAAAAGATGCAGTTTTGCTTCAGGAACAGTATAACGTTGAGTCCCCTCCCTCACCCTTAGCACCTTCTGTGACTGGGTATTAATCATATAATTTAGGACAGGGCAGAATTTATTTCCAACCAGGCTGAAAAACTGTAGGGACACACAGAATGGCAGGTGCAACACCTGGCCTCAATTTTCCTCTTGCTTCTATTGCCAATGTGAAATTACAGTTCATGGACTTCTTTTATGAAGCCCAATGTGCAGAGGAAATTGAATTTTAGATTTGGAGAGCAGAATCCCCCTCGCTCTCATTTCTGTGGTATAGATGTCCGTGGTCCCCGTTGGCCTGTCCACAGCTTATAGCTCCCTGGTGTCCGCTATCAACTTTATTTCTTGCTCCCAAAAGTCTAAGCTCTCCTTCCTGTTTGGGGCAGAACCGCATTCTGACTTTGTTCACCCACAGAGACTGAGGCCTGGTCTCGGCTCTCGCCGCAGGCTTTTTCCATAGACCCCTGGCCACGGCAGGCACTGTTAGGAAATAGTGATTTGGCTACCACCAGTCTGCCTGATGCTCGCAGGGCAACTCTGCAAGTCCCGAATTCTGAGGTTCTTTATCATTAACTGCGGGGATCCTGTTTCTCATCTCCTCTGCCCGCTCTCCACACTCCGCTCTCCACACTCCGGTCTCCACACTCCGGCCGCAGGATGCCCTCAGCCTCCTCTCTAGCTTGGAACAGAAGGCCCTGAGACTAAGAGATGCTTCCCCAAGAGGCTAAGTGGGATCAGGCACAGCCCCGACTTCCCCGGGGACCACGAAGGAGCTGAGGCAGAGAAGCCGCACATCACTCCTTGGGCCAGCCGTGGGCAAACTACGGCCCGCGGGCCGGATCCGGCCCGTTCTGCTCTTCTATCCGGCCCGCGGAGCCGAAAGGGCGGAGGGTTCTCTTGCTCTCCCTCCGCTCCTTCACCAGCAGCCCAAGATGAGAGTGCCAGCATGGTCAGGTTGCTTTTGTTCCGGCCCTCCAGTCCAGTGTAAGAACCCATTGTGGCCCTTGAGTTAAAAAGTTTGCCCACCCCTGCCTTGGGCCAAGAAACCCACATCAAGGCAACGTTAAAGGAAAAAACAAACACTTTCTCCACTTTAGGAAACAGAAATATCTTTGAGAGACTCACACGTAAAGCACTACCTGTTCTCTTACCTTCTGTGACAGGAGGAAAAAAAAAAAAGATATATGGTTTTCATCTTTTCAAGAGCAGCATCTGCTCCCCGTGACAGTCTAAAGGGGCTCGCCAGCAGTCAAACGGCCCGCAGGTTTCCTGCCTCCCGAGCCAAGCCTCCTGCCAGAAGGTCATGTACTTTTATTGATTTTCATGCCACATTGTTTAAAAAAAATAAAAGTGAGCAATCTATCTACAAAATGATAAGGTTCCCATATGCCAGGTACTGGCCCAGGTATTTTTATGTATTTTACCTCTTTTAAACTTCACAAGTAGGGCTCTACTCCTCCCATTTTTATAGTTTTCTCCAATCACAGACACAGTCTAAGTTTCATTGCTTTCATCCCGGTTTACCAAGGGTAAAAGGAGCCCCTCCTGCCCTGGCCAGTGTAGCTCAGTTGGCTGGAGTGTCATCTGCACACCGAAAGGCTGTGGGTTCAATTGCCGGTCAAGGGCCTATACCCAGTTGTGGGTTCGATTCCTGGTTGGGGTACAATACAGGAAGGCAACAACTGATCAGTGTTTCTCTCACATCAATCTCTCTCTCTCTCTCTCTCTCTCTCTCTCTCTCTCTCTCTCTCAAAATCAATGATCATGTCCTCAGATAAGGATTTTAAAAAGAGAAGCCCTTCCTAATAAGGACTCTTACTAGAGTCCTACTTACTTTGACTCCAATAAGAATTACCCAAGGGTACAGAGAAGTGCAAAGTCTGGCCCATAAGTTGGGAGTCCAAACTCCAATTTTCATGTAAAACACCACTTGCCTTCCTATGGAACAGATGTCCCCAAGAAACCCTCTTTTAAATCTGTGCCCATCACAGACCCTACAATCGAAAAGATTCTGTCTACCAAATTGTACTTATTAAGCACTAATCAATTCACTCTACTGGTTTAATTAAAATTTTATTTCATTAATTTCATTTCTTTTTAAATTAAATAAAATTTAAGTTATTTGTTTAAATTTTTAATTAGAGGCATGACATATGATGCCAAATTGACATAATTGCAAATGAGAGCTAAAAAACAGTGATTTAACCTCTAAATATTTCAATGTGTGCTTCCTAAGAAACAAGGGCTCTCTTGTAACAGTACAACCATCAATACCAGGAAGTTAGCCGAAACCGGTTTGGCTCAATGGATAGAGCATCGGTCTGCGGACTGAAAGGTCCCGGGTTCGATACCGGTCAAGGGCATATACACTGGTTGTAGGCACATCTCCAGTAGTGGGTGTGCAGTAGGCAACTGATCGATGTTTCTCTCTCATCGATGTTTCTAACTATGCTTCTCTCTTCCTTTCTGTGAAAAATCAATAAAATATATATTAAAAACAAAACAGGAAGTTAACGTTAATGCATTATTACATTTAATCTATAGTCCCACTGAAAATTTGTCACTTTTCCAAAAATGAAATAAAAATTCCTGGTCCAGGATGCCATGTCATGTCTCTTCAATCTGAAATAGCTACTCAGTCTGCGTCTTGTACAATCTTAGACAATTTGAGGAATACAGGCCAATTATTTAGTAAAATCTCCTTCAATCTGGACTGGCCTACCATTTCCATATGCTCAGATGCAGGGTATGTGTCTTGCTCAAGAACAGCGCAGAGATGATGCTGTGTTCTCTCTCTGCCCTAGCAGGAGGCACAGCATGTCCATTTGTCTCGTTACTGATGATGTTAATTTTAATCACTGTAAAGTTACTACCTTTTTTCTTTTTAACAATACATTATGTGGGGAACATTTTGCAACTGAACAAATTTTTATGAAAAAATAAATTTTATCTGCTGGTTCACTGATTCTTCTTATCTGAATAAATTGTTACTATAATGGTTTCACCAAATGGTGACTTTCTAATGCCTTCATTTCTTCTACATTCCTTTGTTGGCATTCTCCTGTAAAGGAGAACTTTCTGTCACCCCTAAATTCCCGGATGGAAGGCTCGGTGCTGCCTGCTGCAGGGGAAATGGACGGGAAGGAGAGTCAGAGTTGCCATCATTGTGGCTTTGGGCCCACCATCTGACCAATGGCCGTCTTAAAACATCTCAGCAGCACCAGGCTGAGGGCTCTCAGTAGTTAATAACTTGCTTAAGGTTGCACAGCTAGAACTTGGTGAACAGTAATGCCTCACCATGCTCCCTTAAAATGGATTTACTTTGAACTTAGCCCACACCCTTGCCAGTTATCTGTTGCTGCATAACAACACCCCCCCCCCCAAAAAAAATTAGTAGTTTAAAATAGTTTAGGATGAACCCTCATGGTTCTGTGGGCTAATTGGGCTTAGCTGGGGTCCTCACACGGGTCTCACATGTGGACACTGGAACATGGCAGCCGAGGCCGCAGTCACCTAGAGGCTCACATGACACACACCGCTGGCAGGTGGCACTGGCCGTCGGCAAAGAGCTCAGCGGGCTGTCACCCACGGCACGTTCATGTGGGCTCTCCCGGGTTCTGGCTTCCCCACGCGTGGCAGCTGGATTCCACGGGGCGCGAGCCAAGAAGGAGTGTTCTGGAGACCCGGGCTGAATCCACAGGCTCCTGGGGACCGAGCCTCGGAAGTCATGCTGCATCACTTCCACTTGTCCTACTGGTCACAGCAAGCCTCAGAGCCAGCCCAAGTCCAAGAGAGGGCTGCACAAAGGTGTGCACACCGGGAGGCGTGGCTCATTCAGACGTCACCTCTGACCACCAGCTCCACCCCATAGTGCATTACGCATTATTTTAAAGTTCTTCCTTGTACTATTCTGAATTTTCTATTATATGTGTTATTTGGTAATCACAGAAATATTTAACAATATATAATAAATGATTATTAGTATGTCAAATACATGTTAATGTATCATGTATTTATGTATGGTGTATATATCTGTAGTAATAAAAGGGTAATATGCTAATTAGACTGGACATCTGCCAGATGACCTCCCAGACAAAGCCATGGTTGCAGGGCCAAGGCAGAAGCCATTAGGGGCAATCAGGCCGGCAGGGGAGAGCAGTTAGGGATGATCAGGCCAGCAGGATAGAGCAGTTAGGGGAATCAGGTTGGCAGGAGAGAACAATTAGGAAGATCAGGCTGGAAGGGGAGAGCAGTTAGGCTGGGGGATCAGGCCAACAAAGGAGAGCAGTTAGGGGGATAAGGCCAGCAGACAGGTGAGTGGTTAGGAGCCAGCAGTCCTGGATTGCGAGAGAGATCTCCAGGATTAGAGAGGGTGCAGGCCAGGCTGAGGAACTCCCACCCTTCCCTACCTCCCTGTGCATGAATTTCGTGCACTGGCCCTCGAGCATATATATAAAACAAATGAGACTAAAAGAAAATGTGCATTTTTAATTTTTTTTCATCTTTCAAAATGGATATGAATTGCTTTTAAATTAAAAACATTTTTAAAGGAACTAATAACTACCTCATAGAAAATATCAATTTTCTGGCAATGTATATCAAATTTTTGTTGTTATTGTTGTTAATCCTCACCCGAGGATATTTTTTCCATTGATTTTTAGAGAGCGTGGAGGCAGAGGGAGAGATAGAGAGAGAGTAACATCAATGTGAGCGAGACACATCCATTTTTTGTCTCCTATACATGCCCTAACCGGGGAAACCAGGGCTGAGACTGCAACTGAAGTACCTGCCCTTGACTGAAATTGAGCTCGTGATCAGGCCGATGCTCTCTCCACTGAGCCAAATCATCTAGGACTACATATCAGATTTAAGGCAATTTGTTATCACCTCCTTCTCAGAGTGGCCAGACTTACCCGTTTTTATCATCTTTTTCCTAAGGCAAGTCCATCTAGAAACTTCTACTTTCCTGAGCCTCATCTGGTGTCTCTTTCCTGTCATTTATCTCGTTGTGTTTGTGCTACATTTTCCCCATCTCTTCTTGCCAAGCACATCGGGGAAACTAAAGGCAATGACAGCCTTTGGGTACCAGAGCAGCTTAGAAGAACCCTCAAATCTACTGGGATGAGTCTTTCTCTCAGAGGCCAATTTGCATTCTCAGAGCTCCAGGCCTAAAGGAATTAAAAAAAAAAAAAAAAAAAAAAAAAAAAAAAGAGCAGCTTCGAGAGACGTCAGTTCATCTGGTGAGAGAGGCAGCCTGCAGCAGAGCACCCCTCCGCCCCGGTAAGAGACTGCAAACCTCGCACGGACACGCCAGTTAAAACCAATAAGGCCAGCCCTGCTCCAAAGCAGAGACCACCTGCACCCACCACAGGCAGCAGCAGGGGCCCCGCTCGGAGTCACACCCACTAACGCACACTGGGGAGCCTGGACTGGGGACCTCTGGAGTTGAGTATAAGAGAATCGGTAACCTGGGAAAGAGACAGCAAAAGTGGGGACTGGGTTTTCCCCGACGGTCCCCCCTTCCCAGAGGAGGGCAGCTGCTGACCAGCCAGGCACCAGCGTCTGCTGCCAGAATCTCCGCACGCCAGCGGCTCAGGAAGCTCAGGGAGGCCGATTTGTTGAGTCATTCGGTGCTATTTTTATCTAGTTTCCAAACCATAAACCCACACTTTACATTTCGTTGTTTAGGGTGGGTTGAGGTTTTTGATGTGGCCTTTCTTGTGGTTTAATTTCCTGTGTGCCTGTAGGAAGGAAAACCTTCAGCATTCCTGTGAAGCATGCGGCACTTGAACCTTGGGCAGGATGGGGTCCAGATTACGAGCATCTCGACTGCTCCCTAAGCCTGCGCTGCTCGGGTTAAGCCTGGAGGTCATGACCTGCCCCTTCTCTCCTCTACCCACAGGTCAGAGTTTATGGTCTGGCTCCTGGACTACTAAGCCAGGGAAAATTGGCTTTATGACTATTTCAGTCCAATAGTAGGAGAGGAAGCTGCTGTGTATCTCATAAAACAGTTAAGCCTGACACGTACAACGTGTAGTGACGGCCCGTTTTGGATGAGTTGAACAGTCTTAAAACTATTCCCAACTGATTTCAATTATAAAATCATGATTATGTGGTTACAGAAGTTACAAACACATACCAGACGGGGGGAAAAAAAAGAATGCTCCTTTTCTGTGGAAGCCAGGACGAATTTTGTTTTCTTCTTAAAACACTTTCTACTCTACCCGTATTCAAGCAGAGTCATAATGCTTGGTAACTTTAATACTAAACAATGCCTCCTAAGTTCAGGGTCTTCCTGCTGTCAAAAACCCTTCTAAAAAAAATAAATAAAACAAAAACCTTCTAGGCAGAGCTCCGCTTTTCTGTTCAAAGATAGAGCCCTTTTCCTTTGTAAAAGGAGAATCTGGAACCGCACCAGATTTTCCTTCGGCATCTGACGAGAGGCCTGAGATGCTGCAATAAACACGGAAACTCGATGTTGCTAGAAGCAGTGCCTGCTCAGGAGGAAAAGCACTTCCCCAGGAAGCTGGGAGCCGGCACTGCCCGGCGGGAGCCCCTCTCCCAGGCCGGGGACAGCCCGTCCGAGGGCTCAGCCCACCAACAGCACACATGGCCGGTGACGCACCACACAGTCCCGAGGCACTAGAGCAGCCGTGGGCAAACTACGGCCCGCGGGTCGGGGTCAGATCCGGCCCATTTGGCTGTTCTATCCGGCCTGCAGAGCCGAAAGAGCAGAGGGTTCTCTTGCTCTCCCCTCCGCTCCTTCACCAGCAGCCCAAGATGAGAGTGCCAGCATGGTCAGGTTGCTTTTGTTCCGGCCCTCCGGTCCAGTTGAAGAACCCATGGTGGCCCTCGAGTCAAAAAGTTTGCCCACCCCTGCACCAGAACCTTTCCTCTTCCTGACAGACAACGTTGCATCCTTGCAATCATTCGACAAGCATCTATGACCGCCCTGCTGTGTGCCAGGCACTGTCCTCCCCACCGCAGCCAAGCTGGGAGTCTCCTTTCATGGGCCTCACAGTCTGGACAGAAGACTTTGGATGGCGGTAGGGGCCATGGACAAAAGAAAACAGTGATGGGTCAAAAGGAGGTGTTGTGCGGGGCTACTGAAGTTTGGGAAGACAGGGTAGCCTTTGGCACAACTAACATTTGAGCTGAGACCTGACATGCAAAGATCTGGGGAAAGAGAGAGCAAAGGGAGCCATTAGTGAAAAATCGGGGAATGCCTTTGGCACACTGGAGTGAAAAGGGAGCGAGAGGCAAGGAAGTGGTGGCTGGAGAGCCGGGGACCGCCAGCCCCGCTGAGGGGCTTCCGCCAGGTAGAGGGGCGGCCTGGCAGGGCAGCCTCTCTGCTCCGCAGACGTGGCACCTCCGTGCCTCTGTCCCTGGTGAGGGGCCTGGTACCTAATGTGGTGTGCCTCTTGGCACTCCGGCTCTCTGGGCTGCTCCCGGTGGTTCCCGGGCATAGATCTAATTGAGTTCCCCTCTCCCTCAGCTCCCCATTAAGGGAGCCACTTCTCTCCATCACCTAACTTTTATGAACTGGGATCCAAAGACAGAGGATGTGTCTTCCTCAAGGAAGACAATGCAAGGAAGGCTTAGGGCCACAGGCACTCTCCTTCCCCAAACCTCCCTTCCCTGACCCCACCCCGCCATCACCACAGTCCAGGTCTGGCCCTGGACTCAGTTCTCCTTGGTGCTATCGCCAGAGCCATTCCTGTCCTCTCCCCAAGCGGCTGGGGAAAGCAAACCATGGCAATAATGAGGGTGGAAACACGACACAGACAGTCCCCTACCCACCCGCATGTTAGTGCCCTGGAGAAATCAGGTTAAGTGATCCTCAAGAGCAGAAATAACAGAAAAGCTGCCACAAAAGGACTCTACGCAGCATAATAGCCAACTCTGCAGGAGACCCCTGGACAAAAACACTGCCCAGTGAAGGAGGTGTGTGTTTAATTCATTCAATTATTAGTTGAATAAACATATAATATTTGGCACTCTATTATAAGCAAAACAAGGCCCCTGCCCTCACACTGCTTATACGCTAGTGATGGGATTCAATAATGACAGCAAGCACAACCCAAAAAAGCCTGTGACCAGTGTCCAGGAAGGGAGAGGGGCAGAGCGCTGGGCTTTGGGAAGGAGATAGTATTCAGTTGGGCCTTATCTTATTCAGCTCAGGCTGCCCTAACAAAATACCACAGCGAGTGGCTTAAGCAACAGACACTGATTTTTCTCACAGTTCACAGACTCCACGATCAAAGTGTTGGCCAATTCGGGTTCTGATAAGAGCTCTCTCTTCCTGGCCTGTAAGTAGCAACCTTCTCACTTTTCCTCACGGGCCCTTTGTTTTTTTTTCTTCTTTTTCTTTTATTATTGACCGTATTACAAATGTCTTTGATTTTTCTCCCGCTTTGCCCACCTGCACCCAACCCCCGCCCCGCCCCAGGCCTTCCCTGGGCTACTGTCTGTGTCCATGGGTTATGCATGTACGTATATATGTTTGTAGGTTAATCTCTTCCTGTCCCTTTAGTTTCTCCCGCTCAGAGAGGCTGTGCTCTTCTGTAGCTCCCTCTTTGATAAGGACAGCAACCCCACTGAACCGGGACCCCACCCCGGTGACCTCATTTAACCCTGACCGCCGCCCAAGGGCCCGTGTCCAAATGCCATCACGTTGGAAGCTGGGCTTCAACAGCTGGGAGACAGTTACCCGGAGTCTTTCTATGTGGGAAACGGAATTACAGAAGGAGAGACCAGCACAAAAGGAAGGAGGGACCGGGAGCCTGGAAGACGTGTTAGGAGAGCAACGAGCAAGCTGGCGTGGAGAAAAGGACACGTGAGTGGCCTGGAGGAGAGGAGGCTGGAAGGGAGTCTGGCACAAGTTGCAGAGGATTCGGGTGCTGTGCACTGGCAGGAAGCCAAGGGTGGTACTGATCAGAAGATGACAGGATGAGGTTCGCACAGGCCGAAGGTCCCCCAGGTGCAGTGTGGACGGCAGACTGAAGAGGGAGCCGCTCAGCGGGGGGCTGCTACAATTGCCAGGAGAGGATGAGGTCCTGGACCAAAGCCTGGTTTGGGGGGAGGGGGGATGATCTCCAGGCAGATGAGCTGGAGGGTTTCTGGGACTGCTGCCGGGTGCCCTCCCTGGTGGTGGAGATCAAAGCCAAGGTCCCTGTACCAGGGCCGCCTCACCCACATCCTCTCTGAGACCAAGAATCTGCAGGAGACCCCTGGACAAAAACACTGCCCGGTGAAGAGGCCCTGGCATATCATAGCACAGTGTGGCACTGCCAGCGAGACGGTGGCCGCACAGAGTCACTTGAGGCCACAAAGGGAGTATTCACAGGTACATACTGGGGGCTCTCTCCAGCTAGGCTGAAGGCAACTGCCTCTCATCTGACCAACCTCCCCATGCCTGGCCTTGCTCCCACTGACCTGGGATGGGGAAAAGCAAAAAGAACAGAACCAATGCTCACCAAACGATCACCGGCCCCACCCCTCACAGGGCCCCAAAGAAAGGCAGCTCCTTGTCCGCATTTGAACAGAAAGGCAGGAAGGCCATCCAGATTCCAGGGATCTAATCATATCCCTGTGACTCAGCAGGTGGCATGCATTCCTGCTGGCAGAGCAGCCACTGTGGTTTTCTGATGAGGCCGGGAAGCCAGGGAAGCCAGTGTCGCTCTCAGGGTCCAATCACAGTGGCCGGAGTCCACTGCCTCCTCTGTAAAGCAAGGGGCTAGGCCTACGTGATCCCCTCAAGCGCCTCTGGTTTTAGCCCTACAACCAACGGATACGGTAGGCAGTTAGACAGACCAGAGCAGAGTGGGAGCAGAAGGCCTGGCACTGAAGGTCTCCCAGGGTGGAACACAATGAACAGTTGTAGGGTGGGATCTCACCCCCTGGGGCACCTTTCCTCCCCTAGCATATCGCTGGTCACGTGGTCTAGGCTCCCTGACCTTTCATATTTCTGGTCCTATACTAGTAGTGTGGGCCCTCCCCTGACCTTGCTTCCCCCGGCATGTTGCTAGTCAGGTGAGAGACCCCCTTAGAGGAGGAAAAAGGGGGCCGGAGAATAGCCTAGTATAACTCCTTTATTCGACCACTCCTTTAAGCACTGAACCTTGGGCATAACATCTAGGCCTGCTGTGTTCCTGCTTCAGGCCCAGAAAATGAGCAAGGCCAAGTGGAGCAACACCATGGCTGACCTAGGACCGGCTGCAATGACTAATGAGCCCCTACCCCGGAGCCAACCATTCGGTAGAGACCATGACCCTGAAAGGATGCACCTGGAAAGCTGATGGAACATTCGCAGTGTTTCCCAAACTTCTCTCATGATGACAATCACCTGGTGGAGTTGTTAAAATACAGATTCCTGAATCCCAACTAAGAAGTGCTAAACTAGAATTTTTGGGAACAGATAGGTAACAATAACAATTTTACCTATCTGTTCCCCAAAATTCTAGTTTAGCACTTCTTAGTTGAGATTCAGGAATCTGTATTTTACTCTCTCTCTCTCTCTCTCTCTCTCTCTCTCTCTCTCTTCCCCCTTCCTTCCCTCGCTTTCCCTTCTTCTTCTTCCCCCAAGTGTGTTTTCTTTGCCTTTCTCCTAAGCTCTAAAGACCCTTCTTTTCCCCCTGAGTCCATGCAGGCTGACTTCTTTCAGGGCTCAAAAATTCCTCTACCTCTTTGTCTTTCTAAATAATCTTTTGCATGTGTTCAAGTCTTGGCTCTGAATTCTTTCTTAGCCAAAACTCAAGGACCAAGCTCTAACATCTGGTGCCATTCGCCATTAACACAACCATCCAACACCAGTATCTACACTGGGAGGAAGTTGACCCAGGTGGTGCCTGATGCCAAATGACATTTGAGTTTTATAAGACTTGGCAGAAAAACACCTCCCAGGGCATACTGGATATGTGCCTAAAAGCTGGCATGAAACTCTATTCTTATTAACTGAATTCTATTTTCTCAGTGATTTAAAGCATCATTTCAAAGCGCCTTCATTTTCCTTTCTCGTGTTCAAACATCCTATTTCTCCAAATTCCCTTCCTCCCACCATCCCCACCAGGGCAGTCAAATAACTCAGGGTAAAATATGGGCTCTAGGAATCTCTTTGAATACAGATTGGTAGTTACAAGATCCTCATGGGAATGTAAAGTACAGCATAGGGAATATAGTCAATAATATTGTAAGAAATATGTATGGTGCCAGGTAGGTACTAGAAATACCAGGGGGAAAACTTGTAAAGTATATGATTCTCTAACCAATGGATATAGTAGGCAGTTACACTATGCATAACCTGAAACTAATACAAAATAATATTGAATGTAAACTGTAATGGAAAATATTTTTTCAATTTTTTAAAATGACATTCAGATATTTGAACAGGTGATGATATTAATGATTTGTTACTTCAGGTGTGATGGTGATTTAGAATTTAAGAGTCTTTGCCCTGGCCAGTGTGCTCATTGGTCATACACCAAACCTGGTTCAATTCTGGGTCAGAGCACATACCTAGGTTGTAGGTTCAAATCCCAATGAGGTTGTGTACAGGAGGCAACTGGTCAGTGTATCTCTCTCTCTCTCTCTCTCTCTCTCTCTCTCTCTCTCTCTCTCTCTCTCTCTTTCTCCCCCTTTCTCCCTTTCTCCCTCCTTCCCTCCCTCCTTTCCCTCTCTCTAAGAAACCAGTAAAGCATATCCTCAGGTGAGGAATGAAAAAATATATTTTTTAGAGATACACACTAAAATGTGTGCAGATGGGGTTGCTTTAAAATAATAGAGGGAAAAACAGACTAACGGGTAGGGGGTTTCCTTTGGGAGTGATAAAAATGTTCTTGAACCTACATAGGGGGGATGGTTTCACAACATATGAATGTGCGGTGAATTTGTTACATGTATTTACCACAATAAAAAAATAATAATAATGGGGGGAGGGACAGAATATTGAGCTGAGATGAAATAAGATTGGCCATAACTTCTAATTGTTGGAGTGATAACAAGGAACCCTTTATGTGCACATGTATAATAACGTATGTAATTTATTAAGAAGTTCCACCTCAAAAAATGTTTCCATAATAAAAAGTTATATTTTTAAAAATGAATCTCTTTGGGTTAAGTGAGCTTCCAGTTAGAGAGCACGGGCTGCCCACTCCCACTGAGCACCTGCTGGCTGCCCAGAGAGCACCGGCTCCCACCCCAGTCACTCCTGCTGTCTATGGGAGACCCTTTCCCTGGAGGATGTGACTGGCCGTCGCTCCTGGGCTGCCTCCCGCAGGTGACGAGTGGATTACAGATCCTGTGTGAGCGAGCATAAGGCTCCCTCACTTTGCAGGGGGCAGTCACTCAGCTGGCTGCTGGGCAGGAAGCCGGTGGCACAAGGAAGACACCAGGCCATGTGGGCATTTTTTTCAGTGAAGACAGTAAATCATCCAATTTGTCAGCTGCATATAAACCAAGACCCTCAGAAGCCAGGACACCCCACCTGGCTATTGATGGTCAGGATGCCCTTGTCCTCAGACCTTCAAAATGGGGGGGGGGGGGACCTTTCCCTTCCCTCTATGAGGGGATGAAGAGAAGGGTCCTGGGATGAAGACCCACAGGGAGTAAGTCCAAGGAGTTAGGGGGAGTCTTTGTCTTTTTGGGATTTCACACAATTTGCAATTCATACATTTATTTGTTTACTTATTAATGGTCGACCTCTCCCATGGGACTGCAGGCTCCATGAGGGTTTATGATGCTGTCACCTAGCCCAATGCTTGGCATCTGCGACAACTACTGTTTTTAAGTAGGAAACACAAGACTCTCCTAGAGCCTGACTCACTGGGGAGGGAGCTGCCCACTTAAAGAGCTTAGTGTCGCCGAAACCGGTTTGGCTCAGTGGATAGAGCGTTGGCCTTTGGACTGAAAGATCCCAGGTTCGATTCCAGTCAAGGGCATGTACATTGGTTGCGGGGATGTGCTGGAGGCAGCTGGTCGATGTTTCTAACTCTCTATCCCTCTCCCTTCCTCTCTGTAAACAACAACAACAACAACAACAACAACAACAACAACTATATATATATATACACACACACATATATATATATATTTTTAAGAGCTTAGTGTCTTTTAGGGGCCACATAGCAAGCGGGCTGTACCCTCAGGACCACAGAGGTGGACAGCAAACCTGTCACGGGGAGGGGAAGGACACCCAGAAGGTAATGCTCTACCCAGGTCCTTAGAAGACGAGTGGCAAGAGCTGACAAGCAACAAGAGGGCCCACGGGTCGACAGAGCACATGGCACATCCAGCTAATGAGAAGGAAAGCCGCTGGGATCACTGGAGCGGGGTCCTAGAGGCCAGGCCAGCGTCACTGGGCAGGAGGGGATATGTCGACTTATCATCCAGAATGTAAGGATCTCGAACTTTTTCCTGGGGTGGCTATTCTGTACGTGCTGACTGAGCACCCGCCCTGTGGGTGGGAACCGAGAGCAGAAGCTGAAGAGATGGGTGAGGGAGAGCTGGGGGACTTGGTGCCAATCTAACAGGGAACAAGGAAGGAAGGGAATGTACTCATAAGATGAGTCCTTTATTTCTGGCTCAGGCCACGAGAAGGAAGGGCAAATCTGGGGAGAGGACAATCAGCTCTGTGCTGCATGTTGGCTTGAATATGCCCGTGGGGCGGATACTCAGATGGAGGTCTCCAGGGCCAGAACTGAGGCTTCTACAGAACAGGCCTTAGGTGTTCGTTGGTGGCAGTAAGACCATGGCTAGTGCTCACCACACTCCATTCTCCTGGCCGCTTACAGGTAGAGGGCCATATTGACTAGTTCCTGGTGAGCGGACTGTGAGATGTGACGGGTGTAACTTCTGGACCATCACAGCGAAAGCCACTGCGCAGCCGTGTCACACTTCTGCAACCGACATGTTCCAGGTCGCACTGCTACTAGTCCGAGGTGGCTTAGATCCGGGGATTGTTGTTTGAAAGGAAGTTGCTCTGGAGAGAGCACCCACACCCGCAGTAAAAGCTGCTTGGAAACAAACAATGATGTCTGAAGGCACTGAGATGCAGGGCGTGCTTGTGACCACGGCTCGGTCTAACCCCCCGACGCCGAAGTCGTGGGCGTACAGGTCATGCCGGATAAGGTGAGCACGCGCAATCTTTTATCTGCCCGCACACCTAAGAAATAGGACACGATTTTAACAACAGGATCACACTCCAGCAATGACTGTGAGGGAGATGAGGCACCCTTGCCCCATTCTGAGGCGCAGGTCATAGCCTTGGGAGGAAGAAGCTATAGAGAACGTCTAAATCCCCTCCAGGCGATTCTGATACCGGCTTCGGCTGAACCTTGTATTTTAAAGGGAGCAGAGGCCAGCGGTAGCATGCACCTGCCCTGGGAGCAGAGCAGAAATACTTCCTGTGGGGAACACACAAGGAACCGGCCTGTTTCCCCTGACGGAGGATGGCCTTTGAATTTCTGAAAGAATGGGACTAGGCTTCTTCAGTGAAGTCAACAGAGAAAGGCAGGTTCTCCACGATGTTAGAGAGAGCTTTCTAAAATAAAAACCCGCCCGGAGATGAAAGAGGCTGCTTCCGGCGGCGGCGGCTCCCTGTGGCTACAAGCCCACGCCGGCTGCACAGGACACTCTCACTCCCGGGGGAGGGCACGGAGGAGGCTCAAGACCTGACAAAAGGATCCCACCTTCGCGTTTGTTCCAGCCCTGAAATTCTCCGAGCCAATTCAACAACTTCCTTGTCTCAAATAAAGCAGCCATGGTCAACAGTCTGACACGAAAAGGCTATGGAAGTTTAAGGACTGGTGTGCTGTCACATCCTATTTAAACTGAACCTGAATCCCGTCAACGAATCAGTAAGTTTAACAGATCTGCATGCGTGCGTGCGCGTGCGAGTACATATGTGAACAGGTCGGGGGGAAGGAGGCTACAGACCACAGAATGGAAACTGCTGGGTTACAAATTCATCATCAGTCCCCCGAAACAGGAACAAACCAGCCTGAGACATGTCCAGAGAAAAGAAATTGCCAACCGGAGACTCCACTAAAAGGTCACTTAGAGTCCTAAAGATGTGACCCAAAGTTAAAGCAAGCCAGAGAAAGCCATGTCTGCCCCCTGCGTGCGGTGTGACCTGCGTGCCCCCGAGACCGCCCTCTCTGCGCTCTCCACGCTGCACCTCACTGGCCCCCTCCCTCACACACAGGCCCTCCAGGCAGGACCCCGCGCTGCAGACAGAGCAGGAATGAGATGACTCGGAGTGACCGAGCCGCTGGTGAGGGACAGAAACCCGTGCAGCATCCACGGGGCGATCTGGGGCTCCAGGGGCCGTGGGAGAGCGAGCACTCCTGACCTCACAGCAGAACCAGCGGTGCAGGGCAGCAGGGAGGGGGCCGAGAGCACACTTTGGAGGGTCTGGCCCCCGAGGGCACGGATTCCTTGCTAATTCCAGATCCCAGCATCTGCTCTGAAGCCAGTGGGCACAGACAGTCCCCCTCAGTAACGGGAGAGGTCATTTCCACCCCGCCAGCCCGGCCAGCCAAGGCCACGAAGGATGGAGACCCAGAGGTTTGGGATGACTTATCCCGCTGGCCTGCCTGTTTCCGTTGGCAGCGGCCTCCCCCGACTCCTGCGCTGTTTCCTGCTGCTTTTCTCATTTCACCATCCCCTTCTAAACTATTTCCTGTTCCTTTTTCTTTCTGTGGGGGCTGTACTCCTCTTCCTGACTCTGTCGCCCTTGGAAATAAGCAAACAAACAGATAAGGGCCAGTCCCCCCACCCCGGCCCCTCCGAGCCCAGAGCATGAGGTGGCGTCTCCCCAGGAGGACCAGGCGGTGGCGGTGCCACTGCAAACGTGACCAGGCTCACAGGCCAACGGCTCCACACACACACTGAGAGCAGACCGAAAAGGCACCGCGGCTCCCCCACCCTGCAATCGCACACCCGCTCTCCGGGAGCAAAAGGCACTCCTCAGGAGGAACTATGAGAAACCCACTGCTGTCATAGGATTTTGTTCATAGAGGTTTTCTAAGATGAAGTGGTGTAAGACCCTCAGCTGTAAAAAAAAAAAAAAAAAAAAAAAAAGTGGCATGACTCATCCCTACTTGTCAAACAAGGATGGACCACAAATCCAAATATAAATGCTCTGCTGATTCCAAAGGCGTAAGTTTAGACCAAAGATTTGGGGGTGAAGCCTGGGAAGGGGGAGGAGTAAGACCCGATTACACGATGGGAGACACTTCCCCAGGATGGGCAGTGAACAGAGCCCACCGATGGGCCAGGTGGTTAGAACTTAGAGCCTGTTTTCCCTGTTTATAAAAGAGAAAGAAAGGCGTTAGCGAACTTTAAGTCAACGCTTGGGAAAGCTGTGCTCATGACGAACGCCATGTCAGTAACGACAACCTCTCTTTCGCACTGGCTGCTGGGCTAAAGAGCCTCTCTTGCAACGATGCATGTGTTTCTATCTTTCTTCATGAGACCTAAGCTTTCACCTTCTCTATGCTTGCCCCCTGGCCCTGAGTCTCTATTTGTGTGTGTGTATGTTTGATTTAATATTTTAGTGAACACCTCAAAATTCTTTGAGGAATAAAAGAAGGGATTCATTAGGAAGAGCATGATAAAAATCAATAATTATTATACACTAGAGACCCGATGCACAAAGATTCGTGCAAGAATGGGCCTTCCTTCCCGTCTTCTGGTATCGCCTTGGCTCCAGCCCAGAGACACCTTTCTCACTTCCCACACTGCCCAGAGACCCGAAGCGGCCAGGGCAGTGTGGAATGCCTGCATCGTCACCGTGGCAACAATGCAATCATTCTGGCCACTTGACACATGCGTATACAAAATAACCCGCCATTTTTGTTGGGTCAATTTGCATGCTCACTCCTGATTGGCTGATGGGCGTCACAAATGTATAGTTAATTTGCATCTTACTCTTTTATTTGTGTAAATTAATATCACCATGCCAGGTGCTATTTTAAGCTCTTCCTGTATATAAACTCGCTTGGTTGTCACAACCCTAAAGATAGGGTATGAGACAGAGCCAGGGTTTGAACCCATGTATTTTTTCTTCACAGGCCATACCTTAACCCAATGCACTATACATAGAAACATGAGGAGACTGGTGAATATCCTAATTAACTTACATTCATTGGTTAAGCTCTCAGGCTAAATGCTGAGATTAGTTCCAAATGAACTGTAGTATTTTTCTTCAAGATCTCCAGTGAAATACACGCCTACAAACACACTTCCTATCTCAAGAGACACCCCACTTGTCTAGTCCAATCCAGGCTGATATGACTGCCATTTGCTGAGTTCCTGTCTTGTGTCAGAGACTGTGAAGGGCACATTAATTAATTCATCAAATTCCCCAATTGCTAGTCATCATCATCTTCCCAAATACTGTATTAGCCACTTAACCAGGTGTGGGCTCACAGACAAGTCAGCTAACCTCTCTGGGCTGCATTTGCAAACCTTTAAGATGGGAAAACTACAGTACCTACTTTCTTATCTTATATAATAACTGTATGCATTAGGGACTAGCTCTCAAAAATCACTTAGGCCCAGCCAACATTGCTCAGTGGTTGAGCATCGACTAATGAACCAGAAGGTCACGATTAGATTCCAGGTCAGGGCACATGCCTACGTTGTGGGCTTGATCCCCAGTAGGGAGCATGAAGGAACAGCCAATCGATAATTCACTCTCACCATTGATGTTTCTATCCCTCCCTGAAATCAATAAAAATATATTTTTTAAAAAGCACTTTAGAATAGTGGCAAGCACCTACTAATTGCTCAAATAATGTCAGCTATCACTGCTACTGAAGCCACTACTATCTGACAATGGAAACTATATAAAACAACTTGTTTACCTATTGAAGGAAAATAGCTTTTACTGTACAAGGGACTGGAATGTAGCATCTCTATTCTAAGTCTCAAATCACTCTCTAAATAAATGAATTAACCCCATATTCAGTGGGCAAGTCAGGGCCACAGAGCCAGACTCACTCGGTGAGCAGGGTGTGTTACACCCACTGCCAAAAGCTTGTAAACGGCTCTGCAGAGAAAACATCCTGCTTGTTGTTCATTCTCCCCCACTCCCTGTAACCTAGCAATAAGCCAAGGTCTGCTTTCACCATCAAGCAGTAGAGATCTTAATATAAAAAGGCATTAGAGGAAGGAAGGAACTTTAAACACACACACACACACACACACACACACACACACACAAAGGACATTACATTTTTTCATTCCTTTATGTGAAATCTGTTTTTTTTTCTCTAAACAATAACAACAACTACCTCCCTACATAAGGTCAGAATCTAAACCACTAGGGTGGGGCTGACAAAACAACGCCATAACCCCCCTCCCCTGGCCCCCTATTTACTGAGAATCTTCTGAAGTGTCTGGTGCTAATCAATGTACCCAGGACAGGCCTGGCCAGCGTAGCTCGGTTGGTTGAGCATCGTCCCAGGCACCAAAGAGTCGCCAGTTCAATTCCTAGTCACGGCATATGCCCAGGTTGTGTCTCTTTCGCATCGATGCTTCTCTCTCTCCCTCTCCCTTCCTCTTTCTCTAAAATCAATAAAAGCATATTTTAAAAAAATCTATCAAGGACAAAAGAATTTCAAAGTCAAGAGAGAGATTCCAAAAAAAAAAAATAACTATATTTTCTTATGCTTCATTTCCTTTCTCTTTTACGAATCCCTGTAAGGTACGTATTATTATATATATTTTATAAATCAAGAAACTAAGGCTCACGCATGACAAACAAATGATGACGTTCACACAACCAGCTAGTGGCAACGCGAGGAGGAGGTTCAGGCTTGGGAACTCTAAACTCATCACTGTTCCGCCCACTGTCCGCCTCCTCCTGGACTCCTGGGATTCGGGCTGGGGTTGGACTACCCTTGGGCTCCCTGGAAAATTGGCTTCCTCTGCTGTAGCCTCTGAAAGGTAAAGTCACTTCCAGGAATCCAGGGGCTCCAGTGCCCCAGACGGGGGTCAAGGCTGTGCAATGGTTGTGAACACAAAGGCAGTGACAGGATCAAGGAGCCCAGAACCCAACTGCTACTCACCCCAGGCTCCGGAGAAGGGATAATATGGAACCAACTCAGAGGCAGCCCTCAGCACCCCAAGATTTGAAAAGAACTAGTGTGAGGTTTGAATTGCCAGAAAGAGTAAAGGCTTGAGACTTCTCAGGGTCAAAGAGCTTCGGGATCCACTCGGTAGCCCTGGGCCACCTACGAGGCACCTCATCTTGGGAGAGGGGCACCATCCTACATTCTGCAATGAGAATCCTCTGTTAGAAGACAGGCTGAGTTCATCGTCTAGCGAGGGGGAGGAGAAAAACAAAGACAAAAACATATGGCCTCGTTGGCCCAACACTTCCTGGCATACGTAAATTCATTTCCTCTCCATAATCGCCCCATGAGGTCCCCCAGGAACAAACAGAGCAAGACACTCAGATAGGCCCACACCGAGGCCCCTGGGTGGGTTCTTTAATTAACAGTAAGCTAATTCAGTGCAATAAAAATAATAATAATGATGAATGAGCTGGGTGATTGCTTCGATTTTACAATGACAAACTGCATACATTTTCCAGACAACCTCTTCCCAAAATGCTAAAGATAGAGTAAAAAATGATCGTTAGGCCCATGTGTGGAGCCCTTCACACCTCAGTTGATTGCATTTTGGATTGCAATTGCCAGACACCACGGGATCATAACAAAGGCTAATAGAATGGCATCCATCTCCCCTGCCTTTGCCTTAAAACTGCAAAGAGGGTGAAAATCCCATGTCCTCACTGGCTATCTCCATACCCTCATATCACCTTAAGAAACGGCCTCCTAATTCCGGAAGCTTAGGAAAACCCTCAAAATGGTTCAAAACCCTACCCATCCCCAAGAAACTTGGTCAGTCTATCCGATCCAGGTCTACTTACCCAAAAACAGGATCACCCCCCTCTTCAGGCCTCACTGGACAATCAACCCAACCCTCTCCTCACTTCCATGCTGCTTCCAAAGCTTCCAATACTGGAATTATCAGAGCCATGGTGGACTGAGAAAATATTTCAAGGAAATTACTAATCTGGAAGGAAGTACCTACACTTCAGTTAAGAAAAAAAATCCGCTGAAACTGGTTTGGCTCAGTAGATAGAGCGTCGGCATGCGGACTGAAAGGTCCCAGGTTAGATTCTAGTCAAGGGCACGTACCTTGGTTTCGGGCACATCCCCAGTGGGGGGTGTGCAGGGGGTGGCTGATCGATGTTTCTCATCTATGTTACTAACTGTCTACCTCTCCCCTTCCTCTCTGTAAAAAAAAAAATCAATAAAATATTTTTTGTAAAAAAGGAAAAAATCTGAAGTTCCCCCTTCATATCAAATCACTCCTATCTTTACCAATAAAATGGATTACATTAAAAAGAAGAGCTTTATAGTTTATCCCTGTATCTTAGACAACCCTTTCAGTTTCGTTTTCCCAAATGTTGATTGAGTATTTTACGCGACTCACTTTGCAGACCGAACAAATCAGAAGTCGTCTCAGGGAGGGCTTGGCCACGTCCCTTCTGTCTGTTCTGCAGGACAGTGGCAGCTCCTAAATGATCTCACGCCAGTTAAAGGGGGGAAAGGACAGGAAGAAAGAAGGGAAAAGGAAAGAAAGGATGGGGGGTGCACTGAGGCAGTAGTCGGCAAACTGTGGCTTGTGAGCCACATGCAGCTCTTTGGCCCCTTGAGTGTGGCTCTTCCACAAAAATACCATGTTTTTAGCAAAGGCCAGCTTACGAGTACCCTAATTAAGCTAATAATGATGTACCTACCTATATAGTTTAAGTTTTAAAAATGTGGCTCTCAATCATTGTACTGCTGATATTTGGCTCTGCTCACTAATGAGTTTGCCGACCACTGCGCTGGGGTATTGGGAAGGTAGGTCTGTTCTACAAAACACAGAAGGAGAATGAGGATTTGGGAATGCTCAGTGTCTTTGAACTTGGAATAAAGAATGGGAAAAGCAGCGTGGTTGGGGAATGATCATCTGATTCATGGAACACGAAACTCCGAGCGTAACTGCAGTGAAATCAGGGAGGACCTGAAACAGAAAACAGGCCGCTGGCATCTCTGGGTCCTGCCTCAGGAGGAAAGCTGTGGTCTGGAGGGGCCTTTGGTCCGTCTTTGCTTTTCCCCTTCGAAGTCTGAGTCACTGACTGACCGTGGGTAATGAGGTCAATCTGTGCTGCTTTATAGAAAGCAGCTTTCCCGCCTGGGAGCTGTCACACACATTCTGTTGGCCCTCCCCGAGGAGGGGGCGTAGTTATCAGAGCTGGCTGGCTGGGCCTGGGCGACAGGTCACCCCACCCTCCAGATGCCGAGGGGCACAGTGGGGACAGCGGCTTCACTTTCTTCCCAGGGTCCTTCCTGAATGTTGAAAGTAAACCCTCTTGTTTCTCTAAAAGGCGGCCCACATACCTTCTCTATCCAGATACCCACCTCTCTGTTCACAAATCCAGAAGAGCCCCCCCACCCTCCCACCCCCCCACCCCCTGTTCCTGCCCCTCCTCAATGGCGTCCACTCAGATCTGTGACTTCTTTGTTTCCCCAGGAAAGCCTTCTCTTCCCTTCCCACTCCAGCCCTGAAGACATCAGACCAGAGCTCCCACCACCCTTCTGACACCTGCCATGCGTGCCTGGATCGCCTTCCTCAGCAGCCTGCGGGTCCACACTGGGTCTCCCCAGAACTTAAAAGCCACCGCAGAGCTGCTCCCAGACTGCCTGTCATTCTCTGCCTCGGTGCTAGCTTCCTGACCACACCCCCACAAAGTGAACTAAAACAAACTCTTCTCTGGGCTTTGATGTGCTCCATGGGGATCCTCAAGTCCGGGTCACTCTCAGCCCACAAGAGAATGCATGAAAAAACACTTAAGCCACCAGATGAAATGCAGGCCATGCATTCCCTTACTTAAACTCCATCAGTGGTCTCAAATTCCACGGTCCCCAGGACCAAGACCCCAATCCTTAGCACAGCTCTCAATCCTGCACAGCCTGGCCCTGTCCTCTCCCATTCCCCTGCCCCCCCTCCAGCCCTGGTCAGCAGCTTGCTGGGCTCCAGCACCTCTGGTTAGGCCTTCATGTCCAGAGCACATCAAACCCCTTCAACCCCAAAGCCTTTATGTCCACTATGCTCTCAGCCTGTACCCCAACCTCCTGGCCAGCTTAGTCCCACCTTAAGTGCCCCTCTCTCAAGGAAGCCTTTCTTAACACTCCTGCATACATACCAAATCCCCAGTTATATAGCACCTTGGTTCCCCTGCACTGCCCTTATCACACCTGCAATTAATAAACCACCTGTTCGCCGAAACTGGTTTGGCTCAGTGGTAGAGCGTCGGTCTGCGGACTAGAAGGTCCTGGGTTCGATTCCGGTCGGGGGCATGTACATTGGTTGCGGGCACATCCCTGGTGGGTGGTGTGCAGGAGGCAGCTGGTCGATGTTTCTCTCTCATCGACGTTTCTAGCTCTCTATCTCTCTCCCTTTCTCTCTGTAAAATATCAATAAAAAATATATTTAAAAATAAAATAAAAAATAAACCACCTGTTCAATTATTTGCTTAGTGTTCAATTATCTGACTCATGTCCTTCCATGAGGACAGAGACCACAGCTGTATGTCTAACCCCTGGATCCCTAGCCCTAGGGCAGGAGGGCTCACAGTTGGAATTCAATAAGTTTTTGCTGAATGAATGAAGGAATGAAGGAATGAAGGAATGAAGTGGTGGTAACAACTTCATCTACCCGAGTCCTCTTACCGGCAATTCTGGCTAACGCTTTGCTTCTGATTTCCTCAATTTTCCCTTTTGTGCTCCTCCTTTAGATATCTGCCTTCACAGCCATTACCCCCATTCAATTTTTAAAGGAAATTTCAAATTACCCATGTAGCACTATGAGAAGCCGTAAGAATATAGCCAATCAATCACAGAGGCATTCTCCCCGTTATCTCGTCCTAGCGTTCATTGAAGTGATTGAACTCAAGAGCTGCAACAGATAGAAAGAGAAGGAAATAGGATTTGCCTCTGGAAACTATTCCTCTAAGCTTCTCTAATTCTAATTGCTTTGCATGCAAATTGAGATAGAGTCGCAGCTGATGGAACGTTTATAATGGCAGCCAGAAGTGAAGGATGCAGGCTGCACTGCAGTGACTATGCTTTAGTATTACAGGAAGACTTGGGGCTAAGGACAGGCACGTGTAAAGTGGATGAACGCAGGGGAATGGCTAAAACTTCCCTTTCTCACTAACACTTCAAAGATGGATGCTTGTTTATTATCAACATTTTACCCTCCTTCTGCTTAAAAAAAAAAAAAAAGTAAATAAAATAAGGCTGACTGGTGTGGCTCCGTGGTTGAGCATTGACCTATGAACCCAGGGGCCACAGTTCGAATCCCAGTAGGACACAACTGGGTTGCAGGTTCAATCCCCAGTAGGGAGTGTGCAGGAGGCAGCTGATCAATGATTCTCTCTCATCATTGATGTTTCTATCTCTGCCTCCCTCACCTTTCCTCTCTGAAATCAATAAAAATATATTTTTTAAAACTTTTAAAGAGCCGGAACCGGTTTGGCTCAGTGGATAGAGCGTCGGACTTCGGACTGAAGGGTCCCGGGTTCGATTCCGGTCAAGGGCATGTACCTTGGTTGCGGGCACATCCCCGGGGGGGGGTGTGCAGGAGGCAACTGATCGGTGATTCTCTCTCACCGATGTTTCTAACTCTCTATCCCTCTCTCTTCCTCTCTGTAAAAAATCAATAAAATATATATTTAAAAAAAAAAAAAACTTTTAAAGAAAAAAAATAATAAAGTAAACAAGTTTTTTCTCTCTGACAAAGGCCCTAATAAAGAAACCACTGTGGTATGAAATGTATTCCAAGAACAGGAATTCAACTAATGTCTCAACAAGTTTCCTTGGCTCTAAATTAACATTAAGAGTAAACACCTGACTCCAAGGAAAGGTTTAATCCCAGAGATACCACTTCTAGACAGGAAAAGAGTCTGTGACAGAATTAAATTAGTTTCCCTCCCAAGGGCATAGTTAATAGAAATAGTCTCTGGCCAGCTAACCGCGAATGTAGGACTTGCCCTTCAGGGCTTGGGGAAGAAATCCAGGAAGTGAGGCTCACACAGCCCTCGGTGCTGGCTGGAGGAGGCTGTGGGGTGGCAGGAACCACACACAGGGGCCGTGCTTTCCAGCAACAGCTCTATCTGATCTGCAAACTTTCTTCTGCAGTTTCCTCTCGTTCCTGAGTGTGGCAGACGATGACGCACGCTGGCTCCAGGGCGCTTTCCAGAAATCCAGGATCCTGGAAAGGTCCCCGTAAGGTGAGCTCTGCCAGGCGCTTTACAGACTAAGTGCCAAAGATGCCACCTCGGGGCCCGTGGTCAGGAATCTGAGGCCCTGACACCAGCAGTGGGTCATCACAGGGCCATCCAGCTCAAGGTTCAACAACTAAAGCTGCTTGCCCATTTCTGTCCATTGTTCACTGTTTCAGGTAGAATCTTGGGGTTGAGGAGGCAAAATTTCTTTCAGTCCTCGCTCCAAAGCTTGATTTTCCCCCACAACCAAGCTTGTATAAGCATCAAGCACTTACTCAAGCATTTGCCATTAATAGAGATATCTTAAAATCAAGAGGTGTAACCTGGTAGAATACCATCAGACTGGCCTGAGTTCAAGATCTGTTCTAGCTTTCACCAGATCTTGAGTCTCTTCATCTCTTGGAGCCTCACTTTCCTCACACAATAATAGTAAATAATATTAGTATATAGCAAACAGCATTAGTAAATAGTAAATGAACATATCCACTGAGCACTTACTGTGTACTAGTCACTATGCTGAGTATTTACATCAATTAGGTAATCAAATCCCCCAAGAACCTTGAGTTGGGTACTTTATTCTTTCCATTTTACACAAGAAAACAAAGACCTAGAATATGTGACTTGCCCGCTATGCTACACAGAGGAAACCTCTAGAAATCCAGGCTTACAAATAAAGACTGAAAATAAAAACAAAATTACTGAGCAAAAACATCAGAGACCATACACTCAACGTGAGTCAGATTTCACAGATTTATTCCAGGCAACTTACTAAACAAAGAAACAAACAAATAAAATATAAACAACCACCAGGGGGGAAATATCAGAAACCGGAGTTGCTGCAATATCTTATCAAAATGTTAAGTTTGCAACAAAAAATTATGAGACATGCAAAGAAACAGGAAAGTAAGACCCGTACTGGGGAATTAAAGCAGTAAATAACAGCTACTTTTGATGTTGGATTTAGCAGACATTATACCTATGTCCAAAGAACTAAAAGAAAACAAGTTTAAAGAGTTACAAGAAAAGATGATAACAATGAATCAACAAATAAAGATTTTCAGCAGGTATAGATAAAAAAAAAAAATTTTTTAAAGACCAAATAAAAATTCTGGAGTTAAACAGTTTGATAACTGAAATAAAAAGCTCACTGAATGGGTTCAACAGAAGATTCAAGATTGCAAAAGAAATAATCAGTGAACTTGTATACAAAGAAATACATATTATCGAATCTGAAGAATGAACAGAAAAATGAACAGCCTCAGAGACCCGGGACAACATCGAGCATTCATATACACGAAATGGGAGTGCCAAGAGGAGTGGACAAGGAGAGATAGAAGAAAAAATATTTGTAGAAACAATGACTGGCAATTTCCTAAACTTGATTAAAAATGCCCAAGAACAGTAAATGAAAAAGAATTATACCTAGACAAAGCCCAATCAAGTCCTTGAAAGACTAAGAGAAAGAGAAAAATCTTAAAGGAAGCAAGAGAAAAACAACTCAGCATGTACGAGGAAACACCAATGTGATTAATGGCTGACTCATCACCAAAAATACAATGGAGGCCAGAAGGCACCGGGTGACATGTTTGAAATATTGAAAGAAAACTATCGACCAAGAATTCTATAGCTAACAAAACAACTGCTCTACAGTGTAAACAAAATAAAGACATTTCCCGATAGAGAAAGACTCAGAGAACTCAGGGTTCACAGACTAGCCACGTAAGAAATGCTTAAGGAAGTCCTTCAGGCCTAAAGGAAATGACGCAGGTGGTAATCTGAATCCACAGGAAAAAATGAAGAGTCCCAGGAATGTTAAACACATGTGTTGATACAAGAGACTCTATTTTTCTCATTTCTCCTCTTAACTTTTTATTTAAAAAATATATATATTTTATTGATTTTTTACAGAGAAGAAGAGATGGGGATAGAGAGTTAGAAATATCGATGAGAGAGAATCATCGATCAGCTACCTCTTGCACACCCCCTACTGGGGATGTGCCCGCAACCAAGGTACATGCCCTTGACTGGAATCGAACCCGGGACCTTTCAGTCCTCAGGCTGATGCTCTATCCACTGAGCCAAACTGGTTTCGGGCTCCTCTTAACTTTTTAAAAACCAAATTGTATGAAGCAAAAATTATAACACGATTACTGGGATTATTATACACAAGTAATAAGTCTATAATAATTAAAGCGTAATATGCTAATTAGATTGGACTTCGAGAGAAGCCCGGGTCCCGGGAGCCAGAAGGAAGCCGGTGCCAACAGCCGGGGGAAGGAAGGCCTACTCTTGCATGAATTTCATACTTTGGGCCTCTAGTATGTAGATAATACCAAACTGGAAACAATACAAATGCCCACCAACGCATGAATATGTGAACAAAATGTGGAGTATCTATACAGGGGCCTACTACTTAACAACTAGAAGGAAACGATATCGATACATGCTACAACATGGATGAACCTCAAAAATGTTATTCTAAGCAAAGGATTCAGAGGCTAAAGATTACATACTGTATGATTCTATTCATATAAAATTTTCATAAAATTTATAGGGGGGGAAAAGTAGATCAGCGATTGCCTATGGCTAAGGGTAGGAGCAGGAATTAACTGCAAACAAGCACATGAGAACTTCTAGGAGTGACAGAAAGGCTCTAGAACTAGATTGTGGTCATAGTTTCAAGACTCTATAAATTTACCAAAATCACGGAATTGTGCATTTACAGCGGATGAATTTTTATTGATGTAAATTGTATCTCAACAAAGCTGTTTGAGGGGGAGGGGAGGACAATTTATATAAAAATTATTCCTAAGCCATAAAATATGGTAAATTCGACAATTTTGGTTGTTGATGTTATTAAATGCTATGGTGTCAGATTTTCCCACTGAGAACCCACCAATAATAAACTCTGCTACTGTTCTCATAAATGCTCTCTTCAATGACTTTGTTTTTTATTACTCTTTTTTTTAAAAAATTTTTTAAATATTTTTATTGATATTTCACAGAGAGGAAGAGAGAGAGATAGAGAGCTAGAAACGTCGACGAGAGAGAAACATCGACCAGCCGCCTCCCGCACACCCCCCACCGGGGATGTGCCCGCAACCAATGTACATGCCCTTGACCGGAATCGAACCCGGGACCTTATAGTCCGCAGACCGACCCTCTACCACTGAGCCAAACCGGTTTCGGCTCTTCAATGACTTTGTATAAATCACTTAGAACAGGGTGTGGGTCTTAGTAAGCGGTATGAAAACATTAACTAGTATCATTATTATTACTACTGCCATCGTGAATGTCATTGTCATCATCAAGGTGACAGCGTGTCTGGGAGTGCTGTGGCAGCTGGCCCTGGGCCCCCGGGGGGGAGGGGGGCACTGTGGGCTGCTCCCCAGGAAGCTCCCCAGCAGCCAGAATGGTTCCTACAAGAAGCCCCACTGAGAAGTGGCCCCATTTCTTCCATGGACAGAGCCTCTTTCGGCCTAAGAAAAGCAGAGGCTCTCTTTTGCTTAGTTGTCCCTTTGTCCTTGGAACCATCCAATGCCTGGGGAAAGGCCTGGCCCTGTGGGTTGTAAATAAAGAAGATTCAGGAATGACAAACCTTTTGTATCCTGGTCCCTCAGTTCCTGAAGTGTGTCCCTCTGCCCACCCCACCAACTCTGCTCACTGAACTCTCTGGAACTGCCCCAGGGGTGGGGCAATGCCGTACTGGGAACCCTGCCTTCCTCGTGCTCATATTAGTCCCTGCTGTAAGCTCAACCCCTCAGGCGGCCACAGCTGCAGGGGTCTGCACAGTCCTGGTGCTTCTCCTTCCAGCCCAAGGCCGCAGCCTGCTTTCCCAGATCACCTACAACTTCCCTTCTTTAGGCAGCTGAACAAGAGGCTTAGGAGAAACCGCTGTGGGCAAGTGCTCTAAATGCCGGCCTGTCGGGGCAGGAGGCCCTGGTAAGCAGCGCCCCCAGCAGGCCTTTCTGAAGTGATGGCAACATTCCATATCTGCACTGTTCAGTGCAGTAGCTACTAATCACATTTGGGTATTGATCACTTGAAAATGGCTACTGTGATCAAGGAAGTGGGTGTTGGACCTTATTTACCGTATTTGCTGGCGTATAAGACGACCCTTTGGCCCTGAAAAATATGCCTCCAAGTGGGGGGTAGTCTTATACGGCGAGTATATAACAAACTCTGTATTTTTAGTGGAAATGTTAGGGGGTCGTCTTATACGCCCAGTCTCTTATACGCCGGCAAATACGTATTTTTCAGAGCCAAAAAATCATCTTATACACCGGCAAATACGTACTGATAATTTGAATTTAAAAGGCCACCTGTGGGCCGTGGCTACCTCATCAAGCAGCACAGCTCTGGATCTGATCTCCAGCCCCGAAACCCCTCAGGGGCCGCTGGCAAGAGGGTTAGGTGCTCCTAGCCTCATGCCGCTCACCCTGACCGGCTCCCTCAGAGCACACAGGGGCCCTGGCTTCCTTCCATCCTGCAGCCCCACCGCTGGTCCAGGAGCCTGACAGATATAAAGACTCCCCCTGCGGCCACAGGTCTGAAGACCCCTCCTTCATTCTTGCAGCAGCACATTCTAGGGAAAAACCCAGAGTGAGAGACCACAGAGATGACCCAGGCCTGGAGGGCAAACAAGAGGGATGGATGAGGCCTCTGTGTTCACTTTTTAAAACTGAAGAAATAACTTGCTTAGAATTTTGTTATACTCCACTACTATCTTAAAAAAAACAAAATATAAGAGTCACACAGATAGGAAAAAGGGATAATTATAAAACTAGAGGCTCAGTGCATGAATTTTATGCACCGTTGCAATCCCTAGGCCTGGCAGGTGATGGAAGAGTGAGCGTCTGGTGTGGAAGGGCAGGTCCCAGCGGACCTCTGGGCCCTGGGCAGCACCTGGGCCCCCAGACTCCCACATACCCCCCTCCACCTGAGTCATCGGGTCCCCGTCCGGCTCCCTCAATGCCTGGGAGTCAGGCAGCAGCTCCACCCCCTGCTGCCACCCCTGGTCACCATCTGTGGGGCAATTGGTGGGACAATCAGGCCCCACTCTCATCTGCTTTGGCCTGGCGTTCCCTGCATACCTGCTCCACCATCCCCGCTGCGGTCCCACTTTCATTGTGGTCCATCGGGGCCAGCAGCACCTCCACTGCTGCCCGCTGCCAGCAACTCATCACCAACACCCGCCATGGTCTATGCTGCCCCCTGGTGGTCAGTGCATGTCATAGCAAGCAGTCAGACTCCCAGTAGAGGGGAAATTTGCATATCAGGCTTTTATTATACAGGAAGATGCTTTGCAGGAACTCAAATAAATACCAAAATAATGAAGAATATTAGATGAGATGAGACTAAGTCGACTATAATTTAAAGACCTTAATTGTCACTTCATAGGAATTTTAAGAAAAGTAGCACATTTGAAGACAGTAAGAGGAGCTAGCAGATGGAAATCCTTTGCTTTGGGATTGTCAGGTCCTTTTAAAAAGCCAGGGTTGGTCAACTGCTCACAGCATAACCACCTTGGGTTGAAAAAAATCAATATGCATTGAGGCAATTATTTTCTGTACCTCCAGCTACTGAATTGGCAATGAGTTTTCACAGCTCAATTAGCTTTAATTCAGAACAATAGCAGCCAGCCTGTATTTTTATCTGGGATATTTATTTACAACAAAAATGTAATGCTCTTTCAAATTGTTTTAGAGCATCTGCCAAGGACAGACTTGGAGACCAATATCAGTGGCATCATTTTTTTTAAAATGGTTTAATCCTTTGGTCCAGTAATCCTACTGTGATGATTATCCGTGGGAAATAATATTCGGAAAGAAAAACTATGTACCTGAAGATGTTCTCAAGCTTCATAATCTAAAATGACAAAAATGGAAACAACCTAAACAAATCAAATGTCCTATTAGAAAAGGAAAAGATGGTATATCCACTCAGGCTCACGCCTGTCACTGCTCCAATGAGGCTTCTTGACAAGGTCACGAATGACCTCCAGCCCTCATCTTACTTACCCATCAGCACTTGACATGGGCGACCACTCGGCCTCTCGAGAAAAGCTCTGCTCGCTTGGCCTCTCACACACCCCTCACCCACACCAGGAGCTTATAGAAAAGCAATCCCAGAGGCTTCCCCCAAAGGCTCTGCGGGCAGAAGACCGAAGGGGAGGCTTACGCTGGCCCCACCCACCCATCACCCTCCTTGCAAGTTGGAAAGAGGAGCCAACCTGCTCATGTGCTCCCCCAGGCTTCACCCCCAGCTATCCCGTATCCATAAAGCCAGACTAACTCATAATGGCAGGCAACCCAATAACCATGCAACCGGGACTTGGAGATACACAGTGTATGCCAGGCTCACCCAATTCAGTCTGGCTTGGATTATGACGAGTTAATGGCATTCCCTGAGTAGGAGCAGTCGTTGAGGGAAAGATCCCAGAAGTGCACTTGGGAAGGGAGAGACACAAACTAAGGAGGCAGTAATTGGCACCGGTGATTCATAAAAAGGATGAGTAACTCTGAATAGAAAGTAGAATCGAGGAGAGGAGTCATGCACTGTAAAATGGTCTCCCTATCCTCCCGGAGTTTTAGGAAAGAGACAATTAGGAGCAACCTGCCCAAGCGTTTCATCCTGGGAAGGCCAAGTGCCTGAAGAAGAAGTTCTAGGCCATGATGACTCCACAGTAAGGAGTGGTTATCAAATACGGAGAGTCAGGGGCCGGGGTGGCAGGGGAGCTGGGCTGTAGGGATGTCCCAACCAAAGCCACCCTGACAAGAGCAGCAACAGCAAACACGTACATAACACTTACTATGCGCCAGGCATCGTCTAAGCAAGTGACATAGATTAACTCAATTAATCTTCACAAGCAGATGTTATTTTCAGTTTCGAAGTAGCAGAGCTGCATTCAAGACCAGCAGTGTTTTCCCTGTGCCCTGAACCATGATGCAATACATAATAACGATCTTGAAACATGAACACCCCCCCACCCCAGTCAGCTGAGAGAAGCTTCATGGTGTTGGCAAGGCCGTGGCCAATTCGGTAAAGGTCTCTTCCATCGCAGAGAGCAAGATCCCCCTCTCTCCCCAGTGAGAACACTGATCACTACAGAAACGCTGGAAAAGCTGCAGATTCCTCAGGTGGGAGGGGAAAAACCAATTCTCAAGTCAATGAGTAAATAAATATCGGTAGGCATTCTGCCAAGCACACGGGAAGAAAACAAATCTCCATTTAAAAAAAATCAACTGATATTGGCTTGCTGTTGAATATAAATTTTGATCCATTACGTTACCGGGGACCAAAATGGATCTGCAAAATGAGTGCAGAGCTGGGACATGTGGATGCTACTCCGGGCCCGGGAGCCAGGGTGGGCCAGGAACGCGCAGCCACAGAGGAGGCCCAACAAGCACAGGCTGTCCCCTCAGCCATGGGCTCAGGGTTCCCATCACCACGCTGGGACAGAGAGACTGAGATTTTATCCAAAGCCCCTCGAAACGATCACTGAGACTCTGGTCCACCTTGGAGAAGAGAACTGCCAGCTGGCCCACCCTGTGCCAGAGACCACTCCGTGAAAAGTAAGGGAGGCCTCACTCAAACGCCACATTCTTCTCAAAGCCTTCCCCAAATTCCTTAGCCAAAGGTGCACGCCCCCCCCCCCACCTTTGCATTCCCACAGCTCTGCTTACACCCCCTCGATCGGTGATCTTGTCCTGCATAACCCAATGCTCAGCCACTGAAAGCAACAAACACTCATTCCCTCCCTCACGGTTTGAGACAATCCCAGCACAGCTGAGCTGGATCGTGCCACGGCTGGCTCACGCGGCTGGCGGTGGGCCTCAGATCCTCCGGCTATTGGCCAGAGATAGCACCTCCCTTCCATGGAGCCGCTCCACGGGGCGGCTCGTAACGGGGCAGCTGGCTGCCCCCAGAGCAAGGTCTCCGAGGGAGGAAGGAGGGGTCCAGGAGGAGAGCCACCGTCTCTGATAACACAAACCTCAGAAGTGCTGTATCGTCACGTTTACCACATTCTGTTCACGAGAGGCAAGTCAGTCAGCCCAGCCGACCCTCACCCTCACGTGAAAAGCATGAGCACCAGGAAGTAAGTGTGTGTGGGGGGGGGGGGGAGGGGGTTGTCCTTGGAAGCCTCCTGGAGGCTGCCTACCATACACCCCAAGGTAGGTGGTATTTGTATGACGGGGACTTCTAATTCCCCCACAAGCAAATGAAGCCACGGCCCCTGTCTTTCCCCTGCCCTCCCACGCTGATGGTTGATCTGCATCTGAGAGCGGCGGTGACGTGTCTGCCCACCTCCCACACCCTTGCTGGAGAGGCAGGCCACCTGGCCACGTTTGGTGCCACGTGGCCCCACCTGCTCTGGTCCCAGCGGACTGGATCAGCAATCAAAAGAGGTCAACGATTTAGAGCCTGTGACATGCACAGAAGATTCTCATTCAGGATCTGAAATTTGAAATAACAAGAGATGATGCCTATTTTGGGGAAGTCATAACACATCAAAGCCCCACATAACGCTTTCGTTCCGTGAGAACAGAAAAAACACAATTTTTAAAAAGCAGTCGTAGAGAGAAGGAAATGGAGAAGTGTAGACAGAAACAAAGACACCATTAGAGAGATGGAAAGAAAAAGAACCAGCCGAAACCGGTTTGGCTCAGTGGTAGAGCAGACTGAAAGGTCCCGGGTTCGATTCCGGTCAAGGGCATGTGCCTTGGGTGAGTGAGGGCACATCCCCGGTGGGGGGTGTGCAGGAGGCAGCTGGTCGATGTTTCTCTCTCACTGACGTTACTAGCTCTCTATCTCTCTCCCTTCCTCTCTGTAAAAAATCAATAAAATATTTTTTTTTAAAGAAAGAAAAAAGAACCACCAAAACAGAGGGGTCCCCAGAGCTGCCCATGTCTGAGCTCTCCCGTTCCAGCCCCTCCCATAGTAACCCCTCTTCCCATGTGTTGACGGGCATGAGCCTCACTTTATCACATGAGAGGGAGAAGGGAAAGGAGGGAGGGAGAGCGTCTGGAGTCCTGGGAGGTAATCGGGGGAGGGCTGGGATGCCCCATCAGAAAGCTTGTAGGAGGGCGATTGCTTGAGGTCAGCCACCGAATCAGCCCACGGGTTCAGAAGTTCACTCCTGTCCCAGGCACTGTTAGTTCCCCA
Source organism: Vespertilio murinus (assembly GCA_963924515.1). Lineage (NCBI taxonomy): Eukaryota > Metazoa > Chordata > Mammalia > Chiroptera > Vespertilionidae > Vespertilio > Vespertilio murinus. The sequence goes on along the minus strand of OZ004706.1, from coordinate 152,543,772 downwards.
AACTTCACCGCGCTGTGATGAACCACTACGACGGGCAAACCTTAGGAGATAGCTGATGCTTTAAAAAAAATGCGTCAATATTGTACCTGACTCCCCCTACTCCATGCAGAAAGGAAACCATCGTCCACCGTACCCCACAAGCTCATCCACCTCTGAGGAAGAGTGAGATTAGGACAGGAACCAGCTAAACCTCGTTCAGAAGTCAGGGCTAACCCAAAGCAAGAACCAACATGAGGGGAAGAGGAAGCAGAACAGTCAAGGTTTCAGGCAAATGAGGCCGGTGGCAGCCCCCTGGGGGACAAGCAGCTCTAAAACAGTGTTTTATCATCAGAACTCAACGCCCCCAAGGTGGATCCTTTTCACTTCTCAGAACCACCAGGCTGCTGAGAGTTCTCATCCATGTATCAGGGAATCACCCTCCGCCCACCCCACCTCAAGGGCTCTCACGCCGTGCCCGACTTGTTTGCAAGGGGGGTTTCCGTGCCCCCAGTGACCAAGCAGAGGCAGCCCTGGCCACTTGGAGAGCCTGGCCACTGGGGGCCTTCTGACAGGCAGAGCCGATGGTCAGGGACTTGGGGAAGGCCTTCCGGGCCAAAGGGAGAGCTGAGCAAGCCCAGGAAGCGGAAAGGCAGAGCATGTGTTTGACCAGAACAAATGAAAGCAGCCGCTGTGCCGAAACCGGTTTGGCTCAGTGGTAGAGCGTCGGTCTGCGGACTGAAAGGTCCCGGGTTCGATTCCGGTCAAGGGCATGTACATTGGTTGCGGGCACATCCCCGGTAGGGGGTGTGCAAGAGGCAGCTGGTCGATGTTTCTCTCTCATCGATGATTCTAGCTCTCTATCTCTCTTCCTCTCTGTAAAATATCAATAAAAATATATTAAAAAAAAAAAAAAAAAAAAACACAGCCACTGTGGCCCGAGAGCAGGATGGTGTAGGGAGCAGGTCCAGCAACAGAAGGTGAGGCACTGACCCCTGCAGCTCTCTCTGGAGGCCCAGGCCCAGCTGGGCACCTTCTAAGGAATGTCCAGAAGCCAGAGTAAGGGAAGCACGGGGTGGGGAGGGAGAAGGGGAGGAGGTAGAGAAGAGGAAAAGGGTAAAGGGGGCGGTGGGGGAAAGGGAAGGGAAGTGGAAGGAAGGGAAGAGAAGCAGAGAGGAGGGGAGAAGGGGAGGGGCAGGGAGCGGGGAAGAGAAGGGGAGGGGAAGGGGAAAGTAAAAGGCAAGGGAAAGGGTGAGGAAGGAAAAGGAAAGGCCCAAGATTCGATCCAAGATGGTGAACTGAGAGGGTCCGGTCGTCAGCGACTGCACACAGGGCTTGAGAGGAGAAACTGAGCGTTCTCCTGCCAGCTGGAGGCTGTGCAGCGGCAGAGACAGAAGAAGAGGCTCACTTAACGTCCACCCCGAGGTGCTCACTGAACTGATGGGTTTGGGATCCGAAAGTGTCTGCAGCACGCCACGTGGCATGCTGGCCCGTGCCCAGGCTGAGACCTAGGCCTCGTAGCACATCTCCTACCCAGAACACCTGCCCTTCTCCCCCTGCCCCACCCTCAGCCCCTCACCCCTCACGGCCTGGCACACACCTGCCTCTGAACGCCCCCTCTGAACTCTGACAGAGCTGACAGAACCTGGCCCATTCCCCAGCAAACAAGCCCAGCCACCCTCCCTTAAGTCCAGGCCCAGCGCTATTGCTGCTCCCCGACCTCTGATCCCTGGCTGTGGGAGCACCCACTCGCGTGGGCTCCTTCCCGACCAGAAGGCGGGCTCCCCAAGGGCAGGGCAGCCACGCCCAGCCTAGTGCCCCGGGCCCGGCGGAAGGTCGGCAGGCCCTACACAGGCAAGGAGCTGCCTGGAGTAAATGCCGCTGACGTCCCGGCAGGGATAAAGGCTGGCCGATGCCCTTGCTGGTAGACAAGAATTTCAAGGAGGATCTTGAGAAGTTAAATGACAGAATCTAATAGAGGGAACCAAAGTGAAAGACATCACTGCTCAACCAGTTTTATAGAGCGTTAAGGTTTTCACAAATCATTTTCATTAGCCTTCAAAGAGCTTCTAGCATGAAGTGGTCCCCAGCACATTGCAATTCTGAGCATTTTCTGACAGCTGCTCCTCTTCAGGATAAGAGGACCCAAATGCCTCACATGTGCTCCATAGGGGCTGCCAGAAAACAGCTTTCCCTGAAATCACAGGACATGTGTGAATCATAGCCTCGGTTCAGAATCTGCTCAGGTGTTTTCACTCAGGCCTGTTCCCGAAGAGCTATTGTGCCTTTTGCTCCTCCACACCAGGGCGCCTGCACCTCTTGCCACGCCGAGCGCTGGCAGCCAGGACATCCTGTGCTGCACCGACCGGGAAATCAGAATCCGCTGCGCTTCCTCCAGGCTGGAAGGGCCCATCAAGACGTGGTTGTCCCGGAGAATGCAAACCCCTGACTGTGACTAACCCACAAGGAACACCCGCTTCTATGCAAACAGAAGCTGCAGGTTCATCTAGGCCAGTGGTCGGCGAACTCATCAGTCCACAGAGCCAAATATCAACAGTACAACGACTGACATTTCTGTTGAGAGCCCAGTTTTTTAAGCTTAAACTTCTTCTAATGCCACGTCTTCAAAATAGACTCGCCCAGGCCGTGGTTATTTTGTGGAAGAGCCACACTCAAGGGGCCAAAGAACCACGTGTGGCTCGCGAGCTGCAGTTTGCCGACCACGGAACTAGTCAGTTCCAAATGGGCTTAAGGAAAAGTGATGAGGTGACCCCCAAAATAGAGCCATTCAAGACACACACCTAACAAAAACATGTATGCATTTCATTCACTTGAGAAGTATTTATTGAATGCCTACGTGCCTAGCCAAACAAAAGCATAACACTTCCCACCCCGTGGAGGAGACGATGACAAAAAAGTAAGATACATTCCCTATCAGATGGTGGTGAGGACCTTGAGGGAAAATAAAGCAGGGGGAGGGTCATGGGCGCTCCAGAGGAGATGCGTACAAGTTTACACAGGAGGGTAGGGACGCCGCCCTGAGGAGGTGGCATCCGAACCCAGGTCTAAAGGAGGTGAGGGAACAAGCCTTGGAGTTATCTGTGGGAGGAGCGGTCCAGGAGGAAGGGGCAGGGGAGAGTGGGGAGCAGGGGAGAGTGGGGTGCGTGAGGGAGAGCTGGGTGGGAGGTGAGCTGAGCGTCACAGCTTTAAAGAGGACTTGCGGCCCAGAGGGACACTTGCAAGGTCACAGGGGCATGGAAGCCAAGGCTGTGAGACCGGAGCAGGAAGCACCCAGGTACGCTGCCACTCAGAGCCCCGGGAAGGATAGTGAAGTGGCCACACAGAATGTGGTCAGTGCCCTTCGGGGGCCAGTCTATAGGTGAGGACTGGCCACCCGAGCAGGGCGGGGCCGGCCCACGGGCTCCCGGAAAGGTGGTAACGGAGTCAGAAAGTCTAGGCGGCTGCACCTAGCTGGCCTTTCGGACTCATGCGGAGGCCTACTTCCTCTCTCCCAGGACAGCCCTCAGGAGCAGTGCGCGCATAGGCCCAGTCCCCTCACGAGTGGCTCTCGGGATCCCTCAGCTGCCCTCCGGCCACCCTCCTCCGAAGCCGCTCCCGTCTGTCCGTGCCTCAGGGTGTTCCGCCTGCAGTGGCATCAGACATGCATCTCCCCTCTCTGAAACCACTCCGTGCCCCGGGTCCCACCACAGCTCAAGGTCCAGGTAAGTCTCCCCCGTGCTTCTGCGTCTGAGGCGAACTTCTTCGGGCACACCCGAAGTTCCTCCGGTCCCCTCGGGGAGCACAGCCAGTGGATGATGAGAGCGCCACACCCAGGCCCGGCCCCACTGGCTGGGCCACCGGGAGAAGGGGAAGCGTGTTCCTCTCGCTTCCTGCCCCTGCCCCCGCCCACTACAGAGACTACACCAGTGCGGTTCGTCTATTGCTTATTTTAGGGCAGCAGTTCTCACAGTGAGTTCTGTGAATCCCGCCTTAGACTGGGAGTGGATGCTCCTCAGAAAGGTGGTGTTCTGTGAGGCGCTCTATCTGGGAAATGCCGGGTTAATCCAAGTTAAACGTGTTGTTGCTTCAGTCGTCACAGGAGCTTTAGGCTTGCTGATATGCACTTGCCCCTCCAAGAGGAAAAGTGCGGCGGACACCGCATACTGAGCGTCCCTCCCCACCAGGCCCTGTGATTCTTCCCACACGGTCTCCACCAGTCCTCACCCCGCCCTATAGCATTAGTGCACCTATGACGGACCCCCACTTTCTAAACAAAGCGGCTCAGGGGGGTTAGGCCGATCGCCCACAGTCTCTGTTGGGAGTTCGGAGGCGGGTAGGCAGTACTAGATTGCCGTTATGGCCAAAGAACTCAGAGACAGCCCAGTGGCCCCTGCTCCTGAGGGGGTTCTGAGACATTCACATACACCAGGCAAGGGCACATGGGGGAGTCAAGGACCACTTTGTTGTTAGTTGGGCTGCTACTTGGAACTCTAGCAAACCAGGCTGGGAATGCAGCGCAGGCCCAATCTCCACAGGACCCCTCGCCAGCCCAAGGAGGCGTGAGGGGTAAAGGAGAGAGAAGAAAAGTGGTGCCCCTCTCCCAGGACCCGCACCCTTCTCCGCCACAATCAGGCTCCAGAACGCACGTTCACCCCACCCCTCTGCAGGAACCCCCACATGAGGTGCACACCTGCCTCCCTGACGGATAACCAAACACTGCTCACAAACGAGCTTCCTGACTGGGTTTCAATCAGACGACGTTATCAGGTTCCAGCCTCAAAAGCCGACTGTGCTGTATGAAGCTGCTATGAAAGAGCAGGGGAGAACATTAAAGACCTGGCCTGGTAATGAATAAAAACACAAAAAGTGCAGGAACAAAGGAATCCAACCTGAATACGGCTTTTACTACATTTGTCACATTTCACTTGAGAGGGGGAAAAAAAAAAGACGGAACTTTGAAGAGTCTCTGTAAAAGACTGCACACTGACCTCAGGGTTTCAAAACACGAATGAACGAAAGCAGAAATGAGGACTGTCCGTCTGGATCTTCCGTTTTGATCTTGTCCCCAGCTTGCAGGCTTTCTGGCCCTGCCTCCCGGCTTCCTCGGGGGCCCGTGGACCTCAGCTGAGATTCACACTGCACACCAATTACCAGAAATTCACACCAGCCTTTCCCATCCAGCGCCACTGGCCCGAAGTGGACCCGAGACTGTCCTCTCACGAGTCCAGTCCTCTGCCTCCAGCCTCAGGACAGCAGGACCCCGGCCCACAGGCTCAGGGTTGATGGCACCATGATACCAGGAGAAGGGCAAGGCTGCCCCCACCTCCGTTCATCAACGCCCAGTTGGCGTTGTCATTCTTTTCCTCAACGGCAAGCTTCACACTAGGCTTCCAGAAGGTGACCCCAGGGCACGGGAGGCTCAGGCCCAAAGTCCTACATTTTCGGGGAATTTTCAGCATTTTGCATTTGCTGGGTCTTTTTATACACGTAGATCTCCTTAGGAAACAGGAGCAGGATGGGGCTGATGGTGTTGGTGACAACATTGTGCTGTGACTGTAGATTCCAGGCACCCGGAATCTGGGAGCTGGTGGAAAAGGTGTTGGGGGGCGGGGGGAGGGGGGTGTTTGAGGATGATGAAGCGTTTCCAGGTCACAGTGATTCTGAGAGGAAGAGTAGGTCAGAGCTGGCAATCCTCACCTGGGGGACAAGAGGGGACATGACTTGCCCAGGATCATCCAGAAAAGTTCCTCATCCCGTAACACAGAGGTCGGCACACTCATTAGGCAACAGAGCCAAATATCAACAGCACAACGATTGAAATTTCTTTTGAGAGCCCAATTTTTTAAACTTAAACTTCTTCTAACACCACTTCTTCAACATAGACTCGCCCTGGCCTTGGTACTTTGTGGAAGAGCCACACTCACGGGGCCACATGTGGCTCTCGAGCCACAGTTTACCGACCACGGCAATAACAGAAGCTCTTTCTAAAAGGCAAAGTGGGTGGTCTAAGAGTCTGAAAATAACTCCAGTCCCACACCCTCCGGCACTGTGTCTAGAGGCATGGCTCTCATCGCCACCCAGCCAGCTAGCAATTAGTGAGCACCCTCCATGGGCCAGGCCAGTGCTGGGGCTGATACATCTCCTTTACCTTCTGAGTCAAGTTGCTCAGTCATCCCCATTTTGCAGATAAGGAAACTGAGATCCACGGAGGAGACAGGCTGATGCTCTACCATACTGCAGGCACTGTTCTAAGCCTGTTACGTATTCTAACTCATTTAATTCTCCCCATAACCCATGAGGTGTGGACCGCTGTTATCTCCATCCTATGGATGAAAAAACCAAGTACAGACAGGCGTGGTAACTTGGCCAGAGACATGCGGCAGGTCAGTGATGGGGCTGCCGTGAACCCAGACCACTACACCGTTCGGTCACGTGTAAGTGACTTCCCATGGTCACAAATCTAAGGAGGCACAGAGATGGGATCTGCACCCAGCTCTGCCTGACCCAGAGTCTGAGCTCCTACTCTCTGTCATCTGCCTGGCATTCCCTTCTGGCCTGCTTCAGACCTGTCTGGCTCTGTGCTCCTTTAGATACTGGAAGTCAAGAAACGCTCAACATGGTCACCCATTGAGCCACGCAGTAGAACCGGGCCAACCTTCTGGAACAGTGAGGCAGCCTTCCAAAATGTCTGGGCTCCCACAGACCGTGGCTGGTGGCACAGCAAGGGGCGGCGGCCACCACCAGCAGGATGTGCCAGATGAGGCCCAAGCAGTAGACACAGACCTTCTGAAAAATGACCACTCACGTTCTTTGGGCATGGGAAGGGGAAATAAGAGTAACTTCATTGTGGGGAAATTGGACAAACCCTACTGTGGCCAGGTGATGGAGGTCAGATCAATGATGAGGAATCATGTACCCTTGCTGTGATGTGTCATTGATATGATGTGATGAAAACGGCATGGCCCAAGTCAGCAAAGTGCAGGGGCGCCCTGGGCGTGCACTGGCTGGGAGTCGGGGAGCCTTGGTCCTGTCCTTGCTCAGGCTCTAGGAAAGTCTCTCTGGGCCTCCATCCCCTGGTCTTAAAACGGGAACATGGTGCCTGCTGTGCCCCCTCTAGGAACATGAAAGCCCTCCACAAAGATGGCGGTTTGAAACTGATGGACACTGTGTGCCTAGCAAGGCTGAGAACCCCTCCTCATCATCTCAATCCCCCCTCCTCAGCATGCCCCAGTCAGAGTGACAGTCCACACATGCAAGGTCACCTCCCTGCATGCTCCCAGGCACACACAGGTGTCCTGAGTCTCCCCGCACCACAGGCTGCACCAGGAGAGGCCGCCACACTAGCGCCCATCCCTCCTCTGTGTAGGATTAATGCAGGATAATGTGCAGAACTTCACTCCTCAGCCTGTGAGGAAGGAAACCAACAGAAACTCAGGGCACCTGGAAAGATGATCCCATAATGGGCACAGACCAGAGCGAGTGGCTGCCCCAGATCACAATGGGGCCCAAGGTATATATTAGTGTACTGCCTATCCTATATAATAAAAAGCTAATATGCAAATCGGCCCAACTGTGGAATGACCGGTTGCTATGATGCACACTGACCACCAGGGGGAGTGCCACTCAGCCAGAAGACGGGCTGATGGCTCCCTAGTGCAGCAGCCTGCCTCCGAGGCAGTGCTAAGGATGTCCAACTGTGGGGGAGTGGGCCTAAGCTGTCAGTTGGACATCCCCTGAGGGACACACACACACACACACACACACCCACCCCACTACCCCAGTGCACAAATATGGTACACAGGGCCTCTAGTCTAATACGAAGCTGATTTTGTCCAAAGCTCATCAGGAAGTCAATCAACTGCAATTTCTATAGCCCCCACGCCAACAGAAACCGTGGTAAAACGGTCAGGCACCCCGGCTGGCTGACAGAGGCCAAGGTGATGCAAACTTTGGCTAACGCCTAGCTCTGTTGCCCAGGTGTGGGTTCTAGGGCCCAGGGACAAGACTCGTGGGGTGCAGGCAGGAAAGCACTAGAGAGGGAAAGAGCATTTACTCAACCTTTCTAGGGCTCAAGCCTCAACAAGGTCTGAATCAGGTAGTCGGCCTCTCTCTTCCCTACATCTATCTGCCTAGACTAAGAGTGGGCAAACTTTTTGCCTCGAGGGCCACAATGGGTTCTTAAACTGGACCGGAGGGCCAGAACAATAGCAACCTGACCATGCTGGCACTCTCATCTTGGGCTGCTGGTGAAGGAGCAGAGGGGAGAGCAAGAGAATCCTCCACTCTTTCAGCTCCGCGGGCCGGATAGAACAGCCGATCTGGCCCTTGGGCCGTAGTTTGCCCATGGCTGGCCTAGACTCAGACCTTTGCCAAGGTAAGTGTGAACTTATCTCCAAAGGCCCCAGAATACACCAGGTTCCAAAATACTTTTTCTTCCTTCTTTCAGTCTTTCCCTCAACCTCCTCATTTATCTATCCTTCAATCATACTACTCATGTCTGGGCATCTATCCAATTCAGTGTTCAGAGGACAGCAATCAGATGGGGCTCATTCATACTAAAGTACACAGGACTGACATGGTAGGGTTATTTGCATTCGGTTCTACAGGAGTTTATGACCCATAATTGTAGCTCTGCCTACTCTCACAATTTCATTTCCTCTTTTCCGAACCCACAGAGTTGCTAAAAGCTACAAGCTAGTTCATAACCGTTCCTGCAGCAGCCGGTGTAATGACCTTTGTGGTCCCTGCGCTCTCATGAAAAAAGGGAGGTTGTGCAAGGGCTGGGAATGCCTGTCAGGTCTCAGCAGACACTAAAGCTCACTTTCTGTGTGTGTTCATGCTTGGTACACATAAGCATGTATGCACACACATGTACACATGCACATACTAGATCACCTGCTGCTTGAGGCCAGGGAGACAGCCTGTCCCATAATTCCTGCCTCAGCAGACTTTCAAAAAAGGTACGCAGCTGGACCCCAACATCTCCCCTGAGATCCACTCCTTCTCTCAGACATCAACTCTCCTAAAGCATGGATCTGGTCAGGTTCCTCTCTGCCCAAAATGCCTTGTCTCCTCAGCCTGGCATCCTAGCTTGCACAGTACATGCTAACCTCCCTGACCATCTTCTCTCCCACTGCTTCCCAACACGTGCCCTCCTCGGTCCGCTGTTTCCCAGACAGACACAATGCTTCCCAACTGCCAAACTGCCTACAACACAACTTTACCCACCCTCCAAAGCTCTGGTGTCACCTCCTCCACGAAGCCCTCCTCCTTCTTGCCAAATGCCTGTACCTCATCCTCTTCTGAACCCCTCAGCGTCGTGTGGCTTCTCTTGTGGACTTCATGACCTCCTGCCTAATTGCTAGACCATGCCACACCCCCCCACCATGAGTCCATGAAGCAGCAGCCCAGCGAACATCCCTGAGACACGGAATGGCCAACACCATGTTACACAGACACCAGACCCCTGGCTGAGGATGTCTGTTGGCAAAGGGCTGGCGACAGGACAGGAGCCTTACAAGAGCGACTCCAGGGGCTTCCGGCAAGCTTTACACACTGCCGATCGTCTGGGCCCCTGCCCTCCCTGCCCTCCCTGCCCTCCCTGCCCAGGGAAAACCCGTCACAATCATATGCCAGGCATCGTGGCTCCGTCTTGGGAAGGGCTGTTTTTATGGCCATGTCGGTAATCCAGAGCCAACAGCGCCTCGGAGCCGTGTACACAGGAGAGGGAAGCTGCAGTCCCCGCGGAGCTGCTATGCACTCCCTCCAGCTCCAGTTGGGCAAAAATGTTTTCTTTTCCATTGCGTAAGATGCTTCCAACAGTGACAAACTAACACCAGCGGCAGGAGGAGATAAAAGCCCTGTGGGTGTGAGTGAGGAGCAGAGAGTGGCTGCGTGGCTGTGAAAGACACACGGGCGGGTAAGTGTGAGCCGCAGGACCAGCTGGCTGCACGTGACCCTCCCGACAAGCAACAGAAAGAAAAGCCAGCGCTGAGCCAGTGTGCAGGGCCCTCTGGCTCCTCACTCGAGGGGGACTCGGCTGCAGCGAGGGGCCGAGGCGGAGAGGAGAGGGGAGGCCAGGAGAGAGATTTTGTTAGCTTCCAGGCACCGTGTGGCTGTGAGAGACTGGGCATTCAGGTCTGGCCATCAGAACAAGCCTGGGCCACGGCATCCGAAACCCAGACAGGAGGCCCAGCTCTCCCTGAAGCTTGGAGAAATGGCCTGACCTCAGCCCCTCCCTTCCTCTCCTGTCACGTGGGAGCAGCAACTGTCCTGAGCTCATTGCGGCTGCCTGAGGTCCCTCCAAGAGGTCAAACATGAGTGGGCTTTAAGAAGGTACAGAACCTCCCGTGCAGGCCGGGGCGGTGGGGAGCTGACACAGGCAGCTTTGTAAGCGTCACCTCTGGCCCAGTAATTCCACCCATGTGGAGTTATCCATACTAACAAAAGGGTAATGTGCTAATCAGACTGGATGTCTTCCAGACCTCCTTCCTGACAAAGCTGGGGGTTGGCAGGCCTGCAAACCGAGGGCGGCCCCTCGCCCAGGCTGGCCCCACCCACAGCGGGGAACCCCACCCTGATTGGGGGGGGGACTCCCTTCAAAGCCAGCCAGCCAGCCCCGACCCGTGCACCAGGCCTCTATCCTATATAACAAAAGGATAATATGCAAATTAACCCTAACGGCAGAACACCAGAACAACCGCTGGACCAGTCACTATGAGACGCACTGACCACCTCTTGGTCCCTTTTCCCGGCCAGCAGGCTCTGATAGCCTGATGGCTACCTGCTGGGGGGTGGGGCGGGGCCCGCCAAGAGGGCAGGAACAGCCAACCTCTCGGTCCCTTCCCCCCACCACCAAGCACCTATCTGGCGGGCCGGCTGCAGACAGCTGGGGAAGATGGCCCTGATCACAGGCCAGGCCCAGGGACTGTACCCACACACGGATTTCGTGTGCCGGGCGTCTAGTCCTATATAATAAAAGGCTGATATGCAAATTGTCCCCTCGACCGGGAGTTCAACTGGGAGTTCGGCCAGGGGGCAGGGCTGGCTGGCCAACCGCCCGTGCCCCTCCCCCCAAGCCGGCCCCACTCCCAATTGCCCCCCCACCCTGATGGGGGGGGGCCCCACCCAGGCACGAATTTATGTACTGGGCCTCTGATAAGAAAATAATCCTAACTAGAAAATACAACCTTTACACATGTGGATATTCATCACGGTATAATTTATGATCATAGAAAAAAAAAATAGAACTATCGAGGGAGCCAAGAACAGGGAAATGATAAAAACGAACTCCGTGGAACCATTCAAAAAAATGCTCAGAGACTCTGATTACACAGAAACTGGTGATGAGCAACATGAACTGAAAATGTCATGAGACACAGCTTTACTGCTGTCCTTTCATATTCTAGTTTAAATTACGGTTCCATTTTATACGATATGTTGAAAACACTCTGAATGCTTTAAATATAGAATATACCTCCTACGTGGCCTAAATTATTCAAAAGCTACATGTTGGGAAAATATAAGATGATCAAGAATAGTGATGCGGTTTATGTATCAGTAAAGGGATAACTGCTTTTCTATTTTAATGTAGTTTTCAGATTTTCTCTTGGGAATGAGTGTTGCTTTTAAAACTAGTTTAAAGGAGCCGACACCGGTTTGGCTCAATGGATAGAGCACCAGCCTGCAGACTGAAAGGTCCCAGGTTCGATTCCGATCAAGGGCATATACCTTGGCTGCGGGCACATTCCCCAGTAGGGGGTGTGCAAGAGGCAGCTGATGGAATATTCTCTCTCATTGATGTTTCTAACTCTCTATCCCTCTCTCTTCCTCTCTGTAAAAAATCAATACAATATATATATTTAAAAAAAAAAAAAACTAGTTTAAAGGAGGTTTGAGTCAGAAGGGCAGTGCTGATGCTGTGGGGCTGGGGCAGGAGAGACTGGGAAGTAACCCAGATTTCTGGGGCAAACGCCAGGCGGGCCCTCCTAAGACATAACTCAGAGCGTTTCTGACTCAGCCTTCCTGGGCGGGACCAAGCGCGTAGGACCCACCCGTGCTCCATTCTCACTTTCCAGGAGAAAAAGAACACTGTGAACCAAAATAGCACCGATTGCACGGGAACAGATCCATCACCAAAGCTCACAACAACAGCAACTTCTATGACTTAAAATAATGAACCCAAAAAAGGCAGCAATAAAGAGCCGTGACAAAATTGAGATGGCCCTAACGGTGCGTGAAAACAAAGCGTCCCGGGGCGCACTGCAGGAAAAGCACTGCAGGAACCCCGAAGGTCGGCCCAGGAGGCGGTCCCCATGCGGCCTCGTGCGTGCCACAGCTAGATGGCCCGGCAGAACCCCGCCCGCGGCAGGCAGCTCCCGGCTGCTCGTTTCATTTTATGAATATTGGGTTTTAGTGAGTCCTAACAACGCTCTTCTTAGGAAGCACACTTGGGGCAGCTGCAGAAATGAATCTCTGCCAGCACGCTATCATTCATCTAGAGAACCCCAGGAAAGACTGGCATGTGGGTCTGACGCTGCCCACCTCACCCCGCTCCTCCCTCGCTGTCTGCAGTGCAGAGGCAAGTGCATGGACCGCACTCGAGGGACAGATCTGATCCCCTGCATGCCAGCAGAGCTCTGGCCACAGCCTCGTCCCCGCAGACATCCCTCCCAGGCATGGCCAGGCGGACCCCAGCCCAGGCCCAGCGGGACAGCCAGAGAGACAGAGGGACAGCAGCCTGGGGCCCCCTGACTCTTGTCACCCACACCTGACATTTCACTGCCTGGCCCTCCCTGACACGGTGAGGCAGAACTATCTTCTCACCCCAATAACCCGCAAGGAGGATTATCTATTTCCCCTCCCTCTGGTGCTTCAGAGCATAAGCTGGCCTGGAGTCTAGCACATGGGAGGGAGGAAGAGGAAGGTCAGGCCTCCCCCCCGGGCTTCTGCTGCCTCCTGTCAGTTCCTTAGTCACAGCGTTTCCTTCAAAGCCAGTCACGAACGTGGGACAACAGGGCTGGTCAAGCTGTAAGGGTCCATCTAGCCGACACTTTTTTTTAAAAGTATTTTTAAAATATTTTTTATTGATATTTTACAGAGAGGAAGGGAGAGAGAGAGCTAGAAACGTCGATGAGAGAGAAACATCGACCAGCTGCCTCTACCCCCCCTACTGGGGATGTGCCCGCAACCAATGTACATGCCCTTGACCGGAATCGAACCTGGGACCTTTCAGTCTGCAGACCGACGCTCTACCACTGAGCCAAACCGGTTTCGGCTAGCCGACACTTTTAAACTAGATTAATCGTGGAACACTTCGACCAAATAGAATCCTGCCCCGCAGCCTGGTCTACACAGCAGTCCATGGGCTCCTAGGGGTGAGGGTGGGGACGGGAGAGGTGGGGGAGGGTAGAACTGCTCTTCCCTTGGCTCCCCAAACCACAGAACCCCCAGGGGGGTTCCCGGGACCCTGGACTCTCCCGATCAAAGCAGCTCACTAGATCAGCCCCATCATTCACAGGTGGGGAAACGGAGGTCTACAAAGGCAAAATGGCCCCGCAAAAGGCACACAAGCACTGCGGGGCAGAGCTAGAACCAGCATCTGTGTCTGTCTTTCCCCCCTGGACCCCAGGAGGGCAGGGGCACAGCTCCCCTCAGCCTGCGCGCCTGCACCAGGCCTGCCCAGAGAGAGGCAGCCCCTGCAGCCCACCCGCCTGAGGGGTGGAACTAACTGCTACTCACAGAACCAGGCCTCCATGTCAGACAGCTCTGCCACTGACGTGGCTGTGGGACCCCGGGCAGGCCACTCACGTCCTCAGTTTCTCTCATCTGTGACCTGGGAGCGTGTGTGTGTGTGTGTGTGTGTGTGTGTGTGTGTGTGTGAGAGAGAGAGAGGGGGGGGGGGGGGAGAGAACCAGAGCTGGCAGAGCCACACCTGGTTCTGTGAAGAACACAAATGCTGCTCTTCTGCCCATGCCCTTGTGGTGAGCTCGTCTCCTCTCTCCTCGGGCGCCTCCTGGGGAAGCTCCTGAGCCCTTGCCTTGCGGCTCAGAGAACATCCAGGGGCCTCCGTGTCGTAGGAGCCTGCTTTGTGGAGACAAAGTCTAGGTGTCTCTGTGGTGTGACAACCCGCCAACAAAGCCCAGCTTCCACCTCCAACTCCTTGATTCCTAGCTTACCAGGGCCCTCCTAACCCCTTTCACTTCTGGTCTGCTGGCCAGAGCAGCAGGCCTCTACCACGTGCCCTGGCTGTCCCCTAGGCAATGACCCCAAAACTCCCCTCCTCACCCCTAAAAGGCTCAGGCCATGTGGTTCACCATGGCCAGATAGTAGGCCATCTCTCGGGCTCCAGAATCAACCAAGGACCAGCTGGAGGAGAAGAATCCAGAAGCCTGGGACACCCCTCGAGTGAGGACACCCCCAAGGCTTCTAACCCAAGGATGACCAATCCTGCCAGCACTCCCACACAAGGTGGACCTACCACACACCCCATCCCTTCTGCCCTGGAGGGACCAAAACCTAGCAAATCCTCTAACTGGGTAAAGAAGTCCTATTCAGTCATAATCTTCCCCTCCCACATCTAGATTTGATATTTTAAGGTCAGATGAGTACAGATTCAAACTAGCAAGAACAGGATCACAGATCTGGGCGGAGGGTCACCAAGTCCTTCCTGCCCTTTATCAGATGAACAGAGTCCCAGGGGCTGGTCGCATGCAAGGGGCAGGGAGCCCAGCTGCCCTGGACCACACTGCACCACTCACACCGTGGGAGCTATGCAACCTGGACCACCCCCCCCCCCCCCCCCGATTCTCTGTGCAGGAAGCTGTTCCATGGAGGATATTGTGGCCCCTCACCCTCTCTCTGTGTTTTAGGGGAGCTCCTCCAATCCAGGGAAGCATCGACACCAGGGGCTAGCAGCCCGGGTTACCTTTGGGCATGATCTGGTGCATGGCAACCGAGAGGAAGAAGATGGAGTCGCTGTAGTAGGTCCCGGAGCCAGCGCTGAAGTGCTTCTGCATGGCCTCCACGATGGGGAAGAGCTTGTCCGTCAGCACGGCGACATCGTGGAAGACGACCTGCAGGCGGCAGGAGGAAAGCACGGGGTGAGCAGACCGGCTCCGACGCCCAGCTCACACTCGGACCCACGGACGGGGACGGACAGTGCCTCTCCCCCGTCACCGGTTGGGGCCCCAAGTGAGAGGTGAGGCACTGCCGAGGGGAAATCGGCAGGAGCTGGCCATGGGGACAGGGGCATCACGCGGGAAGGGTGTGCAGGCACGCACGTGGGGGGTGTGGTGGAAGAGGAGTGGAACGGGGCCGGGAATGGGAACGGGAGCAGCCCCAGGCTGCTTCCGGTTTCTGAACTTCAAGGTGGGCCATCCTGGGGGTAGCTCTGTGCCCAGTGACTGGAAACCATGTCTTGTCCTGAAATTAGGGCCCTCAGCACATCGGAGCAGCTGGCCCTGGCGGCCACTACACATCCCACAGGCCAGCCAGGTGCTCCACTTCCCTGTCCCACAGGGTGAACAGTGGCAGGGGCCCTGGAAAATGCCTAAGGCCACAGGAAATGCACCCACTGACCCAATCAGCACGTCGTGAGTGTCCTGATGTTCTGGAGGTGCTGTGAGAGGTATAAGGACTGACCCCAGAACACTCGGGTTCCACCGGAATCCTGCAGTTTATTCTCTCGTACACTTACCGACCCCCACAACCACCTGGGGCCTCCGTGAGGCGACATCACTGTTACAGCTCCCCATTACCAACGAGAGAGCAGATGCTCACAGAGGTTGCACTCGCCTAGCGTCGCCTCACTCACAAGTAGCAGAGCCAGAACTTGCACACAGGTCCCATTTCCAAGCCCCGTGCTCCTCCCCCTATAAATACACCTTCTTTCCTCAACAGCAACCAAATGGGGAGGAAGACATCAGCAGAACCAGTGATGAGAGTGGGCAACGTACCGATAAGACCCTACTGAGCTGGTTTCCTTATTAGACATTAATCCATATTTAAGTCCATTCCTCATGGAGCCCCAGCCTCCTTCAAGATACCAAGGAGCCATGCACTCTGCTCACACATTTCTTATAAGTTTTCCCTGAGGCCCCCTGCTCCCCACAGCATCTAGACCAGCCGTGGGCAAACTATGACCCGCGGGCCGGATCCGGCCAGTTCGGCTATTCTATCTGGTCCACAGAGCCAAAAGAGCGGACGGTTCTCTTGCTCTCCCCTCCGCTCCTTCACCAGCAGCCCAAGATGAGAGTGCCAGCATGGTCAGGTTGCTTTTGTGCCGGCCCTCCGGTCCAGTGTAAGAACCCACTGTGGCCCTCGAGTCAAAAAGTTTGCCCACCCCCGATCTAGAACACCCCACTGGACACAATAAATGCAGCCCAAGCCAGAAGCCCAGATATTCTCCCTCCCCCTAGCCCCTCACAAGAGATCGGCTGCTGACCCTTCCACCTCCTCTTCCCCAGCAGCCAGCAGAACAGGACAGGCCTGGAGGCTGCCACAGGCAGCTCAGCTACCGCCACACCGACGCCACGGCCAAGAACCTACCTGGGCAGCACGCCGGGGGCCACGCGACTCCCCTGGCTGGGGTGCTCCCGTTGTCGTGGCCGTGCCAGCAGGAGGAAGCTCGGGTGTGGGTGAGGGTGGTGCCCGAGAAGTCCTCAACAGGTAGGGTGCATTTTGCCACTCACCCTGCCCAGGTCCCTTCCTGGCCCCGTTCCACGGTGCCACCCCGGGCCTGCGCTCCCCGGGCCTTCGGTGGTCAGGCCCCTCGGAGCCCCGCCATGGTGGTAAGCCACCCTGCCTGCTGTTCCCTATTTAGGTTCTGCTTTTGGCCAGAAACCTGTTTGGATCTGAACTCACTTTTAAGTGTTTGCTTTTGTCTTTAGGTCCACTTAAATTTCTCAAATTCTATTAAACTCAGAGAAACGTAGTATGTGGCTTTAGTCCTCATCATTCCCCGACTATAGCCCTTTAAATCTTTTATGTCTTTAGAAAAAGTCTTTTTAAAATGCCTTGACATTTCCAATGTACTACTTTCCTTTACCCTTTTCCTGACCGTTTTTTTTTTCCCCTTCTTTTTCTACTTTGACTTTTCCTTTTTTTGTGGCCTCATAACCTGAGATGGGAATTCAGGCCAGCTCCCCAGTTTCCCAGCAGATACCAAATCATCTCTCTCCTCCCACCCGCCAGGACCTGCCTGCACCCCCGTGACTTCCGGACCACCCTGGCATCACAAACCCTGACAGGTGCCCCCTGCCATGCCCCCTCCAGCCGCTCCCAGTGTGCCTCTCGGGGAATCTTCTATCCACACAAACTCACGTCTCTCTTTCCTTGGCTTCACACCCTCCGACGGCTCCTCGCGGCCCTCGGTTATAGTCCTAATTCCCCAGCGCGGCCCATGAGGCCCTGCACTGGTGGCTCTTGCTATCCACCCTCCCCGCCCCCTCCTCCAGGGATGGGGCAGCATTAAATGCGGCAGTCCTCACCCTGCCCACCACAGCGCCGTGTCCTGTGTCCTTGCATATTTGTCCCAGCTCTTGGAACTGTCTGGAGCCCCCTCTCCCAGCCCTGCCCCTTCCTGCCAGCCCCCATCCGCCTGATAGACTCCTATCCATTCTCCCAACCTTGCTTGGACACCTTCCCCAGCCTTTGCACAGCCTCCCGAGACTCACCACGCCCTCATGTGCCCCCTGCATCCACAGGGGGAGGCTCCGCCCCCCGTCTGGCTCCTCTGCAGGTCTGCTTCTCTGTCCGGGTACGGCCACTCCGTGAGGCCAGAAGCTGTGACTGCTTTGTGGCCTGTGCCGGGCCCTGGGCCCCACGGCAGGTCAGGAATCAGTACACGTTTGCTGAGCTAAATGAACCGCACTTTGGGCAACTCACTAAACCCCTGTGGGCCTCAAATACAGAAATGGGAACACCTACCTCCTAGGGTGGCGGGTAGGACCACCCGGGACAGGCGGACAGAGCACCGGCTCAGGGGCTGCCACGCTGCCCTTATCAGTCCTGAGTGTTGGCATCCTGCCCCCACCTCCCTCCACGACCCCGAATCCCTCTCCTCGCAGATCAGTCTTCACTCATGAGCCAGCTTTTCCCCGTGAGCCTCATTACACTTCCAAACCACTGCGGGGACCTGGAATTTTACAAGAAACCAGAGCTGACAAGAGGGCTCTCACAGAAATGGAAGGCTCTGCACTCATTAGAAAAGGAGAATGGATATGTGTAAACACACACACACACACACACACACACACACCGAGTAGGGCCTGCCACAGCCAAGACGAGGGAGACAGAGATTTCAGCAGCCAGACTCCCCCCTACAAGCCCCCATCTCACCCAAAGTTTCACAGGAGACAATTACATCCCATCAGCATTAATGGATTGATGAGGACAAACTGTACTTAGTACGTTGTTCCAAATGCTGTACGGTAAAGCCCGCTCCGATGAATATTTCATACAATAAATCCACTTAAAGTAGTAAATTAATATGTTCCACGGAGTACCCGTTCTGCAGCAGGAAGCAAACCACAGACACTGCAAGTGTGAATCACAACTCCCAGGCCTGCCCACGTCCAAAACAGGTTGCAAACCGTGATCTCCCCAGGGCAAGGCTGGAGCCTGGCACTGAGGCCGCCACCCTGCCCAGGATCTAGGGCCAGGAAGGCGCAAAGAAGCAAGAGCAATTGAAAAAGAGAAAAATAGAGGGAGAAGGGCAGAGAAAATGCCACCCCCCCTCCGTTCCTCCTCCCTTTCAAATCCCTCACATCAGAGGCAGCAAAAAGAATTACCACGTAACCTAGAAAACCAGGAACATAAGGTGACTCCCATAGGGAAGGCAATTGGCCGATGAGACCCAAAAGAGTGGTTTGCTTGACTATATGATTTTTTTAAAGAATAGTTTATTTAGCCCGGCTGGTGTGGCTCAGTGGTTGACCCAGGAACTAAGAGATCACCGATTCAATTCCGGGTTAGGGTACATGCCAGGGTTGCGGGCTCGAACCCCAGTAGGGGTACATGCAGGAGACAGCCATAATGCTCCTCTCTCATCCCTGTGTCTAGCTCTTTATCCCTCTTCTTTTTTCTCTTTAAAAATCAATAAAAGCATGTTTTGAAAGAAAAAGAATACTTTGTTTATTTTAGAGAGAGAGGAAATGGGAAGGACCAGGAGAGAGAAACATCAATGAGAGTATATCGATCAACTGCCTCCTATTCCCCCCTTACAGGGAGGGGATCAAGCCACAACCTGGGAATGTGCCCTTGGCCAGGAATCGAACTGGCAGCCCCTGGAGCACAGGATGACTCCGAACCAACTGAGCCACACCGGCCTGGCTCAACTACGTGATCGTTTATTTACAGGCTATGTGATCGTGAGGGAAACAGATTAAAAAGTCAAACCACTATTTGTAACATATATATATATATATTTAAAATGAAAATATTAATCACAAAATAGTATTTCTCCAACACCCAGCTAACAAAATTACTTCCTTTTGAACTCTTCATGTGCTTCCTCACCCGTAAGGCCTTGACCAACGCCCGAGTCCAGCTGAGTCATCCAGGCAGTTTTCCGGGACACATCCTCCTAAGATGTTAAACTCCATTTAAGATGTTAGCTCCAGCTCCGAGTGAAATTAAGTAGGATGTTGTCATTGGCCGTGGCATCCCATCCCACAAGAACCCACATCCGTATCATTAAGACAGTGGGTTTTTCGTAAGCCTATAATCACACGTTTGTAGCCGCTCACTACCTCCCTTTAAGTGATTGTTGGAGGCTCACTTGTATCCATATTTTGCATCTGTACTTATGAGGTCAAAACCCCAGCAATATTGACTCAGTCTGCTACACGTCTTTGCCTCCTTTTCGTCTTAATGAACGCGGCCATGTGACTTCCGGAAGCACCCAAGTTCCGCCATGACGGGCTGTTTCAAGCCGAGGCGTTCTCCCACGGTCCTTTGCTGCCCAGAGCATGCAGCTGAGAGGGCGGTGTGTGACGTGAGACTTTGAAAAGTCTGGACTCTTAGGTGGGGGTGGGGAGAGGGAAAGGCTTGCCTCACAGCCTCCAAGCACAGCACATTCCCAACACGACCAGCAGGGGGCGCCGAGCAGCCAGCACAGCACGCCTGGTGCCAGGCTCCGGCTGCGAGCCTGGCCCGGGGCTCGCTGGCACAGCAGGTCTGAAGAACCAGGCCGCTGCTCCCCTGAACGCTCGCCGGGGACATGAGGCCATGCCAAGCCTGAGCGCGGCGTGGTGGAGAAAACCCATTTATCACTTGACGTGCCCCACTGGGAACCAGGTCACGCCAGGCTCGGGAGGAGCCAA
The DNA here is from genome assembly GCA_963924515.1 of Vespertilio murinus. Classification (NCBI taxonomy): domain Eukaryota; kingdom Metazoa; phylum Chordata; class Mammalia; order Chiroptera; family Vespertilionidae; genus Vespertilio; species Vespertilio murinus. The sequence continues at coordinate 152,523,472 of OZ004706.1, read as the reverse complement.
GGAGGGAGGGGGCAGGAGCTGGCCCGGCGCACAGGGAGACGCCAGGCTTCCAGGAAACGCCGATGCCACTTAAGAAGCAGCAGCTCCTGCGGCCACAGACAGCAGTGCCCGGCCGGAGGCTGTCCCTGGAAGAGCTGCCGAGGGGAAGAGCGACCGTGAAAAACCCTGGGAGGCCTACCCACTCCTAGCACTCCTGGCGCCCCCTCCACAGGCTGGAGCCCATCCACCGCGGGGACAGCAAGCAGGTGTCCACGTGCCCCGCGGGGCTGCCCTCCTGGAACGCTGGTGTGGAAGGATTCTGTGGCAACGTCTGGACTCGCCAAGAACGTGTGCAAACATCTTAATACTAGCAACTTGCTTCATCCTTTGAAACCTGAGCTGAAAAAGAAGGATCAGCACATACTACTGAAAGTGCAGTATTTGTATTTGATTATCACTGTGATGGACGCAATGGGCACCCCAGTGGTACTTCAGCAGCACTGCGCAAAACTGGGATTTACTGAAAAACAGCTAGCCTCTTACGCATTTATTCTGTGTTCAGAACGTCAAGCTAGACCAGTGGTCTGCAAACTGCAGCTCTCGAGCCACATGCGGCTCTTTGGCCCCTTGTGGAAGAGCCACAAAATAACATGGCCTGGGTGAGTCCGTTTTGAAGAAGTGGCATTAGAAGTTTAAGCTTAAAAAATTTGGCTCTCAAAAGAAATTTCAGCCGAAACCAGTTTGGCTCAGTGGATAGAGCGTCGGCTTGCAGACTGAAAGGTCCCAGGTTCGATTCCTGTCAAGGGCATGTGCCTTGGTTGCAGGCACATCCCCAGTAGGGGGTGTGCAAGAGGCAGCTGATAGATGATTCTCTCTCATCAATGTTTCTAACTCTCTTCCTCTCTGTAAAAAATAAAAAAATATATATATTTTTAAAAAAGAAAAGAAATTTCAGTCATTGTACTGTTGATATTTGGCTCTGTTGACTAATGAGTTTGCCGACCACTGTGCTAGACTTTGCTTCCACTGTTCACAGAACAATGGCAACCTGCAGGACTTCACAGTAGGAGATGATGTTGAATTCCAAGTATCATCTGACCGGCAGACTGGGAAATCCTTTGCTGTTAAACTGGTGAAGATAAAGCAAGAAATCCTCCCCGAAGGCCGAATGAATGGACAAGAAGTGTTTCATCTGACTTACCCCCCTGAAGACGAGGAAGGGAACGTTTGGTTGGAAACCAGAGATAAAATAAATTTTGCAGTTGACAACAATAAACGTACGGGTGCTTGAAACATTATGCTGCTGAAGAAGAAACAAGTCTGCCGTCGGGGAGTAGTCTGTACCATGAAGGAGGCGCCTGGCTTTATTGAAAGAGCTGATGTTGTAAAAGAGACATTCTGTCACTCGAGCGAATTTAAGGGTGCCTCAGACGCCTCACACCCTTAGGAGATGAGGTGGAATTCACCATCAAGGGCAGAAATGGTAAAGAAGTTGCAACGGATGTCAGACTATTGCCTCAAGGAACAGCCAGTTTTTAAGATACCAGCTTTGAACGTTCTGAAGGAACTGTAGCCAAGGTAATCCCAAAGGTGGTACCAGTAAAAACCAGAATGACCCATTGTCAGGACGTTCAAGTTAATTTAGTGATTCCTAAAGGACTTCCCCTTGGAGACAAAGATACAAAATCCAAGGTGACCCTGTTCGAAGGTGACCAGGTTAGGTTTAATATTTCAGCAGATCGACGTGACAAATTAGAATGAGCAAGCAACATTGAAGTTCTGTCAAATACTACATTTCAGCTCACTAACGAAGCCAGAGAAATGGTGTCACTGCTGCCATGGGAGATGGTTTTGGTTTCATCAGGTGTGCGGATAGTGACACACGTATGTTCTTCCACTCTAGTGGGATTCTGGATGGGAACCAGCTCTATGTTGCAGATGAAGTAGAGTTTACTGTGGCTCCTGATACGCTCTCTGCCCAAAGAAATCATGCTATTAGGATTAAAAAAACTTCCAAAGAGCCTAGTTTCACTTCATTCCCATTCAGATGATCGTTTTCTGGGCACTGTAGAAAAAGAAGCCACTTTTTCCAATCCTAAAGCCACTAGCCCGAATAAAGGCAAGGGAAAGGGGGCTGAGGGTGGGAGTGCCTACGATGATTGTGGAGTGAAACTGACCATTGCTTTTCAAGCCAAGGATGAGGACAGATCTACTTCTCCTCAACTAGGGTCCCGGGTTCGATTCCGGTCAAGGGCATGTACCTTGGTTGCGAGCATGCACACCCCAGAGAGGGGTGTGCAGGAGGCAGCTGGTCGATGACTCTCTCTCATCGATGCTTCTAACTATCTCTCTCCCTTTCACTCTGTAAAAAAATCAATAAGATATATATTTTTTTTTAAAAAAAGTACTTTAGAACTATGATTTCATAGCTTCTAGTATTACCTAAGAAGAGAAGCTACGGAAAAGGAAAGGGGGAAGGTGAGTCCATTGAAACTACACTTTAAGTAGGTAACGCTGCAGGCAGTTCCAGGATGCTGGCAAACACCATGAAGGAAACATTCAGATGACCTGACTTCTGAGACGCTGCTTCACCCCATCACCTTCTGTTGCAGGTGAGAGGATGTGTTTAAAACGCCAAATGCCGGACTGGCCGCCAGGAGGTGTTCACAGGCCGAGCCCTACCTCCCCCAAGGTCACAGGGCTGACGTCAGAACCGGTTCTGCGGATTCCTGTCTGAAGCGGCCCCACTAATCCCCTTCCTGTAACCTCCGGCGAAGGAAGGCAGCCTCCCGGGCCCGAGGTACAGACCCCGCACTTCTCTGAGCCCCGCCGCGCTGGGCACTGGCGCCTGCTCCTCGGGGACCACAGAAAAATAAAACAAAACGCGTGGCAGGCAGTGGCACAGACAAACACGAGCTTGTGGGCTTCTCGCCGTGACTTGTGTGCCTCGGAGCAGAGGTGGCCGTGGCCAGGGAGGTGAAGCCGCCTGCCCGGGTGACTTGGTGGATGGCCAAGGCTCAGCTCTGAGCCCAGCATGCACACAGCCCCTCAGCCACCGGGGGCTGGCCCCGCTCCGCCTCTCTCCCATCTTCCTCCCTCCCAGGGGCAGAGCCCCCGACTCTGTCCTACAAACCCCGCTCTGCCCCCTGAGGCCACAGTCCATGTCTGAATAAACTCTGGAGTAGAAACCCTGCTCGTTCCTCGAAACTACGAAGGGCCCTTTTCCTGGATGGGCCCAGAGTCCCCCTACGTTTCCACCCCCACAAGCCAGCATCCCCTCCCCCTGGGCGAACAGGTCTCCCCTGCATTCTACCGCCCACACAGTGGCCAGCGGCCCTTCTCTACTCAACACCCCGAAGTGGCTGAGCCTATCGCTCTGTCAAGGCCAGAACTCTCCCTGGGCCTGGCCTGGACCCGGCCTCCTCCTGCCAGTTCCGCCACCCTCGCCTGCCCACGTCCCCAGCCTCCTCCTCCTCTGCTGCCCGGCCTCGAACCCGCCGGGCGCGCCTCCCACCCCGGCGTCCCCTCGCTGCTCCCGCCCCCCGGATACTCCCTCGGGAGCCGCCTGGCCATCCTCGCCAAGCCTCACTGACAGTGCCCCCACCCACCCACGAAAAAGGCACCGCCCCGCCCCGCAGATGCCTCTTAGCATGCTCACACACCTACGATTTTCTCACCTCCCGATTTTCTCACCTCCGGGGACACCATATAATTTAGTTATTTGCTTATCATGGAACACCAGCGAGGAAATGAAACCTGACCTCTTTTGAAGCCGCCACTTCACTGTGTCCCAAGCAGCACAGTGGACAAACGATGGTGGCGCGTTTAACCAGTTGACTGCCACAGTATTTTGAGTTAATTTATAAAAGGTCTGTAGACGCTTACGGCGTGCTAAGCCTCTTCCTTCCAGAACAGAAGCAGCCCAAGACAGGGATTTTTGTCCCGCTCTGTCTCTGGCGTTCACCGATACAGACGGTGTGTATCAGTGTCCCGGGACCATGCTGGCACCTCTCAAGCACAGGGTAAACTCCGGCTCAATGAAGGTTCGCCCGGCAGCGATACTCGACGGGGTGGCGTGGACCTCTGAGGGCACCGTGCTCCTTTGCTCCGGCTTTCCTGAGCGTCCCCGGAGGCCAGCAGCAGCCCCTGGCTCCCCCTCTGCCGGCACTAATCTGCTTCAGGGCCACAGGCCCCAGGATCTGAGGCCCTTCCCTCGAGCTGTATGAAAACACAGAGCCCTTCACGTATCAGGCCACGGCTGCCCACGGTGACCTGCCAGCTGCCCAAGGCTCAGCCTACCGCCGTGCCCAGGAAAGTGGGACCACTCTGCTAACCAAAAAAAAGGAAAAGAAGTAGGTGAGCAACCCAGGTAGGGCCAAGAAGCCATGCAGGTCACTGATGCAACCCAGCGAAGGGGGCAGTGACACAGCAGGTCACTGGGAGAGCCGGCTGCAAAGCCAGGGCCCACGCACTCTCACACAGCCCCAGGGGGTGAGTCAAGCCTTGAATGCTCCTCCTTGAGCTGGAGGCACCATCCTCCCTCCCCTCACCTACAGAGATTCTGCAAACGCTGGGAAGACTGGTCCATGTCTCTACACAACCAGGAGCTTGCAGTGGTGCTAAGGAACACTCAAGTTTGCCCTCAGTTTCCCCCTATCCTACTTTCGGGCTGCCCTCCAGGTACTGCCTCCTGGCACGAGGTAGCAGGTCCCACACCAGGAAAAGGGGTCTACACCGATGCTTGGGAGAATGTGGACACGCGAGAGGCCACCGGGGTTAGACAAAGAGCTTAGCAAGATCTCAGACATGCCGAAACCGGTTTGGCTCAGTGGTAGAGCGTCAGTCTGCGGACTGAAAGGTCCCGGGTTCGATTCCGGTCAAGGGCATGTACATTGGTTGCAGGCACATCCCCGGTAGGGGGTGTGCAAGAGGCAGCTGGTGGATGTTTCTCTCTCATCGACGTTTCTAGCTCTCTATCTCTCTCCCTTCCTCTCTGTAAAATATCAATAAAATATATATTAAAAAAAAAAAAAAAGATCTCAGACAGACGCTTACACCCAGGCCAGAGATGCCCCTGCAGGTGTGGGACCTGGGGAAGCCCAGGCACCTGTGTGTGTGCAGATGTGTCTCTGCACACTCACTGAAGCAGTGTTTATGACGGCAAAACACTGCCATCTGTCAGAGGGACCATGCATATACTGAGCCCTACCCATAACAAAATCCTACACAGCAGTGGCAAGGACCAAAGACCTACATGTATCAATATGGAGGAAATACCAAGAGGATGGTAGATGAGATCATTTATATAACTGCTTAAAACACACAAAGCGATGAAATATACACTGAGTGACCAGATTATTATGATCTCTGAATGCATAATAATCTGGCCACTCAGTGTGTGTGTGTGTGTGTGTGTGTGTGTGTGTGTGTGTTAGAGTCCCAGTGCATGAATTCGTGCATGGGTGGGGTCCATCCGGCCAGCCTGGCCAGGCCAGAGGTAGGGGACATGGGTGGTTGGCCAACCAGCCTGCTGGTCAAACTCCTGGTCGAGGGGACAATTTGCATATTAGCCTTTTATTATATAGGATATACACTGAGTGACCAGAATATTATGTGTTCAGAGATCATAACACTCTGGCCACTCAGTGTATACTCCTTACAGACACACATAGATGTGGTAAAAGTGAAGGTACAAAACCCCAAATGCCATAAAGCACACCACCTTCTCGTGTGTGATAGAGAACAAACACCTCAGGGGGGAGGAAGATAGAGAAGAATTAGGGGTGGGCTTCAGGTAAATCTATAATATTTTATTTCTTTTTTAAAAAGTACCTAAGCAAATATGGCAAAATGTTAGCTCCAGTATAACCTATAGTAGGGAAATAAGTGTCTATTATATTTTTTCTGAATTTTTCTATATATTTTGATATCTCAGAATTTAATGTACAAAAATACTAAAAGTAACATTTTTAAAAATGCAATATGACAAAAGAGGAGAGAAAGCAGGACAACGCAATGTAAATTAGCTGGCAGCACTCTTTACACTAGAAAGGCGAGAGAGTGAGCATCGAGGGGCACTTCTGCTGGGTCCCGACTCCCACACGTTCATGGTGGTGCAGGAGCCTTTGGGATTGCCGAGGGCACCTTGAGGAGAGTTAAGGAAGGGTTCCTGGGAGCAATTCAAAAGAAGAAAACCATACACAGCGATGTTCTCAGTGGTGTTATTTAGTGTTAAAACTCAGAAACACACAGAATATTTTACACAAGAAATGTGACAGTAACTTACACGACAGCCATACAGTCAGCACAGACAAGACAGAAAGACAGGAAAATGCTTACGGGATGCCCCCCACATTACGTGAAAGGAGCAGAGGCGTGAACTCCCCCACCAGACCTAACGTATGCCTGCAAAGGGGACATGGAAATATCATGATGGTTCCTTAGGTTTGGGGTTCATACCCTCCGTAGAAGCCGGTCACAATGGGCCCCCAGGGGGCCCTGGAACTGCTCCCAACTTCCCACTTTTCTCTAAGCCTTTTCTCCTCCACGTTCTCACACCCACCCCACGGCCCAGGATTCCGCAGGGCAGTGTATAGCATAGGTCGGCTCCCATACGGGGCGCCCACTCCCCGGCACCCAGAGATCCTTGTAATAGACAAGGCAGGACTAGGGTTGACGGGGTGCAGACCTGGAAATGAGCCGACCACAGGATTCTCTACAGGACCCGCCCCCCATCACACACATGGGCTGGCCCAGGGGGCTAGCAGGGTCCGGCAGAGGGACTGCGGGTGTCTTTCAGAAGGTCCAGGGCCTGCTCCCGAGGAGGCCACTCAGCTCTACTCCGCAGCAGCCACTCAGGGAGGCATGGCGCTAAGCCACTCAACGTACACAAAACACAGGCGAGGGCTGGGCAGTCCCCGGCGGAGGAGAAAAACGTGTCCGGCCAGGAGCAGAAGCAGAAGGCAAAGAAGCACAACCCAGGACTGGCTTCAGAAATAAACAAGAGGGACAGCAGGCAGGGAGAGAGCAGGAGCAGGGGGCCTGGTCCCCAGACCCCTTGTCCACTGACCAGCCGTGTGGCCTAGAACAAGTGCTTGGCTTCTCTGGGCCCCGGGATCCTAACAGGCAATAGGAAGGGACAGGACCGCACGGCCTTTCACCCCTGACCTCTGGGGGCCCGCTGCCAAAGGAGGGAGGCGGGGCTCAAAGCATCACGGTCCTGCAAGGTCCCTCATACTAACTAGAGGCCGCCAGCTGTAAGGTCGTGTGTGAGGGGACGGAGGCTCAGGGGGGTTACAACCGGGCCACGCTGCTCCCAAACGTCACAGACCTCACTGGAGCCCGCGTCTCGGGCTCCAAGCCATGCGCTCCCGCCACGGACCTCTCCTTGGCAGGCTCGGGACAGAGGCTGCTGGTGGCGGGGAGCGCAGTGAGCTGAGTGTGGAAAGAAAGGACAAGGCTCGCCCAGGCCCAGGCCGGCCCCTGGGACAACCCTCCGCCCCTGGGACAACCCTCCGCCCAACCTGATCACGTAATGGGGCTGCTTGGCCGTAATTACCCCACTCCATAAAACAAATGGCTCTCGTTTATTAGGCATTCGGTTAAAGGCGGGCTTTGTGCCAGCTGACAGGCGCTCTGGCCTGGAGACCAGGGTTGGAAGGTGAGGTTGCCCCGGGCATCCTGACCAGTCCTCAGCAGCCCACGGCCAGTGTGTGACTGGGAGGCCAAGGCAAGGGCCATGGACAGGGAGGAGCGGTGTGAGGGGAAGCAGGGCGCCCTTCCAGGTGCTCCCTGCCCCCCAGTCCTCCGAGGGCCAGAGGCCTCCTTTCTCAGCCCCTCCGGCTGCGGCCCAGCTTCCCCACTCTTTCCTCCCCCCGACAGCTTCCCCACTCTTTCCTCCCCCCGACAGACAGGGGGCAATCGGAGTCACCGCACTCCGCCGTGGCCCTGAGAGGGGAATCCGAGCCCACCTGCGGGCTGCCTGCCAGCATCAGCACGCAGGTCACTGTACCCCTCCCACCACGCCCGCCTCTCGGCGATTTGGACCACTCACCCCACTTCCCACTAACCGCCTGGGCCGCGGGGAGGGGCCCACCTGCTAGTACCCAGAGCTGAAGGGCACACTTCCCCTTTCTCAGAGGAAGCCTGCCTCCCGCACCCGAGGGCACAGGCTAGGGGCGATGAGGCCCCAGACGGGGCGGAAAGGATGCGCCAGAGCCCGTGGACACCGACCGGGCTGTGCCGGGGTCACAGGGCGGACCGAGGAGGGACCAGGAGGCTCCTGTCCACACTCCTCCCAGCGCTGAACTGGAGGGACCCGATCCCTCTCCATCCAGGACCCGATCATCCGGGCTTGGCACCCTCCCGTTTCAAAGCGCCTCATCAAAGCAGCTTTACACCACACGCAGGAAGGAAACGGCTGCCCACAATCACCGCGCAGACGCCCTTTCATTCCGGTCTTCCTTTTCTAAAGCCCTGGGGGAGCTGCGTGGGACGGATGCTAGTGGAGAAAGAACAAAAACTGCTCTGCTTGAGCCCTGGGTTTGCAAAAAGGTGGCTGGAACAGCGCGGGAGGGCTGCAGGCACCGGCTCCGGCCAAGCAACCGCGGTGCAGCGGCGCCCTCCAGCGGCCGCACGGTGCGGCGCGCACGATTCGTAAAAGCAGAGAAGTGACCCAGCCTTGGGGCAGCAGAGCACTCTGCCCGCCCACGACTGGGTCTCAGGGAGGCGTGGCGACAGCGCCTCCTCCTCCAGCCTCCTCCTCCTCCAGACGGGAAGGCCCGCGCAGATTCCAGCTCCCGAGCTCCCTCCAGCGCGCACCCCGAAGCAGGACACACCAAGAAGTTTTCCTCCAATGAATATTGCTCCCGGATACTCCCCTGATGACCTCAGGCACAGGGCGGCTGGAAAATCAACCCCGAGGGACCTACAAAAGTTTGGCCTCCTGGAGATCAATCAGTGTGATGATGCCTTCACTCCCCAGCCAGAGACACCTGGGAGGTGAGGCCCAGCTGAGATGGGTGAAAACAGGCCCCCACCCTGCCTCTGCCCTGGGAGTGAGGGTTAGCTGGCTCTCACCTCCCCTTCCAAAGGGGGCCAGAGGCTGCTGATAGCGACCCTCAAAGGGTGGAGGAAAGGGCGTGGGCTGGTCCTCACCCAGCTCTGGGTGGACCTGAACAAGTCGCTGTCACTCCACCTGGGGCCTGTCAGCTCACGGGAGGACGGGCTGCACAGAGAGGTCCGGAGTTTTCTTCCCGCCCCAATGCTTGTGGCCTCTGCCAGGCTCTGAAGCTGCACTTGGCAGCCGTTGCTCAGACTGAATGCATTTATTAGGGGCAGCTGGGCTGGGAGATGACAGATTGTGAGGTAGGCTGCCGCCCACCCCGCACCACTCCCTGTCTTGCAGTGTCTCCCCAAGTCACGTCACCTAGCCCGGCCGCGTGGTTTAGTGTGGGAAATGAAGATCACTTGGGGATGCGGTTACGGTGACAGTGATGCCCAGGTGAGACATCGGTGGAAGCACTTTCGTAAGCTCTGAAGAGCTGGGAGAAAACCGTGGTTACTATTCTTCTCCCCCTCTTCAAGAGGAAGCCGGTTCTCAGCCCCTCCCCCTTCACAGGGGTAACACTTCCTCTTTCGTTTTAGGCAGAACTGGATGGTACACAGCAGGGATTTCCAAACCATGATCTTCCAAATACAAGTGGTTTCTCCAGGGAAACATTGCAGGGTGAGGAGAGTCAAGGTACCTGTTTTTTCCTTGTAAAATGCATGTTAGTAAATATGTAAGAAAAATACCAAGTGCCGTATTTGCCGGCGTATAAGACGATTTTTTGGCCCTGAAAATACCGTATTTGCCGGCGTATAAGACGACTGGGCGTATAAGACGACCCCCTAACATTTCCACTAAAAAATACAGAGTTTGTTATATACTCGCCGTATAAGACTACCCCCCACTTGGAGGCATATTTTTCAGGGCCAAAAATTCGTCTTATACGCCGGCAAATACGGTAAATTCATTTGTTTGTCCTTAGCAATATAGAATCATCGCATCATTAGTCTTTAGGGAAATGCAAACCAAAACCACAATGAGATGCTACATCACACCCACGAGGGCGGCTATAATAAAAAAAGACAAGAAGAACAGGCGAGGATGAGAAGAAAACTGGAATCCTCAACGCGTTGCTGGTGGGAATGAAAATGGTACAGCTGCTTCAGAAAACAGGCTGGCAGTTCCTCAAAAAGTTAAACAAAATTGCCATATGACCTTGCCATTCCACTCCTAGGTTTATACCCAAGCGACCTAAAAGCATATATACACACAAAAACTTGTAAATGAATGTTCACAACAAATTACTCATAATAGCCAAAAAGTGGAAACCTAAAGGTGTCTGTCCATCAACTAATGAGTGAGTAAAAATTGGTATATCCATATACTGGAATATTATTCAGCCATTAAAAGGGAGAGAGTACTGGCACATGCACACAAACCTTGAAAACACTACGCTAAGTGGAAAAAGCCAGATTACACACTGAATGACTCCATTCATATGAAATGTACAGAATAAGCAAATGTATGGAGAGAGAAAACAGACTTGTGGTTGCCAGAGCTGGGGAGCAGGGGAGGGTAATGGGGAATGATTGCTGATGGGTATAAGATTTCTTTTGGGGTTGATGAAACATCCTGGAATTAGTGGTTATAATTGAACAACCTTGTGAATAAGTTAAAAACTACTGAAATGTGGCCTGGCCAGTGTGGCTCAGTGGTTGAGCATCAACCCATGAACCAGGAGGTCACAGTTCGATGGCTGGTCAGGGCACATGCCAGGGTTGTGGGCTCCATCCCCAGTAGGGGCGAGCAGCTGATCAAAGATTCTCTCTCATCTTTGACCAGTTAACTGCCATGCGTCCAAAACAGAAACCATCCCCACATGGCAGGATATTTTGAATTTAATTTTTTAAAAAGCAGCCGCTTGTGTCTATAGATGCTTATGGTATACAAAGGGTTGGTATTTCTATCCCTCTCTCCCTCTCCTTTCCTCTCTCTGAAATCAATGAAAACATGCTTTAAGAAACTACTGCATTGTAAATTTTAAAGGGTGAATTTAATGGTATGTGCATTTTTTTAATTGCAAAAAATATATCATTGTCTTTTTTAAATGGCCCATGAGAACAGAGAACAGTGAGGAAATCATAAAGAATTACTGGTGCCCAAAGCTGGACCATTTCATCTATACACTGAAGCCCCCACAGCGTTTACCGATCACCCATGTATCAATGTATTTCATCTATACGATGAACCTTGGTCTAAGTTACTGGCTTTACCTTATGATCTCAACGCATACCTGTGAAATGACCCAGAATTTATTGTATACAATGCAGTGACACTATACAAAGTTATTCCCTACAGATCCAGAACTAAAGTCTTTCACAAGAAATGCATTGGTACACAAGCTACTACAGTTGTTTCATCAACATATTATAATTTAAAAGAGTTCCACTGTTAAAAACGCATTTGATAAAATAACACTGTTCTCTAAATCCTATATAATAAAAGCCTAATATGCTAAGTGTCCAGTCAACCTGTTGGCTGTCCAACCGATCAAAGCTTAATATGCTAATGATGTGCTAAAGCCGCTCAACCACTCGCTATGATGTGCACTGACCACCAGGGGGCAGATGCTCAATGCACCCGCTGCCCCCTGGTGGTCAGTGCACTCCCACAAGGGAAGCGCCACTCAGCCAGAAGCTGGGCTCATGGCTGGCGAGCACAGCTGCAGTGTGGGAGCCTCTCCCACCTCCACAGCAGCACTCCCAAGCGGAGGCAGCAGAGGCGGTGGGTGGGCCGGGATGAGTGCGGCATGGTGCCTGGCCCCAGTTCAGGCTGCTCCCTGGCCACCTGCCACTTGGCACACTGCTACATCCCTCGGGGGACGTCCAACTGCTGATTTAGGCCCAATCCCCATAGGCCAGGCTGGGATCGGGCCTAAACTGGCAGTCGGACATCCCCCGAGGGGTCCCGGATTGGGAGAGAGCGCAGACGTGGCTGAAGAACCCCCCAACCCCCAACCCCTGTGCATGAATTTTGTGCACCGGGCCTCTAGTTCTACAGTATAAAATGCCATCTTTTCAATGAGCCTCTCATTTTAGGACACATTTTTTAATATATATATCTTATTGATTTTTCACAGAGGAAGGGAGAGGAGAGAGATGGAGAGCTAGAAGCATCGATGAGAGAGAGACATCGACCAGCTGTCTCCTGCACACCCCACACCAGGGATGTGCCCGCAGCCAAGGTACATGCCCTTGACCAGAATCGAACCTGGGACCCTTCAGTCCACAGACCGACGCTCTATCCACTGAGCCAAACCGGTTTCGGCAAGGACACATTTCTTTGATCCCCTTTTTGCAGACTGTGGAAGGCTATTCAAACATTCCATGCTGGTGCCGCGAGGAGCCGGGGAACCTGCAACCCGGTGTCACCTGTTTGTCATTCACTCCCCCGGTGGGACAGCCAGCATCCGGGACCTCACACTCGGGCTCCTTTCAAGCCCCGACTCTGAGCTGAGATACTCTTCTTTTCAAAGACACTCACGGCTTTCTGCTCTTGCAGTAAAAGAACCCCCAGAAATCCCCAACGTGCACAGAGAGCGTTAGCCGTCGTCTGGTCACTCTAGTCCTCAGCATACACTGCTGAATGCACGTGGCTTCCTTCTTATTCTTCACTTGTCATCTGGAGACTGAGCCCCATGCTCTAGGGAGGCGGAGGTCTGATGCATGAGGGGCAGATCACAAGTACACTATGGTTTCTTTTGTCCAAGTAACACAGCCATCAATTGGTCAACCACAAAATAGTATTGAGAACCTAGAATGTGCCAGGAACAGTGCTAGGCATAGAATGGGGATGGGAGGAGGAGGGAGCACGGCCATTCCCATTGTTGCATGCCTGTTCCACGGCGGCTGCTCCACAAGAGCAGCACTCTGGCCTCTTGCTCCCACCTCTCTCCTCCCCACGGGGCACGCACACACGCGCGCGCGCGCGCGCACACACACACACACACACACACACGCCTCCCTTAAGGCCAGAGGAGAAGCTGACCTGAGGGGGGCGTGGGGGAGGTATGTTTGAGGAGAAGCTGACCTGAGGGGGGCGTGGGGGAGGTATGTTTGCCTCTTCTCCCCGGCCCTGGAATTGCCTGCAGAGCCTGCCCAGCCCTGCAGGGAGCCAGTGGCTGCCCAGAGCTGCCTGTCCCTCCAGAAGTCCGTCTGGTTTTTATGTTCCAGGTTAAGCAGCTCCTGCTCCCTGTGTCTGTGAATCACTCCCAACCAGGCCAGAAACAGGGGTGGCAACTACGGGGTTCCTGTCCACCGCAGGAAATGAAGAAAGTAAGTTATGTCCAGACGGCAAACAAAGAGGGCAGTTATTGTCTCGGACTTGCGGAGCACGCTCCTACCTAAGGCCCTTCTGACAAGAGCGCTCTTCCAGGCGTCCACGTGGCTCGCACTCTCACTTCCTGCCGTCCCTGCTCAAATGTCACCGCAGCAGTGGGCCCTCCAGACCGCTTACAGCAAACAGCCAACAACACCCCCACCCCGACACAAACGTGTCCTCATCCTCTTGACTTCTCCCTGAACGACTAATCACAACCCGACTCCCTCTACATGTACTTATGTGTTTAAAGTCTACCTCCCACACATCCCCAGCCCCAGAACATAGGCTGCCTGAGGACAGGAGCTAGGTTCTGTTCCCGAGTTCACAGGCACCTAGGACGACAGTGCCTGGCACAGGGCCAGCAATCAAGAACACCAGCTGAATGAATGAATGAATGAATGAACAGTGAATATGTGCTACCAACGAGGTGATGAGAAAGATAACGCGCGTGGGGGCTGCTTCAGAAAGGAGTTCAGCCGAAACCAGTTCGGCTCGGTGGATAGAGCGTCGGCCTGGGGACTCAAGGGTCCCGGGTTCGATTCCGATCAGGGGCATGTGCCTTGGCTGCGGGCACATCCCCAGTGTGTGTGGGGGGGGGGTGCAAGAGGCAGCTGATGGATGCTTCTCTCTCATCGATGTTTCTGACTTTCTATCCCTCTCGCTTCCTCTCTGTAAAAAAATCAATTAAATATATTTTTTTAAAAAAATTAAGAAAAGTTCAGTGAAGGCCTTTCTGAGTAGTTACCACCCGAGTTCTAACAGGGTGAGAGCGCAAGAGAAACAATGCAGCGATATGGCTGTCCTCCTCCACAGGCATGCCGACGGGTGGCTCAGTGAGCCTCACTGGGCCTCTGCCAGGGACTGGCCACTCCAAAAGAGAGATGGCACAGGGTCATGCCAGGGGCTCTGGGGCCTGCCCGTCGTACTGATTTTCTCAGAAGTCAGCAGAGTGGTACCGTGCTGTGAGACTGGACACACAACAGCCAGCAAGCACAGCAGCCCTGGGCTGAATGCACTATAGCCAGTGCCATGAAATCCTCACCCCCACGTGTGAGGTGCGTGTTTAATTCTCTTTGTTCAGAGGAGGCCGAGAGGCAGGGCAGATCCCCCACAACCACCCAGCTAGTAACTGGCCAACTGGGGTCGACACTCAGTGCTGTCTCTCCCCCTCAGGACCATCTCCTGCCCCACTCAGTGAGTTTTGCACCAGGGGAGGGTGTACATGAGCGTGATGCCAAGTGACATGGGTTCCTGGATGGCACGTGATACACAGACACAGGGAGCAGGAGCTGCTTAGCCTGACCCATGTCTATGTCCCCTGCAGCTTTGGATTCAGGGGCCCACAGCCAGTAGGTGCTTGGTCCTTCTTGGGGCTTCAAAGTGCAGTGTGGGCTCCTGAAGGGAGGGGCAGAGGTGGCTGATTACCCCAAAACCTGCCCTCCTCTCCTCCCTCATTACTGACCTTTGTAAACGGGGTACTCTGCTACGGTTCTCCGTCCCGCTGCTGGAACGCAGGTGTGACGAGTGAATCTCTAGCAGCCGACCTGGACCAGGAGGACAAGGCCACCCCCAGAGATGGAGAAACAGAGAACTGGAGGAGCCTAGAACCTGAAAACTTCTCAAAGGGCCCAGGAATGCCTACCTCTGGGTTTCATTTAGATGAGAAATAAAGCTCAATCTTGCTTGATTTTTTATATATTTTTATTCATTTCAGAGAGGAAGGGAGAGAGAGAAACATCAATGATGAGAATCATTGATGGGCTGTCTCCTGCACGCCCCACCCTGGGGATACGCCCTGACCGAGAATCAAACCATAACCTCCTGTTCACAGGTCGACGCTCAACCACTGAGCCACGCCAGCGAGGCTCTGTCTGGGGTCTTCATGGCAGATTCTAGCAAACCTGATCAACAGCAAGGAAGGGTTGTGGAAGAGAAAAGTCTCGACCTAAGAAGTTTGGGAAGTGTAGGATTCCACTCGACAGAATGAGACAGCGGAGGGCTCAGAAACTCGTCCTACAGCTCAGGGAGGACGGGCTGGACCAGGGGTGGGCAAACTTTTTGACTTGAGGGCCACCATGGGTTCTTAAACTGGACCGGAGGGCCGGAACAAATGCAACCTGACCATGCTGGCACTCTCACCTTGGGCGGCTGGTGAAGGAGCGGAGGGGAGAGCAAGAGAAGCCTCCGCTCTTTCGGCTCCGAGGGCAGGATAGAACAGCCGAATGGGCCGGATCTGGCCCTCGGGCCGTAGTTTGCCTACGGCTGCGCTGGACAAAGAAGCTGAAGCCAGCTGCTGAGGGTCTGGAAAGCTGGAGTGCCCTGGGAGGACTGTTAGCCAGGAGCCAGGGGCCAGGAGGTTTTGAGTGGAAGTGCTATGATAACATCAGCGCTTTAGCAAAGTGAATGTGGCACCTTTCCCAGGCCAGCAGAACCAGGACAGCCTGGATGGAGGAGAGCTGTGGAGCCAAATGTTTCCTGAATGTCTAGTAGGTGCAGGCCATGTGCTCCCGGCTGCACAGGACAGAATCCTGGAGCGGAGCCTGAAAGATGTCAGAAGAGCACCAGGCCCTCCTGGATCCTTCCCAGCAGTGACCCCCATGTCTGCCTCCGCGGCCCCACACAAGCTCAGATTCCCAGGCCCGCCCAGAAGAGTAGGACCCACGGACAGGAGCGGGGATTCTGTATTTTTAAAAATATATATTTTATTGATTTTTTTACAGAGAGGAAGAGAGGGGGATAGAGAGTTAGAAACATCAATGAGAGAGAATCATCGACCAGCTGCCTCCTGCACACCCACCACTGGAGATGTGCCCGCAACCAAGATACATGCCCTTGTCCGGAATCGAACCTGGGACCTTTCAGTCTGCAGACCGACGCTCTACCACTGAGCCAAACCGGTCCCGGCGGATTCTGTATTTTAGTAGCTGTCCCCAGGCGATTCTATGTACAGTCCATGGACATGTTAAATAGGCTAGAAGCAGCTCCTTACCTGGTACCTGAAACATAGGTTTGGATGTTTATTTAAAAATAAACATTCAGCCCTAGCAGGTTTGGCTCGGTGAATACAGTATGGGTCTGCAGAATGAAGGCTCCCAGGTTCAATTCCGGTCAAAGGCATGTACCGTATTTGCCGGCGTATAAGACGACCCTTTGGCCCTGAAAAATATGCCTCCAAGTGGGGGGTAGTCTTATACGGCAAGTATATAACAAACTCTGTATTTTTAGTGGAAATGTTAGGGGGTCATCTTATACGCCGGGTCATCTTATACGCCGGCAAATACGTATTTTTCAGGCACATCCCCAGTAGGGGGTATGCAGGAGGCAGCTGATTGATGTTTCTCTCTCCTCGATGTTTTTAATCTCTATCACTCACCCTTCCTCTCTGTAAAAAAAAAAAAAAAAAAAAAAAAAAAATCAATATATTTTTAAAAATATAAACCAAAATAAAAATAAGCATCCAAATAATATATTTCCATACTATTAGAAGACAACAAGCCAGTAGATTCTGACTTTCCATAATAGTCAAATCAACTAAGTAAATGTGTTGGGGTGTTTTTTTTTTTAGCTAATTAACCACAATCCAATCTGAAGTCACTAATAACTAATAGGTCTATGATCTATTTCTGCAATCATTTCAGAAAAAAACAACAACTTATGTGTCACTTGAATATAGCCTGAGAAGAGACCCCCCAAGCGTGAGCATGAGTTCCATGCTAGCTCACTGTGGCCCAGTTCTGAATCTTGCAGACATGGGGGAGTCCCAGAGCCCAGCCTAAGGGTTTCCCAAGATGTTCTAACACCCTTCTGATGCGACCAGGGTGAGAATTTTTATACTCCCCTCTTCCTAATTAATACTGGAAAATGATTCTCAGTATAAAATGCACTCCCATATACAAAGCATGATGCTTGGTGCCGGGGATACAATATTTAAGAGAAATCAGGGTCCATGTCCTTAAGGAGTTTATGGAGTTTATAGAAAGGCAGACAAATAATTCATTCTATAATTATGTTAATTACAGCCCTAGCCGGTTTGGCTCAGTGGATAGAGCATTGACCTGCGAACTGAAAGGTCCCAGGTTCGATTCCAGCCAAGGGCACATGCCTGGGTTGTGGGCTCGATCCCCAGTAGGGGGACTTGCAGGAGGCAGCCGATCCATGATTCTCTCTCATCA
The DNA here is from genome assembly GCA_963924515.1 of Vespertilio murinus. Taxonomy (NCBI): domain Eukaryota; kingdom Metazoa; phylum Chordata; class Mammalia; order Chiroptera; family Vespertilionidae; genus Vespertilio; species Vespertilio murinus. The sequence goes on along the minus strand of OZ004706.1, from coordinate 152,505,892 downwards.
TGGATGCTTCTATCTCTCTCCCTCTTCCTTCATCTCTGAAATCAATAAAAATATATATTTAAAAAAATTATGTAGTTACAACTGTCATAAAAATTACTAAGGAAGAGTACTTGGTGCTATGACAGAGCATAGTGAGACCTCAGGAGAAGTTTGCTAAGCAAATATAACATTTGTGCTGAAAGCAGAGGACCAGTTAACAGGAGCAAATGTTCTGCTAGATCGGATAAACCCTTATCTGACCATCTGGCTAGAAGCCCCCGAACTCTCACCCCTCACACCTCAGCAGGGTGGTGTGAATACCTCGGCTCACTTGCTGATGCCTCCAGGCCTTGGGTGACAGCTTTGGCTGTCAAAACTGGGCCCAGTAGAGGGAGAGAAACACATAAAACAGACTCCAAGCCGGACCTGCCCCTGGGCCAATACTTCTGGTGCTATGTGCCGAGCATTGTGCATAGGGATGGAAAATATGATATTGTAACAGCACCAGACGGTACACAAGGGAGAAAGAAGAAGACATGTCCCCCACCCCCCAAGGAGGGGATAGCATCTGAAGATGGGCAAGACGTGGAGATGGAGAAAGCATCCTGACAGCAGAACGACATAAACACAGCGTGGAGGTGGAAAGCACTGGGTGTGCAACAGCTGCAGCGGGAGCTCAGGGGAGGGATAGCAGAGCGCTGGCAGTGCCGTGGGCCCGAGCCGCCACCTTGAACTCGGGGAGTGAACAGATGACAATGCTGGTCTTCAGGGTGGTGTCTGGTGTCAAATCACAGATCCCAGCGGACTGGCCCCGTGGCCACAGCCCTGGGTGTTCTCCATTGGACAAGCGCAGCATTTCTCAAACAGCAGAGTCCTGAGGATCACCTGGGACGGGCTGCCAGGCCCCACCTCCAGGTGGAAGATTCCAAGGGCCCCTCCAGCCACAAGCTCCAGGCCCTGCATTGTTGGCCTCCTCCAACACAAAGTCCAGGCCTGGGTGACCTCACCTGGGTGCTTCTGATAAGCAGGGGACAGACTTTTGATGCTGTGGGGCAGCAGGAATGGAGAGCTGTGGAGGGCTGGGCCCAGACTGTCTCCTCGTCTAGGGACACTCTCAAAAAAAAGGTGAAAGTGAAGAGTAGCCAAGGGCCCAGGGGGAAAGGAAGGACATTCCGGGCAGACAGCACTGTTACGATCTCAGGTGCATGCAGGCGAAGGATGAGAAGCAAAGCTGGAAGGGATATCCAGGCCCACAACACAGACAGCCCTACCAAGAAACGAGGACTTGAGTCTGTAGGCAACAAAAAGCCACAGCAGACCCTTGACGCCTGCAGGATCCGGGCAACAGCTCCCCGTCGTCATTTTCGGGGCACAAATACAAGGGACATTATTCTTGCCTCCCCACCACCACCACCAGTCTCCGTCCCTCACGATCACCTACGATTCCTATCCAAAAATCAAACCTCGGATCCCCTCCGCGCAGCTACGAGGTCCACATGAGGCAAGCGATTTGACTGAGGCAATTAGCACTAAGCCGCCAGGGTCCCGGTCTCCGACGCCACAGGGAAAGGCTGGTCCAGCCTGCAACAAGTTGGCTAGCCAGCTCTGCTCTCCCCAGCTGGCATCTGTACCTCTTGCAGCTCTCTTTCTCTTGCTCCCTTGGAGGAACCAGTACCCCTAAATGAGTTCAGGCGATCCTTGAGGGGGGGAAAAAAGGGGCACCGAGAGGGGAAGAGCTGGTTCACACTGGCTGGGTTGGAGGATGACCAACTGAAATACCCTTAAAAAACCAGAAGAAACGGTTGGGGCAACTTCAACAATTCACGCAGCCTCGCTAACAAAGGTAGTCTCTGCACAGGATGACTTCTGGGTGCCTTCCAATGACCTGCTTCCCCCTCACAAGTCAAAGACTAAGAGGATAAATAAAAAGAGGTGCAGACTCTGAAGGTCCTGCCGAATCTCGCAACGCTAGCAACTAAGACGGGGGTGTGCTGATTCTCCCCAGGGGCCGGCAGTGAATGGGGAGGAGATGGAGTGAGTTCTGGTCGGGGTTAAGTTCGCACCGCGGCTCCACTCCTGCACCAGCTCCGAGTGCACGGGGCTCACGGGCAGTACTTTGGGTTCGCAGAGAAAGCACATTTCGGACGGGGGGGTGCAGGGATGTGGGGGCGAAGGGGTGGTGGTGGTGAGGAGGTAGGCTTCCAGAGGCGTTGGCAGTGGGCAGCGCAATGAAGGCAGGCACTCCCCTCTGAACCCCTGGAACCTGGCGGCCTGGCGCGCACCCCGGTCGCCCCGGGGACGCGGTGGGCCAACCTCCGGGAGCCCCCAGCGGCGGCCGGCCCCGCTCACCTTGCACTTGAAGCCGGCGGCGGGCGGCAGCAGCTCCCGCAGCAGGGCCTTGGCCACCTCGCGGCTGGCCTCCTCGCTCACGAAGTGCAGGTTGAGCACCTCGTGGGCCTCGAACTTGGCCAGGCGCAGCAGGGAGCGCAGCGCGACGCGGGCCTTGGCCTGCAGCGCGGCGTTGTGCTCCGCCTTGGTGAACATCATCAGCAGGTGGTAGTCCACCGGCCCGGCCCCGCCGCCGCCGCCCTCCAGGCTCTTGGCCTTGGCGCCCGGGGCGGGCGCCGCGGACCCCCGCGCCTGCTCCGGCGCCGGCGGGGAGGGCGGCGCGGGGGCCCCGGCGCGGGCCTCCTTCAGCCTCTTGGTGGCGCTGGAGAAGGTCTCCCGGCCCGAGCCCAGGTAGTAGAAGGCGCAGACGGCGAGCGCCGCGGCCAGCAGCAGCGCGCAGTAGTGGGAACGCACGGCGCCCAGGCGCGCCATGGCCCGGGCGCACGGGGCCCCGCCTCGGAGGAGGCCCATGCGGCCGGGACCCTGGCACCCACCCGGCGGCCGGAGCGGAGCCGCCGGAACCCGGAGCCCCGCAGCCACTAGCGGCACGGCCGGCGGGCGGCGGCCATGGCGGGGGCGGAGCTACGCGGCGCTGAGCCAATCCGAGGGCGCCGATGCGCGGAGGGGCGTGGCCAGAGCTGCCCGGCGGCCGCTGGGTCCTAGGTTCAGCAGGATTAAAGCCGGGAGGAACCCGCGGCAGTGGGATCTGAGAGCTGGGACTCCGGGGGTGGAGACAGCCAAAGGCCTGCATGAGCTGTGAAAGCTTGGCCTCTTAAGTGCCTAGCCACAGACGTTAGGGTCGAAGCTGAGCCTTAAAAAAGTCCCAACGCAGGACCTTCGGGTAGCAAAAAAGACTAAACTGCACGCACCAAGAGAAAATGTGTTCTCTCTGTACCCTTTCTCCCTAATTTCTTTGAGGCCTCAATCCACTCACATCTTGGAGACCCAACTGGAGCTGGGGAATTTATACTAGCAATTCCCTTCCCCATTTCACGGTGAAGTGGGGTTGACACCTGAGGTGGATAGAAAAAGCCTTTCAGCGGACTTGTCATCTCTGAGGCGACCAGAGGTATCTAAAGAATGTGGCCAGCAGGGGGACCCCGCTGCCCAAAACTTTGGAATAGTTCAGAGAGCCCCAAAGGAGTAATAACAGAGACTGTAATACCAATTATTTTTTTAAATCTTTATTGTTGAAAGTATTACGTATAATACTTTCCCGCCCATTGACCCCCTCCAGCTGGCCCTGACTCCCGCCCCAAGCTTTTACCACCCTATTGTCTGTGTCCACAGGTTATGCATATATGCATACAAGGTTTTTACTTCAACACTTAAAAAAGCCTTAATATGTGCCAGGTAGTTTTGCAAATTCTAAACTAAAGCACATTGAGGTAAATTCTCCAAGGGCACATACACATTGGCAGGTTTGCCCCTAGACAGTTGGAAACTGTCAACTATATAAAAACTCATTAACTTCAGTCTCTTAAGGACTGATGATACACCATGGCATGTAAGTACCTGTGTGCTTGAAGAGGTGGAGGTGAAAATACATGGAAAAACTCTCTCACCAGTCTACTGTGCCATGTCATTATTCCTCAGAGTGTGGTTCCCAGACCACAATTGATCTCATTTTTAACTTATATTCTTTTCAACCAGAGCAACACTTTTCTGGAAAACACTGGACCTCTGAAACAAACTTGGCAGCAAGTTCAATGCATACTACTCGCCTTTTTGAAAAAGATGGAAAAACACCCAATAGCAGAATTAGCTCAGTTGAGTAAACAGGTTCTTTGATTCATGTAATCTTCACAACTCTGAGCGGTAATATTTGCATTTTACAATAGAGGAAACTGAAATTTAGACAAATAAATTACCCAAATCTAGTTGGCTAACGAGTAATGGAACCAGGACCCTACCTCGAATCTCACTCCTTCCAAAGCTCAAGCTTTTAGCCAAGATTAGCACTGAAAGCAGTAATTTGAGCTCAGTATTGTGTGTATTGTGCCACAATGTTCAGCAGATGACACTGTGGTTAAGAGAGCAAAGCTCTCTTAAAAGCCTGTTAAAAGCAAGTTAAGAAGTTGGACTTCCACACTGGAAGACCATTGTGCCTCTACAAGCTGATAGACATCAAGAAAGTTACTACAGCCGAAACCGGTTTGGCTCAGTGGTAGAGCATCGGTCTGCGGACTGGAAGGTCCCGGGTTCGATTCCAGTCAAGGGCATGTACCTTGGTTGCGGGCACATTACCCGGTAGGGGGTGTGCAAGAGGCAGCTGGTCAATGTTTCTCTCTCATCGACGTTTCTAGCTCTCTATCTCTCTCCCTTCCTCTCTGTAAAATATCAATAAAATATATATATTTTTAAAAGAAAGTTACTACATTTCTTTGAGCTGCAATTACACCCATATACAAAATGGGGTTAATACTGGTACTTATGCCTCATGGGGTTATGAGAGGAACTAGATTAAAAAGCAGAACTGTACCTAACACATAGTAAACAAATATAAAATATGCTAGAAATGCAAAGCTCTTAAATAGCCAATTAATACCAAAATGTAATTTAGCAATCATAGCTTTTCATGGGTATTTACAAAGACTAAACCCCATATCTCCATTAAGACTTCATTACATGTTCCACAGAATCCCTACAGCCGTGTGCTACAGCTATATTATTCTAATAATTATTTGTAAGGGGGAAATAATTCTCAAATTGTGCCTTTTAAGCCTCCAACCTACACCATCAATAAAGTAGCTCTTTCCTCTGTCACTTATTCTAGAATTCATTCAACAAATATTTTCTTCTTCAGACTTTTATGAGACCTCAGTACTCCTAGGATTAATGAATAAGAAATGAGTAACAAGATAATTTAAATTTTTAAAATATCTTTAATGATTTTTTTTTTACAGAGGAAGGGTGTTAGAAACATTGATAAGAAACATCGATCAGCTGCCTCCTGCACAGCCCCCACTGGGGATGTGCCAGCAAACAGGGTACATGCCCTTGACCGGAATCGAACCTGGGACCCTTGAGTCTGCAGGCCGATGCTCTATCCACTGAACCAAACCAGTTAGGGAAAAATAATTTAAATTTTACATAGAAAATCAGTTGACACACGAAGGAACTGGTCTTATCTCAAGATTCCCTTATTCCCTATTCTTAGCAAAAACAAATTTGCAGCTTCCTGAAGAATGCTATTGCCTGGAATCTAAAACAGTAAGTTGAAAGTAGTAGCCAGTCATTTGTCCAGTAGTTACCAAGTGACTACTACACTATATGCCAAGCATAGTGGCATCAGAGGATACAGCAATAAAAAATAAAAACCAAAAAACAAGAATCCCTGCTCTCGTGTTTACATTGTAGCGGGGGGAAATAAATACAAAAAAGAATGTAAGATGTCAGATGGTGATATGTGCTATTTCCTCAGCTTAAAATAGATACATCTGGGTGTATAATATAGCTAAATAGACAAGGAATTTTGGTAGGCACAATTACCTTTCCTTTCTGACTTTTAACTTCGACCAAGTTCTCAGACTTCTGACCATAGATTAGAGGCGATTGGTTTTTCTTGTTGTATAATTTCCACATCTATAACGTTAGGTAGATTATCAGATATTGCCATTGTATTGACTACTACCCAATATTGTCTACCAGGCACATTCCTTCACAGCAGATGAGGGTGTGTTCATTGCTACTTTTCTGGAGGACCCAACGACAATCCTAAAATCTTCATGGCCTCTAGAAGAACTTTCAGTTCTTTTCTATCCAAATGAATGTTTCTCCCGGACAGTGGTTCTCAGATTTTGTTTGGCATTAGAAGTACCTGGAGGGTTTAGTGAAAACAGTGTCTCACGTCCTACTTATCTCCAGTGAACCTGAGCCTCAATGGTGATTGTTTCACAGACTAAAGTTTGAAAAGCACTACCCTAGACCTTCACCCAGCCAGCCTCTTTCAGACCTTGGCTTAGATGTCAGTGCCTCAACATTGGTCTCTAAACATTAACCAGTTCATGTCTGGCTGAGGCACCATCCTCCACAATCCCCTGAGGGTCATCTCTAAATTAGCCAGTCCCATTTTCTCTGTTGCAAGAAGGCAGGCTCCAAGAAAACAGGAAGTGTCTACCTTTTTACCATAATACCCCTAGTACCTAACATAGTGCCTGGCTCACTGAATAAGCCACAAAAATATACCCATCCATTGTGAACCAGCAGTCTAGGAAATCATTCTAAGGAAATAGTCAAGAATGTACTCAAGCATCTACTAGCCAAACGGATAAAGCAGAGCTAGGTTTATGATGCCAAGAAATTGGAATCAAAGTTCATAATAAAGGGGCCTAAACTAAAATTATGCTTTCAACAAAAATGATGTATTCAACAAATGCAAGTAGATACTTTTTAAAAAATAATAGAACCTATAAAGACTTGAGACATTATTAGCCAACTGCAATGAATGAAACATGAATTCTGATTTGAAGAACCTATTTAAAAACACACACACACATTTGGGACAATCGTGAAAATTTGAATGCGGACTATAGTTTTTTAAAGAAGTGTGGTATTGCCCTAACCGGTTTGGCTCAGTGGGTAGAGCATCAGCCTGCAGACTGAAGGGTCCCAGGTTCGATTCCAGTCAAGGGCATTGTACCTTGGTTATGGGCACATCCCCAGTGGGAGGTGTGCAGGAGGCAGCTGATGGATGTTTCTCTCTCATTGATGTTTCTAGCTCTCTATCCCTATCCCTTCCTCTCTGTGAAAAATCAATAAAATGTATTTAAAAAAAAAAAAGTGTGGTATTGCCCTGGCTGGTGTTCTCAATGGTTAGAGCACCAGCCCACTAACAAAAGGGCTGCAGGTTCCATCCCACCCCGGTCAAGTGCAGGAGCCAACCAATCGATGTGCCTCTCTCCATCTCTCTCCCTGCTCCCTCCTTCCACTCTCTCTCTAAAATAAAAAATAAATGTGGTACTATGCTTGTCCTTTTTTTTTTTTTTTTTAAAGAGTTCTTCTTTTAGAGATACATACTGAATAATTTCCTGGTTCAATGCCTGGGATTTGGTTTTCTAAAATCTGGGTAAGAGGAAAAAATGGGTGGAAGTACAAATAAAACAATGTCAGCCACGAGGTAATAGCTATTGAAGTTATTCTTTTTAAAGGTTTGAGGTTTTTCATAATAAAATATTTTTAAACCCTCCCCAAAGTGATGTAGAATACTTTAGGACTTAATTTGTTTCCCATTTATTAACTGAAAGAAACAGGTAACAAAACAGTATGATCCCACTGTATATAAATACACATACCCAAAGGTCCATAAGGACATATGCCAAGGAAGTAAGTTTCCCCTCAGTACTCTCCAATAGAACTCCCCATATCATCTGCCATGTTCAAAACAGCCAAAGCCTGGCAGGTATAAATCAGGAACTAGGAGGACACTGTCAGGGCACATGCCTGGGTCTCTGGCTAAATCCCCAGTAGATGGTGTGCAGGAGGCAGCTGAACAATGATTCTCTCTCATCACTGATGCTTCTCTCTCTCTCCTTCTCCCTTTCTGAAATAAAAAAAAACAACAAACAGCAACCACAAGGCAGTACAACAGATAAACTCTTAACTTTGTATAATTTTAATTAATTTAAATTTCAATGGCCACAGTGGATGCCACACTGGACGGCATGGGCAGATGATGGAATTATGGATGATTATCTTCTTTTTTTACTTACTGCAATTTAAACATTTTTTCTACAATGAAAAAGCATTGTTTTGCAATAATTAAAAAAAAAAAAGCAGGCTTTGTTTTCATTTAAAACATTTACTATTGGTGTGGATTCTCTTCTTCATAGAACTATTTTTAAAATGAAATGAAGTGGGATAAAACAAGTCACATAGAAAAGTTTGTGTTTGCTTTCAATTAGCTTTTAAAGGCAAAAGCAGGCAATTCACCTCCAGATCTGTTCTTTCAATCCCTCCATTCCTTCCGTCTCAATCTATATAAAAACCTGTTTTTGTTTACTAAAAAGACTGAGTGTGAATGTGTTGTTTAGATTAGAAACTTCAACATATATGTCAATCACATAATGGAAAGGGGGAAAAAAGCTAGGGCCCCCAATTTTTGTGATTTTCATCTAATGAATTGGGAGCCATACTGTGATCAGGCAGAAGAGAATTTTTAAAAGATCAAAATGGATTTCTTTATTGAAGCAACCAGGAAATGTGAGCAATCTGATAAATCCGACAGGGTTGGAAAGGAATATAGGACCTTAAACATGACAGTTGTTAACAGGTAAGTCTGAAGTTGTGGTTTACAATAAAGTGAAAATGTGAGCATGAAAGAACTATGCCAGAGGTGAAATTTTTATTGACTTATAATATTTTTTCAGTATACAAAGTATTTAATCAAGTGTAATATTTACAATTCTTACATAATGTACATTTTAGAATAACTATAAAGACGATGTACTTTGTTTCATTTACAATGGCAAACTACAGTAAAACTACACTCATGAATTAGATACAAATCCTCTACATACTAATAAAAAGTAAATGATGGGTTGGTTATACATTCTTTAAAATAGACCCTTTCACAGATAGCAAGAAATATTGTATGTAATAAATCTTTATGCCTGGAATGATCCAAAATACCACAAAGCACAAGTAAACACATACAGAAAAGTAGCTCATCGTTTCCAAAAGTTAACCTTTAGCCTTTGTGTAAAATGATGTCAGCACTCTTTATAATGTAGCAAGCTTTCCCTGTTTAAAATTAACACCAAAAAGGTGGGGAAGGGCGTTGAGGAAAAATATAAAAAATCTAGAACATAGAATAGTGAAAAGACCCACATAGAGAAAAGCTTATTCAATCAAACCTTGCTTCTCTCCATTATCTCATTTTAAGTAAATAAATGTATGTAAACAGAAAAGGATGTCCACAAAATTATATTTGCAGATGTCAGGATTCAATCAAATTGAATCCAAGCCCCTTTTAGTTATCTTTCATCAATAAATTTATAAGTACAGGCATACCTCAGAGATACTGTGGGTTCATTTCCAGACCACCACAATAAAGCAAGTATCATCATTATAAAGTAAGTCATAATCTTTTTGCTCGTGGAGGTTCTTGCCTTCAATTTGTAAAGACACAGTATCTGTGAAGTGCAATAAAGCAAAGCACATTAAAATGAGGTATGCCTGTATATAGTAAATTAGAATTACTTTTGCAATATTTCATTTTCATTAATGTTTGTTATTGCAAAAATGTAAATTTTCCTATAATTTAATGTTGTCAGATCCTAATTTATTCCTTCAAGGTAATTATATAGCCAGGTTCTCCGGAATATTTGGGGCTTTTATCAAAACACAAGGAAAGCTGGCAGTCATTATCAGATGTTGCTGCTTTACAATGATTTCAAATCAATTCATGATACAAATAAAGTGCCTCCAACTATCACAGACAGAAAGGGGGCTCTGGTGTCATCTATGCCACCAACCAGCAAACCAGTGACGCCCGCCCTCTGTAAAACAAGAGTGAATGAACCAGATCAAAGGAGAGACAGTGTAGAGTAAATACCACAGACGCCCTCCTGTGACATCAGGTGAGATAAAGAAATGTCCAAGCACGCTGTGAACAGCACAACAGCATACAGGGGGACACTGTTACTATTTCACTCTGCTTCGTCCGCATTGGTTTACTGGTGAGGAGCTCTGAATCCAAAAAGAATAACAACTACTAGCCAGTGCTCTTCCACTGTGCAGGTCTGAAGTCACTCTGGACAAACAATTCTATAAAAACACCATTTTTCCAGCTCATGTCCATGGTCAAAGGTGCTAACAAACAGAGAAGTTAATTTGACAATCTAAGAGTGATATGGAAATGTCTCATTATTCAAAATGGGTAGTAAATTTAGTCTTAAATGCAATTTGGTTGATTGTAACCAAACTTCACATTTATAAATTTATATATCTAAAAATGCTGCTTAAGACATCACAACTTGAGTTGTCCAGATTGTAAAGGTTTATGTTTTTGTGGGATTTTTCTTTTTCAAAATCCACTCATGAAGAACCAAAGTACATATTCCAAATTAAAGCTATACATTTTGAGAAACAAACATCAAAATTCATTAAAGTCTACAGTGAAGACGAGTAGAAATTAGGCAAACACTGTAATGTAATGAATCCCTGGAAATTCCTGGATTTCTAAGGACTATACCAAAGGTAATTTTTTTAAACCTTATAAAATTGCAAGTAACTACTCAATTACCTTTAGTCTAGGTCTAATATGAAACTGCACCTGATGAACTCCTCACAGTGCAAACAATATTTTTATTTTAATATTAATCTAACTTCTAAGTTAATGAGCTAATGATATGTACTAACAAAATAATGAGAAAGAATCAGAAACTAGTATCAACAGATCAGTTAAGGAAAGAAAACCAAGGCAAGTCACATTGACCTATGAAGCCCAAGACTAGGATTAACATTGCTTCCACTATAGTTTCTCACAATGCAATGAGTAATTCACGGCGCTATAATATTGGATTTGTTACATACTATGGAAAAGTTGTCACTTGTCAGCTCAATTTACCATGGTAAGAGCCACCCTTTGTAACTACTTGTTTTTATATTTTACAGCCTTTCTATTTTCTGTATCATTTCTGCCAAATTTAATACAAATTATATCTCAGCATATTTAAGAAATCAAGCCACAGGAATGTATTTTTGTAGTACCAGATTCAAGTAGGCACTAATTACTGCCACATTAACAACTCATGACTCAAGCCACAGGAGGTAAGAGTGTCATGAAGAACTGCCTTCACGACTAGAGATTCCACAGGTTTTCTGAAGCACCAATGGCTGGATCCAAAAGGAAATCTGCGTAGGCTTCCTCAGATAAAGGGTAGGGGCTTTAGGAGTGAAATCCTAGGATTAAAACAGGAATAGGCACTGCAGAGGAAAAGTGAATCTCTTTTCTTTCTTTCTGTTGTTTTCAACATATTTCCTTATTCTTGAGTTTTTCAAAAAATCAATCTCAAAGTACACTCTAATAAAAATTTAAATCAAACTTTTGCCAAGCCAGATGATCTGTGACTGAGGTAAAACAGGAGAGATTTAATGTTCCTGTTGTTGGTTTAATTACAAGGCTTTTGGAAGTTAAGATTTCCTTAGAAATAATTCATAAATATCGTTTTTATTCTTATCCGATATGCAGTGTTTATTATTAAATAAGCATTATATTGCATGAAATTTGATCAAACATGAAACCTTTCCTGTGATGTAAATTTATTTCAGTGTAATTCCTGTTTAGACAGATTCCGTTTTGACAGTCAATTAATTTATAAAACTCTAGTTATTAGGAGGAAGGGAGGTTAGAAAATGTATTTCTACCTAATTAAATAGTATTTACCTACTTATTGATAACCCAAATTTTAAAATCTCTCTTATTTAGAAACTGAGTAGCAACAATAACACATGTAACTTATAAAAAAAGATTAAATTTAATTGTTGACAATGTTAGAAAGAAACCATGCTCTGGCTTGTATGGTTCAGTTGGTTGAGCATTATCCTGTGTGCACCAGAAGGTTGCCAGTTTGATTCCCAGTTGGGGCACATGCCCAAGTTTTGGGCTCAGGAGGCAGCCGATCAATGTTTCTTTCTCTTTCTCTTTCTCTTTCTCTCTCTCTCTCTCTCTCTCTCCCCTTCCCTTCCTCTCAAAAAAAAAAAAAAAATCAATAAAAACATTTTTTTAAAAAGAAGGCAAATTACTAATTTATCTTATACTCCTGACATGATATGTCAACCAAAGATGGAATTAGACTAATTTGTAGCATATACATGATAAATAAGTATATCCATATTTTGGGATTCAAGGGTCTGTGATTCATAAAACCAAATACTAAAGCTATATAGATGTTATAATTTAAATGAATATATACTGCATACAACAAGTACATAGAATAGATGTTGGAAAAATTAAAAAGCAATTGAATGCTATATTTTAGTTAAAGCTAAGAAAAACATGACATTTTTTTTCTCCTTTTACAAAGAGATTTTTCTTTCACAAGGACCAACAGCAAAAATGTTATCTTAAAAAGAACAAATTTCAAATATAAAAATGCTCTACATTACTCTATAAGTCAGCTTTTCCTTTGAAAGTAACAATATGATGAAAGTATAATTTTGCAACATTCAAGTAACCTTTGAAACAGTTTTATTACATCAATAACTTTGTCCAGGTTTTAGGAAATCAACCTAACAATGAAGAACTAAAATTTCTATAACTGAGAATCTTTTGGTGGTTAAAAAAAAATTATTAAGGGCTTCTTTTTTGCTGCATAAAATGGAATAAAACTGAAGGACCGAGTTATATCTACCTGTATAACCACTGTATGTATGTTAAAATACTGGACAATAACCAGATATCTATAACTGCATTTATGAGCCAATGGGGGAAACATACTCTCTAGCTAATATTAAATGACATATGTGTGTATAACAGCTAGCTATCAAAGCAAAACAAAACCATTTCCGAACCACTAACGTTATCTGGGAAACTGAAGAAAAGACATACTCTTGAGGCAGGCAGGACCAGTCAGCTCCCACTCGAGGCAAACATGCTTACCTGAATGACAATGGGTACGACGCACAGAAGAAAAGAATCAATGCTACCATCATTAGCAAAAAGAAGAGATTTTTGTCTGAACTCTTAGGACATAGTAACCTAAAGACGGCCTTAGTCTGGGTTCAATTTTAATCCGTAAAATAGCCCTTTAGCAGGCTCTTTTCCTTTCTGTGGGTCCTAAAGTAGGCTCCTCTTCCAACTACTAAAGCCTTACATTTTACCAAAGAATGGGTACCATTTTCCCAAACTACTCAATGTCTACTAAAATTAAGTAGAATTAAAGTAGTAAAAATGTGAAGTTTTCAAATCTATGCATTAAGGAAGTCACCAGATTTAGTATTCTCCCCTTCTTTTAAAAAATAAAAATCAGAATTTCTGGGAATCTTGCTGGAAACGATTTAGTTTTTCTGGATTATTGGATGCCATCTGAGAAAAATCACGAAAAATGTCTTGGTAAGTTTCATCACCTGCATGAAAGTAAAATAAGGACATTTCAAAATGTATACAATAAAAGTATTAATAAACAATATTCTTTCTATACATAGTAACTACTTAATAATTCATTATATTAAAATTTTGTTTAGCTGAGCATTTTTGGAAAGAAAATAGATGAACTAAATATAAATGCTGGAAACGTATATAGTGAAAGAAGAAAAGAAACTATACCTGAAAAAAGCACCTCAAATGCAGCCATAGAGGAAAGTTCAGAATTAGAAGAGAGCAAAGATGCAAGTATTTTAAAGCCATGTGCAGAGATACATTTATTCATACATGGGAAATAAAAGTCAGTATAAGTGAGGTATAGTAAACAAAGCATTTTTTAAATAAATATTTCCCTTGATCAAGACCAAAAGACAAAAAAAAAACCCCAACAAAACCACTAACTGTTTCTGATGGATGCAAGTTATTAACCAGACAAAGCTGATAATCAGGGTGAGAGGGGGAAGCCTACTTTAATATTATCTTTTAAAAGGCATTTTAATTTAAATAGCATGTGAAAAAGAAAGTCTTTAACTTTAATGTTTAACTAAAACTAACACACTAACCCCCTGCTTACTAAGCTTACAAAATGATAAAGCCTAGAAAATGACTACAAAATCATAATTTCACATGTAGTCAGAAGTTTTTTATTTACTGTAGGTCATATGAGCAAGAATGCTATGACAAAAATAGGAATACAAAAACACGTTAAATTAGAATAACAGACATATGTATATACATACAAATATGCTTATAGAGCAAAAGATTACACATACTGATATTACAGCTGATTGAATACTACATTTCTTGCCATGAGAAATTAAACATATGCACACATACAGATTACTCGTCAAATAAAGGATTTGTATAAAATAAAATCTTATTTTCAAGATGAGTAATCCATCAGGAATACTTCCTATTAAACATCAGCTTTATACAGAAGCTTGGCATAGTTCTGTTTTCAAGATTTAGACTGTCAAACACTATTTTACATGACTATTGTTGCAACATGGTTTTATAATTATTTCCCAGAATATACCTTGCATCCATCTTATTACAAACTCAATTGCTACAGTTGTTATTAATAAATAGTGCAGTAAGTTTTGTCAGGTTTTGAAAAGAGATTATTTTTTTGAGGCAATAGATGTCATACCAAAAGCTAGAGAATTAGAAAAAGTTTGGGAAGGGGACGAAGATCTAGTAAAAAGGTCTAATAGCATAACCTAAAAATTGTCAATAAAAAGTTTTTAATACTTTCAATATTTTTTTCACTTTTAATAATTAATCTCTGTAAAAAGCAAGTAATTAAAATCTCTATATAGTTTTCATTTAACCCTGGAAATTTCTCATGACCTGAATCAATCACTCTACTTTAAAAAGAAAAAAGTAAGGAGAGAATCTTAATAGGGTTGGCTAAGAGCAACATTCTTAACTCATTGTCATTAAAACAATAAAAATAAAGACTGATATGCTGGAACAATTGGTAAGACAATCCAATTATACCCATGATTTCTTAAAAGTTACTCCCACATTAAAAGACAAACTACAATCTGTTCCCATTTTTAGCCATTCTAAAAAGATATAAAATAATACGAGACCAACATTAAATATCAATTAAGAAACCATACAAAATATTTAAAATTTTTTCTTATTCTTAGATGTTGAATTAAAATATTTAAAATAGTTACTGTAAACATTATAAATATTTTTAAAATACTATTTAAACTGGAGTCTGGAATTTTACTTTCCAAGAAAGTGTAAAGTGCAGATTATAATATAAAAATACCACACTGATTTTACCATTCAACACCAGAAGTAACTTAAAAGGCACACATTATACATTCAAGAAGAAATAGAAAGAAGGACTAGCAGAGACACCAATGCCAAAAGTTTACAAATAGCACCAGATGAGCATTCTTAGTATTAATAACAGTACAATGGCAATATATGGCTTATACTATTAGCAATTCATATTTTGTATAGCAAGCTGTGGAATTTTTTCTTTTTGGGGTTTTCCGGTTTTCATTTTAAAATTATCTAGTATCTATTACACAAGTACATTTTAGTAGAACCATTGTACCATGCAAAACAAATTATAAACTCTTTTATTCACTGAATTAAATACTTCTTTGAGGGAAAAGTTGTTGGTGCTACACACTAATGATTTGTTTCACTTACTGAATACTTATTAAAAGAGTTACTACAATACGGAAGAAGTCTCACCTTTACACACACACAAAACTTTTTATTAACATTCAGTTTCTAATAAAACACTAAGTAATGGACTATCAATATACTTTTCTTAGGCTTCAAAATATATGGTCAGAAAACATCGTTACAATAACGATAATGACTAAGTTATTTAATATAGTTAACACAAATCAACTTCAATGTGATCCTTTAAAATTTAAATATAATTTTAATTATTTAGAATTTCTCCCAAAGCAACTATAACTTGTCTACACTAGAATATACAAACAATAAGCCAGAATATGATGCCCTGGAAAATTTACAGAAGTACATTTAACAGTTTATTATTAATGGTAAACAACTAATCACTCAATATTTTTAATGCTAAGTTATATCCTTTAAATTACTTAATAGCATTGTATTAGTATTTCTCTTCAGAAAGTTAATTCTTCTATATGCCTGGACAGTTCTGAGTTTTTAAAATGTGGACTGCTGTTTAAAATAGTTTTTGATTTTTGGTATTCAGAATAGCCACTGCAACAGCAGTTAATGATCCAAGATTTTGTTGATTTTGCTCTTGAGCAAAGAGATGGCAGCATATGAAACCCCACTCCCAACTAATATTGCCTCTTCTGGGTTAATTACAGCCTTGTTTTATAACTGATGAGCTCAGACATAAGCCTTTGTCAGTAACATACTCACATAACCAGTAGTGGTTAACCAAAGCAGTGATTTTCAATGGTCTAAGAAACTGCCAACAATCAAGAGGAATCTTAAGACCAGAAAGTGGAAGGTAGGAATCACCAAACTGGTTTCCAACAATTCAGAGCAGGGTATGATGTCTCACTCACCCACCCTCACCCCAATTGTCCAAAGAGTTGCAGTAACTGATAAGGGTTAGATAAATCTTCCCTTCGGGAAACACGTGCTCTTAAACCTTGCATGAGGATAGAAAATTCAGAATTGGAGTCTCCTAAAAATAGGTCCATGATTCCCAAAGATAATATCTGAGTCTTTTAAATGGTAGGGCTCTTCATTATCAAAACACTAAAACTAACTGCATTTTGAAATCATCCAGAATTGTGAGATTTTCTTTCTTATGGTAGGCAGAAAAAAAATTATCTAGATAAAATAACCTATCAAAATGTATGAGAAAAATTTACAGTGATAGGCGAAGGGGAAAAGAAGACCTGTTGCCTAAGCAAATATATCTGCTCTCCAAAGACTCACAGGGAAAAGTAACCCGAGAGCAATTGCTGTGCCATTTCACCATGTCACCTGTATAAGTATAAAATTGTTCTGCTTTAAATATCAGACTCTAGATAAACCTAATTAGGAAAATCTAATTAGCAGGATGATCCTCAAATAGATCAAAATTTCATTTTATTCTGTATTTCCAGAATTCTGATCTATTTTTAATCTCTAAACTGAAATTTGAGATTAAAAGTTTGTTTTTTAAAGAGATTGTTTTCAGATTTTCATTCAAATAAATTGCAAAAATCTATTTTTCTTTGGATGAATGAAAAGTATATACTCATAAACTTATACATAAAACGACAGTGAAAGAGACATATAAATGCTCCTAAATGGTGACCAAAGCCCAAGCAATTCAGGTGAAACTAGAAGTTGCAAGAGCATAGAGGCCCTGACCTTTCAAGCTTCCCAACTCCAGAGAAATGCCAATCACTGACCTTCTGACTAATCAGTTGGATGTAACTTCATCAGCAAACACCTTAAGGACAGAGCAGCTGACCAAATGTTTAAGTTTAAAATTTCAGGAAAAAAAAGAGTTTAACTTAAAATCTTGAAGATCACTCTTATCTTACAAATATCGGTCATAGCCTTTGAATAATATTTTTTATTTTAAAGTGCTTAAACACAAAGGCCTCAAAAATGGCCTAGTAATACCATCACTTAAGTATATGTTACAAAATAATAACATTTAAAGTCTAACATTCAAGTTTAAAACAAATGGGTGAAATTCAGAAATAACACTGAGACTTCACCCTTAATCAGCTTTCTTACATCTCGGTATATCATGAATCGGTAGTACTGTTTGATCCATGGGATTAAAGTAGGACACCCTAGATTAGAAGTACCTAGATGTTCTCTATTCTCAAAGTTCTTACTTGTTCCCTGTTAAATTAGACCAAAAATAAGTAATAAATACAGTCCTCTGAGAAAAGAATGGCCCCATATTTCTATTAATTATATATTAATCTGATTAAAAGTAAATGGCTGAAGCTAGCACAAAATACAGAAATTTCAAAACATATTTAAACAAGAATAGATATCAAGCTGCTTTTTAAATAATATTAATATTCATTAAAAATTAAATATACCAAACAATTTCAATTATTTTAGTCATTAACTCCAAAACTTTCTTACTAATATGTATATGAATTTAAAACAGATATATTAATAATTCATATACACAAATTCATAAAGTTGCAGATCTAATTATTTGATATGTTCATCAAAGAGAGGAATCTGTTCACAACATTTCTTCCTTTTCTTAACATTTTGATTCAAGGGTGAAAATGACTCAAAATGAGACTTGAGCTGATACTGAATTAGATTTCTCTAATATGAATAAGTCTACTTTGCCATCGGGATCTCAAGATATTGTTAAAAAAAACTTCCATTTATCTAACAGATATTTTACCTTATAAGATAAAATGAGACATTTCCTCTATACCTTTTAAACTAACTCCACTCCCATTGTGTACTTCTTAACCTTCTGGTAAATTTTATTTTAAATCCTCAACTCATGTTTATATCAAAGTATAAAACTACTAAATTCATTTTCTAGGTATTTTCCATTCTGACTTTTGATTTGCCAAGCATAGGTGATTTGTTTTTTTTTCCCTGAACGCAATTTATAGAAATTCCCTGAATTAACAAAAAGAAAGCCATTTTGTTGACAGAGAATTTCAAAAAGAAAATTACTATTGTGCTGCTGTAAGTGTATAAAGACATGTTTCATTCCATTTACTTCACTGGAATGCATATGGAAGACATATGTACAGAAGAGAAAGAATCAGCAGCCAGAGTTCAATACAGCAAGTAAATGTGTACTCTAATGGGAATAGTTATGGATATTTAAAGGCCCAGGAGTTGACCACCCCCAAGAATTCAATAGATACAGTACGTATTTAACAGCTCACAATTTACAAGTTATAAAAACTCTAATTTAAGTTTGTTTACTAAAGAACTATCAGTCCTCCAATTGTAAACTTATAAATTCTTGAATGCATTTCTTATACTGCATTTCGGTATGGTTATTAGTAGAATATTGACCTGGCTGTCCATAAAGTCCTTCTGACTCCCGCATCTCTTCATTCATTCTTGCTAAACGTAACCTAAAATTAAATAAAAGCATTTTTAGATGAAGTTATACAAGATAAATATTCATAAAGTAATGAATTGTATAAGCAGATAAAATGTGTACTAATGTAATTTTTTTCTTTACCAATATTTGCCACTAAAATAAATGGGCTTTTATTCTATCAGACCCAGCCAGCAATCCAGATACAAAAATAACTGTATTCCACTTTTTATAATTCTCATGAGAGAAGACAATGAAGGTGCACTTCAGCTCTGTTAAAGCAGGATTCTTGCAGCACCTTCAGCAACTTGTTCCTTCCAGATTCCAGAGAATTCCTGGCTTCTACAGCAACCCAATCACACTTTAACCACCAATTGCCGGAATTAATGCTGTAGTATGGGAGCAACAGCCTGTCATAAGTTCACTCTGATTCACTCTGAGGTGAGTAGTTCCACTCATATAAACAGTGTCTGTTATCTCTAAATACTGAAAATATATTTTAATATACAAACATTATAATAATGACCACAGGTGACCAAGGTTTTCCCAAGATTACCATATTGGTTATGCATTCTTTGGGGGGATTATTCATCCTGACAGCAGGAAGACATGTAGCATTGGATTAAGAAGACAAGAATTTCTTCCCATTTTCTTACTAACGAGAAACAACATTTTAAAACATGCAAATGTTGCCTTTGGTGCCCCTCTCCTACTTTATATTACGCTTCTGTTCTTCAAACCACCAAATATTCAAACATTCTCTTCTAATGTGCTCTTTCTGGCAACTGCAGCATCTAACATGGGCTTTTTTTTTTTTTTTTTTTATCTTCAGAGTACCATGAATCCCTTGCATTTCCATTTTCCACCACTGTGTCAATTAATAATAGCAACATAATTTTCTTTTCAGTTATCTAAACTTTTCAAAGAGGACATCTATTTTCAAAAAACTTTAAGTGAAAATAAAGTCTTTATAAAAAGTAATATGAGAAAATTTAGATAACTTTGAAACAGCTATCTATGGGAAAGGGGGCCATTACTATATGAATTGCCTGAGAACTCTGCAAAACTAAGATTTGTTTCTTTATACCATTTCTGTCTTTTCTTTAATAACTTACCTTTCTCTAATTATAAATCTACAATGATTTAAATTTCCCTACAATAGCCTCCACAGTAACAATAACTCCTCCAGAGTGGAAAGGAAGTTGAATACAGAGAAAATATGCTTTTTTTTTTTTTTTTTTAATTTGGCAGTGACATATTACAAGCCAAGAATTCTCAGTGGTAGCTCAGGACTTCAATGCAGTCATGGGATTTCCTCCTTGTAAGTGACTGAGATTTAGTAGTGTGAATGGGACTCTCTCTACTTATATATCAGAGGATCAACCATTCTGGGCTTCATTCAGAAGTGACGTCATACAACAAATGCTTGAGATTCCCTACATAATAATGACATGTAAGTGAAAAAGCATTTCTTGATTTCAAGTGTAACAATTATCTTTTATCTAATATGAAAATCAAATTAAGACCTCAAAAACCATTCCTTAACAGATCATATTAAATTGTATTCAAACATTCAAAAACAAGTACTTTTATCTTAAAATAGAATATTCTTTTAAAAATAAGTTCAAACAAATCCTTATGTATCACTGCCCAAAGGCAATGCAACTGAAAAAGTTACTAACACCAATGTAGATGTCCCCCTACTTATAATCCTGATTCTCAAGGTAGCAGAATAATTGCCTGTTACAGTACCAATCTAATCCTCATCCCAATATGTACTAAGAGTTAAAGAATCCATTTTAGAGAAATCACTGGTTTTCTGTTTCTATTGGTCATGAATGATAACAGAGGTGGCTAAGAACATGGGTTTAAGGCCAGAATTCTTGGTTTCAAATTCCAGCATTACCACTTACCAGTTTTTCAATTATCTGTGGCTTGACTTCCTTATAAAATGAAGTTAATAATAAAATCTTCCTCACAAGGATGTGAAAACCAAGATCATGTATGTGAAGTGCTTAATACAGTTATTGTACTTAGAGGAGTATATGGCAAATAGTAAATAACTGGCCAGGTTTAGAGCTCATACCTACAAAGGAAAGCTCACCCAAGTACAACAGTGCATGGGAAATAATGAAGAAGAAAAAAAAACCACTTACAAGGTCACTATATCAGCATTGGCTGCTTCCACAGCTATACTTAATGGGTCTTTCCCTTCTTCATCAGTGGCATGTTGATTGGCACCTCGTTTTAGGAATAAACATACCTGCCTTTTTAAGCAAACAGCATTTTTGAGATAAAGTCAACAAGAAAGAAATTAGTATTTTCCTTAAAAAGTAAAAAGCACTACCTAACTTTAAAGAAATAATATTTTGATTAGCAAATTCTTATTCATTCTACAAATTACCTCTAACTCTTTTTTTGAACATTGACTCTAAGAATAAAAATTTACCATAATCAGCATTTTACAAGTCTATTTAACCTGGTACTATATAGTACAGTAGGATTGTAAATTATGGAACCTACCCTCAAAGAATATCATAAAAAGATGTACACAGATACATACAAAGTTAAAACAAAACTCAATCAAGGTCATTATTTGGGAAAGAAGGAAGCCAAGGTAATGTTAACATCTATAATAATAAAAGTGTAATATGCTAATCAGACCAGCCATCCTTCTGGACTAAGCTGGGGCTGCGAGGGAAACCTGGGTCCTGGGTCCCAGTGCTGGCAGCTGGGGGAAGGAAAGCCTACTCTTGCATGAATTTCGTGCACCGGGCCTCTAGTCATAATATAATACAATAGCAGAGTGGGAAGTAATCCTCCCACTATACTTCACAAATATTGTAACCTGAAGAAATTGATTAAAATTAAAAATATATATGAAATGAATAAATGGAGTCCATGAAGTAAAATGGGAAGAAGTATGATTGTTTAAGAATACAAAGAATGAGTTAAATGCTATCGTTTCTAAGTATAGAAAAGTTTTTATGATGAAGTTATTGAACTGAATCTCTTTACTGACAGAGGAACAAAATTATAGAAGATACTATAAACAAACAAACAAACAAACAAAACCAGATTACTTGTCAAGTTATAAGAATTGGATAGGCCCAGTCAGTGTGGCTCAAAATGGTTGAGTGTCAACTTATTGTTCAATTCCCAGTCGAGGTACATACCCATCCCCAATGTGGAAGGTGGGGAGGTAGGGAGGTGCAGAAGGCATTGGATGGATGATTTTATCTCATCATTGATATTTCTATCTCTATCTTTCTCTTCCTTCCTCTTTGAAATCAATAAACACATTTTAAAAAAATAAGTGGGTATCTTTGAAATGATTAAAGAACAATCTCCCATTCACAAACTTTACCAATAAGGCTAACAATCTGACTTCATTTGTGCACTCTAATAGAAAATGTTTTCATGGCATTACTGTTTTGTGAGTCTAAATATTGCTCCAGAAGTCTCAATATTAGTATCACAGACTAAAAATTTACCTTAAAATTTGACTTTGGATATCCTGTAGGAAAACTAAAATGGCCCAAAGTTACAAAGTTCCCCCAAAATGTGTTTGTTATGTACATAATGTATGTCTATGTGCTTAAATACACACACAAACTTAAAGTTATCTGACAGAAATCACCACCATTTTGCTATTTTAAATAATGAAATCAACTGATATAAAAGACAAATGAATTTTAAAGTAAGTTTTGAAATTTTCTTATCTGAAAAGTAACAATTTTTTTAAATAAGATTTTTAAAATTTCAAATTCCATCATGACAACTTAAGTCACAGGAAAGTATAATATTACAAACTCTACCTAATGGCCTTCACTTGAGAAAAAGTTTGTGATCTAGCAAAACACACTACTTTCATTACCAGAATTCTCTTCCATTAAGAAAAAAAAAATTTGATAGCTCTGGCTGGGTAGCTCAGTTCATTAGAGCATTGGCCCGATAATCCAAGGCTGCGGGTTCAATCTCTAGTGAGGGCACATACATCAACCAATGAATGTATAAATAAGTGGAACAATAAATCTCTATATCTCTCTCGCTCTCTTTCACTCTCTCTCAAAAATCAATTTTAAAAAAATTTAAAGAAAAAAAAGCGGAGTTTACATAAAGTGATACTCAGAAATCACTACCAGATCCTTCTGTTTTCCAACCCATCTCTTAAAGCAAAACATTATTTCAAAGTAATTTTTCAAGTAAAACCCACTTAAGTATGTAAGCATGGTAGCTTACCCAGTGTGCCCTAAGACGGTGGCATGGTGCAGCGGTCCCCGCCCTTGTACATCTCTTTGGTTTACATTAGCACCGTTCTGTAGGAGAAACTCGCACGTCACCAAAGAGCCCTTAGAGGAGAGAAGAAAACATTGTACAAAAAGCAAAAGATTTCCTTTAAAAACAGTGTTTACTTTATTCTAAGAGTCTTTCTATTTCATTCTCCTTTAAAGAGAAAATAACCCCCAGAAAAATGACATATTATTTCTTCCCAAGAACTATTTAATTTGCAGTTTGCAATCTAGCAAAATACACTTGCATTACCAGAATTCTCTTCCATTAAGGAAAAAAAAATCAAATTCACACAATCAAAGTGATGCCCAGAATTACTATTAGCTTCTTCGATTTTCCAACCCATCTCTTAAAACAAAAAGATAATTCTAAGACCATGTTTCAAATGAATTGTGATTTTACATGTTTAACTACTACTGAAAACCTCAAGGTACAAATCCATACCCCTAACACAGCCTGAATAAGTGGTGTTGCTTTGTTTTCCTCTGAATTAGCCCAGTTCACATCTGCACCATGAGCCAAAGCCTCAGCCATTTTAGGAAGATTTTTTTCATATGAAGCCCTATAAAGCTGGAGTCCTGGATTAAGATGTTTAGCGTCAAGGTACACAGAAGAATCTTGCCTTTCTCCCTCTGAAAAGCAAACACAAACACATCATTAAAAACTTGCTCTTCAGGTAGGAAAGAATGGGAAGTTATTATTTCATAGGCTCAGCATTTTAGTTTTGTAAGATAAGTTCTGTGGATGGATAGTAGTGACAGTGATTCACATAAATGTAAATTAAGACTTAATGCTGATCAATGATTCTCATCATTGATTTTTCTTTGATTTTTCTATCTCCATCTCCCTTCCCCTCTGAAATCAATAAAAACATATTTTTAAAAAGATTTAATGCCACTGAACTGTACACTTTAATATGGTTAAGATGATAAATTTTACATTATGTGTAATTTGCCACAATTTTTTAAATGAACTCTTAATTGTATCATAATGTGAAAGTTGTGGCATAAGAAATGACTAATTTAACAAAATGAGCTGATTTCACAAAAATATTTTATTTCCAATAGACTATCATTCCCCAGTCAACCTCTTTTATAAACACATCAATTAATATATCAGCCTTTTGTGTTCTTGCCAGCATCCAATAGGTAGGTTAATTACTCTGTATTAAATAAAATTAGGTATCCTAATATATAAAAAGCCAGGGCTGTCACAACTGAAACAACCGGATGGACAACCGAACAGCAGGCTGCGTGGGGCGACCAGGCCAGCAGGGGGGTTAGTGAGGGATGACCAAACAACTGAACAGCAAGCTGCATGGTGCAGCCAGACTGGCAGGGGAGGCAGTTGGTGGCAACCAGGCCGGCGAGGGGTGGGAGGTGGGCAGTAAGGGGTGACCAGGCCAGCAAGGGAGGAAAGGGGATTGGGGGCAACCAGGTCAGCGGGGGAGGTGGGCTGTTGGGGGCAACCAGGCAGGCAGGCAGGTGAGCCGTTAGGAGCCAGCAATCCCAGATTGTGAGACGGAGGTCCTAGATTGAAGAGTGTAGGCTGGGCTGAGGGGATCTCCCCCGCAAGCACGAATTCCTATAAGCCTGGACTTAAACACTCAAAAGAGGCAATAAGAATCCCTAAAGAATTTTACTACCAGGTGACACCTCACTTTATTCCTAAAATAATCCAATACCATCACAATTTGCAGTATAAGCAATTCAAATAATGTAAAGAACATTTACTACCCTGAGTATTCTGCAATATACAAATCACTAAATATGAAGTAGAGATTATAGTAGTAAAGCACAAAAAAACCTAAAGAGAGCAAGTTGCTGATATCTTCCTCCTGATAAGAAAAAAAAACAGCCACAAAGGAAGATAAGAGTAATAAGACATACAGTCCATGTGAATTAAAAGTTATCCTTAGCTAGCCCTGAATAGTAGCTCAGTTGGTTGGAGTGTTGTCCCAATATGCCAAGATTATGGGTTCAATCCCGGTCAGGGCACATATAAGAATCAACCAATGAATGCATGAATAAGTAGAACAACAAAAAAACTCTCTCTCTCTCTCTCTCTCTCTCTCTCTCTCTCTCTCTCTCTCTCATTAATCAATAAAAAAAATTTAGGAAAAGGAACTTAAACAAGGCACTTATTTCTAACATATATCATGAGATTCAGAAGAATATACAGCTAGGAGATAACTTTCAAATATAAAAAGAAATAGCAGCTTTTCATTCAATTGTATTACTCCTTCTTCCAAAAAACTAACCACTTCCTTTAGAGGCTATTTAATCAAGACTAGGCATTTAACACATGTATTTTTTAGCAAACAATACCAATTAACATTGAATTTCACCAAAACTCACCAGGCTCATATAAACTATTGGCTGACACTGTAGAGGGTAAAGATTCTCTTCCATCATCAGAGCTCTGCTGGATTCCACTATCATTACTTTTGACTGTTTTAAAAAAAATCAGCTAGTGGTTAAAAAAAAATGGCATTAAGAAAACAACCTCCCACAAACAACGAAGTTTTAAAATGAACTCTGATACATCAATGGGAACTCAGCCGTCACCAGTAGAATACAGTTAATACAATTTTAATCCTTTTGAGCACTTGGCTTATCAAAATATGAATCAAGCACAAAAACTGAAAATAAGCTTATTTTCAGAGTTGTAACACATCTCATTACCCCATAATATGTAAGGGGTAGTAAAAAGAATTTATTGTATGACTGTAAGTAATGTGTAATTCTGAGACAATGGGTAACATCTAGAGAAATGGCCACACTGCACAATGACCACTGGCACAGACTTGGAATGCTCCACAAGAGTAGTACTTACTACTACGTAGTTTTGAAGAAGTATCAAAGTAGGAGAAGAGTGAATCTAGCTCATCAGGACAGAACAGAGACTCCCGCCTGGCCTCGTCGCTATTTACAGCAACCACTGGGGACATGCAAGTTAGCAAAGCACAAAGCAGGCCATAAGAAGGGAAAAGGGCAGGAAAAAAACGTTATTGGGAAAATTTAGGAGGGAAAAATAGGAAGGATGTTAGGTGGTTAATCAGATATTTAGGGCTTTCTGGCATGATAGATTTATAATTCCCATCTCCCCTTGTACTTTAAGCAGTTTTATTCCTTAGAATATACACATTACCTAGAAACTGAATTACCAAGACCTATTTAAATTTAATAGTTTTAAAGACATAGAAATCCAATTTTTCCTTAGAATTTGTAGAAGAAAACAGGTTTTTAGCACTTAAAATCTACAATGGCTATTAATTCGGAGATTAAGAAAGTGACATCAGATTATGAAAATATTTATATACACAAGTAAGTTGTAATACCTGAACTTTGGGAAGATGCTCTGACTTGGTCACCTGGCCCAAGTTTAGGAATGCTTAGCCTCTTTTCTTCGCAACTTTTGGAGATCATCTTTTTTTCCTGCTCAGGAGGTGATGATAATATAGAATATTTATCCACAAATTTCCTCTCCACATATTTTGCTTTGATATATGCCTCTTTCTCCTGTCTGGTAAACATAAAAATGTCATGATGTTCTGCTTGGTCTCTGAACATGACTAACACTGAAAAGAAGCCATTATACATTGACTAATTCAAAGAAAGTCAGTAAATGTAATACCAGTTAAAACAGAATTTGTGACATTATGCTAAGTTTTTCTTCCAAATATTTAATGAGCTGTGATTTCATGTTCAAATCAAATACAAGCAAACTCATTTAAAAATCACAAATATTAGCATGGCATTCTTTTTCTCTTAATTTTTGTACTCATTCATTTCTACACATAGTCCTTTGTATTCTAATTTCATTTTTACTCCAATAACGTCACATACTGAACTATCACTATTGACAGTAATAATTTTTCGTAAGACAACTACTTTAAAACGCAGCATTTACTGGGGGGGGGGGGGAGATATCACATTTTAAACTTTTGATTTCTCATTAATAAAGGCATAATATGCTAATCAGACCGGAGAGAAGCCCGGGTCCAAGTGCCTGCGGGCGGGCGGCCGGAGGGAAGCCAGCCTGGGCCCGGGTTCCAGAGGAAAGCCAGTGACGGCAGCCGGGGGAAGGAAGTCCTACTCTTGCACAAAAATCCTGCATTGGGCCTCTAGTAGGATTATAAATGCCAAGTATGTTCTATACCTTTTCCTGTATATTTTTTAAATGCTTAGATCTTTGGCTAAAATAGAATATTTCAAGGTCTAATGTAACTCAAAAAGCCATGCTTTAGTAAATAAATAATCTGATTTAAGTGATATTGATTTAGATAGTAATAACATTAAAATGTATTGATTATACATAGAATTTAGTCAAATGTAAAACCCCAACATAGGGTTATAACAAATAAAATTTTAAAGTTAAAAATAATCATAGACTAAAAACAACACCAAAAACCAAAATAGGGCTCTAGCCAGTGTTGCTCAGTGGATAGAGCATTGGCCTGCAGACAGAAGGGTTCAATTCTGGTCAAGGGCACAAGCCTGGGTTGCAGATCCAATCCCCAATAGGGGGTATGCAGGAGGCAGCTAATCAATGATTCTCTCTCATCATTGATGTTTCTATCTCTCTCTATTTCTACCTTCCTCTCTGGAATCAATCCTATCTAAAAAAGAGGGAATATACAAACTGACCATCGTGCCATAACAAGATGGCTGCACCCACAGCAGAAGCAGGGATTCCTTAACACAAGATGGCTGTGCCCACAGCAGAGGCTGAGTTCCCATACAAGCCTTAACGAGCAATCAGCAGGCACCTGAGGCTGCATGGCTGGAGCAGGGGACTTGAGGCTGCGCACCCCACCTGGTGGTGCTTAACAGAGGACCTCAGGCCATGCCCCCTACCTGGCAGAGCTTGAAAGGGACCTCAGGTCACATCCCCCACTCCGGTGCCAGGCCGGGGAACCTGAGGCCGTGCCCCCCCCACCATGTGGGGCTTGACAGAGGACCTCAAGATGATTAATAAATATTTGCTTAAGTCACACAATGTAAAATTATTCATTGTACATAATAGAAACTTAAACCTTAGATACATTAACATATTATCTCTTTTTAAATGGAACTTTGGTCTACTTTAACTACCAAGAGTTTTTACATTCCTATGAAGAACTTTAATTTTTAAGATCCTTATCTGGTGACTAGAATTGATTGTCTGATCAATAAAAAATAATTAGCTATGTGTTAACGGAAGCAGTAATGATCTCTTCTAAAAGTCTGTTTCAGCCGAAACCGGTTTGGCTCAGTGGTAGAGCGTCGGTCTGTGGACTGAAAGGTCCCGGGTTTGATTCCAGTCAAGGGCATGTACCTTGGTTGCGGGCACATCCCCGGTGGGGGGTGTGCCAGAGGCAGCTGGTCGATGTTTCTCTCTCACTGACGTTTCTAGCTCTCTATGTCTCTCCCTTCCTCTCTGTAAAATATCAATAAAATAAATTTAAAAAATATAAATAAAAGTCTGTTTCAGTATTACATATCAATTATAGTGAAATAAAATCATAGCTGTATTTCTGGCTAGGGGAAAAAAAAAGATAACATATTAAGACAACTGAAATAGTACCTTTGTCCTGGTTGTGGTTTCTTTATTCCCATTTTTTCTACATTAGCCTCATAAACTCGATTTATAACATCATTCCCCAACTCACACATAAGCTGTTTGGCAGAAAAACAGAAAAATAAGCAAGAAATTCCTAAAAATACTATAGAAGTCATTAAAGCAAGCACAGATAGTAAATTCCTTTTGCATATTCTGTAACTTCTCATCCCACAATGAAGTTTACTGTTAAAGCAAAATGAAACAAGAGCTGAGAGCAATATCACCATTTGCCATTCTCAAGCAAAATACCTCTCCGAGAGAGCTGCCACTCCTACAAGAAAGGGTTTCTCCTCTCCTATCCTCTATTAGTTTTCCATTCTACCCTCGCTAGCACAATCCTGTATATTATTCACAATGTCTGGTCAATTAAATGAAAAAAGATCTAAGGCCAGACAGGAAAAGTTTTAAGTAACTTAGAACTGAAGTAAACTATTTCCTTCTTATACTTCATATATAAATATTTCAAAACATTTTGTTTAAAAGATTGTCATGATTTTTAATGCATCACATTGATTTAGAGCAATAACATTAAAATAATATTGAATATACATACTATTGTGCTTCAAACAAATTTTCTAAATTGAATCCATTGAGATCTACACAGAAAGTTGATGCAAAAATTAGATTCCTATTCCTCTTCCCCTTTGAATTAATAACAATTAAAATAATTTATGTAAACAGAGCTCTACCTTAGAAGCCAATTTATCACTTTCACTTAGAGGTTTATACTGTAATTCCACAAATATTTTACTTTACATAGTTGAGAGGATTACCAGTTTATTTACAGACTGAAATAAAAGCACAAGCACATTTAGAACACAATTTTCAGACAAAATAAATGAAAAGTATACTATAACCTTTAAACTAAAGGGTGAAACTTAATGGGTGAAATTTAAAGGAGTATAGTATTAACTTATGAGTTTTATAAATCATATCAGAAACCCAGATATGACCTAAAATTATTTATGACATTTTTATAGATAATAATCCTCACACCTGGAAAAAAGATGTCTTGGTTTGATGGCTACTACCCTGACAAATATAAATTTGCAAATGGTCCTATGCTAAACCCAATGGAAACAACATAATATGCCAATCCATAATGGAGCTTACTATAGCAATATGTCTCATATTTTTATCAAGAATTTATATAATTATAAAATATTAAAATTAAGACACAGAGCCCAAGATATTTTTTGAAAAGCATAAAAATGTAGGAACACTGGTTTCCTCAAAAAGTGAACTGACTACATGAACTTAGCAATTTTTAAATCCCAATATGAAAATACCAGATTTGTCAAAATAGCCACAGAAATGTTCCAAAACAACACAGTTCACTGTTAGCATTGAGAAACTCATACATTTGTAAACCAAGATTCTAAATTCCTTTTATGTGGAAATATAAAACATTTTAAAGCAAATATTTATTTTACCTTTAAAAGTTCAGGCTCCCACGTGTCTAAAGTTAAAGAACGTACTTTTGAAAAATGAACTCCAAGACTCCTAAGTGGGAAAAGACTTTGTTAATATACAAAACTATCAACCTTGATTTGCTTATTATGCAAATTACTTTTCCTTACAATGTGGCAGTCTCTAATAAAGCTCTCAACATACATATAAATAGGAAAGCATCTTCTGATTTATTTAATACAATGAATGGTAAACCAAAGCCCTCACAAGCTCTTCACAAGCCAGAATTGTATCCACTTTACAAAGGTAAAAAGATATAAACTAGCAGTCAAATTAGGCAAGTGGAAAAGGCCCTCTGATTAATATGACATCATAATTTACATGTACCGTATTTGCCGGCGTATAAGACGATTTTTTGGCCCTGAAAAATACGTATTTGCCGGTGTATAAGAGACTGGGCGTATAAGACGACCCCCTAACATTTCCACTAAAAAATACAGAGTTTGTTATATACTCGCCGTATAAGACTACCCCCCCACTTGGAGGCATATTTTTCAGGGCCAAAAAGTTGTCTTATACGCCGGCAAATACGGTATGTTTATCCAAAAGAAGTCTTTCACCCTGGGCAGGCCAACTCACCGGTGAATTCCAGAACACTCAATACACAGGGTGATGCCCAGGTTGATGCTGGCCCACCGTGGGTCTGCCAGGCCACAGTCACAGCAGCTGGCATTGCCAGGGATACACTGGACTCGCTGCAGTGCACTTTCTCCTTTCAATAATTTATCTTTTGACTCATTTCCAGAATCCAGGCTTCCTGTAGATGGAGATGACTTCTTATCCAACTTCTAAAAGAATTAAAAATTATTTGTTTTTGTCTTTGTTTTAAAAAAGATTGTAATACCATGTTACATACTACAGGCTCCAAACAAAAGTTTCTGATCAATAAATTGAAGCCTATTATGGACCTAAACCAGGCCCTGGTAGAGGCATTGGAGATTTAAAATGGAATGACAATGCTGGCCAGTGTGGCTCAGTTGGTTGGAGCAACGTCTTATACATCAGAAGGTGGTGGGTTCAATTCCTTGTGAAAGCATATACCAGGTTGCGGGCTCAATCCAGAGTGTGTGCTGGAGGCAACCAATCAATGTTTCTCTCTCTCTCTGACTCCCTCTCTCTCCTTTCCTCCGTCACTAAAATAAAATTTTTAAAGGAAAGATATAGGTTCCTCTATTAACTGGATTTTAATCTTGTGGAGAGAAATATATACACACTTTGAATAATTATAAAGGTAGTGTTTATTAAAATACATTTCATTTTTAAAATTGAGCTACCAGCTGTTAAAGTGTGTATACATTTTTTGGGGACATCTTGTATATAAACACACACACACACACACACACACACACACATATATATATGCATGTATATATGTGTATATATATGTATATATAATATTTATATATGTATATATAATGCTTATGTAAATATATAAACTGGTACAATGAATATATATAATATATTTACATATAATATTTATACAAATATACATATGTATATAATGATACAATGAACATATGTACAAAATATGAGGTCAAAGAGAAAGGAGAACACTAATTAAATTTGCAAAATGAGAAAACAGAGGGACTAAACATGAAATTATTCAGACTCAAGAAAAAAATAAATATTATTTTATATAAGGTTTTTCCAAGGTATTCAATGAACTACAAGCAAGTTGTTTAAACTACTTCAGTGAATTACTAAAGAACAGATCAGTTATGTAATTATAATCATGGAATGAATCAACAATAGAATACACAATATCTAAAAATGTCCTGTGCTATTAAGAAACGCAAAAGGTGGCAGATGAGCAAAAGGCTAATTTCTTAAGTTTACAGCAAAGTCTATATTAATAATAGGAACATGTAGTTTGGGGTCCTAAGCAATTAAACATATGGCCTAAAAAATATTTGAGTTTAAAAGCATTTCAATAAGCTAGTATTTTAGTAAAGAATCATTAGAAATATAATTTGGCCCTTGTTTTGCCCTTGTGAAAACTCATTTCAATAGCCATTAGTTGGAGCCAAGCAAAAAAACTAGTTGTAGTATTGTCTATACTGGACTGAGCTGGGTGGGAAGCATATCTTTAATGAAAACACCACCATGTTGGATCCCAAACAGGATAAGGAGGGTGCCTGCATAAGGAGGGAGCCCAGCATGGGAAGAAAGGGCCTGAGGAAGAAGAGAAGTGTGGAGGACTGCCACACTGTGATGTTTCACAGCCAGAGTGGGGTCAGGGGGAGGTGGCAGCAGAGAAAAAACATTGCTTACACATAGGGGAGATTGATCATGTAAATAAACGGGAGCTAAATTTCTCACTGCTAAGAAAGAAGTTATTCATAAGAAAGGGAGAGAATTAGAACAAATCTCATTGTATTAAATTGGAACTGGAGATACCAACAGGCACAATATTGGTTTTCAATATAAATAGATATATAAAGAAATATAGATTTATTCATCTTGGTTTCTAAAAACCATTCTCCACCAAAAGGAACTAGAGCTCTTTAAGGAAACTGCTGATTTCAAAGCTGGAGCCGGAGAAAGGACAAGATGAACCTGAAACATCTTATCATCTGGAAGTATGGAAGAACTCAAAAGATTGATGGTACCATGTCAGAAGGATACAGAAGCCAGGGCTCTATTGCCCAAACTTGAGTCAATTTGTGCAACAAAACAAATAATGATGGTAATGGATGTTAACACGTCAAATAAAATCATAGTCTATGGTGACATAATAAAAAAAATTCAGCCCAGCTGGCTTGGCTCAGTGGTTGAGCTTTGACCTATGAACTGAATGAGAGGTCATGGTTCGATTCCCAGTCAGGGGCACATGTCTGGGTTGCGGGCTCAATCCCATGTGGGGCATGCAACAGTAGCCAATCAATGATTCTCTCTCATCAATGATGTTTCTTTTTCTCTCTTCCTTCCCTTTTTCTCTGAAATCAATATATATTTCTTTAATTAATTAAATATATTCAAAAATATATTTCTTTAAAAAATTCAAAACTTGGAGAAACCAAGATGGCGGCATAGGGTAGACACCCAAATGCAGCCTACCACAACAATTTTGAATTTAGAACTGGAAAACAGGAGAAACATCGCCCTGAAGCACTGGACGGCTGGCTGAGAGGAGGCTCTACCATCTGGGGAGGAGAGAGAAGGTACACTGAGCCTCAGCAACTGTGAAGGTGCAGAGAACTGTGCGGGCAAAAAGGTGGCCACAGAGTTCGCTGCTGGCTTATTCTAGGCGCGCAGAGAGGGTGGACAGCTAACGCGCGGCTGGCTTTCTTGTTCTGGAGGAAAACAGAACCACCCTATTGCTCTGATAGACAGCCCAGTCAGGGAAAGGCCAGACTGTCAGACAGCGGGCAGAGATCTCTCACAGGTGTGTGAAGCCAGTGGCCATTACTGCGGGACTCAGGGAGGAGCTGACGGGAAACCAAAGCTTGCACCACCCCGAGACTCCACCCCATCCAAACGGAGCACAGAAGCCCTCCTGGAGGCTGGCTTTCTCATTCACTGTGACTAGGACTTTCCTAAGGAGAGACTGACGGGAATCCAAAGCTTGTCTGTGCCACTCTAAGACTCCACTCTATCCAAGTGGAGTACAGAAGCCCTCCTAGCTGAGACACTGCTGATCCTCACAGCCAATTGGCTTGGAGATCAACGCTTCCCAGTGATACCAACAACAAGCAAGGCTTAACAACAAGACTGCACACACAGCCCACAAAGGGTTACACCAAGTAACTGGGAAGACAGGTAACTGGGAAGACTGAGCTACTGGACTCTACCAGAACACCTAGCACACAAAACTATTCCATCAAATCAGGGAAGCAGCTAAAATGCAGAGAAGAGGCAGGACTCAAAGGAAGGAGATGGAGGAAAGTAAAAGAATGGACATTGAGTTCAAAACTACAGTTATAAGGTTTTTCAAGAATTTCCTAGAAAAGGTCAATAAAATAAATGAGACCTATGAGGATATGAAAAGGGATCAACTAGAAATAAAAAGGGATCAACTAGAAATAAAAAGGGATCAACTAGAAATAAAGAAAACATTGTCTGAAATAAAAAATATTATACAGAGTCCTAAAAATAGACTAGAAGATCACAAGAACCAAGACAAAGATTTGTTACACAAAGAGCCAGAGGACACTCCTCTGCAGAAGCAAGAAGATAAGAGAATCCAGAAAGTTGAAGATAGTGCAAGAAACCTCTGGGACAATTTCAAGCGAACCAACATCAGAATTATGGGGTCCCAGAAGGAGAGAGAGCAAGATACCGAAAGCATACTTGAAAAAATAGTGACAGAAAACTTCCCCCACCTGGGGAAAGAAATAGACTTACAAGTCCAGGAGCCCTCAGAACCCCAAACAAAAGGAATCCAAAGAGGACCACACCAAGACACATCATAATTAAAATTCCAAGATCAAAATTCCAAGAGAGAATATTAAAAGCAGCAAAAGAAGAGCAGGTAGTTACCTATAAAGGAGCACCTATACGATTGTCAGCTTATTTCTCAACAGAAACCATGCAGGCCAGACAGGAATGGCAAGAAATATTCAAGGTGATGAATAGCAAGAACCTACAGCCAAAAATACTCTACCTAGCAAAGCTGTCACTCAGAATCAAAGGCCAGATAAAGAGCTTCACAAATTTTTAAAAAAGCTAAAGGAGTTCATCACTGCCAAACCAGAATTATATGAATTGCTGAAGGGGGTTCTTTAGGAAGAGGAAGAAAATATAGATAAAAATTATGAACAACAAATACGTAACTATCAACAAGTGTAACTAAAAACCAAGAGAATTAAAAAATCAGATGGACCATCTTAACTGGTGAATATAATAAAATCAGAGGTATGGAAGGGGAGGCCTAGCGGTGATCAGGGCCAATCTGTGGGGCAACCAGTGGGGTGATCAGGCCCGCCCACCCCTCCGCTCACACCCACCTTCCCCAGCCTGGCGCTGCAGCCTGGCACTGCCCATTCACTGGCCCCACCTCCTGCCACCTCTGCTAGTTGCCTTCCTCTGCAGAGCGACCAGAAGGGAGATTGGGGAGGGGGGCCTCCCGCTGGCACCCACCTTGGCCAGCCTGGCGCCATCCACTCACCAGCCCTGCCCCCTCCACAGGGCGACTGGCAGGACAATGTTGGGGGAAAGAGGCACCTGCTCAAAACCGCCTTGGCTGGCCTGGGGCCTGCAGGCTGGGGGCAGCTTCTGGATTGAGAATCTGCCCCTTGGTAGTTAGTGCACGTCATAGCAACCGGTCATTCTGCTGTTCAGTGGATTTGCATATTAGGCTTTTATTATATAGGACTAGAGGCCCAATGTACAAAATTTTTGCAAGGAGCTGGCCCTCACAGCTGCAGGAACCTGCCTCAGCCCTCAATGCATCCTGCCTCAGCCCTCACAGCCCTGGCTTCATCCAGAAGGTCATCCAAAAGGACGCCTGGAAGGACATTAGGCTGTCCAATCTAATTAGCATATTACACTTTTATTATTATAGATTCCTGCCAAAGATGCATAGCCTTGTGAGTAAACATCAGACAAACCCATACTAAAGGACACTGTACAAAATTAACTAGTATATAGTCTTCAAAACTACCAAGGTCAAGAAGGTCAAAGTAAGTATAAGCAACTATTCCTAACAGAAACCAAAGAATCATGATAACTAAATAACACCTGTGCTTCTGGATTGGATTATTTTTCCATAAAGAACATTACTGGGACTTAAAAATACTTGGGAATCAAGTGGTAATAATTTACCAATGCTCACTTCTTGATTTTGATGGCTATACCATGATTATATAGGAGAAAATCTTAGGCTGTGGAAAACACTAAAGAAATAGTGAGTGATGGAGCATCATGTTAGTAACTACTCTGAAACCACTCAGGGGGAAAGTACTACACTTGGAATTTCTCCGTTAAGTTTGAGATTTCAACATTTTTAAAGAAGAGATACAATCTTTTACTAGAACAGATTTGATAATGTGGATTCATAAGCAATTATCATATGGGGAAAGAATCTCAGTATAATGGTTTATTAGCAATTTCCTTCTATAAGCTAATACTTTTACACCAAATTAGAGAAGTTGAAAGCAAAGTACACTAACACAGCATAACTTGTACTAGTTCATTTCAAGAAACACAAGACTGAACATAACACCCATTCTCCATTCTTGTTCTTGGCTCATTTCGGCCACGTACTCTGATTTGAAAGTTTACTGCATTATGTATTTTGCCTCTGTCACCATAAATGAGTATCCTCAATTGTTTTGTACCCTCCCATTAAGCTATCTTTACCAATTTTTATTTTATTTTTTAAAATAGTTTTTACAGAAAGAGGAAGGACGAAGGGGAGATAAACAATTATGTGAGAGCGAAACATCAATCAACTGCCTCCTCCTCACCTCCCTACCAGGAATTGAGCCCCCACACCCGAGCCAGCCAACCTCCCATAGTCCTTTCCCTGGGCCAGCAGGCCCTGATCAGTCCCCAGGCTGGAACAGGGAATCAGGGGTGGGTGATAGCAGATGCAGCCCCTTTCCCAGAGGGGCTGAGGGCTAGCTCTCTCCTTGGGGCCAGCAGCCAACCTCCCATGCCCTGTCCTTCCCCCTGGCCAACAGGCCCCAATTGGCCTGCCATCTGCCAGCCACAATGGTGGCTCGGTGGCAAGGGAATGAGGATGGGGAGGTGGGGAACCAAGTGGTGGCAGAGCGCTGACTGACGATGGCGGTGTTGGCATTTGGTGTCTGTTCCTTCTGTGCCTGGCCCAGCAAAAATCATCTCCTCTCCAGCCCAGCTCTGATCAGCCTGGACCCAATTGGCCCTGATTGCCGGCCAGGCCTAGGGACCCCACCTGTGCACAAATTCCGTGAACTGGGCCCCTAGTGGGTAAATAAAGTAACTGAACAGACCAAAGCCAAATCTAAGGATGGCAGTAAGAAAAATCTCAACAGTTTACCAATTTACATGACATAATATTCAAAGGGCTCAAGGATTTAAACCAGTGATTTTCAGTAGTTTTCATATCATGGCACAGATAAACTAATTATTACAATTCCACAGGACATAAAAATTACTTTTTCTTTCAGATTTGAGAAAAAAATAGGTATAATTTTGAGTCAGGCTATTGTGTTGGCTATTACTTTTTTTTTTTAATTTAACAATCTAAATAGTGAGGTATTGCATGTTTTAAAAATTCTGTAGCATACAGACTAAAAATCACTGATTTATACTATGTTAACCCTGGAAGTGAGGATAAAAGTTGGAGAAATGATTGTGTAAGAAGTAGTTAGCATTCAAGGTCCCCTCCCCAATTCCATGACATTAGGGTTTTGCATCCTATTCATAAACACAAATGACTGAAAGTACATTCTCTGGCGAATTAAAACAGAGTATCTGCATGGGATTTACCGAAAAGGTGGAATGCAAAGGACTAATGAACGTAGACACACTGAAGAGTGGGAGCCCAGTAATGAGCTCCCAGTGAGTTCCTTATCCCTATGCTGGAGGTTGGTTAATGTTCTCTGGGAACTCGTACCAGATGAAAAGACCCCAAAGTTCCTAACTCTGGTTGTTCCTCAAAAAATAAATGGTCCAGACTTGAGCAAAGTTCACCGTCAATGAAGTCCTAACTGTTCTCAGAGCTTCCAGAGAGGTTTTTAGTTACCGTATAATCATGGACAGGTTACCAGATACCCAAGGAACCATGCCTCTAGAACAAGCATGTCAAACTCAAAGGCTAACACGAGCCAAATAAACTAGGCATGTGGCCCGTAAGTTTGACATGCTTGCTCTAGATCACAATGGTTCTCAACAATGCATGTACACAGAAATCGAGTAGGAATCTTTTAAAAATATTGATATGTGGGTTTCAACTCCATTCAACTGTTCAGTGGTAGACTCTAATTCTGAGATTTATTTTTTTTAAGCTCCCTGTGTTATCATAATGTGCAGTCAAGGCTAAAAACTACAGTTCAAACAATGCGGCCATGAAAAAAGAACAGATTCACATGTAGAAGTATTCAGCAAATAAAAAGAAACTCTTGGAAATTAAATATATGCTAACAGACCTAAAATATTCAATAGATGGTTTGGAAGATTATTAACTGAGAAAATATCTCAGAAATTAGAGCAAAAAGACACACAAAAATTAGAAAATCATAAGATTAGTCCAGAAATTCCAGGGGGGGGGGGGGGGAATTCCAACAGGAGAATTGGAAAAGAAAGCTGCAAAAGACAGTACTGCAATAAGAAAGACTCCAATGGCAACACTGGAACCAAAAAACAATGCAGTTAAAATTCTTAAGAATAATTATTTCCAACCTAAAAATTCCACACACAACTAAGCTATCAAACAAATATGATGACTGAATAAAGACATTTTCAGACATGCATGGATTCACAAAAGACTCACTGTCAGGAACCTCCCAAACAAAGTGGTGAGTTCTGTTTCTCAAGTCGCACTGATGGCCTTGCTCAAGGATATATAAACTCACTGAGAAGCTGAAGCCAGACTATGACCCAAGAGTCCATAGTAAGCTTATCTTCTCCAAAAAGACTTCAACTAAGAGACAATTTGAGCCTTCCTGTTTTAGATTTTATCCTGTTTTAATTTTAAATACCTTTCACATTCTTTATTTTAATATTAATTAAAATAATACTTGGAGGAAATACTTGCACCAAACTATCTTATGTCAATATGGGATAATATTCAAATACATAATTAAACATATTAAATATTAAAATAAAATGATAGGTAAAGTTAAGAGAAGTAAACAAAAGAGAAATTGAATCTAAATTTTAAAAATAAACATTTCAATAACAAAAACATCATCCTCTATAAAAAATGAATGTTATGGGTGAAGGGAGTCAAAATATACAAACTCCAACTTATAAAATAAATGTCATGAAGATATAACATACAGTGTGGTGACTATGGTTAATAACACTATATAGCATATTTGAAAAATGTTAAGAGAGTTAATCTTAAAATTTCCTCACAAGAAAAATGTTTGTTACTTACTATGAATGATGACAGATGTTAACTAGACTTACTGGGGTGATCATTTTGTAGTATATACAAATATTGAATCATTATGTTGTACGCCTGAAACTAATATAAAGTTACTTGTCAATTATACCTCAATTTAACAAAATTTAAACAATGTTGTAATCATACACTGTTGCAATTAAAGTTAAAAACTTTTGACAATATATCATCTGGTATTGCAGTATTGTTTACTAACCTCTGATTCATCACCCTTCTCTCTGTAAGCAGTAGCAATACTGGTCTGAACAGCCTTAATCCATGCCTGGCGCAGCTTTTCAGAATCTGCCTGAAGCATACAACTTCTAAAGGGAAATAACATTGTTTTCTCAGTCACTAAATTAACCAAAAAAAGAATAATGTTTTTTTTTGCTGACTTTGTTATACAATAATTTTCTAACAAAAAAAAATAATCATTTCTGTTGAAAAATTTTATTTCATCTATCTTTAGGACAGATTGTATTCAATAAGAAATCAAGGTATTAATGAAATAAGCTACCTACTGGAAATAAATCACCCATTCCTTCACATTAAAAAATACACACAAACTTTAATTTTACCATATAAATACAACACTTTTTTTTCTATTGGGTAGAAATGTAAAATGATAGTTATAAAAATATCAATCTGA
The DNA here is from genome assembly GCA_963924515.1 of Vespertilio murinus. Classification (NCBI taxonomy): domain Eukaryota; kingdom Metazoa; phylum Chordata; class Mammalia; order Chiroptera; family Vespertilionidae; genus Vespertilio; species Vespertilio murinus. The sequence goes on along the minus strand of OZ004706.1, from coordinate 152,465,877 downwards.
TAAATGAATTCACTTTATCATCCATGACAACTAAAAAGTTTTCATATGGCCATATCAATAATCTTTACAGAATTTAAAGAATATGATACTGGGTAGAAGTTACAGAAATTTCTGACTCTAATACCTATAATCACTAAATAATGAAATTTACTTTTAAGACACTTTTTTCTAGTTAGCACAGACCACACAAGTGAAACAAATCTTTCTCTACTCTGGAAAGTTCTTTAAAACAAGCTATAGAAATATAAAAGCCAACTCTCAAATTGTTTAGAATCACTCACTTTGTTGGAGAGACCACCTCAAAGCAGAATCGCCGTTCTATGTCTTCACAATGTTTCACTGTGCAAAGCCTTAGATCTTCCACTACCACGGTGGGGTTATCCTACAATAAGGAAACAGAACTCCCATATTTATCAATCTAGTTTTTAATACTACTACCAATAATTCTTAAAAATGTTACTTGGAATAAGTGGTCTTAAAGGTTTATATTTTTCTTAATTTAAAGACAAGACTTATCAACTTAGATATAACTAATAAAGGTAATTATACCCTATTAATAATTTTACTGCCTCATAAAATTGCTGTATAAAAATTAAATAAAATAGTTTTAATCTAACACTTGGCAGTTAATTAGTAGGTACTCAATAAATGTCAGCTTCCTGTTAATTTTCTTTCATATCCATTATGCTCCTGGTCCCTACTGACATATAATAAAAACTACTTTCCTCCAAAAAAAGAAGCCCTTAATGAGTCAAGTTTTAAATAACTGAAAAGAAAAAAGAAAAAAAGCCTATATATCCTTCTTAAAATACCTATGAAAATGAGAACGGTTTTATCATTTCCTATTATTTAATTTTAAAAAACCTCAAAACCAAGTATCAGAATAGAAGAAACCATGAGTTAATTGTAAATTTCATATTGTGTCATCTCAAGAGTAAAGTGAATATTTCAAATTTACAATCGAATACATCATTCATAACAGCAAATTGGATAAAAATCAAGTTACCAATTAACTCTGGTTCTATTTTTTCTAAATTGGGAGGTGGGGGTTTAAAGTATTTATTGATGTGTTTAAATTCTGTACATTCTCCACAGATCAGATTAAGGAGTCTGTAGGTAATGTTTATCTGTGCATAGTGGGAAGAGACATGAGTAAGGGAAAAAGAGAAAATAAAAGAAAAAAGGGAAAAAAAGGTCACAGAGAAATAGAAAGAAATACACCACAAGTTACCAGAACCTTCAGAGCGAAAAAGAAAAAGATGTGAGCATCAGCATCTTACAAGTTGAAGGAACAAAATCTCCAATGCTTTGCATGGTATCTACAGACTATTTCAATATCCTCCTTCCACACAAAGTAAACTTCCCATGGTCTCTCCTGGGCCATTGTCACCTGCAATTGTAGTATTCTGAGTGAACACCAACAAGGTTGGTGACAGGAGGGAGGGCAGAAAAGTCAAGGTATAGTAGGGAGAGACAAGAATCAGTGCCCTCAGCGGGAGATGTCCAAAGAGGGAAAGATAGCATATTTGAACATTACTTGGGAGGGAAGCGAGTTGTCACATTCTCACACCATATCTAATTTCTGTATGTCTTTCCAATAAATAAAAACTCCTCACCCTTAAAATAAGGTGCAGGAAAATGAATACATAAGAAGAACACTGGGGGGAAAAAAGAACACTGGCACAGGATCCAAGATGGCGGTCTAGGTAAACACACCTAAACTGCCGCCGTGCACAATAATTTCAAAATTACAACTAAAAGACAAAACGTCTATCATCCAGAACCATGGGAAAGCTGGCTAAAAGAAAGCTCTACAACTATATTGAAAGAGAAAGGAGCACTCCGGGTACAAGAGCTGAAAAACTGAGGTACAGGGGCACAAGTGCAGTACCAGCTGGTGGCAGATCCCAGTTGGTGGAAACGTTGCTTTCTTCAACCTGAAGAGAGACAAGCTCCCAATCTCTATGAAATCCAGGTTCTGGGGAGAAGCTAGACTGTCTGCCATTGGGTCGGAAAGTGAGGGGGGCTTGCTTGCAGAACTGCACGCAAGAATAATTGTTAGCTTGTGGGGGTGCGAGACACGGGGACAAAGTCAGAGAGGCAGAGACTGCTAATGGGCAGTCATCGCTATTGGCCACGCCCCAGCCTAGTGATGCCCTGAGACTCCACCCCACACAATCTACAAAGACACTCAAGCTCCAAGCAGCAGTTTTTTCATATGAATGGCCTTCTCTATTGCAGTTTAACCTACCAAACTTGCAACCTGGTGCAGACAGCTCCAAAGCTTCCAAGCTCCAAGCAGGGAGGAGAGGACTGTGGTTCTTGCTGTAGCTCCTGCAGGGTGGCCTCAGACCACCCTGCAGGAGCTACAGCGAGATCCAGAAGCCAGTGTACCTAGTGGTCAGTGTGAGACACCAGATTTCAACTCCTCACATCCATAAGCGACACATTCGGGAGGTGGACTCGGTGAGCACCGAAGCCCCACTGAAACAAGGCCTGTACCATAAGCGTGTCTGCAGTGCAGCAGTTCTTCCATTATAGACACAGTGGGTCCTCACAAGCAATTGGCCTGGAGGTCAATTCCTCCCAGTGTACCAATAGCAATCAAGGCTTAACTAAACCAAGACATTGCACTCAGCCCACAAAGGGGTGTACCAAGAGCAACCACCTCGGGTGATTGGGGAAGCTGAGCTACTGGACCCTAAAGGTCACTTACCACACAGAGCCACTCCATCAACACAGGGAGGCAACCAAAATGCAGAGACACAGAAGTATATCACAAATAGGGAAGATGGAGGAAAGTAAACTACTGGATGACAGAGAGCTCAGAGTCACATTTATAAGGATACTTAACCCCTGAGAAACTTGAAGAGACCTTCAAGGACGTTAATGAGAATACAAAAAAAAATGAAAAAGGACTAGCCAGAAATTAAGCATTCAAAGTCTGAAATAAAGAATGTACAGAAACTCAACTATAGATCAACATACCCCAATAATCAAACCAAAGATCTGGAATATGAGGAAACAAAAAATACCCAACCAGAGAGGCAGAAAAAGAAGAATCCAAAAGTGTGAGGATAGTGCAGGGGTGGACAAACTTTTTGACTTGAGGGCCACATGGGTTCTTAAACTGGACTGGAGGGTCAGAACAAAAGCAACCTGACCATGCTGGCACCCTCATCTTGGGCTGCTGGTGAAGGAGCAGAGGGGAGAGCAAGAGAACCCTCCGCTCTTTCGGCTCCGTGAGCTGGATAGAATAGCCAAACGGGCTGAATCCGGCCTGCGGGCCATAGTTTGCCCACGGCTGGGATAGTGTAAGGAGCCTCTGGGACAACTTCAAGCATACCAACATCTGGATTTTTGGGGTGTCAGAAGAATAGAGAGAGCAGGATATTGAAGGCTTAATAGAAGAAATAATGACAGAAAACTTTCCCTACCTGGTGAAAGAAATAGACTTACAAGTCCAGAAAGCGCACAGAATCCCAAACAAGAAGAATCCAAAGAGGACGACACCAAGACACATAATTAAAATGCCAAGGGCAAAAGACAAAGAGAGAATCTTATAAGCAGCAAGAGAAAAATCAGTTAGTTACTTACAAGGGAGTACCCATATGACTCAGCTGATTTCTCAACAGAAACTATGCAGGCCAGAAGGGAGTGGCAAGAAATATTCAAAATCATGAACAACAAGAACCTACAACCAAGATTACTCTACCCAGCAAAGCTATCATTCAGAATTGAAGGTCAGATAAAGAGCTTCACAGACAAGAAAAAGTTAAAGGAGTTCATCACCACCATACCAGGATTAATGAAATGCTAAAGGGTATTCTTTAAGAAGAGGAAGAAGAAGGAAAAGGTATAAACTACAAACAACAAAAAGACATCAAATACATAGCTACCAACAAGTGAATCTAAAATTCAAGTGAATAAAAAATCTGAAGAACAGAATGTATTGGTGAATATAATAGAATCAGGGACATAGAAAGTGAGTGAATTTAAATTTACTGACAATCCTCAGGGGGAAGGGGATCGAGAGGTGCAGGAAGAGATTGGACAAAAATCTAACACCTATGGATGAAGACAGTGGCAGGGTTAAGGGCATGGGGTGGGGTGGGGAGTCAGGTGAAGGGGAGCTATGGAGGGGGAAAAAGAGGAACACCTGTAATAATCTTAACAATAAAGATTTAGTATATATTAATAAATAAATAAATAAATAAATAAGAACATTAACAAATTTAGAGGTTTCTATTTAACTTACTTCAAGGTTACATTTTAATGTCATTTCTAATATCTCTATATTATCATCAGTGGCCATAAAGCATTATTTCTTAAAAGGCATCTTTTTCTACAGCCTCAAAATAATACTGTGGAATGGTTATAATATTCTTGTCACACAAATGACCAAAAAACATGTGAAGTAAAAAAGTATAAATCCTGGGACAGAAAAAAAAAATCCACCTCAAAACTAGGAATTAAGAATTCAGATTTAAAATCACTGCTTTTAAGTATTGAATGTGGATACTTCCCACTTCTGAACATTATTGCTAGTATACATGCCCAAACATAAAACTAATTAACAGTAATTTTGCATAGATGAGTATTTATGAACTTAAAAGCATTCCCAAGCCAAAGAGATAAATAATCAAAACTGGGAAGTCACTAGGTTTTTCACTTAATTACTTAACAAAACACCTACCTTAAACTTTTTCTGGTAAACCAACTGATTGTTCTGTATTGAAAACCAGCGTCTAAATAAATACAAAATAGATTAAGTTTTCACCAACACATTTTATTTCAGTTGTTGTTAGGACAAAATTTGGGAAAGCACTAGAAAATCAGTTTATGATAATTATGTTTTGAGAAGTACATTGTTTTGTTTTGCTTTATATAAATTGATGCCAATAAAATAACTATTGAAAGTAAAGAACAATTTTTAAATGACAGATTAGGAAAGTAAAATTACTATATTTTGATTCATTTTAAGTCAGAAATTTAAATCCTAACAAAAGCTACCTTTTATGCTATCATCAAATAATAATTGTTTTAAAGTACAAGATTTTTTTGAGGTTCCTCATAATAACCAAAATCTATCCCCAAAAATAATTGCTTTATTATAAAGTGGAAATAAATTTATAATGTAAATAAGACTATGTATTTGTGTACATTAAAACACTGAAATAAATGGTGCTTTGTTTCAACCTTTCTGCAGGTAATTCAGCAAGTGATTTGGTAATAGTAAGCAAAACAGAAAATTAAATCATCATTTTACAATGACTATCAAGCAAGAAAGAACTGCCAATTCATGTGGCCTACTTTCATATAATCATAGAAACAGAATAATAAAAGTTTTATTAAAATGATTCATCAAAATATTTATATTTGTTCTGCTCATTATTGCAAATTATTAAGCAAATAATTTACTTGCAATCTTCTTTAGGAGACAAAGCTAAGCTACTTATGACATATTTACTAATTCTAATTTATTAAAAGAACCTAAAAACTTACAAAAAAAATTACAGCCAAAGCCATTCATAAAAGAAAGCAAAATTCTCATCAAGCATGAAAGGTAAAACATTATTTGAGTCATTATTTTAAAATTAGTTTCATGTGAGATGATTTCTATTGTAACATTAGTTATTAATCTATTAGCAGATAGAGATTCTACCTTTTCATTGATACAAAAAAAGCATTAGAAATTATATTGAGAAATATTTAGAATTTCTATTTTTAAAAATTGATTCTTCAAAGCTGAGGAAATTATTTTCTAATTTTATGCTAGACAGATTGTTAGGTTTTCTTGCTACTTTAAAAAGGTATCACCTTTACCATTAATATAAATTTGTTAAATTAGCATCTAGATAAAACCAAGTGGGTTGCCTCTAAATGCAAATCATCAAGAGGGAGGCTAGAAAAGGAAGAACTTCTGGGTTTCTTTGCTTTGGGACACATGGTTAGAAATGTTAAAGGAAATACCTTACAAACAAACAAAATGGTGCAGCCCTGCCACATGGGATGACATGCAATGGAAACAATCTGCTACTGATTGAAGTGTTTTTTAAAAAATCATTTGAGGTAGCGTAAACATATATTAATAAATATCCTTATGCTTCATAGTAATCATCTACCTAATAAAAGAGTAACATGCTAATTGACCATACCTCTGTGATGCCCACCGGCCAATCAGGAGTATACAAATTAACAAAACAAAGATGTCGGGTTAATTTGCATATGCAGGCACCCAGTGGCGGGGGGGGGGGGCGCAGGGCAGGGCGGGGTGGGACGCTTGCCTTGTTTCCACACCACCCAGCAGCTCTGAGCCTCTGGGCAGCATAGGAAGGTGGAAAGGCCGCTCTGGCCAGAGCAAAGGTGGTGACAGCAGTCAAGGGAAGGAAGGCCCATTATTGCATGAATCTTTGTGCATTCGGCCTCTAGTCTATATATATATGTATGTATATAAAAGGCTAGTGTGCAAAATATCCCCTCAGGAGTTTGACCGGGAGACCATGAGTTTGATGACTTGCTATGATGTGCACTGACCACCCAGGGTGGCACAGAACAAAGGAAGGCCCCAGCCGGAGACCAGCAGCTGGAGAAGGAAGGCCCTGGCCAGCACGGAAAGGCCCCAATTGTCCCTGATGGCCAGCCAGGTCTAGGGGACCCTGCCCATGCACGGATTTTGTGCACTGGGCCTCTAGTATTATATAACTTGATGAAAAACTACATAGAAAAATAAGTAGCCTAGCACAAAAGAAAAACACCCATACAACTATGTAAGCTTTTCATGCTTCTTAGTCTTCAAAAACAAATCTATTTTGACCTGCTGCATCTTAGGATCATAAGCTCTAAAAATAACAAAACATTAGATAAAAACATGTCTTTTGTCAGAGATCACTTCCTCTGGTTATGAACTTTTTGGAGATACATACTTCTGAAACCTAGTTCCCCTCTCATCTTTCTGTTTCTGGTGAATTTCTCATACCATCAGTTTTTGTACACTCAGGAATAACACTATAAATTCATCTGAATTTGGCAACACCTCCTAAGGAATAAAACCATAATGTTATAGGTAGAAAAAATTTTCAATTACTATGATTTGTGTATCTTATGACACTATCTCCCCTCCTCTGCCATTAAAAAAATGAGGGAAAAAGAGCTGACTGTACTCATTTACATTGTTCCAAGACTTTAACCATATAAGTAAAATGGAATATAATTTTAATTGTTCTTTAGTTGCTATTAACCCTTTTATTAAAAGGAGAAATGAAATAGTTCACATATCCCTCCAAGATAATAAAAAAAAAAACTAATATTTTAGGTCACACTATCTGCAATTTGAAGGTACTTTAAAAAAGATAATTAAATAATAAAAAAGACAAATTTTGGAAAGCATTGTACTGATAATTACAATGCATTCTATTCAGAAGCTGTCACAAAGCCAAAATAGAAGACAATGTTTTAAAAAGGAAAATTTCTTGGTTCATTAAGAAAAATAAGACATGATTTTATCTCTCTCTCAAATTGGAGTAACTCAATATAATAAAGATTTAAGACCAAAATATTATATCCATAAATATTATTAAATTGTAAAGACCAATGAGAGCTTTCCAGATGACAAAATTAGGGGAGAGGGAAATATATTTTAAAAAAATAAATCAAGCCCTAACCAGTATGGATCTGTGTTATAGCATCAGCTGGAGTACCAAAATGGTCTCAGTTCAATTCCCAGTCAAGGGATTGTACCTGGATTGCAGGTTCAATCCTGGGCCCCATCGGAACAAGTGCAAGAGGCAACCAACTGATGTGTCTCTCTCACATCTTTCATCCTCCCCTCCCTTCCCTCTCTCTCTCATCTCTCTCTCCCTCTGTCTCTATCCCTCTCCCTCGCCTTCCTTCCCCCTCTCACCAATGCCTCCCTCCTTCCCTTTCAGTCTCTCTAAAATAATTAATGCAAAAAATATCCTCAAGTGAAAATTAACTAAATAAATAAATAAAGTATCTTTTACCCAGTTTGGCCCAGAACTATACTTGAAATCAAGAACATGGGTAAAAGCCAAACTTCTAAACTGGCAAAAGCTTTTTCACTAAAATTATACAGGTAATGGATTCATGCACATACTCATATAGGTGTCAAACAGGTGAACATTTAACAAAATTAAAAGCTTGAACATTTATGCTCTTTAATTTCCAAATCAATTTTATTTTTCACAGGAAAAAAAAATCTAAGAACTGACAGTGTTTCTTTTCAACAAAACCAATCAGATTTATTACCAAAGGAACTAATTCCTAGTTATTGTTTATTTCCCTTAAAATATATATGTGTGTATATATATATATATCATATTACTCAATGTATAATCTTTTTTGAGTAACTATAAACACATCATATGTTCTTTTCCAGATTAAAGAAATTGAGGACATAGGCAATGAAAAGGTATAATATCGATCCTCAAATAAGATGTTTACATTTTCTTCCAATTAAAACATAAGAGATTGTAATCCATTGCAAGTAATCCAAACAAAATGCAGGTTAATTATGAGCTTTCTCGTGCCAAAGAAGAAATTGGAGTAAGGTAGGGGGTGAGGGGAAGAAAGCCATTTGGTACCTGATATGATCGGGCTTTTTCCTGTCATGTGAAAAAATGGGGCAGATTAAAACATAAGGGAAAGGTGGTAAAAGAATGAAACGCAAATGTGCAAAATAAGCAAAGGACTAGCATGATATGAAAATAAAGCAAGAATTAAAGGAACAAGCTTAAGCTTATAATCTAACAAAATAATAAAAAATCTGTTGCATTTTTTCACATCGTATATATAAATATATATTCACTTGTACAATTTATTCCAACTGCTAGGAATCTGAAAACTAATATTTCAGAAATATTCAAAAATTTTCTTCTACTATTATGTTATATAAAGTTCTATAGGACTTAGCACACTCTACTATTATTTTCTACCTCCGTTGTCAAAGCTATTAAATATAGATAGTACCTTTCTTCATCTTAACAATCACAATAGATATATCTATATAAACCAGATAAGTAAAATCTTGTATAAGAAAAGTGGGGTCACTAATTAAGAACTTCAGTGATTATAAAATATCATCAGCCAAATAAACGCACCCACCTGCTCAACCCTTTTTCATTAAATTATAGCAGACTCTAAGGCAGGGGTGGGCAAGCTTTTTGACTCAAGGGCCACAATGGGTTCTTAAACTGGACCGGAGGGCCGGAACAAAAGCATCCTGACCATACTGGCACTCTCATCTTGGGCTGCTGGTGAAGGAGCGGAGGGGAAAGCAAGAGAACCCTTGCTCTTTCGGCTCCGCAGGCCGGATAGAACAGCCGAACGGGCCGGATCCGACCCGCGGGCCGTAGTTTGTCCACGGCTGCTCTAAGGCCACACACAAGTGGGGTTCATCTTTAACCTAGATATGGTACATCTTATTTTAAACAAAGTCACACAAAATAAAAATTTATATCTGTATTAGCATCTTTAAGAAACTGTATAATACATTTTATTCCTTTAGCTATATATATTTTAACAAAGACTGAGCATAGCACATAACTATTCAGTTTTGTTTTACCAGCTTAAAGCTAAATAATTTTTAATATTTAATTATTTTCCTTGTTAACTCATCCTTTCTGAATTTGTCATAAATGTTAAAAGAGAAATATAGGTATATTAATTCATCTACCACTGATTTGAGCCTAAAGCTGCCGAACTGAGAAAATGACCTGAAAATGAAATATTGTTTTAGTAGATCTTACATGTTCTCAGAAAAAAATATATATATTATAGATGTATAAAAATCTTAAGACACAAAAACTAAAAATTTCTGAAATCAACCAAAAATAAACTCAATAATGCATGAAACATAGGACGTTTTCACTCCTTACTTTATTTCAACCACATCACACAAAATATGATCTCTTCAGTTAATTTCTGGTTATAGAATAATGCTGTCAAAATATACTTAGATTTTATGAAGCACAAGATCAGGTTTTAAAACTATCAGAATTCATAGTCAAATTCACATTTCCCTCAAAAATGAGGTCTTTTTAAAAAGTTAATTTTGAAATATTATATGCCACCATTTTATAAAACTACAAATAATGGTAAATCTGTGATTGGTATGTATGGTGATTATGACCAAAAAAAGTTCCCCTAAATATAATGCATGAACGATCAGAAAACACACACACACACACACACACACACATACACACACACAGAAACAAAAATATAAACAGTAGGCAGGAAGATATTTGTTTGAAGAGTTGGATTCCTGGATTTTTAGAGTGAAGGCACAAATATCACAAATAGTTTTTTTATTTGAAGGCTATATTATATTAAATCAAGCTGGATAGAGAACTAATTCGAGAAGCAGATTAGACACTACACCGAAAGAAAAATTATTTGTAGTACTTCCTGGGATTCAACCTTTCATAAAATACATAAGAAATTTAGATACATTCTAAATTTTTATAATTAAAAAGCAGAAAAAAGTCTAAATAATACTTAATAGGTAACCCTTTCTTCCTCTTTCCTTTTATAGGTTAGGCTTATAACCTAAAAAATACTTAAATCTTTTGTTACAAGGTTTTGACTTTTGCATTTGTTTGTGAGTTTCATTTACTGTTTATATGCTCTATTCCTACAAGTCTACCTTTTACCAGTGTTTTCATCAAAATGTTCTTTAAAAGTTCATGAAAATAAAATTAATTTGCTATCCATAATTTTTCCTAATAATGCAAATTGACTAGTTTCTAAGCTACTTTTTTTTCCTGTTAATCCTCCAACTTTCTTTTTTTTTAAATTGTGACACTATTACAGATGTCCCCCTTATGCTATTTTTTTTAATGTAAGTATTTTGTTGTATCAAAATATAGACTGCTTGAAATTTCATATCAAGTTTTCAAAAATGCCAGGTTTGGGGGCCTCAATTTTATCACAAACCAGCTGTGTAACCTTGAGTGAGCAATCATCTCTCAGCACCTCCATTTCTTTACTAACAATTAGGGTGGTGAACTATGATCTACGATTTGAATTAATAAGTGTCATCCTATTGCATATAGATAGCTTCTCCTTTATAAAGTAGTTTCATTTATAAGGGTACTATTTTTTCCCCACTTTGCAAATGGTAGATTGCATGTCTACAATTGAGAATAATTATTTCCTACTTGATTTTAGTTATACTTAATATCTATGTCAATATTTATATAACAAAAAAAAAGGTCCAAGCTTAGATCAGAATTCAAATTTGCTAATGTACATTTAAAAAAATTGTTTCTACTATCCTACATGACAATGCAATTTTCCACAACACTGTACTTCATTTTGAATTCTGACATCATTTTTCACTGGAGTGCCGCATGAAAGTTCATTTCATTTTTCTTAATATCACAGTATAGTTTCTATGGATTTATTGAATTTTCACTATGCTAAACTTTAAGTAGATTGTTTTGTAATGTTAAGGTTAAAATTCAATTCTAACATTACCTCATGAAACTGAACTAGCTGAAATGTCTTTACTATAAAAGTTTGATAATCAGCCGAAACCAGTTTGGCTCAGTGGTAGAGCTTCCGTCTGCGGACTGAAAGATCCCAGGTCCAATTCCGGCCAAGGGCATGTACATTGGTTGCGGGCACATCCCCAGTAGGGGGTGTGCAAGAGGCAGCTGGTCGATGTTTCTCTCTCATGGACATTTCTGGCTCTCTATCTCTCACCTTTCCTCTCTGTAAAATATCAATAAAATATATATATTTAAAAAGTTTGATAATCACATTATTTTTATTTCCTACTCCGGCTATAGAAATATGCCAGGAAAGGCTTGAAAAATTATTGTCTTGGCTTTAACAGCTTAGTAAACAGAGTTTTACTTTTTCATTTTCACTTTACTACACTCATAAAATTATTTCTAACTAGACCATCTTAGTTGGTCCTTCTATATTCATATATTATTTTTAAAGTTCTATATAACTCAAAGAGGCTTAATATTACATAAAATCATTATTTTTCCCAATTTATATTCATTCTCAGGTAAAGAAATATCATTTCAAATAAAACATACCATGTACCACTTAAACATTTGGTAATACCAAATTCTTCGGAAATGCTCAAATTTGAAAATATCAATGAATATTTTATCTCTAGAATCTCATAATCCAAAAATAAGATTAAGTACACTAGGAACCCATTTTAATAAGTTGAATATTCAAGCATGGTCATTTCCGTTTAAACAAAAATGTATACTAAACTTACCAGGAAAAAACTACTTATTTTGCTATTGTACATTTTTAAAAATAAAATCTCCATCACTAAGTGAATTCATATCATGTTTAAGTAGAAAATAAAATTTATATATTCAACTAATAATATAATAGGAAATCAATTAACTAGAACCCAATACTACTCTTAGTTAATACAAAATTGTTCTTACTATCCTTTTTTTTTTTTTTGCACAAATATAGGCATCACTGAATTAAAAAAAAATTAGTGACTGCTATTCAGAAGGATTATCCTGAGACAACCCAATCTTTTTTTAATGTCATAATGTCTCAAGTGATTTCACTTTATTATATTAATACATGGGAAAATACAATAAAATATTTTACACATTCATTCACTTTACAGAATTTACTGAAATAATATTTTATAGAAATAAATTTAGCAAAAAAAATGCAGAGTTTCTGGTAGCTATCAAGTTTAGAATAAATGAGCACCAGCTACCATACACAATTCACATAAGAACAATCCCATTTCCTAAAACTCCTCGGTAATTAAAATTATTGCAAAGATCAGGATCACCTTGTTTAAAATTCATAAATAAACACTAAGTGAAAATATATAAAACACCATATAGAACAGGAAATCAAAGGGGGAAAGAGTTCACTTGACCGATTTACCTATTATATTCAACACATGATTTGTAATCAGATCTATTTCCTAATAAATATGAGGGGTACCTCAAATTGAAAATGTCCTTATTGTAAAAGTCTAATCAATATAGACCAATCACTATAAAAACTCCCTTTGCTTCCTGCTTAAGTTAGTGTTGTCATTTTTCACTTGCTTCTTAAGGTCCCCTTTACTAGAAGGACACCTTATCTTCAATGAAATGGATTCAGGAAAATTACCATGAACTATGAATTTAGAGAATTATGAAGGAAGGAGTTGCCAAATCACATGAAAAGTTAGAAGACTGAGAATATGGAAAAATTTGAAATATATTACCTGTTCCAAGTTTTGAAGGCATTGCTGGCTCGTTTGAACAGATATCCTTCCATAACAATACCATTTGCAGCATCTACATTATATTCTAACTTAGAATCATCACTGGAGAAATCCTAGACAAAATAACACAAGAAATTTCATATGATTTGACTAAGTTGCTAGACAACAAATGTATCCTAGAAAAACAGCTCAAATGGTAGAAAAACTTCACATTAAGATAGTTACATTAACAATAGTCATAAAAAAGGGGAGACCTAAATGTTCAATAACAGAAGAATGAATCAACATATTAAATAGAGAATTTCAATTCAGTGGACTATTATGCAATAATTGTTATGATGATAATGATGACAGACATAAAAAATGTTACTATATGAAATATATCTGAAAGAGAAAACAAAACAATATAAACCCTATACACACTGTAACTAAAAGCACAAAATAATATGTATACAAAAAGAACAACTAAATATTACACAAGGTGTTATATTTAAATTGTTTTCCTTTTTATCAACATTTTATGGTGATGTGTGTGCTATTAAAAAGGGAATATAGATACTTTTAAATGGTATTACCACTATTTTCTAATTATATTATTATCATTGTAGTTTTTTAATCTGATAGGCGTAATAACTCCACTATATGGAAGTAATGAAATAAGATAAAGGCATTTCGTTCTAAAATAAAATTTTGTCTTACAAAGGAGAGCCACAGTCTAAAGTGGGCATTTCGGGAGACAACAAGATGGCGGCAGAGGTAAAAGCCTAACTGCAGCCGCCCTCAACAATTTCAAAAAATACAACTAAAATATAGAGCGGACACTATCCAGAACTACAGGAAAGTTGACTGACTGGAAATTCTACAACTAGAAGGAAAGAGAAAACCAGAAGGAAAACCAGAGGAGCTGTAAAAGCCTAAGGTACGGAGGCACGGTGCACGCGGGGAGAGGACGGAGCCGGAGAGGAGGGGCGGCGGAGTGCCTGGCTGGCGTTCCCCAGCGGGAAGGAGATAAAAGCCCCGGACTGTGCTGAACCCCAACTCCGACTGCACTGAACCCCAGTTCTGGGCGAGACCCCGGGGGTCCCAGGCTCATACAGAGGGAATCTGGGCTGTAAGGCGGAAGCTCAGCGGAGGGAAAGGCAGAGCCCCGGGGTCTTGCACATTGTGCGCAGAGGAGGGACTGTTGGCTGAGCTGCTGAATTGCCCCAGCGGGAAGGACTCAAAAGCTCAGGAATGTACTGAGCCCCAGTTCTGACTGCACTGAACCCCAGTCCTGGGCAAGACCCTTGGGCTCCAGCCTCATACAGAGGGAATCTGGGCCATAAGACAGAAGCTCAGGGTAATGGCGAAAAGCAGAGCTCCTGAGTCGCGCACATTGCGCGCACAGAGGACAGACTGTTGTTTGGGCCTCGAGATTGCCCTAGCGGGAAGGAGACATAAGCTCCGGACTGCTCTTAACCCCACTTCCAACTGCTCTGAACCCCAGTTCTGGGCTCGTTGGGGGAGAGACTACACTGTCTGGTAGCGGGCGAAGCTCTAGGGCGCCTTTCTCTCAGAGGTGCTGGCAGCGAGTACCAAAGGACACTGAGGTACACTGAGACTCAGGAACCTCCGAGGGCGGGGCTAACCGGAAGCCAAGGCTGTAGGCTCCACCCTGAAGCTCCGCCCCATCCAAGCTGAACTCAGAGAGGCTTTTGCAGGTTTCCAAGTCTAGTGGAATAAGGTGGTCTCCTGGCATAGACACAGCTGATCCTCCCAACCTACCAACTCAGGGAAGCAGCGAAAATGCCGAAACGAGGAAACAGATCACAAACGAAAGAAATGGAGGACAAAAAGCGACTGGATATAGAGTTCAAAGCCACGCTTATAAGATTGTTCAACAATCTCTTAGAAAAGGCCGATAAAATAAATGAGACTTATGAGGATATGATAAGGGATCAACAAGAACTAATGAAGGGTCAACTAGAAATAAAGAATACAATCTCTGAAATAAATAATATTATACAGAGTCCTAAAAACAGATTGGAAGATTGCAAGAATCAAGTCCAAGATTTGGAACACAAAGAGCCAGAGGACACTCCTCCACAGAAGCAAGAAGACAAGAGAATCCAGAAAGTTGAAGATAATGTAAGAAACCTCTGGGACAACTTCAAGCGAACCAACATCAGAATTATGGGCATCCCAGAAGATGACAGAGAGCAAGATACCGAAAACATATTGAAAGAAATAGTGACAGAAAACTTCCCCCACCTGGTGAAAGAAATAGACTTACACGTCCAGGAAGCACACAGAACCCCAAACAAAAGGAATCCAAAAAGAACCACACCAAGACACATCATAATTAAAATTCCAAGAGCCAAAGACAAAGAGAGAATATTAAAAGCAGCAAGACAAAAGCAGGTAGTTACCTATAAAGGGGCACCCATACGACTGTCAGCTGATTTCTCAACAGAAACCATGCAGGCCAGACGGGAATGGCAAGAAATATTCAAGGTGATGAATAACAAGAACCTACAGCCAAAAATACTCTACCCAGCAAAGCTATCACTCAGAATCGAAGGCCAGATAAAGAGCTTCACAAATAAATTTAAGCTAAAGGAATTCATCACTGCCAAGCCAGAATTATATGAATTGCTAAAAGAGGTTCTTTAGGAAGAGGAAGAAAATAAAGATAAAAATTATGAACAAACACGTAACTATCAACAAGTGAGTCTAAAAACCAAGGGAAGTAAAATGATGAACAATATTAACTGGTGAATACAATAGAATCAGAGGTATGGAAGGGGAGTGGACTGATGATTCTCGGGGAAAAGGGGAGTGGAGCGGGGCGGGAAGAGACTGAACATAAACTGCACCTATGGATGAGGACAATGGGGGATGGGGAAAGGGCAGAGAATTGGATGGAAACTTGGTGTAGAGGAGCAATGGGGGTGGGGGGATGAGGAACATTTGTAATAATATGAACAATAAAGATTTATTTAAATAAATAAATAAATAAATAAATAAAGTGGGCATTTCAAGTTCTCTTTTTTTATGAGGACTATAGAATCATTCATAACCTTCTGTCATTCTAATCTTCACTTTTATACAATTCAAACTTTAAATTTATCCTAAGGATTCATGAAATATTGAAATCACAAATCCCACTTTAAATTTTTTCCTGATAAACTTCCAAAGTAATCTGATAAAAATCCAAGATTGCTGCTGTCCCCAAATTTAAAACTTCAAAAATAAGTCTCAGTAATTTCAAAAGTAGTCTGGACCAATGATCAAAATCAGAATGTTATCTTATTAGGCAGTAGTAAACTTTCTGTCTTGAGAAAGATTTTGACAAAAGCTGAATGAGCATCTGCCACGATTGCTAGACAAACTTTCTGCACTGAGGGAGAGGCAGAGTGAGAATCAACAAAGGCTTCCAAACCTGAGTCTTCAAAGACGGAAAAAGGAAGTAAATTAAATCAGGATTAAAAACAATATCCACCTGACATGTCTTAAAATTAACCCATAAGAGGACATGACAATACAAAATAATCAAATGAAACAGAATCTGTAAATGACTTATTACATTTATTCCTATTTTTTCTTTGGAAAAAAATCATAGAAACTTTAATTTCTTCACTTAAAATTTCTTTGAGGCTATACTTTATATAATTATGCAGACAGGATTAAGTCAGCAATAGTTTTAATTGAGTTTCATTTATAACATCAGCAGTTTTTTAATAACCCTGATGCTATCTAAAATATCAAATAAGACTTCATTGAAAATGTAGTACATTTGTAGTATTCTAATTTTCAATTATATTTTTGAGGTAAATTAAGCCTTCAATTTCATTATTATTGATATCAAATTAACAATTTATCGTTCTTAAAATGAGACAGATTATATTATTGTATAATGAAAGTAATTAATAATGTTGGATAAGATATATAATATTAGCATGTAAATATACTGATGAGCTGACAAATCAGAAAGGAATATTCAAAGGCCAAAGACTGAGTGGAAATTGGAAGCCAAAGAGGTAAGCAGAGCAAGGAAGCTAGCTTTCACCTTAAAGGCATTGGACTCATCCGGAGAACTTGAAGCTTTTGTGTAGGGCCCAGGGAACAGAAGGCAAGAGTAAGGTTGGCCAATAAAGGGAATCTAATAGAAGCTTTCCCTTTTGAAATTGCAAAGAAGACAAGAAGGAACATCATTACCACTTTGAGTTGAGATTATGAGGGAGGTTTTAGCCAGCAAGATAACAAACAAAAAGCAAAGGATTAGAAAGGAAGAAATGAACTATCATTATCTGCAGATGATACGACTTCTTTATACACAGAATATCCAAGATGTACACAAAGAATCCAGAGACAAATTAGTGTTAAAAAGAATGCAACAAGATCACCGGTTATAAAATCAATACAGAAAAGTTCATTTTACTTTACTATATACAAAAGTAAACAGTGAAAAAAATTAAAGATAATATTTACAATAACATTTGTAATACAAGTATCTAGGAATAAATAACAAAAGATGTATAAGAAAATTATCAGAATTTATGAAGGATACTAAAGAAAATTTAAATGAAGAAAATATTTTAATCTCATGGATGAGAAGACATTATAGAAAAAAGATATGAATTATTTCCCAAATTGATAACAGATCTAATGCAATCTCTCAATAAAATTCCCAAAAGCAATTTTTATGCTACGTGAAAAGATACTTCTGAAATTTAAATGGAAATGCAAAATTTAGGCAATTTACTTTTGAAGAAAAGAAAGTAGGAAGCTTTACTTTGTCAGATATAAGAGGTACTAATATAGCTAAAATAATTAAGACAACAGAATACTGGCACAACTAACACACACACACACACACACACACACACACACACACACACACAATGAAGAAGAAGAGAACCTGAAGCCAGCCTCATGTATATGGAAATGTGATATATAACAGAGAATAAAACACAGAATAGCAGGGAGAGAATAAATTTTTTAATAGCTGATTAGTTATCAATGTGAGACATAAAAGGAAATTGGATCTCTACCTCACACCATACACAAAAAAACCCAATTACAGATGGATTAAAGATCAAAACATAAAAGGCAAACCTACCAACACACAAGATTATACAGGAAATATATCATCATGATCTTGGGTTGGGAAAAGATTTATTAAGCAAGACATGAAAAGACACACATACAAACACACACACACACACAAACACACACTCACACTCACACTCACAAAACCATAAAAGACTTAAAAAAAAAAACTTGAGAAAATCAAAAACACATATCCTTTAAAAGGGAGCTGATAGAATATATGAAGACTATGATCAAGTTAGGCAACCTAATGGAAAAATGGGAAAAAAGACTAATAGACATTTCAAAACAGGATATCCAAGTGACCAGAGATATAGGGGAAGGTACTCACGCTCATTTGTGACTAAAGCATACCTTATAAATTAAAACGACAACGAGATGTCACTATCTACCCACCAAAATAGGCACACAAACAAAAAATTCTCACAATGCAATGAGGTGACAAGGAGCAATGGGAATTCTCATACAGTGCTGCCTGATGGGAATGATACAACATTTTGAAATATAGTTTGCATGAACTGATTATGCATAGCTTCTTTCTTTCTTTAACTGATCAACTTCAATTCTTGAAAATCAAGATAATTACATTAGACATACTTTCCCTTAATTTTTAGTTGACTTGGTCTTTTTTCTTCCTCCCCCCCTTTTTATTTTACCTGTAATGCAGCCTTGTGTCAGCATTTAAGGGCAGAAAAAAAGTAAGTATATATATATGTAATGAGTAAAAATAGCATTACTTTCTTTAAAGGAAAACAGTAATAGGCTATTACTTAAAATCAAATAAATTAATTTTAGATTTAAAAGTCTACTAACTTTGAATTGTGTACATAATAGGGAAAGACATTAAAAGATGCATAATATTAATCAAATAATTCATTTTAAGCAAACAGCTGTGTTTCTACAAATAACATAACCTCTTGTTTTAATTAGAAATAATTTGTTCCAAATTTTTAAAAATCTTTCCATGGTAATGTCATTTTAAAAAGTTACCCAACCCAAAGTAATTTAAACTTAAACAAAAACAAAAGATGGAATTAGTCTTACTAGACTATAGCTAGAAATAACTAATTTAAAGATGGAATAGTAGACAATATTTCTCTTCGAGTATTAATAACCCATCACCAACAAAATTTTCCTTTTATTGCTGATTTATTTTTTCCCCACTGACATGTTCTATGTCAGCTCTAGTTTACTAGTATTTTAAATTCTAAATCAACCATAACAAAAGTTGATTTGATTGCTCAACAACAAAGGAACAGGTTCCTTTAAAGCAATGCTAGAAGGCATCATTTTTTCTTTTAGGGAAAGTACAAACACACTCCTCCACTTCCACAAACTATTTAGTTGAGTTTCCCACATCTGGGAAAATCTCAGGTGTTAGTAGACCAGGAATGTGAGCCAAAAGCTTCACCCTGGGAAAACCATCTTCATAGTTAGGGCATCTGCCTTGCCAGGATAGAGGCATCCTGTCATATGCTTGTATTATTATATTCGACCTATAATTCTCTCCTTTTGTTTTCAGATTACTACACAAAAAATATCACTGACTATGTAAGATCAATATTATTAGTTTGAATTCCAGGTTTATAATATTCAAAGCTTCTAGCACACAGAAATAAAAACTGGTTTCATATTAAATTTTCACTAAAAAATATATTTCTCCAATATCAGTTTAGCTAGGCTTAGGCAAATTAACAAGAAATGCAAGTGGAATTTCAGCATCACTGAAATTGGGATGGGAGGGTGCTGCCTTACAGTGTTGCAAGATGGGAAGTCCATAATACCAAAATACACATCGATGCTGAGGTGTACTCCACCCCTACCTACCCACCCACAGTTCCCAACCCAACCCCACCACACACACACATTCTACAGGGATTGGTAACAGCCTACCTGAAACTACAGTGTTTTAAATTCTAACTAAGGACCACTTTTAAATTAGTTAAGGCACTAACAGATTGATGTTTTTGCAAACTGGTTCAAGAGCATGGCTTTCAAATATTTTGATGTAAAAGAATAATAAAACAAATGCCTGGACATCTGAAAAATATTTTACTTTTCACAAAAAGAGGAATTCACATACAAATTTAATTACTAAAGAAACTCAAAGGACTTGTTCCAATAAAACAGTATCTTGTTAAAAAACAATAACCAAACAATTGAGTAAAATGTAAATTAATCTCCTTCAACTTTCCCCCTCAGCTACCTTTTGTTGAATGGTGGAATGTTTTTGCTCCATCTCTCTTTTCTCTTTTGCTGAATCCACAACCATTCGATCCAACTATAAAGGGATGGAAAGAGAAAATTATATAGATTTTAAAAAACCATATACTTATTTTTATAACCATAGTCCTACTAAGTCATGAACTTTAAGAAAGCATTTTGGCTATAACTTTAAGTTGGAAATGTTTTTGTTTTATTTTGTTTTCTAGTATCAAATCCTCCTTGAAAAGGTCCATAACTCCTCTAAGGAAAATATTTCTAAGAATAACCGTAGTTCAAACAAATGTGACAGGATGCCTGGTCAAGGATACAACAGAGATAATTTGTTCACTCCTTGAACAAAGAAAATGACTCCAACTTCTATTGCCTGCTGACCCACTCAGCAATTCTGGTAGTTACAATCAAAGACAGAAAGAAGATACACTGGTGATTTTTTTTTTCTGCAACAGCAAAAAAAAAATTAGCAGCTAAGCTAGTACATGGCAGCTCAGAAGTTCACCAGGGTAAGATACTTCCTGTTTTCAAGTTGGCTTCCTAATATTATAATCAAATCTAAGTTAGAAAGAATAATTCATAGAAAAGAGAAAGCTAAAAAATAGTAATAAAGTAGTAATTATTCTTAAGACCAGGTATAAAATTACCAATTTTAAGTGTTTTTTAAAGCTCAAAAATCATAAAATGAAATCATAAAGTCCTATTCCTTTCTTGTTCCTTTCCATCAGAAAAAGATGAACTTCCATCAAGAAAAAGATCTGATTTCCAATATTAAGACAAATTCACTGACTTCTTGAATAACAAACAATTAGGTTATAAAATACTCTATTACGGTTTGACTCTTCTAGACTGTGATGAATGTCATATCATCTTTGGACCACCCCCTGTTCCTATCACCTCTAACTGATTAATGTGTGATAAATGAATAAATAAAAATATAAACATCAACAAGGATATGGAGGAAGAAAAAGTATTAAATATCTAAATGCTTTAATTTATATGCTTTAAAAACTAAACTGAATAAAGGCCTTCTTAGAAACTATGTAAAGAGATATAGAAGCATGGAACAGACGGATGAATCTCAGAGGGAAAGGGGGAGGGTGGGACTGGAAGAGATTACCGTATTTGCCGGCGTATAAGACGATTTTTTGGCCCTGAAAAATATGCCTCCAAGTGGGGGGTAGTCTTATACGGCGAGTATATAACAAACTCTGTATTTTTAGTGGAAATGTTAGGGGGTCGTCTTATACGCCCAGTCGTCTTATACGCCAGCAAATACGTATTTTTCAGGGCCAAAAAATCGTCTTATACGCCGGCAAATACAGTAATCAAAAAAACTTATATGCATAACCCATGGACACAAACCATAGTGTGGTGAAGGCCTAGGGCAGGGCAGAAGCATAGTGGAGGGGATGAATAGGGGGGAAAAGGGGAACATCTGTAATACTTGCAACAATAAAGATAAAATTAATTAATTAAACTATTTGATCCTTTATTCAGTCTGTATCACAAATGATGTTCTGTTTTTTTACAGGAGAATATTCTGGCCACAAATTCTTCATATCACTGAATAGTAATAAAGAACCAAAAGAAAACATACTGAAACAGAACTATCACTATTATGAAATATCTTATTTGGATGGTAACAATACTATTCTACTATAGGATCTAATACATACATACCTTCGTGATATGTAACACTGATTTAATGGGTAATGCTGATACATGCTACACTAGGAAAATGAATGTCCTCAATAGTTTCTATACTGAATAATCCTTATCCCATTGTTTTATAGCCTTTAATTGAATGGCATATAAATATTATTCATTCATTCAGATTGAAGTGCAACACAGGAAACTCTAAGACTCAACCCAATAAACTTCCCCACAGTACTGCAATGCAAGTGATACTTTTCTGCCTGTCAAATTGGTAGTAAATTCTACTTCTGCATCCTACCCCACTGCTATAGCAGCAGAAAGAGGGAAAATTCCCCTTCCTAATCTGGTGGAGAAGTGTAAAGGAAAAAATATTTGTCAACTTGGAGGAGAGTTAGGGGAGTTATGAGCTGGAGAGATGTGAAGACTAGCCTTCTTGTCGCCTAGATGCTGGGAATGTATCAGGAACAGAGAGTTTGGAGCAAAGCAGGATGTATCCCATGTTTCTATTAATATTGGAGATGATGAGTTTAACAGGCTCCTGTAACTAGACACCCCAATCCTCTACCTGTGTTCTGAATTCTCACCACTCCTATCACCTCAGATATCACTTCTCTTTCTATTTTTCAACTTTTCCCATTCCCTTACCCTTTTAAATTGGTGTGAATCATACTACCCTTTTTCTTTTTTAAAAAAAGAAAAGCAGACAGACATGTTCAGAGCTTCATTTGGATATGTCGGAAGTCTTGGGAGCTTGATTACCCAACTTTCTCCTATAAATGGACCTTGAGGGCTTGTTTGCAGGTTCTAGCATGGGAGCACAGCTACTTGTATAACCTTGACTGAAAAACGGTCATCTCCTCTAGTGGGGAAGGTGGTCCTCTTTGACCAAGAGCCCAGCTTCAGAAGGGACACACCAGGATTGGTTAAGGAGGAAGAAGACCCATGCCTAGTCAGCAAGATCAACCGAATCAATCCAGGCAATGGGTTGACACATGTTGCAGCCAGATGGCTGCAAATTACATAAAACTTTCCTCTCTACCTACCACCTTCTCTCTCTCTTTCCTTCACAACACAACTTCTTGAAAACTGTCCCCTCTTCTCTACTTCCCCTTTCATTTTCATCTATTCACTGTAATTTAGCTTTCTAAATATAAATTAGGAATTTAGAATTTTTGCTGCGAGGACCCTCAACTCTCACAGAGATAACAAGTAACCTTCTTGCTGCTAATCCCAATAGGTATTTCTCAGTCGCAGGCTTACTTGACCTTCTCTTCAATGTTTGTACTGTAACCACACTCTACGTTTTTGAGACACTCTTTCTTTACTACCGCAGTCTAAGGAGTTTCCCATCTCCTTTCATTTTGTTTTCATCGAACTCCCTTTACCTAGCAATTTCTTAAAAATTGGTCATTATTACAGGATGGGAGGGCAATAGAGGAATAATATAATATAATAAATTTAGGGTCCCTGAAGACAAAGTGACTTTGTCTATATCAGACCTTTCTTTGACTTTACATATGAGAAATAAAGTTCTGTATTATTGAAGCTATTACTTTATAGTTTTCTATCATACTGCAAACAAACCTAATCTCAATTTATATACCCAGAGAGAATAACAATCTGGTAACTCATGGCATATGCCCTTAAACCATCCCTCCCTAACACCATCCCCACACACATGAGCATGCACCATATTTATTTTTGCTCATTGAATGCAATTCTAATCCCACTATTAACTTTTTCCCATTTTCCTAAACTCTAGTTTTCATCCTTAATTCCCTCTCCTCAAAAATGTAACCACAACCATATGGAAAAGAAAAATAACCTAAAAATTGATACTATTAAATCTGGAGAGTTCACCAATCAAGCACAAAAAATGTCCCTGAACAGATCTAATATAAAGTTCTGATCATGTATCAAAAATAATTTGAACATAATGAAATTTCTATAATATTCTTATATGTGTGTAATTCATACATGTGCATGTTTATATAAAATGAAAGTTCAGCTGAGACTGGTTTGGCTCAGTCGTAGAGCGTCGGTCTGCAGACTGAAAGGTCCCGGGTTCGATTCCGATCAAGGGCATGTACATTGGTTGCGGGCACATCCCCGGTAGGGGGTGTGCAAGAGGCAGCTGGTTGATGTTTCTCTCTCATCGATGCTTCTAGCTCTCTATCTCTCTCCCTTCCTCTCTGTAAAATATCAATAAAATATATATTTTTTAATTCTCATCAAGAGGAAAAGACTTAAAATTATAGGAGGTGATGGATACTAATTAGATTTATTATGATTATCTTTTGTGTGTGTAAAATCATTTTATTGTATACCTTAGAGTAATATAATGTTATATGTCAACTATATCTCAATTTTTAAATAAGTATTTATCAGTGTATAACAAAGAATCAAGAGCTATACCTGTGCACCGAGGTCCTTCATGTAGGGCCCAAGTTCACTAAATAGATCATATCCTTGATGAAAGAAGGCCAAGTGGGCATACATAAAGGATAACATCTAATAGAAGAAAAAGAGATTAGCATTTAAAAATCAATTCTAAAAGAAAACATTTTAAAATTCTTATTAATCCTTATCCTACCTAATGTTTGAAATTATTCCACAAGAGACCAAAATATCAAACCTACTTTAAATTAAACTGGATCGTTTTTCTTAAAAGAGTCTTTTAGAGCCTGGCTGATATGGTTCAGTAGTTGAGTGTCGACCCATGAGCCAAGAGGTCCCTGGTTCAATTCCTGTTGAAGGCAAATGCCTAGGTTGCGGGCTCAATCCCCAGTTGGGAGTGTGCAAGAGGCACCCGATCAATTTGTCTCTCTCATCAATGTTTCTATTTCTCTGTCCCTGTCTCTTCCTCTCTCTTTAAAATGAATAAAAACATATTTTTAAAAAGAAATAGTATGTATAAAAAAGAGTGTTTTAGAAATACAAATGTGAAAATTTTTATTTAAAAGAAATATCTAAATGGTTTAAAATTTTAACAATGCACCAAATTTTAGTTGTTTGGACTATATCCAGATGATCAAAATTTTCATAGTAATAGTTCTAAGAATTAAGTTTTCAATGAATTGAAATACTGTATGTTGATGTTTCTCTCTCTCCCTCTCTTCCTTCATCTCTAAAAATCAATAAACTATTCTTTTAAGGAAAAAAAAATCCTATATTCCCAGGTACACTATGAAATATCTATGGGACTTTCAACCAAATTTGTTGGCAAAATTTAAAATTGCAAATAAGACATTATTTAAAATTGCAAATAAGACATTAAAAGATTAAAAGGAGAAATATGAAGTACTCAAAATAAAACAAAACAATCACAAACACTTAACAACCTACTAGATTACCAAGCACAACCCAAAGTAGGGAAATGCTCATATTTGCTCAAGATACCAAAATAAAATGAATCAACAGACTTTGCTATAGAGGTTTCTTTCTACTCATTCCAAAAATCTAAAATGTCATTAGTGGATTTAGATTTTTCCCCCAAATTTTCTATATTTTACCTATACATAAGAGAAAAATCACCTGTGCTTTTTATTAGATAAGTTGGCATATGAGAAGAAAATAAACAATTCAATAAATAATAAATATTAAAAGAATCCTCTAGTAACCATGTTATTTTTAGCAAGACGACCATGTTTAATTCTCTGATATCTAAAATAGATCATAAGGCTCATAGTACTTAAGAATTCTTCAAAAGAAATTTTTAAGAGAAAAAAACAATTAAATAATACCCAAAGACAAAGCTCACTAAAAGATTATTCTAAAATTAGATAATGATTGAACAACTTTGTGAATATTATAAAAAACAAT
Source organism: Vespertilio murinus (assembly GCA_963924515.1). NCBI lineage: Eukaryota > Metazoa > Chordata > Mammalia > Chiroptera > Vespertilionidae > Vespertilio > Vespertilio murinus. The sequence continues at coordinate 152,439,854 of OZ004706.1, read as the reverse complement.
GAACTATATTTTAAAAGGGAGTATATTAATAATCATAACTACATAAAAACGTAAAATATGGCAGCACATCAAAACACATATGCATATTTTTTAAAAATGATAAACTAGGAAAACAACACATAACAAAGGGTTAACAGTCTTAATACGAAAAAGAGGTTACAAATCAGTATGAAAAAGATGAACATGCCAACAGAAAAATAGACAAAGGACATACATAAGGAACACAAGTGGACAAAAAAAATATATGGAAAAACTGCCGAAACCGGTTTGGCTCAGTGGATAGAGCATCAGCCTGCAGACTGAAAGGTCCCAGGTTCGATTCCGGTCAAGGGCATGTACCTTGGTTGCGGGCACATCCCCAGTAGTGGGTGTGCAAGAGGCAGCTGATCGATGATTCTCTCTCATAGATGTTTCTAACTCTCTATCCCTCTCCCTTCCTCTCTATAAAAAATCAGTAAAATATATTTAAAAATATGGAAAAACTGTTCAAATTAATTTGAATTAAATAAAAGTAAAATTGAACAATCACATGACATTATCTACCCAATTATAACTAATACCAAGCATTGGTAAGAGGTGGGAAAATATTCACTTGCACAAACTACTGGTGGAAATGTGCAATCCTTGAAATTTGACAGTATTTTTCTTAATTCTTGTAAGTGTTTATAAATTTTGACTAAGTAACCTCTTGTCTTTATTCACACTAAGGAAATAATCATATTATTCATTAGAACAATCATTATAATGTTATACTTTAATGTCAAAAACATGAAAATTACTTAAAAATCCATTAATGAGTGAAGTTAATGTATGGCATATTCATGGTCAGCAACCTATGATTAACAAACTATATCTACCAACTGTATTTTGATGGCTTATGAGCTAACATAGTTTTACATTTTGAAATGGCTGAAAGAATGTGAAAAGACATCAAATTCATGATGCATGAAAATTATATGAAATTAAAATTTCCATGTCCATAAAGTTTTATTAGAACATAGCCATGTCATTCATTTATATATTGTCTATGGCTGCTTTCTGATAACAGCAGCATAGCTTGAGTAGATGTGACACAGACCATATTGCTCACAAAACCTAACATATTTACTACCTAGTCTTTCAAAAATAAGTTTGCCCACCCCTCGTAAATTGGCATGATGGAGCTCTGCCTGGCAACAAAAGTCATCATTACATAAAAAATATTTAATGTCATCTGATGATTTTGGGGTGTATTAGTGAAAAAAGAAAGTTATGAAACAGTATATAGAAATTATTCCTGTTTTCTTTAAAAAATTAAATGCAATTTAAAAAGTATATAGGAATGTTCATATATGTATACACATACACAGAAAAAGAGAAAAAAAGACAAAGATATAAACCAAGATTTTTTTCTCTTCCTTATGACTTTTTCTTTTTCCTTTATTGATTGAGGTATTACATATATGTCTTTATCGTGCCATTGCCCCCAAAACCCCCCACTCCATCAAGATATTAACAGTGATTCTCCCTTAGTGGTAAGATTTATAAGTATTTTTATTTATTTCTTTATGCATTTTATTTTCGAATTTCCTATAACTAACATACATTACTCTCAATCAGGAGAAGGTAGATGTAAACCAGAAGTAAAATGTAATTATCAGATTAAAAAATAACAAATATATATATATATATGCATGTGTGTGTATGTGTGCACACACACACACAAATTTTAGAAAAAGCTACCTAGTGATAAGAATCAAGAGTAATTTAAGTATACACTTTCAGAGGAGGAAAAAAATAGTGTCAGTGAACAAAATCAGACAGGACAAATTATTTCTAAACTTTTCAAAATACAAAAGTGTAATGCCACACCACTACCATTCCCATTTACTTATTAACTTTAACACAAAAAATAAGTCAACATGGGTTGCAGAAGTTAAGGGGGGGGGGGGGGGGGGGAAGTGATCCTTAATTTTCATCCCATTTGTTTTCTAACCTCACACCAAAGAACAAATCAAAAGACTGATACATTATCAGCAACACTAAGGAAAAAATTCTCTAAGTGCTATTTATGTATGCCCTGAATCTTAAATATTTAAATGTCTAATTTAAGGAGATCAGTGTATTAAGTGATTAGACACACACAAATAACAATATGATGACAGAAACAAAAAAGTAGATGACATATAATTAATACAAAAGGATAAATAAAAAGATTAATTATGAACCTGGAATATGTATGCTCGTGTGCACGCACACACACACAATTTCATATTAAAATATTTAAAACATCATTTCAATAAATATCTTACTGATTTTAGGATTTCTGATCTCCTTTTTGATTGAAGGACATTAATCTGAGGGAAAAAACACTTGGTTAGTCATCCACACATTATTGTAAAAACTAATCCATACTGCAATATTATAAAAGTTGTTTATCCTAATGGTTTAACATTTTTCCTAAAAAGTAAATAAAAATAAAGTTCAAATTTTCCACCCTTTGGCCTACTTTTTGTGAAAACTGTTAAGACAAACATACCAATGAAATTCTAATCCATTTTGATCTCAAAGAAAAGTAGGCTGAGTTTAAATCATAATATTGTAATGCTAAAACTATCATTTTGATAGATATTTGAGTTCTATCTTTCCCCCACCCTTTTTATCTGATTTGCTCATCAAGACCTTTCAACATATATCCTAATGAAACTGTCATCATTTTTACCACTATCATCAACCATCATCATATCTCGTCTATACTACTGCAATAGTCTGTGAACTAGTGTTTCCACTCTTGACTTCCTACAATCTATTCATCAAGCAGAGTGATCTTTTTAAAATATAAATAAGATCATGTTCCATCTGCTTAAAACTTTCTAACTCCCTGCCACAGTCTTTAAGATCCTTTGTGATTGGCCTCTGCCTACCTACTTCTCCAAACTACTTTTCTACCACTTTCCCTTTTGTTGTGTTCAACCACAATCCAATACTACTCCCACCTCAATGCTTGCATACTGGCTGCTCTAACTTCATGTTAAGATAGTTTAAATGCTATTTCTTTACAAAGGTCTAAAGTAGATGCATACACACTCTCTAGTATATCAACCCTATTTATTTTATTCATAGCAATCATAACTACCTTATATTTTCTTCTTCTTTTGTTTAATTTAAAAAATATATTTTTATTCATTTTAAGAGAGAAGAAGAGAGAGGGAGAAAAAGAAACATTGTTGTGCGAGTGGAGCATTGATCGGCTGTCTCCTGCACATCCCCTTCAGGGGATCAAGCCCAAAACCAGAAATGTGCCCTGACCAGGAATCCAACCAGCAACCTTTTGGTACACAGGATGATGCCGATGCCCAACCAAATGAGCAACACTGGCTAGGGCCCTTATATTTTCTTATTTATGTCTTATGAATTAATAAAGTGTAGTTCTGTGAGATGAAGGAATTGTCTTATTTCCAGGTGTATTCTCCAAGTGGTATGTAGGAAGTGCTCAATAAATATTTGTTAAATATATTTTAAATAAATATTTTAATCAGATTAAACTTACTAAAAGATCAGTAGATTATGAAACTTGCATTTTGTGGTATGTCTCCCAACTCTAGAAATTCATAAACAAACATTTTATTTTTGCCTGCTATATATCAATTTAGTAAAATAAAATCATTGAACAGAATCATTCACTTTTTACTAATATTGTCAAAAGACTGGTATTACAGAGCACCTGCCTTTTTAATTTGTCCTTCTTACTGAATATTCTGCCTATTGGTTTATAAAATAATTTTAAAGCACTGATCAGAAAATAAAAACAGACTAAGAAATACCCAAATATATTTGCTTAACTAAGCACTAGTTTCTTCTGCTTATTTCTTTCAAGGCCTATTTAGTTTTAAGAATTAAAATATCGCCAGAACCGGTTTGGCTCAGTGGATAGAGCATTGGTCTGCGGACTGAAAGGTCCCAGGTTCGATTCCAGTCAAGGGAATATACATTGATTGCAGCACATCCTCAATAGGGGGTGTGCAGGAGGCAGCTGGTCGATGTTTCTCTCTCATAGACGTCTCTAGCTCTCTATCCCTCTCCCTTCCTCTTTGTGGAAAATCAATAAAATATATTTAAAAAAAGAATTAAAATATTAACTTTCAAATATTCTAAGTAAAAGTAGAGGCTACAGATAACCTACTATTCAAACTCTGAAAAATGTTAAAAGTGTCCTTGTTTTGTTTTTCCCTGTCTATCAATGAAAAACAGCATTTACTTGGGGGAATAATGATAAAGTAAATTCAAGCCCTAGCTGGTTTGGCTCAGTGGACAGAGCGTCAGCCTGCGAACCGAAGGGTCGCAGGTTTAATTCCAGTCAAGGGCATGTACCTTTGATGCAGGCTCCTGATCCTGGTCCCAGGCATGCCAGAGGCAACCAATTGATGTGTTTCTCTCACATTAGTGTTTCTGTATGTCTCTCTCTCTCCTTTCCAATCTCTCTAAAAATCAATGGAAAAATATCCTTGGGTGAGGATTAAAAACAAACAAGCAAACAAACAAACAAAAACATACAAATAAAAAACAAATGGGAAAAAAGTAAATTCAAATATTTAGAGAAGCTAAATCATGAAAACCTCTATAAATCTGGATATCTTATATTTAATATTCTCTAAAACACTTTGGCCATATAATAAAATGAGACAACAGTTCTCATTAGAAAAATCAAACAAAGTAATAAAGGAAAGTTGGAACTCTTAACAAAACTATTGGATGGACACCAAAGAAAATGGAAAATTTATATTAAGTTTGAAAATAATGACTATTTTAGCTGTATCCCCCTTCCCAAATTAAATTTAAAATTAAGCTATTTGGCACTGGCCAATGTTGATCAGTGCTTAGAGCAGGAGTGGGCAAAGTTTTTGACTCGAGGGCCACAATGGGTTCTTAAACTGGACCGGAGGGCCGGAACAAAAGCAACCCGACCATGCTGGCACTCTCATCTTGGACTGCTGGTGAAGGAGCGGAGGGGAGAGCAAAAGAACCCTCAGCTCTTTCGGTTCCGCGGGCCGGATATAATAGCCAAACGGGCCGGATTCGGCCAGGGGGCCGTAGTTTGCCCATGCTGGCTTAGAGCATCCACCCATACCCCAAAATGTTGTGGGGTCAATTCCCAGTGAAGGGCATGTACCTGGGTTTCAGGTTCAATTCCTGCCCCACTCGGTGTGCGTGCAGGAGGCAACCAATCAATGTGTCTCTCTCTCAATGCTGTTTCTCTCTCTCCCACTTTTTCTCCCCCTTTAACCCCCTGTCCCTTCCACTTTCCCTAAAAATAAATGGGGGGAAAAAATCCTTGGATAAGGATTAAAAAGAAAAAAGTTAAACCATTCATTCTCTCAAAAAATATGTATTACCTATTTTCCAACCACCACACTAGGGGAAAAGGATACAATCTAGTAGAAAATACATATAAATAAATAATTAGAATAAATGGGTTAAGTGCTCCAACAGCAATATGTATGACAATATTAGTGTAGCACAGAGGAGGCAGAGGCAAAAATAATTCACTTTGCCGGGAGAAATTTGAGTAACTCTGACCACAGAACAGAGAATGAACTAATAATGGAGGTAGTAAAAATAATGCAAGAAAGACCAACTGCATGAGAACATCTTAATACACTAGATTAAAAAAAAAAAAACACAGTAAGAAATTGTGTGAGGGCTACAGCAAGAGTGAGATAACAGGTTAAACAGGTACACAGAATTTTTAAGGCAGTTTTGATTGTTAGACATAGTAGTTGAGGATGAGGAGAATATCTGATATAATTCTCCAAATCTGAACTTCAATAATTAAGAGGGTGATCCTATTCAGTTAGGAAAGAACAAAAAGAAGCTGTTGAGGAAGAAGATTTAAGCTTTGGGCACAAAAAGAATGCGGTACTTATGTGAAAAAGAGAGAGAGAAAAAAAGAATCTGTCATCTCTATATGATGGTTATTCAAGTAAGGGAGCATAATGAGACGGTCAGAGAAATTATAAAGTCAGAAAAGAATAGGACCAAAGATAAAAAAAATAAAAAAATAAAAAAAGAGTGAAAAGGTGGGCAAAGGAGAGAAGCCCATGGCAGAAATGGGGGAAAAAACAGAAGATGATGATCTGAAAATGGTTTTAAAAAAAAAAGACAAAATTACATTTCAAGAAGTATGACCTCAATTTTCAGTGACACGCAGTAGTCAAGTTTAGGCTAAAAACTAAAATATATCTAATGAATAACACTAGCATGAGTATTTCCGAGTAATGGGGTAGGAAGACTGAGAACTCATACTATCACAGGAAGTGGTATGAATGTGAGGTAGTTAACAGAAGACAGAAAATACAGACTACTCTATTCTAGAAGCCTTTCATTAATAAAGGGAGTTTACTTCACTGTTTTAAAATTTAACTTTCCATTAATTAAACGGGAACTTAAGAGAAAAAATATTAGTCACTTTCTACTATTCTGCAAAGTTATTGGTTAGTTTTTAATCACTAGCTTGTATACTGTTATTTATGTACCAGAGGCCCAGTGCACAAAATTTGTGCACAAGGGGTGGAGGAGTGAGGGTTGAGTCCCTCAGCCTGACCTGCACCCTTGCCAATCTGGGAGACCTCAGTGTATGTCCTACGAAAGGCTTAAGCCTGCTCCCTGTGGTTCTCTGCTCTCTGTGACCTGCCTTTTTCGTCATTGCTGCAAGCCCTGGTGTCTGCTCTCTGCAGGGGCCTGCTTGCCCCTCGCCACCGTGGCAAGGGGTAAGCTGAGCCCTGCTCTCTGCTCTCTGGCTCACCTCCGCAACCAGGTAGCAAGCAGGGCCCTGGTGTCTGCTCTCTGCGGGGACCCTGTAGTCTACTCTCTCCAGGAACCTCCTTGGCCTCACCATGGCAAGGCTAAAAGGACAACTACGGCCGAAACCGGTTTGGCTCAGTGGATAGAGCATCAGCCTGCAGACTGAAAGGTCCCAGGTTCGATTCCGGTTAAGGGCATGTATCTTGGTTGCGGGCACATCCCCAGTAGGGGATGTGCAAGAGGCAGCTGATTGATGTCTCTCTCTCATCGATGTTTCTAACTCTGTATTCCTCTCTCCTTCCTCTCTGTAAAAACTCAATAAAATATATTTGGGGGAGGGGGAAAGGACAACTAGGATGGGGCTGAGGGGACTGGGCGCAATCATCTTGTGGCTATGGGTGCTGACATCTTTGTGATGGAGGTGATGTCAATTTGCATATTTCTTCTTTATTAGATGAAATTATTAGATAGGATTGCTTTAAGAAATAGTCTGTGGTCATCATTAAGTCAACAATCTCTGGGGACTCACTGCTTTTTTATAACAAGGAGATTTAGAAAAGATAATTCCCTAAGGCTTAATGCTTTTAAGCTTTAAAATCCATGATCTATAGGGACACATATTGTACATGTGAAATAATGTACGTATAATGTGTGCCTTCATTTTTCATTTCTCTTAAATTTCTTTAGAGACCTATTGCCTTTAAACTGGTTTCAATTATACTTTAGACTAGGCAACTTACCAGACATTGATCTCTAGTTTTAAAAAACGGCACCTAAAACAAAACATGAGAGCACTACTTCTAGATATTCTAGAAATATTTTTCATTTGGCAATACAGTGAGCCTTAGTACCTCTAGAATCTACCCTAAAGAAATAATAAGAAATGTGGAAAAGGATCTATATACAAAGATGTTATTATCACTTAAAATTATTTAAAACTATATTTTCACTATTGCCAGTAAAAGTGGCAACACTAAAAATGTCTCAATCAAATATTAATTAAATTAACACGGCAACTCCATAAAATATAGCAATTAAAAATGCTTTTTACAACATTTTAAATGGGGAAAGTATAATGTTAACTGAAAAGGGGAAGAAATCACAGCAAAGTTATACATATCCACACACAGAGGGATATACAAACAAGTGAATTTTTTTTCACAAAGTTTCAGTTTAATTTTAAACTAAATATATTATTATTTTCAGTGCAACCACTCAAAAGTAGGACATGTTCGTTAAGCATTTTTCTTAATCTTTACTGTTAAAAGTATTACAGACGTCCCCCTTTTATCCCCAGTTGACCCTCCTCCACCTAGTAAGCATTTAAAATATATATATATATATAATAAATATACCTGAAGAACGTAGTCTAGGGCTATGTGTCGAAAACATTTTCTTGTTGCTGTCAGAATGTTTGTGGCTTCTTCAACTTCGTGCTGTTTGTTTCTCTGTACTTGAGCATTTTTTACTAGTGCATTTTCTTTCTCTTCACTGACTTTTTCAAATTGCTTCTTGGCATCTTTGAATTTTCTAAGATCTCTAAAAAATAAAAAGTTAAACTTTATAAAATTTTCAGAAATGTGGAAAATTTTAGCAAAATAACACTTAGAATTTAATTTTTATGTTCCTCTACTTATTTGAGTCTATGCAATAACACTCAATAGTTCTTCTGACTACAATATATATTGTTTTCAATTATAGGTAATTCCAACCATAGTAACCTAACATTTCCTTACTTAGATCTATGAATTTGAGGTGAAAATAAATTATCAAATTAACATTACAGAAACATAAAAGGCAAAGTTAATTTTTCCCCCTCAAAACAAATTCAGGGGCATGTATCGTTATTTAAGCAAATGATTTTTAAGTAGTAGAATACATAAAAATCGCCAGAGAAGTTGCGAAAAATGCAAATTTAACATGCAAATATAATCTCCTCTTCCAGAGATTACAATTCATTAGTCTTTGTAATGAATCACAGAAATCTGTGTTTGTGGGATGGAGGGGTGGGTGTTAAGACACACCCTTGGTTTTACTGCTATGGGTGGTCTCAGACCACACTTTAAGAAACAATATTCATTCTTTGTTGAAGGGAACCACTGGCCCAAAGGACATGAATGTATTCTTAAAACACAAATTTATAATGCTTTCTAAAAGAATTCTTATACCCATAAAGGATAACAGTATCCATTTCAATAGTCTGAAAATCTGAAATTCTTGATTTCATTAATAATCTTATGCAAGTACATAATATCACTTTGCTTTTACTTTTACTTTTTCTTTTTCTTTTATTTAATATATTTTATTTATTTATTTATTTATTTATTTATTTATTTATTTTTACAGAGAGGAAGAGAGAGGGATAGAGAGTTAGAAACATCAATTGCTTTTACTTTTTCTATTAGGGAAATTGGCAAAATAACTTGAAGACAGACAACTTTTAAAAAAATAATAATAATAAAGTTTACCTAAGAAAGAACTCTTGTAAGAAGCCATCAACTGCCATGTATACATTCTATCAGGGCATTCTGAATATTAGCCTATTATGAAGTAAATTATAAAGAATCTGCAAGACATCACCTTCACTATAACAATTATAACCTACTAAAATGGCAATGCATTACATTTCTGTGAACTGCCACTATTTACAGCTCATAACATCTATAATTTATCTTGAATATTATATTATAATCAACTTTCTGCAATTTAATATATATTTTCAGTCAGGAATTAAAAGAGAAAATCTGAATTAATCTTGGGGGGGAAAAACAGAAAAGTTGGGGATTTTTTAGAAATGTAATGGATGTGACATAAAAGGCTCATATGTAGCAAAAAGCACGCACTTTCATTACTTATTCCCATATATTATCTTCTCTTCAAAGAAAATATCATATTGAGAGAACGCAAAATTTAATATCAACTACAATATGATAGTATTTCAACTATTCTTAAGGTTTGCTTTGATTTTGAAAGGTCATTGGATTCTTTATATTTATATAATTAATAATAAATCTACCTATGTATCCTGAACAGATGTTTCACAGTATAAATGACTCACTATAAGGCATTAAGTCTGATTCTATATAAAATACTTCCGGAAAAAGTGCAATATACATTTCACAAAGCAAAACAAAAAAAGCTCTAATATTTTCATAATTCATTATTTCTTCCATTATTTTTTTCCAAAGATACCAACTTCTAGATGTAAAAATTAACTACATGCTTTACTTTTTCCTTCACTGCAATTGACTTACTCTTTAACAAAGTTCTGAAGCTGTGCCTTTATTGATCTCTGAGTTTGGTCAAATAGGATCTAAAAGATAAAATGTGACATTAGGCAATTAGAAAAGTAAATAAAGAAAATAATTTCCATGTAGTACTATAATTATCACATCCCTCTAGCAATACCCCAATTTCTATACACCTATATTTCTAATTCAAGAATATATTAATAAATAAGGATTTCAGCATAACGATTATTGCTTATCTCATTTTTTATTCTTATTAGTATATTTCCAGTAGGACATGATCTCACTCATCTAGGGGAAATGGTGAACAACATAGACTGATGAACAAGAACAGACCCAGAGATAAGGAGCCATGATCAGACTGTTGGACCTCAGAGGGAAGGTGGGGATAAAAGGGAGAGTTCAACCAAAGGACTTATGTGCACACATATGAGCCTAACCAGTGATCAAGGACAATAGGGAGGTGGGGGCATGAGTGAGGGCGGGGGAATTGGAATGGGGGGTTGAGGACAAATATGTGATACCTTAATCAATAAAGAAATTAATAAAAAAAAGAATTTAGAAAGAAAAATTGATTTTTCAAGCAAATTTTATCTGTCTAAAAAATAAAATCACTTTTATATACAATGGAAATCAAATCTGCTTTACTATTTAAGTAAAATGCTCAAACAGTAAAGCAATTTATTTCCTTAATTTTAATTCAGGCTTTGGAAGGTAACCTAAAAGAGTAATACAAATTTCACTCCATCCACAACAAAAATTTCTTAATTTCATATATCAAATAACAAATCTACAACTACCTTATATCTTAGTTAATGGTTACTCATTTTAGAAGAACTTGGGATTTAAATGCTTTATATTCTGAGTTCAAGTAAACATTGTATAGTCCTTAGGTTAAATAATTGCTAAGGTTAGAGACAAGAATAGAATTTTTTTTCTCACAATATTTTGCCTCACTTAAAGGACATCGCATATTTAACTTCGATAGCTCTATGTGTGGTAAATTTCACAGGGCTAGTCATGGGAATTCCAAGTACTTTCATAATTTATAGATATATTTCATTTATAATTAGAAACAGATGTCAGATAAACAGGCATAAAAATCAATATTCAAAATAGAAAGAAAATCTTGTGTCCTTCTACTAATGAAAAAGTCACTCTCTGAAATCTTTTTGGCAAGCCTATCTTCTCACCTAAAACCCAAACACACACACACATACACACACACACACACACACACACACACTGTAGACTGAGTCCAGGGTTCCAAAATCTGTCAATTTACTTCCAGAGAGAGAGAAAAAAAATTCTATATTATGTTAAATCTAAAGCAATAAAAAAAGCAAATAAAAATCAGAATGGAAGTCAACAGAAAACAAAATCAATAGCCAAAAATCAATGAAACCAAAGCTTAGTTCTTTGAGAAGATATGTAAAATTGATTAACCTCCAGCCAAAGTAAACAGGAAAAAAAAAGAAGCGACAAATTTCAAATATTAACTTTATCACAGATTCTACAGATACTGCAAAGGAAAGCCAGGGGCCTGGCTGGTATGACTAAGAGTTAGGAGCACTGGCCCACCCACCAAAGGGTCAGGGGTTTGATTCCCAGTCAATGACACTCACCTGGATTGCTGGTTTGCTCCCCCCCTCCCCCCCCAAACCACATCCCTTTCGAGGCACATGTGGGAGGCAACCAGTTCTCTCTCTCCCTCCCTTCTACTCGCTCTGAAAAGCAATGGAAAAACTACCCTCAAGTGAGGATTAACAACAACAAAAAAATAAAAACCAGGAGTTGGGGAATTTTATACCTGTAAATTCCAATAGATGACATGATTAAATTATTTGTAGACAAAAATTTTCAAAGCTCACTCAAGAAGAAAATTAGAAGTAGAATTAAGAAGTAGAATTTATCATTTAAAACCTAACCTATATAATAAAAGCTAATATGCTAATTAGACCAGATGGCAGAACAACCTTCCGGAATGACCAGTGAGTGGAGGGCAGCCAGGCCACGAAGGTCTAAGCTTGCACGAGTTTTAGGCCTCTAGTATCTTATAAAGTTAAAACTATATTTACATAAAACCTAGCAATTCCACTCCTATGTATTGCCCAAGAGAAATAAAAGCTTAGGTTCACAACAAAACCCATATACCAATGGTTATCACAGTTTCATTCCCGACCGACAAAAACTGAAAACAACCCAAATGTCTTTGAAAAAAAAGCCATGGTACTTTCATACAATGAAATACTACTCAGCAACAAAAAGGAAGAACTATTAATACAAGCAAAAATATGGATGAATTTCGATGCATTTTGCTAAGTAAATAAAAAAGGCTACAAGCTGTATGATTACATTTATATTACATTTAGAAAAAGGCAAAACTATAGGGATTGAAAACAAATCAACGATTTCCAGTAGCAAGGGGTGGGAGGAAGGGCTGACAAACAGTAGGGTATTTTAAGGGTACTAAAGACCCGGTACACAAAATTCCTGCACGGGGGAGGGGAAGAGTCCCTCAGTCCAGCCCGTGCCCTCTTACAGTCAGGGACCCCTTGCTCCTTACCACTCACCTGCTCGCTGCTCCTTACTGCTCAGCTCACTGCTCCTTAGTGCTGCCACAGAGGCAGGAGTCTCCCGCCACTGCTGCTACACTCACCAGCCATGAGCCTGGCTTCTGGCTGAGCAGCACTCACCCTGTAGGAGCACACTGACCACCTGGGGGCAGCTGCTGCCCCCAGGTGGTCAGTGCACATCACAACAATCATTCATTCTGGTCATTCCTCCAGTAACACAGTGGCTTAGGCTTTTATTACATAGATTTTAAGTCAATGGAACTGTGTATTGATTGTGAATACAGACACAACCATATGCATTTGTCAAAACTCATAGAGCTGTATACCACGAAGAATCGATGTTATTATATTAAAATTTTAAGATAATATTAAAATATGAACAATAGCAGGATACGTATGAACCAACAGATTTTTTAAAGAATTGAAAAACAAACAACATGACTAATAAGGCTAACTGAAAGGACAGATGCAGAAACATAAAACCAACAAGAAGAAAATACCCATTAACAACATTTATGAAAACTGCCATATAATAGGGGACAAAGCAAGAGTATGATATCATATAGAACATATTCTCTAAACTCAATGAAATTATGCTACTGATAGACCTAAGAATCTTCTCCCCCTCTTCCTCTCCTTCTCTCTCTCTCTCTCCCTCTCCCTCTTTCTCTCTCTCTCTCTTTCTTCCTCTCTCTCACACACACACACTCACACTCACTCACTCACACTATATTATCCCATTTATATGAAGTTATAAAACAAGCAAAACTGGTTATAAAAAAACAGAACGGTACTTGCCTCAGGAGTGTGGGTTGGAATTGTCTGAGAAGAGGTATGAGAAAACTTTCTGGGTAATGGTAATGATCTTTATCTTTTAAAAATTTTGGGTTACACTAATGAATGCATTTATCAAAATTTGTTGGTTTGGTACATGCATTTAGTTATATTTAAATTTTGTCTCAAAAATTTTAAAAACTGTTAAAAATATTAAACTTACAAATTATGCATGGGAATGTGTTTAAAAATGAAATATACTGTTGTCTCTAAATTATTTTGAACTACACATCAATAACAGATCTACAACAGATAGATTGTTGCATGGATAGAAGGGAGGATAAATGGATAAATATGTAATAAAGCAAATACAGGGTGTCTCAAAAAGTGTATACATATACTTTGAATAATTATAAAGGCAGTGTTCAAAAAAATACATTTCATTAACAAAATTGGGCTATCAGCTATTAAAGTGTGTATATATTGTTTTGGGACACCCTGTATATCTAGCAGGTGAATATATGAATGTTTATTATAAAATTATTTCAACTTCTAATAATAATCAGAAAAAGTCACTTCCCATCAAGAAAAGAATTTGAAAACCCTTCTAAAAGAAAATGTCCTCACTGGTGAATTCTAACACACATTAAGAAAGAAAAAAATACTAATTCTATTCAAACGCTTCCACAAAACATGAATTCTACCAGAAAATCTATTCATCAGAAAATTCTTATGAGGGACAAAATCAGACAAAGACATTCTAAGAAAAGAAAGCTTTAAAAAATTATTAAGAATACATAACAATGATATGTAACGAGAATATGCAAAAAGGAAAATACATCATGACCAACTGGGATTTATCTCAGGAAAGCAAGACTGATTTAACATTAAAAATTAATCAATATAATTCGCGATGTTAACAGAAAAACTATATAATCATATCAATAGATGAAAAAAAGCATTAGACAAAATCCAACATTCATTCTCAATAAAAGTTCTCAGGAATTTGGGAATGAAAGGGTACTTCCTCACCCAATGAAGGGCAAATATGAAAAACCTACAGCTAACATCGTATTTACAATCAGGAACAAGGCAAGAATGTAAACATGCTCTCATCACTTGTACATAATACTGTACCAGAAATCCTAGCAATACCATCAAGCAAGAAAATTTAATAAAAAGTGGACACATTAGAAAGGAAGAATATAAAACTGCTTTTAATTCACAAGCTATATGATTAACTATGTGGAAAATACTATGGAATATACAGAAAAATCTCCTAGAAAGGTTGCAGAAACAAAATCACATAAAAAAAGATCTACTGTATTTCTGTATACCAGCAATGACCAATTAGAAATTGTGAGCTTTTAAAAAAAATGTAATTTATAATAGCACCCAAAATTAGGAAATGCTTAGGAATATGACAAAAGATATGCAAGACTTATAGAGTGAAAGATTAAATAAATGTAGACACATTGTTTATGAATTTAAAACAATGTTAATAAGATGTCAATTCTCATCAAATTGATCTATATATTTTATGAAATCTTACTCCAAATTCTAGTAAAGTTTTATGTAGAAGTTGAAAACTTGGTTCTGAAATTTATATGAAAATATAAAGAATCTAGAATAACCAAACCAAAAAAATGGACAAACTTGGAATAACTATACCTGATTTCAAAACATATTATGAAAACTATAGTAATCAAGACACTGGTGGTATTAAAGATGGGGAAAAATATCAATGAAACAGAAAGTCTAAAAATAACCCACACATGGTCAATTTTTTAAACAAAAGATGTTATCAAAAGATCTTTTTCTTTTTTTTTTTTTTACAAATGGTGCTGAAACAAACAACTGAAGTATTATATGACAAATAAATGAACCTTGACCTTTATTAAGCAACACATACAAATATTAACTTAGAATGTATCACAAATCTAAACTAAACATAGAATAAAATCCTAGTAAACTTGGGTTTGGCAAATATTTCTTAACAGAACACAAAAAGAAAACTATTTTTTTAAATCAATAAATTTACTTCATCAATATTTAAAACTTGCTCTTCAAAAGAAGAGCTACAAAAATGAAAAGGACAAGACAAAACTTGAGAGAAAATATATGTAAAACATTTTTTTCCAAATTGTTGATGAGGCGGCAGCTTAGGAGACTACCTAGGCCGTCATCTTGTTTCACAATCTGTCTGTAAAACATTTATCTGACAAAAGATATATATGGAACATAAGAAGAACTCTTACAACTAAATAACAAAACCCAGTATTTTGAATGGGTAAAAGATCTGACATTTCACCAAAGAAAATACATAGATGGCAAATAAACACATGAAAATATGCTAAGCATCATTAGTTAAGAAAATGCAAACTTGAACCATAATAAACTTAAGAGTGACCATAATAAGTGTTAACAATCATGTGAAGCAACTAGAACACTCACATACTGTATCACTGATGTAAAATGATGCAACTGACTTTCAAAAACAATTTCCAAATTTTTGGAGGTTCTCGTTAATTTATTTAAGGAAATTAAAAATTTTTAGAAATATATAAAATAATATTAACGTTATTATAAACATTGGTAAGTAAAGCAAAGTAAGAAATTCATGTTTCCTTAATTTCTCTTAGCTGTGTATTTTTGTAATCTTTGCTATTAGATAAGTAATTTTGTAAAGACACATAATCCTACATTACAAACTCCTCGCAATTTACACAAAAGAAATAAAAGCATGTCTGTACAGATGTTTACATATAACATTTTACAAGCAGCTTTATTTATCATAGCCAAATTTGGGAACCACTCAAACATCCATTACAGTTGCTTTAAAATACTTCCACAAATTGACATTTCTCTTCTCAAAAGTGGAACCTTATTTTTCACCTCTTGAGAGAGGGGTGGTCTTAGTGACTTACTTTTATATACCAGTATATTAACTAGAGGTCCAGTGCACTAATTCATGCATTGGTGGGGACCCTTGGCCTGGCTGACAATCAAGGCCTATCAAGGGTGAGTGGGAGGGACTGTAGGAGGTTGGCCTCATCGGAGCCAATGGGGCTGGCTGGCCCAGGGGAAGGGCCGATGGAGGTTGGCTGGGGGGAGGAGGGCAGGGCTGTGAAGGATTGGCTGTGGGAACACACTGACCATCAGGAAGCAGCTCCTGAGTTGAGCGTCTGCCCCCTGGTGGTTAGTGCACATCACAGCAACTGGTCAACCAGTGGTTCCAGTCATTCAATTGTAAAGGTCACTTAGGCTTTTATATAGACAGACAGATATGGAGGAAGTGACAATGAGTGACTTCTGATACTATATCATAAAAAGTATTGCAGCTTCCTCCATACCATACTCCTCCAATCCCAGTGAAGCTTTCAAATGACTAGCCCCAGCCAACATCTTAATAGAAATTTCATAAAAGACTCAGCCACTCTAAAAATTCATGTCCCAGAAACTGATCTAATAAATACTTTTTGTTTCAAGCCACTATGTTTTTGGGGTAATCTGTTAATAACAACTGGTAGCTAATATATCCATCAGATGAGTGGATAAACAAATAATATATTCATAAATACAGTACTACCAAGCAATAAGAAATTAACTACTGATAAACACAATTCCATAATTGAGCCTCAAAATAATTACACTGAAAGAAATTAGACAAAGATTCCATTTACATATTAGTCTTAAAAATGCAAAGTAATCAGGTGCCATGGGACACAAAGACTGGGGACCTCTTTGGGACAGGGCTAATAGGCAGACATTGCTGTTTGCTCCACCTTGGTGATTCCCTGAGACCCCACCCCACCCAATTTATAATACCACCCAAGCTATACACAGAGACATTTGCAAATGAATAGCCTGGCCCTTTGCAATCTAAAACCTAACACACTGCAACTGGGTCAGAGAGCCTGAGCCTCCAAAAGGCAGCCCAAGGCTGGACAGCAGCTTTCATTGCTTCACAGCTGGGCCTTGTCTGGGCATCTCCAAACCCCAAACAAAGAGGAAGAATCCGCAGATGTCTCTGTAGCTCCTGCTGGGTGGCCTCAGGCAGTGGCTGACTTTGCACTTCCTTGGAGATCCAAGAGGTCAGAGTGAGACAATCCATATTACAACTCTTCACATCCATAAGAGACACACTCAGGGGGCAGACTCAGTGAGCACCAAAGCCCCACTGAAGCAAGTCTTGCCCCATAAGGGTGTCTCCATCACAGAAGTTCTCCTAATGTAGACACAAGTGATCCTCATAGCCAATTGGCCTAGAGGTCAATTCCTCCCAGTGATACCTATAATAATCAAGGCTTTCCAATAACAAGACTGTGCACACAGCCCACAAAGGGGTGCACCAAGAGTATCCACCTATGGTAACTGGGGAGGCTGAGCCACTGGGCTCTATAGGACATTTAACATGCAGAGCCACTCTATCAACACAGGGAAGCAGCCAAAATGTAGAGACAAAGAAACAGGTCACAAATGAAAGAAATGGAGGAAAGCCAACTATTGGATATAGAGTTCAAAAGCACAGTTGTAAAGTTACCCAAGAATCTTTCAGATACCTTAATAAAAAAAATAAAATAAATAAATTGGGGGGATAAAAAAGAATCTTTTAGAAACCTCCAAGAAATTTAATGAGACCCTCAAGGATATGAAAAAGGACCAACTAGAAATTAAACATACACTGACTGAAATAAAGAAAAATATACAGAGATCCAACAGCAGACTAAAGGATACCAAGAATCAAGTCAAAGATTTGAAATACAAAGAAGCAAAAAACACCCAACTGGAAAAGCAAAAAGAAAAAAGAATCCAAAAATATGAAGATAGTGTAAGGAGCCCCTGGAACAACTTCAAACCTACCAACATCTGAATTATAGGGGTGCCAGAAGAAGAGAGAGAGCAAGATATTGAAAACCTATTTGAAGAAATAATGACACAAAACTTCCTCTACCTGTTGAAAGAAATAGACTTACAAGTCCAGGAAGCGCACAGAACCCCAAACAAAAGGAATCTAAAGAGGACCACAACAAGACACATCGTAATTAAAATGCCAAGGGCAAAGACAAAGAGAGAATATTAAAATCAGCAAGAGAAAAACAGTTAATTACCTCAAGGGAGTACCCATATGAATGTCAGCTGATTTCTCTAAGAAACTATGCAGGCCTGAACAGAGTGGCAAGAAATATTCAAAGTAATAAATAGCAAGGACCTACAATCAAGATTACTCTACCCAGCAAAGTTATCATTCAGAATTAAAGGTCAGATAAAGAGCTTCACAGATAAGAAAAAGCTAAAGGAGTTCATCACCAAACCAGTATTACATGAAATGCTGAAGGGTGTTCTTTAAGAAGAGAAAGAAGAAAACGGTAAAGATAAAAAAATTATGAACAACAAAGTAACAACAAATACATATCTATCAACAAGTGAATCTAAAAGTCAAGCGAATAAAAAATCTGAGGAACAGAATAATCTGGTGAATCGAATCGAATCAGGGGTATAGAAAGGGGTGGACTGACAATTCTTAGGGGCAAGGAGGGTTGGGGGGTGCAGGAAGAGACTGGACAAAAATCGTACACCTATGGATGAAGACAGTGGGGAGGGGTGGTAAGGGTAGAGGGTGTAGTGGGAACAGGGGGAAGGGGATCACTGGGTGGGGGGAGAGAAACAATTGTAATGATCTGAACAATAAAGATTTATTTATTTTGAAAAATAAAGACCTGTTTTTCAAAAATTTTAATGGACAAAGGATATCAATGCACCACAGTGATGGAAGGACATATACAAACTAGAGGCCCAATGCATAAAATTTTTGCAAGGGACTTGGCCCTTGCAGCTCTGGCTTCATCCAAAAGGTTGTCCAGAAGGTTGTCTGGATGGTTGTTCCACTGTTCAGCCATCCAGTCTAATTAGCATATTATATTTTTATTATTATAGATGGCTTATAAGCACATGAAAAGTTGCTCAAATGCATTAGTCTTTAGAGAAATGAAAATTGAAGCCATGTGAGATACCACATGTGAGATACCACTTCACATCTACTAGAATGGCTATAATAAAACAAAAATAGAAAAATAACAAGTGGTGACAAGAATGTAGAAAATTGGAACACTCATACATATCTGGTGGGAATGTAAAATGGTGCAAACTCTGTGGAAAACAGTTTGATAACTCAAAAAGATAAAGACAGAATTATCATATGACCTACAATTCTACACCTAAATATATACCCAAAAGAACTGAAAGTAGGAACTGAAGCAGGTATTTGTGCATGATAATTTTGGTACAGCTACAATTTGAACTACAATTAAAATAAACATATCAGATAACATCAGGTTTAATATGTTAGACAAAAATAATAAGAAGAAGAAACTAATTAACTTTGATTCTTAAATAAGAACCAAAAATTAGCAGATTTTATAAGGAATATAAGTGTTGATATTCTTGTTATAGACAGCTTCTGATAAATTTAAGCAATGATTTAAATAATTATATAACCATATATGTTACTGTTTTTTAAAAATTAACTTACACAGCGTATAAGCTAACATATTTTCAGCAAAGTTTTATAAATTTCAAAAGGAATTTTCAAATATTCCAAAAGTTTATACTCTTCATTCTTGAAGGAAAAATGCTCTCAAATATTTTTTAATTTTTTAAAATTTATCTTTATTGTTAAAAGTATTACAGATGCCCTCCCCCCATTAACCCTTTCACACCCCATTCCCTTCCCCTCCCTGGGAATTCCCTGAACTATTTTCTGTCCATGGGAAAAAATGCCTCAAATATTATTTTTAATTTTTTAAAAAATATTTTTTTATTGTTTCGGAGAGGGAGAGGGAGAGATAGAAAGATCAATGATGAGAAAGAATCACTGATCGGCTAACTTCTGCACAAGTGGGAATTGAGCCTGCAACCCAGGCATAAGCACCTATGAGGAATTGAACTGTGATCTCCTGGCTTAGTACCACATATTAAACATACACTTAAATACAGCAGTCTTTAATACTGGCAAGTAATCAAAGAAATGGATGTAATATTTGTATCTTAAAAGAAATAAGAAATAACTACATTTAGAATGACTTTTACTTCTTCATTCTTGAAATAATCCTTAAAAATTTACAAAGGTACAACTTAAAAGATAATGTGTCTCATTAATATAAGTTCAGTATTTTAGAATAGGAAATAAAATGTATTCTCATCCTTTCTCTCTCTCTGTCTCTCTCTCTCTCTCTGTCTCTCTCACACACACACACACACACACACACACACACACACACATTTTAGATAACACGCAACTAAAAAGTTGTTGACAAATTCAAAGTCACTGAATTACAATTTCAATTATATCAAAATACTGTCACTAAAACAACATACTAAAATAACATGGTCATATTAATACCTACTTACTGACACTTACTGTATGAAAATTTATCATTTCTTGAAGGCTGTCAGAAAACTTGGTCAAACTTGTCTATGAGAGAAAAAAAATAAGTTATTTAAAATCCACTAACACAGGCCACAAAAAAAAAAAAGCATTATTTCAGCATTTCTGAGAGAAAGATCAAGTTACATTGCTAACAATAACATTTACTTCTAAGGAAAATCTCAATGTCTCATGGGCATGCTCCACAAAGGTCAAGTATGTGTAGTAACATAAAACCCTAGAACAGTCAAAGGATTAGTACTGCCCTATCAATATTATTATGCGAACAAATAGGAATGGCATATATAAATCTAAAATTAAAATTGAGTGTATCAAGACTATGCTCATAATGGCATCTATGGATCACATAATCATCAAACTGTACCAATTTCTTCACCTGCTATTATTCTTCATGAAAAGAAATGTCATTAATACCACACAATATGGTGAGGGGTCTAGGCTAACCTAGCATAGGTAGCTGACCAAAATTTTCCTATGCAGCTCCCATACATACAGTTGACGCTATTCTTAGGTTAATGCTCTGCTTTACTCTATAAGCAGCTACCAGTAAGCAAGATCCTGCTCTTCCTGCTCAATCCTTCTTCTAGATGCTTCAGCTCACCAAGCAGTAAACTTATATTCACAATACAAATCAACCATCAACTTCTAACTATCCAAGGAGACAGAACTGTACAAGATAGAATCAATGGGTGACAGCTTTTCTACTTCTAATTCTAAGGACCACTATAACTCTTCATAAAGCAAATGGATGCATAATTTATTAATGTCTTGTTGCATTTATCATTTTAACATACCAACCTCAACTACAGCATCATTACTAGAATATTGTGCCAGGTCTCGAATCCCATTCATAAACTGTTTATTTGCAGCACAAAAGGCTTTTCCAGTGTCAATCATCACAATACAAAGCTTCACAAGCTGAAAAAGAAAAACGTTACATTGGATTGAAAATAATTTTACAAATTATGTAGTTGAACAAGCAATTCATACGAGAATTACACCAAAAAGTTGACTTTTCAGGACCCAGAGATTATCTGATAACAAAAAAATCATTTTATCAAGTCAAATTCAATCCCATAAATTAACCAAAGGACTTGTATGCATGCATATAAACATAACATGTAGATACAGTCAGTAGAGGGGGGGAGGGCATGTGCTGGGGGCCCGGGTGTGAACAAGTGGGGAAAGGTGAATGGGGGGAAAAGGATTCATACGTAATACTTTAAACAATAAAGAATTTTAAAAAGGGAAAAAAAGAGTTTGTAAATGTTAATTTTTTTTAAATTTATTAAAACACCTCTTCAGAGGAAGAAAAGAAAACTTCAGACAGAGCAAGCAGTATGATAAAAGTTACTCAAAATAAAAACAAAAACTATGGTATATTGGAAGAAAGGGAAGCAAACTGGTATGGTGGGTTAATACTGCTGGTCATTTCAATATCAGGCTAAGCAGATGTCTGAATTATTTTTCTCCAATGCCTACTGTTCTGGCCATTGTGCAAGATTTAGGACTGAACCTGCTTTTCTCCTTTCCTTCTCCTCTCCTTCCTTCCTTCCCTTTCCTTCCTTCCTTCCTTCCTTCCTCCTTCCCTCCTCTCCTTCCATTCTTCTCTTTCTCTCTCCTTTTTTTTCTTTTTTTCTTCTCTCCTCTCTCTTTTTCCATTCCTTCCCTCTTTATATCTTCCATTCAGACATAGAACATTTTCTTTAAATAAACAAAATCTTGGGTGAATGATAAATATAAAAAAGATAAATGTGGTCCTGGCTGATTTGGTTCAATGGATAGAGCACAGGCCTGTGGACTGAAGGATCCCAGGTTCGATTCTGGCCAAGTTACATGCCCAGACTGTGGGCTCGATTCCCAGTGGGGGGCATGCAGGAGGCAGCCCATCAATGATTCTCTCTCATCATTGATGTTTCTCTCTCTCTCTCTCTCTCTCTCTCTCTCTCTCTCTCTCTCTCTCTTTTTCTCTCTCTCTCTCTCCCTTCCTCTCTGAAATAAATAAAAATATATTTAGGAAAAAAGTCAATCAATCAATCAATCTGGAGGGAGAGATAAATGTGGAACCATAGATGAAGGTGGGAAGGGTACTAAGGAGGATATAGAGCCAGAATATTTTCAGAAAATACCTAACGGATCTCAGGAGCCTAATTTAAAATTGTTGCACTGCAGTGGTCGGCAAACTCATCAGTCAACAGAGCCAAATATCAACAGTACAATGATTGACATTTCTGTTGAGAGCCCAATTTTTTAAACTTAAACTTCTTCTAATGCCACTTCTTCAAAACAGACTCACCCAGGCCCTGGTATTTTGTGGAAGAGCCACACTCAAGGGGCCAAAGAGCCGCATGTGGCTCGTGAGCTGCAGTTTGCCAACCACAGCACTAGGGCTTTGAAGAAAAGAAATTGAAAATATCATCTCTGCTCCAAGGAGCTCTCATTCTAGAGCAGTGGTTCTCAACTTTCCTAATGCCATGGCTCTTTAATACAGTTCCTCATGTGTGGAGACCCCCAACCATAAAATTATTTTCGTTGCTACTTCATAACTGTAACTTTGCTACTGTTATGAATCGTAATGTATGCATCTGTGTTTTCTGATGGTCTTAGGCTCTACAGCAGCAGCTCTCAACCTGTGGGTAGTAACAGGCTTTTCCTGATCTGGCTCTTGTATACATTTTCATTATACTTAGGTTAGCAGCATCATCTAGTACCATCGTAAAACACAGATATTTACAATACGATTCATAACAGTAGCAACAAAAATAATTTTATGGTTGGGGTCATCACAACAGGAGGATCTGTACTAAAGGGTTGCGGCATTAGAAAGGTTGAGAACCACTGTTCTAGAAGCTGGATAAATTTTATACAGCACAAACATAACTGCTACACATGACAAAACTATGCATGAGGGTACAAAGGAAGAACATGTAACTAGGAATGAGGGGATTAGGAAGGATTCCTGGAAAAGGTAACACTTGAGATAAGTCCTGAAGACCAATAGGAACAAGCCAATCAGAAATGGGTAATGGGAAGATACTACTTTATGAAGAGCATGAGCTAAGTCTCGGAAGTTTAAGAGGACATGGCAAACAAGAAGTATCTTAGTGCAGCATGAAAATGTATACAAGAAGCAGATCAGGAAAAGCCTGTGTGCAATGCTAAGGGGGTTCACATTTTATATGAAGGAAATAGGAAATAATTAATGGCATTAATTGGGTGTGTTGCCCAGAGTTCCATATTAGAATGATAACCTAAAAGGGAAAAAACTAAAGGTAGGGAAATATAAAGAATAAAGATAAAGATATGACCCCTCCCCCGGATATTATCTTAATTCAGGATAATGTGTTTTGAGAAATGCTGCATATTATAACTCCTTTCTAGGATTCACACCACACATTAATATATAAAAAGCTCTTAAAAGTTTAGTAATAAGGAAATCTGTTTGACATTTTAAACTGAGTGTTCCAGACTTATTTGATCACAGAGCCTGAATTAAAGCAGTAAGGTAGGGAGAGAAGAGGGGAGACAAATTCAAAATTTACAGTCGAGTATGGTGTACAGTTATGCAGATTATGTCCTAAGAAGGGGAAAAAGTAGGGACTGAAATTCAGCCTGAGCTCTGCTTGCTGAGGGCTACATCTACGACAAAGCTCAGTATCACACTGGCCAGCAGGCTGTGTTAACAGTGCTGGGCCTGTGAAGTGGGCGGAGCCAGATGAGCTTATGAAACAAGCCAAAAGGGAAGCCTATCAAACACCAGTGAGAACAGGTGTGTGAAGCTCCAAATGTAAGAGTGTGATATAGATACAGACAAAGGAGTCATCAGCAAATAGAGTGTCAGTGCCACAGTGCTATATCCTAGGCAAAAAGTGGAGGGCAGAGCATGCAGAGTGAAGACCCCATAAAGGAGACTAAAGAAGAGGGAAACATAGGAGGAAAAGCAAAAAAATAATTTTACCAAAGTTAAGAAAGACTAAAATATCAAAAGATGGATGGTGGAATAAGTTGAAAATCCATAAAGGTCACGTTTTATTATTTTGTTAATATATTTTATTGATTTTTTTACAGAGAGGAAGGGAGAGGGATAGAGTTAGAAACATCAATGAGAAAGAAACATCAATCAGCTGCCTCCTGCACACTCCCTACTGGGGATGTGCCCGCAACAAAGGAACATGCCCTTGACTGGAATCGACCCTGAGACCCTTGAGTTCGCAGGCCAACGCTCTATCCACTGAGCCAAACCGATTAGGGCAAGATCATGTTTTATTTTTTTTTTATTTTTATTTATTTATTTATTTTAAATAAATCTTTATTGTTCATATTATTACAAATGTTCCTCATTCCCCCCCCCCATTGCTCCCCTCCACCAAGTTTCCATTCAATTCTCTGCCCTTTCCCTATCCCCCATTGTCCTCATCCATAGGTGCAGTTTATGTTCAGTCTCTTCCCGCCCCACTCCACTCCCCATTTCCCCAAGAATCATCAGTCCACTCCCCTTCCATACCTCTGATTCTATTATACTCACCAGTTAATATTGTTCATCATGATTTTTACTTCCCTTGGATTTTCCACTCACTTGTTGATAGTTACGTGTTTGTTCATAATTTTTATCTTTATTTTCTTCCTCTTCCTAAAGAACCCCTTTTAGCAATTCATATAATTCTGGCTTGGCAGTGATGAACTCCTTTAGCTTAAATTTATTTGTGAAGCTCTTTATCTGGCCTTCGATTCTGAGTGATAGCTTTGCTGGGTAGAGTATTTTTGGCTGTAGGGTCTTGTTATTCATCACCTTGAATATTTCTTGCCATTCCCGTCTGGCCTGCATGGTTTCTGTTGAGAAATCAGCTGAAAGTCGTATGGGTGCCCCTTTATAGGTAACTACCTGCTTTTGTCTTGCTGCTTTTAATATTCTCTCTTTGTCTTTAGCTCTTGGAATTTTAATTATGATGTGTCTTGGTGTGGTTCTTTTTGGATTCCTTTTGTTTGGGGTTCTGTGTGCTTCCTGGACTTGTAAGTCTATTTCTTTCCCCAGGTGGGGGAAGTTTTCTGTCATTATTTCTTTCAATATGTTTTCGGTATCTTGCTCTTTGTCATCTTCTGGGATGCCCATAATTCTGATGTTGGTTCGCTTGAAGTTGTCCCAGAGGTTTCTTACATTATCTTCAACTTTCTGGATTCTCTTGTCTTCTTGCTTCTGTGGAGGAGTGTCCTCTGGCTCTTTGTGTTCCAAATATTGGACTTGATTCTTGCAATCTTCCAATCTGTTTTTAGGACTCTGTATAATATTATTTATTTCAGAGATTGTATTCTTTATTTCTAGTTGACCATTCATTATTTCTTGTTGATCCCTTATCATATCCTCATAGGTCTCATTTATTTTATCGGCCTTTTCTAAGAGATTGTTGAACAACCTTATAAGCGTGGTTTTGAACTATATCCAGTCGCTTTTTGTCCTCCATTTCTTTCGTTTGTGATCTGTTTCCTCGTTTCGGTATTTTCGCTGCTTCCCTGAGTTGGTAGGTTGGGAGGATCAGCTGTGTCTGCCAGGAGACAGCCTTATTCCACTAGACTTGGGAACCTGCAAAAGCCTCTCTGAGTTCAGCTTGGATGGGGCAGAGTTTCAGGGTGGAGCCTACAGCCTTGGCTTCCGGTTAGCCCCGCCCTCTGAGGTTCCTGAGTCTCAGTGTACCTCAGTGTCCTTTGGTACTCGCTGCAAGCACCTCTGAGAGAAAGGCACTCTAGAGTTTCGCCCGCTACCAGACAGTGTAGTCTCTCCCCCAACAAGCCCACAACTGGGGTTCAGAGCAGTTGGAAGTGGGGTTAAGAACAGTCCGGAGCTTATGTCTCCTTCCCTCCAGGGCAATCTCACGGCCCAAACAACAGTCCCTCCTCTGTGCGCGCAATGTGCGCGACTCAGGGGCTCTGCTTTTCGCTGCTCCCCTAAGCTTCTGTCTTACAGCCCAGGTTCCCTCTGTATGAGGCTGGAGCCCGAGGATTTTGCCCAGGACTGGGGTTCAGTGCAGTCAGAACTGGGGCTCAGTACATTCCTGAGCTTTTGAGTCCTTCCCACTGGGGCAATTCAGCAGCTCAGCGAACAGTCCCTCCTCTGCGCGCAATGTGCGCGACTCCGGGGCTCTGCCTTTCGCTGCCGCTCCGCTGAGCTTCCGCCTTACAGCCCAGATTCCCTCTGTATGAGCCTGGACCCCAGGGTCTCGCCCAGAACTGGGGTTCAGTGCAGTCGGAGTTGGGGTTCAGCACGGTCTGGAGCTTTTATCTCCTTCCCGCTAGGGAACGCCAGCCAGGCACTCGGCAGCCCCTCCTCTCCGGCTCCGTCCTCTCCCCGTGCGCACACCGTGCCTCAGTACCTTAGGCTTTTACAGCTCCTCTGGTTTTCCTTCTGGTTTTCTCTTTCCTTCTAGTTGTAGAATTTCCAGTCAGTCAACTTTCCTGTAGTTCTTGATAGTGTCCACTCTATATTTTAGTTGTATTTTTTGAAATTGTTGAGTGCGGCTGCAGTTAGGCTTTTACCTCTGCCGCCATCTTGTTGTCGCAAGATCATGTTTTAGAAAGACTTTAAAAATATTTATTGATTGAGGCACTGGCCAGTTTTGCCCAATGAATAGCGCATCGACTTGTGGACTGAAGAGTCTCAGGTTCAATTCCGGTCAAGGGTGCATGCCTGGGTTGCGGGCTCAATCCCCATTGGGGGGAGTGCAGGAGGCAACCAATCAATGATTCTCTCTCATCACTGATGTTTCTATCTCTCTCTCCCTCTCCCTTTCTCTCTGAAATCAATAAAAATACATTAAAAAATATATATATATACTGAGTGGCCAGATTATTATGATCTCTGAACGCATAATAATGTGACCACTCAGAGTGTGTGAGTGTGTCTGTGAGTGTGTGTGTGTGTGTGTGTGTGTGTGTGTACACTAGAGGCCCAGTGCATGAATTCGTGCATGGGTGGGGTCTGGCCAGCCTGGCCAGGGGGAGGGAACATAGGCGACTGGCCGGCCTGCCTGCTGGTCGAATTCCTGGTTGAAGGGACAATTTGCATATTAGCCTTTTATTATATAAAAGGATATACACTGATTGGCCAGATTATTATGTGTTCAAAGATCATAATAATTTGGCTACTCAGTGTGTGTGTGTGTGTGTGTGTGTGTGTGTCTGTGTGTGTAGCATCCCTGGCAAGAATAGTTTTAAGATAAATTGACCAGGAGGGCTGTAGTAAGATTACAGCGATTTATGAAATGTACATAAAGAAGATATATGATAGGTCAATGTTTCCTAATATATAGTCTACAGTATATCCTGCAGGAAGGATTCTGTGATCAAATAAGCTTGGAAAACTCAAGTTTAGAGAAAGTTTAACAGTTTCTTTATTACTAAACTTCTGAGAGCTTTTGATATAGTGTGAATCAAAACCATATGAGATGTCACTTCCCATCTGTCAGAATGGCTATTATTAAAGACAACAAATAACAAGCGATGGAGAAGATGTGGGAAAAAGGGAACCCTGTGCACTGTTGGTAGGATTGTAAATTAGTACAGCCACTATGAAAAAGAGTCTAGAGATTTCTCAAAAATATAAAAATAGAACTACTGAGTGATCCAGAGATTCAGATAAATACTTCAGGTATTTATCTGAAGAAAACAAAAAGTAATTGTAAAAGATACATGCACCCCTATATTCATCACAGCATTGTTTCAAAAGCAAAGATATGGAAGCATCCTATAGATGAATGAATAAAGAAGACATGAGCCCTAACCGGTTTGGCTCAGTGGATAGAGTGTTGGCCTGCAGACTGAAACGTCCCAGGTTTGATTCCAGTCAACGGCATGTACCTTTGTTGTGGGCACACCCCCAGTGTGAGTTGTGCAGTAGGCAGCTAATCAATGTTTCTAACTCTCTATCCCTTGCCCTTCCTCTCTGTAAAATTATCAATAAAATATTTTTTTAAAAGGCATGATACATACATACAATGGAATATTACTAAGCCATAAAAAATGAAGTCTTGTCATATGAGACAACATGGATAAACCTAGAAAGTATTTTGTTAAGTAAAATAAGTCAGAAAGAGTAAGACAATTACTGAAAAATAAAATAAATGAAATAAAACACAAACTCATATATACTGAGAACAAACTGATAGCTAAGGGGAGTGAGGTGGGGAATTAGGCAAAAAAGAGGAAGGGGATTAAGAAGTATAAACTTCTAGTTAAGAAATAAGACAAGGGGATGTAATACATAGCATACAATAGAGTCAATAATATCTTAACTATATAGAGCAACAGATGATTTCTAAAATTACTGTGGTAATCACTGTAAGGTATATAAATGTTGAATCACTTTGCTATGTACCTGAAACTAACATAATATTATATTTTTTTATGTCAACTAATTGACATATACACTGAGTGGCCAGATTATTATGATCTCTGAATACATAATAATCTGGCCACTCAGTATAAATCCTATATAATAAAAGGGTAATATGCAAATTGTCTCCTCGACCAGGAGTTCAACCAGCAGGCAGGCTTGACAACTGCCCATGTCCCTTCCCCCTGGATAGGCTGGCCAGACCCCACCCATGCACAAATTCATGCACCAGGACTCTAATGTGTGTGTGTGTGTGTGTGTGTGTGTGTGTGTACACTGAGTGCCAGATTATTATGCGTTCAGAGATTATAATAATATGGCCACTCAGTGTATATACATACATACACATATATATAAACACATATATACAGACACACATTTATGCATATACATACATATATACATATACATAGGCTTGTTATTTGAAATCTAAGCTGCTCAGGACTCAAGCAGCTTAGATTTCAAATCCTGCTGCCATACTTAAACATCAAAGTAATCCTAACTGACCTCATTCACCTCAACAAGCCTCAGTGTCTTCTGTATGATTTGGTAACAGGTACCAAACCAAAACAGGTTACTATAAAAGAATCAAGATAACACACTTAAGAGATCTTAGCCCAATCTGCTACTGGCAAATGGTAATAACTCAACAAAGATTTGTACTTCCTTGTCAAAAGTGAGATTTTCTTTGGTTTTGTTTTTAATCAAGAGACATTTATTTTATCTACTTAAAATAAAGAGGTAGCAGAGAAGGGAAAGGAGAAAGGTGGCTAAAGCAAAGCCCTAAGGAGTTAAGAGTCTGGGACTGTGTAAGAAGAAGAATACTTTTACCACTTAAATGGGAGGTAAAACAGAAAAAGATAAGGACGAGTTCTGTTCAATTTCTAGATTAAGGAATAAGGTTTTCCCACCAAAAGGAAGGAAGAGTCGTAGTCACTCCTAAGAGTAAAGAACAAAGTGGTAAGTCTTTGAGAAAACAGAAGTGTAAGGGCTGCTTAAGGTAACAAAATAAACCTGATTGAGTCTTGTAAAAAAATCATTTGCATCACGAATTCCAGGAATATATAGCTCTGCTGATTGGTTTCACCAAACAGTTGTATAGCTTCTCCTGTAGGGCTTTTTATAGCCCAGATATAGGGTAAAGAGTATAGATGGTTGGACTAATAAAATGAGAATTCTATAAAGTAGGTATTATAGAAGGGAAGTGAAGGTCTCCAGAAGAAAAATAATATTGTAATAAAATTAAGAGTAGTCTGAAATGTTTTGTAGCAGTATTATTCATTCAAAAAATCAAACAATCCATCACAATCAACGAATGGACAAAGTGTGGTATATTCATACAATGGCATTTTATTCAGCCATAAAAAAGAAATGTTGGAACACACTGCAACATAAGCAGACAAACCTTAAAAACATTATGCTACCTGAAAGAAGTCAGTCACAAAGGGCCAAATATTATGTGATTCTGTTTACATGAAATGTCCAGAAAAGGGAAATCCAGAGTCAGAAAGTAGAATAGTGGTTGCCAGATGATGCTGAGAGAGGGTAGGAGTGACTTGCTAAAGGTACAGAATTTCCTTTTGGGGTGAAGAAAATGTCCTAAAATTAGATAGTGGTTATGATTGCACAAGACTGTGAATATATACTAAATTGTGCATTTTAAAATGGCGAATTTTATGTTAAGTGAATTTTATCTCAAAAAAATAATTACCAAAAAAATGGTGCACTGAAAAGAAAGTGAATTTAAAAGAACTCTGAAATTTCAGAAGTAGATAGATTAAAAGACTAGGGGTCTACACGAGCTTGAAGAACAGAAGCAATATGAGTAAAGACTGTAACTGGAAGAACTGGAGATTCAAGTCAGAAAGTAAGATATCAGCATTCCAAATCTCAGAGATTAGAATTTTGATTGGTAAGGCATAGAACATGCCCTGAAGATAGGTATCAATATTAGAATAGAGGTCACTATTACAGGAGTTGGAGAGAAAATGAAATTGTCATATAGCTGAACCATATATATATATATATATATATATATATATATATATATATACACACACACACACACACACACACACACACTCACACACTGCTGCTACTCAGAAGAAATACTAACTTGGTGATAGATACTTTGCCATATGTCAAAATCCATACTAGATGACAGTTATGACTGAGATAGAACTTAATAATATAAGCCTAGGAAGAGGGAAGAATTTTACCTAAATGTCAAATTAGTCAAAATTATCAAGCTAATAGTCCCAATTCATTAAACTGTGGTTGTTTGTAGTTTACTAAAAATGAAAATTATGCAGTGGGCACTTTCCAGATAATGGAAATACAAATAACTTATTTGCTGACTGCCCTTGAGTAAGTAAGATCCTCTCAAACTCTCACTTTTTTTATGTGCAAATTCAGTATAACAACAACTCTGCAATATTGTTGTGAAGGTTGGAGTAAGTAAAACTTAGAACTTGGTACCCTAAGTGCACAAGAAATAAAGTGTTATTTTTCCCTAAAGACAGCCTGTTTTCAAGGAGCTAATAATCTGTTGAGCACCATTATCATTAACGTTATTATGTGCCAAGAACTGTGCTAAGCACTTAACATGTATCAACATATCTTATTCTCATAATCTATAATACTAAAAGTATAATATGCTAATTAAACTGGAAGGCAGAATGACCTTCTGAACAAAGCCAGGGCTGCGAGGGGCAAGGCAGCCACCGCAGCTGTGAGGGCCAACCCCATTGCACAAATTTCATGCATTAGGCCTCTAGTAACCTTATAAGACAGACAGAAACTCTTATTTTCCCTATTTTGGAGATGAAGAAACTGAAGCATAGGAATGCTGAGGAACTTGCCCAAGACCATACAGCTTAGTAAGTGGTACAACCAGATTCAAATTTAGACAGCCTTGTTCTAGGCCTTGTCTCTTAACTGCTAAAGAACAAAAATTACAATAATATAATAACTTAAATGGAAGTTTGTACAAGTAGCAATGCAATACTAGAAAAATACTACCCTAAGTTGAACTCTGATTTTTTAAAATATAGCTTTTGGTGTCTTTTGTTTTTGTTTTTGTTTTTGTTTCTTAGGGAGGAGAGAGAAACATCAACTGGCTATGTCCTACAGAACCCCAAAGGGATCAAGCCTGCAACCCAAGCAGATCAACTACCTCTTGCTGTATTGGTTGATGCTTAACCACTGAACCACACTGGCCAGGCAACTGAGCTGTGATTTAAAGGGTATCTACTTAACAAACAGGGAGTGAGTATTCCAGTGAGAAAATGCAGCAGATACAGAAATTGTCTAGATGGCAACTATGATGCTCCATGATGTCAATGCCTGAATACCTGCCACAATGGACAAATAATTGGACCCATTAAAGCAATGCCACTCATGAAGAAATATTCATGAGGAAGAGCAGCATACATTATAAGCAAAATGAATATAAGCTAAGTCATCAAGCTAGTTCAACCTGTTGCCGGCATGATTTACAATATTAAAGGTGAAACTTGCCCTGCACAAAGTTATGAAATCACTAAACTAGTCTTGGGCAACCTCTCCCCTCCTTCAATGCCACCACCTTCAATAATAACCATTCTAGCACCTGTCAGGCTCTCTGCTCTATATTAACTCCTCACAATTCTAAAGTAAAAATGATAGATAATACCTTAAGAATTTGGGAGAGTACCTTTATAAGGAATTAAGATCTTAAATTAGAAAAATATAAAAATAACTCTGGAACTTCTTTTTTGGATAGATGATATTTTCATAAAAGTCAGAGGTTCCCTGGTGCCTTTCAGTAGCCCTTTGAGAGTAAAATGACAAACTTTAATAACTAGTTTTGGATTTGAATCTTTTGGTTTTAGAATTCTACCAGTCTTCCAACACAAACTAAATGATATAAAAGAAAAAAAGTAAAGTCATTAACAAAAATTCTGTCAGTGGACTGTTTAGATACTTTAAATTGTAAGGCTCTCCTCACCCCCCCAAAAAAATGTCATGTGATTTACATGCAGTTCTACCCAAAGAGAATAGATGCCCTAATATACTACTCTGTAATTTCTTTAAAAAGCCTTGCCTTTTATATATTCTCTCATAAATCTACCAGAAAATCAAAATGGTATCTTCTGTTGCCTACCTTAAGGGTCTAAGAACTATTTTAAAGAGTGCTTAAAAATGGATATAATACCTCAGGAATTATCCTATATAATAAAATCCTAATATGGAAATCGACCAAATGGCAAAAACGACTGATCACTATGACATGTAATAACCACCAGGGGGCAGACGCTCAATGCAGGAGCTTCCCCCTGGTGGTCAGGTCACTCCCTCAGGGGGAGCGCTGCTCAGCCAGAAGCTGGGCTCATGATGGTGAGTGCAGTGGTGGTGATGGGAGCCTCTCCCGCCTCCACTGCAGGCAGGTGGTAAGGAGCAAGGGATCCCGGACTGCGAGAGGGCACAGGCCAGGCTGAGGGACCCGCCCAGTGTACAAAATTTCGTGTACTGGGCCTCTAGTATAACAATCACAATCCCAGACATTTATTTTAAAGAAAAAAGTAGTTTTAAAAATACTATTCTTATAAAAAATCGTAACATTAATTCTTAAAAACACTTGCCTGGAAGCTTGTTAGTTTCCTGACAAATTTTCCATCTACATGAGCTCCCCAACATGGATCCAAAAATACAGTGGTGCACAAGAGCACTGACCTAAGAATAAAAACATAGGGTTCTAATCCTGATTCTGCCTCTTCTAACTGTGATATTAAAGACCCCTTTGCCATCTGAGCTTTGGTATTATCATCTCTAAAATGGGAATAATACCACTTGTCCTACCTACCTTTCAGGATTATTATGAAAATCCAAAAACATACTATATAACAAAGTGCTTCTAAAATTTGTATGTTTTACATATATAACTAATACTATTTTATATAATTTCTATACTATTTACATTATATACCTATGTATATTTTAAGATTTCAAAACATTTGAAAAAATCATCAGACTAATTTTTATATCCTTGCTACTCAAAAGTGCAGTCCTGGAACATCAGCATATGTATTACCTAGAATTAGGTTAGAAATAAAGAATCTCAGATACTCCAGACTTACTAAATCAGAATCTGTATTTTCACATAAAATCCCAAGATGATAAAAATCTAAGCACAGTAAGGTTTTAGAAGCACTGCTTTACATAGCAATACTACTTGCCATAATCTATAATAAAAGCATAATATGCTACTATAATTAGATCAGACGACCTTCTGGATGAAGCCCGAAGCTGCAAGGGAAGCCTGGGTCCCGGGTGCCAGAGGGAAGCTGGTGCCAGCAGCCAGGGGAGGGAAGGCCTACTCTTGCACAAATTTTGTGCATGAGGCTTCCAGTATATACATATAAGCCTATGCAACCATTACGACCGAACGACCAGAATGACCAGTCAACCAGTCACTATAATGCGCACTGACCACCAGGAGGCAGACGCTCAACACAGGAACTGCCCCCTGGTGGTCAGTGTGCTTCCACAGTCAACTTCCTGCGGCTGGCTGGTGGCAGCGGCCATTCCTTTCATGCTTGGCCCGATGACAGTCACCTCCTCTCCTGACCCCACCGGGGCCTTCAGACCCTGGGCTGGGATGGGGAGCCAGGGGTGGGTGGTGGTGAATACAGCCCCTTTCCTAGAAGGGCCGAGGGCCAGCTCCCTCCTCGGGGCCTGTAGCCAACCTCCTATACCCTGTCCTCCCCCCAGCAAGCAAGCCCTGTTTGGCCCGTGGTCCCTCCCGCACCCTGTCCCTCCCCCCAGCTGGCAGGCCCCAATTAACCTAGCCCTGATCAGCCCTGATTGCCAGCCAGGCCTAGGGACCCCAAATATGTATGAATTCATGCACCCAGCTTCTAGGTAATTATATACCTAGAAACTATTTTTTAAAAAGACAATTTAAATATATGCATCTAATTTATTTCCAGAAATTTTTCACTGAATAATGGTTACTTAAGATTAGAAATGCCCAGCCGGTATGGCTCAGTGGTTGAGCATTGACCTATGAACCAGGAGGTCGAAGTTCCATTCCAGGTCAGGGCAAATGCCCCAGGTGCAGGTTCAATGTCCAGTCATTCTCTCTCATCATTGATGTTTCTATTTTTCTCTCCCTCTCCTTTCCTCTCTAAAATCAATAAAAGATCAGAAGCCATGTCCTAGTCATTCTCATATTTCTGCCTGTTGTATAGCAGACAATGTCTCTTGAGTAGAAACAAAAAGCCAAGATTATCAATAATTAATATAGAAGATAGTAATCCATGTACATTTAGCTTTACAGAGAATATGACCACTTAATACTAATTATTAAATATATATTAAGCATTCTGGAAATAGCTTTTTAAAAATATTTATTGTATTGTATTGTATTGTATTGTATTGTATTGTATTGTATTGTATATTTGAACATGCCACACTCAAGTTTATAAACAGGAACTTACAAATTTATAAGCATCATAAAAGATAGTTACAATCTTTTTAATGGATAAAAAGGGAACAAACTTCCAACAATATAAAGAATATATAGTGAGCTTTAAAGTCAGACAAAAGGCCCTGGCTGGGTAGCTGTTGTTTAGAGCATTATTGTGTGTATGACAATTATATGATATTGTTAAGGTTGCAGGTTCAGTCACCAGTCACAGCACATATAAACATCAATCAATGAATGCATAAATAAGTAGAACAACAAATCAATGTTTCTTTCTTTTTCCCTCTTTTTTTTCTCATTTATTTTCTTCTTTCTTTCTTCCTTTCTCCCTCTAAAATCAATAAGCTTTCAAAAAAATAAAATCAGACACGGTTCAAATTCTTGCTCTGGCACTTGGATTAGATTTTCAACAAGCTAGTTATTGTTCCTAGCCTCAAGTTCGTCATGTGTAAAATTGGGATAAAAATAGCACTTACCCACAAAGAGATAAAAGAAGTAATGTGAATCATCTACTATTTTAGCCACAAATTATTATTTATAGAAAATAAGAATGTTTTAAAAGTTAAAAAAGTAAAATTTACCTTATCAAGTTTTAGTTCCAATTCTGCCACATCTCCTTCTACTTCTTCTAAAGCAGCCCTAAAAAAAATTAAATACAAAATAAGTTATTTTATGTGTTTAAACGTATGCTTTACTCTTAAAAATTACTCTAAGTAAAAAAATAGATATAAATGCTTTAAAATTGTAATTCACAGAAAAGTATAAATATTTCATAATAATGAAATATAATAAAAATACAATTATTATTTAAGGTAATGAGAGAACACATTTGGGCTGATTTACTTAAAGCATTTATACTTTTCAAATTAATAAAACTAATTAGAACTAGTTAGCATAATATATTTTTAAATGAGTAAGAATATTAGAAGTTGAGCCTTACAAAGGTTCAGATTTCTATTCAACAAGTAACCAAACAGCCAAGCATCCTTGGCAACCAAAAAGAAAACCTTTTCTTTTTTTAAAATATATTTTATTGACTTTTTTACAGAGAGAAATGGACAGGGATAGAAAGCTAGAAACATCGATGAGAGAGAAACATTGACCAGCTGTCTTTTGCACACCCCCTACTGGGGATGTGCCCACAACAAATGCACATTCCCCCAACAGGAATCAACCAGGGACCTCTCAGTTTGCAGACCGACCCTCTATCCACTGAGCCAAACCAGTTCCGGCAAGAAAATCTTTTACTTTCAGAAATAGCTTAGAAGGATGCTACCCTTGTTTAATGTTCCATTTATTGCAATATGTTTTTTTAAAACTTTATTGTTGCAAGTATTACAAATGCCCCCCTTCCCCCCCACTCTTGACCTCCTCCATCTACCTCCTGTCCCCTCCCCCCAAGCTTTATACCACTATTGTTTGTCCATGAACTATATATATATATATATATATATATATATATATATATATAAATTCTTTGTTTAATCTCTTCTGAAATATGTCAGTCTGTTGCATGTTTCAGGATCTGTATTGTTCATCAATTTATTTTCTTCATTGGATTCCACATATAAGTAAGATCATGCGATATTTGTTATTTCCAATGTGATTCCTATATAATAAAGAGGTAATAGGCAAATTGACCATCACTCCAACACACAAGATGGCCACCCCCATGTGGTCAAATGGCCGCCACAAGATGCACAAGATGGCCAGCAGAGGAAGGCAGTTGTGGGTGATCAGGCCAGCATTGGAGGGTAGTTGGGAGGGATCAGGCCTGCAAGGGAGAGCAATAGGGGAACCAGGCCTGCAGGGGAGGGCAGTTGGGGGTGACCAGGGCTTCAGGGGAAAGCAGTTGGGGGTGACTCGGCGAGCAGAGGAGGGCAGTTGGGAGTGACCAGGCCTGCAGGGGAGGAGAGTTAAGGGGACCCAGGTTGGCAGGGTAGGACAGTTAGGGGCAATCAGGCCGGCAGGAGAGCAGTTAGGCATCGATCAGGCTGGCAGAGAAGTGGTTAGTGGGTGACCAAGCTGGCAGGCAGAAGCAGTTAGGGGCAATCAGGCAGGCAAGTGGTTGGGAGCCAACAATTCTGGATTGTGAGAGGGATGTCCAACTGCCCACCTGGAATGGGCCTAAACAGGCAGTTGGACATCCCTCAAGGGTCCCAGGTTGGAGAGGGTGCGGGCTGAGCTGAGGGACATATACATATACCCCCCTATAGTTTTGTTAAAAATGAACAAATACTCCTACTTGTCAGGGTTATGATAAAAATACTAGAGGAATGGTGCAAAGAATTCATGCATAGGAGGGAGGGATCGGTCTCCTCAGCCCAGTCTGCACCTTCTTTAATCTGGGACCACTGGCTCCTAATCACTCACCAGCCTGCCTGCCCGGCCACCCCCAACTACCCCTCTCTGCCAGCCTGATGACCCCTAACTCCCCCCCCCACAAGCCTAGCCACCCCTCACTGCCCCCCACCAGCCTAATAGCCCCAACTGCCCCCTCTTGCCAACCTGGTTGCCCCCAACTGCACCCCCCACCGGCCTGGTCACCCATGCAGCCTGCTGTTCAATCATTTGGGCGTCCCTCACTAACACCCCTGCCAGCCTGGTCACTCCAAGCAGCCTGCTTGTTCAGTCGTTTGGTCATCCCTCGAGCTGGCCCTGGGCAGCTGAGGGGCTAAGGAAACTGGGAAACTCCAAGAGGCAGGCATGTGTAGTGGCCGCACCCATCTGGGGGTGGGCCCGGCCATGCTATGCACCTGCTGCCTGGCAGGGCTGAAGGGACTGGGCACCACCATCTTGTGGCTGTGGGCACTGTCATATTTGAGGGTGTGATAGTCAATTAGCATATTACCTCCTTATTGGCTGTGGGCATCGCCATCTTTGTGGTGGTGTGATGGTCAATTAGCATACCCCTCTTTAATTTTTTTTAAAATATATTTTTATTGATTTCAGAGATGAAGGAAGGAGATAGAAACATCAGTGCACAGGGCCTCTAGTCTTAATAATAAAGAGCTAATATGCTAATTAGACTGAACAGCCGAACAACCTTCCAGACATCCTTCCAGATGAAGCCGGGGCTGTGAGAGCCGGCCGAGGCTGGGAGGAGCTGCCAGGGCCAACCGAGGCTGCAAGGGTCAGCCGAGGCAGCCAGAGCTGCGAAGGCTGAGCTCCTTGCATGAACTTTGTGCCTTGAGGCCTCTAGTAAGATTATAATGGAACTAAAATATTCCTATCATCTAATGTTGTCATAGCCATTATAGCCACAATAAGGTCTTAAAGTCAGAGTACAACTCAATACTCATGTGTTTGTGGTGATGCTATTTACAGGAAACCTAGTCTAATGTTTTATTCTGAGTAGGTAGGAAATTAGATTTTTTTTCCCTCACACACACAAAATCAGCAGTACTTTAGAAAGCTTTTTCCATTTCATCTGCCCTTCTCAAGAGCCTGAATTTCTTGTCCAGGGAGTTACTTAACACATTCAAGCAGGTAAAATGGCACTATAATTACAATGGGAGTTAACACCCTTCTACTATGCCATGAAAGAAGATGGTGGAAGAGGAGATGGCCTATCTATTATGTTGGAATCAATAAATCAACAGTGACTAATCACTGGTTAACAGCCCTATCCAGTTTTCACAGTAGAACGTGTAAAGCTAGAATGAAGGCACCAGTCACCTACAGAGGGGTAACATCACTACAATGAGGAAAAAAGGAGGGTTAAGGAAAAAAACTGCAAAATTACATCTATATATTATTGCATTCAACTGGGCTCAGAAAAATAAAGACTGAGGAGAAACGCATTTCCATTTGCAATCCCAACAAACTCAGGCATGTCTACTTCCCAAGAATTCCTGTCACAGTTATGGACAATACATGTAGAGAGAAGAGGGCACTATAAACTTCATGGGGGAAATTAGATTTTTATGTAGAAAAGATTTCTGTGACTGATAATACTGTCAGGATGACCAAATATTTCAAATAAGATAGAACTATCAGCAGACTCACAATGACAGAGAGAAGCAAGATGGTAGGGACATCTAGGATGAGGCCCTGACAAAACTGTCAACAACTACAATTCAAGACCTGTCATTATCCTCCTCTAATGGTTCTCCATTTCCTTTTTCACTAACTGGAAGTGGTATTTAAGGCTCAAGATCTATGCAAATCAGAGCAAGTAGGTAACTACACACTGAGCCTTTCAGGGTTATCTCCATGACCTATCATGGGCTGCTAAACAAATCACATCTATAACTTTCCCCGATTCTTCCATTAACAACAAAACCCATATTAATACATAATAAAAATAATTTTGCCTAACATTTTCACCATGTTTTATAACTGGCATGGCACCTGCATGCAAGATATAGCATTTGTTATATTAAGATAATATAGTCTGTAATGTAAAATAATAAAGAAGGGGGAAAAACTTAAAAGGAAGTGAGAAACAACTGCAGAATCACAGAATCTTGAATTAGAAGAAACCTTAGCAAACTGCTGAATGTCATAACTGTTCAATCAAAGTACAGCAGCTGTTTAAAAAAGCATTTCAGCCCTAGCCTGTTTGGCTCAGTGGATAGAGTGTCAGCCTGCGGACAGAAGGGTCCCAGGTTCAATTCCAGTCAAGGGCTCATGCCCAGGCAGTGGGCACAGGAGGCAGCCAGCCGGTCAATGATTCTCTCTCATCATTGATGTTTCTCTCTCTCCCTCTCCTTTCCTCTCTGAAATCAATTTTTAAAAAATATAGAGAGATGTAGATATATAGGTATATAGATACCTATATCTATCTTTTATATCTATAGATGATAGATAGATAGATAGGTAGATAGACAGATAGATATAAAAGACCCTAATATACAAATAGACCAAATGGCAAAACAGCAGAACAAATGAATAACTGAACAACCAGTCACTATGACGTTCACTGACCACCAGGGGTTGTGTGCAGAACATGACAGGCATTAGCAGCAGGCAGCAGAATGCAGAACATGGCGGGCATTAGCCGTGGTAGGATGGTGGAGCAGGTGCACAGTGACGCCAGGCCAAGGCATGACGCCAATCACTGACATTGGGGCAAGCCTCTGGTAGTCACTAAAAATTCTTTGTTCCCATGCACTCGCACCTGCTGCCAGCGCCAGCCCAACTGGGGCTGCTGGCACCAGCCCCTCTCACACCTGCAGCCAGTCCTAGAACCACCACTCACACCTACAGCCGGCACCCGGTGCTGACCCAAATCGCTCAACACCATCAGTAGGTGTGAACAGCGGCTGCTGGCCCCAATCACCCCTGAGGGCTTCTCCACGCTCTCTATCCCTGAGGGGCAATTGGGGCAGCAGCTATCACTCACACCTGCTGACAGCACCGGCCCCAATCACTCCATGCCAGCAGTGGTGCAAGCAGGGCCGGCACAATCAGTGCATGAGAGTGGCAGAGGCAGCAGTGAAAGTGGGGCTGCTGGCAGACAGGGGACCAGGGCCGTGGCAGGAGGGGCCGACCAGGGGTGCGGTGGATGGGCAGAGACCCACCACTGTGCCAACAGCAGCCTTGCGGCCCACAATTGTGTGTGTGTGTGTGTGTGTGTGTGTGTGTAGATAGATATATAAAAGCATTTCATACCCTGGCAAATGTAGTCACATTTGTTGATTGAGCATCATTCTGTGCACTAAGGGGGTCACTGGTTCAATTCTCAGTCAGGTCACATACCTGGGTTGCAGGCTTGATCTATGGTCAGGGTGAGCACAACAATGTGCAACCAGTCAATGTTTCTCTCTCATACTGAAATTTCTCTCTATATATCCCTCTCTCCCTTCCTCTTTCTTTAAGATCAGAAAAACATGTTTTAAAAAAAATAAAGAAAATAATTTCACTCTAGAGGCCCAGTGCACAAAATTAGTGCATAGGTAGGGTCCCTAGCAGCTGCAGGCAGCCAGCCGGGGCCTTTCTTCATTCCGCGTCACCCCCTAGTGGTCAGCGCACGTCATAGAAAGTGACTGAAGCCCCAGACAGTTGAACTCCCAAGGGGACACTTTGCATATTAGGCTTTTATATATATAAGATAGTATCTCATCTCTGTTGAAACCCTACAATTTTTAAACATCTGAAAACAGGATACAGAAGAATACAAATACAAGAGAATAATAAATAGGCTCAGGGTTTTAAAGACAATGTTTCCATCATAAGCCATTTTATTAAAAAAAAATTTTTTTAATTGATTTCAAAGAGGAAAGGAGAGGGAGCGAGAGATATAAACATCAATGATGAGAGAGAATCATTGACTGGCCGCCTCCTGCACACCCCACACTGGGGATTGAGCCCACAACCCAGGCATGTCCCCTAACTAGGAATCGAACCTTGACTTCCTGGTTCATAGGTTGACACTCCACTGATCCACGCCAGCTGGGCCCACCATAAACCATTTTAAGATAGTAAACTGGTGACAGTGAGGCACCATCTATTCCCCAGTATAAGCACCTCACCACCACCTCTACAAAGCATCCTATGCTCATTTCAAATAGTGCGCTTGGCACTCAATATGATAAGTCAACTCATTAGTCTGGATGGCTAAACTAAGAGACCTTGAGAGAGACGATGGTTCATTTTATTATATATCCCTAGTTCAGTTAATTACCAAGTAAATTAACTGAATGGAAGGATAGATGCAGCATTTAAAACAATTATGTAACCTGGGCACTGGAACCACTCATGATGACTATACCTGCCTCTCAGTGTACATGTGATTATGTATAACTTCCCAAAAAGCTCTTGCTCTTGCTAAGTTATTCCACTTTTTCATTACTTCTCCAGCCTCATTTAGATGTTACCAGAAAATAAAAAAAGAACACACAAATAATTGCATAACCCTTACAAATAGGTTTACAAGGAAACAAGAAAAAAGTCAGTTTTTCCACATACAAGGATAAGCCTATGTTCTTTTAATTTAATCATTACAATACCTATAATTTCTCTTAATCTTGAGAAAAAGGAAATTTATATAATACTCTAGAATATAGAATAATGTAAGATTTGTACTTCTAAAGGAAAGAGGGCCTTTTGGTGGGTTTCGTGAGCACCTCAGAAAGGGAGTACTAAAAGAAACGTCAAAGAAGTTAAGAAGGAATTTATTCCAATACCACCAGTAAAATTATACTCCCATGATCCCCTCACTTCATTCAACTAATAATCAAATAGAAAACCTCAACATTCAAAGAGAAGAATCAAAATAATCAAAAATAGGAAAAAAAATTAAGCAATTTTTAAAAAGTAACACAAAACTAGAAAAAACTCATACAAGTGAGGAAATTTGAGATTTATTTCCCTTTCTTTTCTCTAATAACAAATAGGAGCAAATATATATTCTTCAACATATGTGAATAAAATAAAGATCCTTCCCTCCCAGACCTTACATTTAAATGAGGAAGACAGATAATGAACAACAAACATCCTACATAATAAAAGCCTAATATGCTAAGTGTCCAGTCGTCTGGTCTGACGTTCAACCAATCAAAGTGTAATATGCTAATGATATGCTAAGGCCACTCAACTGTTTGCTGTGATGTACATTGACCATCAGAGAGCAGACACTCTGACTGGTAGGTTAGCTTGCTGCTGGGGTCCTGCCTATCAGGACTGAGTGAGGTGGGCCAGACATGCCCTGGAGCCCTCCCATGGTCCCTCCACGGCTAGCCAACCTCCCGTGTTCCTCCCTGGCCCCAATCGTGCACGGGTGGGGTCCCTCAGCCTGGCCTGTGCCCTCTTGCAATCCAGGACCCTTCATGGGATGTCAGAGAGCCACTGCAGCCCGATCTCACAGCCAGGCCAAGAGACCCCACTGGTGCACCAGTCTCTGGTATCAAATAAGTCGATCTGATAATGTTATATAAAGTGATAAGTGCTATTTTTTGTTTAAGTCAGAATAGGGGTGGGGACAGAGACAGCTACAATTTTAAATGGGGTGGTCAAGTAGGATGTTATAACAAAAAAAAATAATCAATGCAGTGGTCCTGGTATGTTCAAAGAACAGCCAGGAAGCCAACATGGATGAAAATGAAAAGCAAAGCAGAGAAGTGTAGGAGAGGAATTGAGATAAATAATGGAGAGCCCATCACAATGAAGAGCCTTGTAGTCCAACAGTAAAGATTCTAAGTAAAATATGGAACAACCAAAGGGTCTGAAGCAGGGATGAGAAACATGACTCATTTTTTTTCAAGAATCACTCTGCTGATGTGAGATTTTAGGGAAACAAAAGATGAAGGGAAAAAAAAAAGGATAGAAGCAGATTAGATACATGCCCAGTAAGGTCTGGATGAAGTGAGAGGATGCTTATCTGTCAGTCACTTGGGAACAAGTTGATGGCCAGAAGAGGCGTGGCCACCACCATGGGAAGATTTGATATTTAAACTACTGAACAAAGGGAATTCCTTCTCTTGGCTCTTGTGCTCTAAGCCCTCTTGTCCTCTTGAAACTCCTGTTGCAGGGGTCAGCTCCCCTGCATTCGCCCATGTGGTTCAAGGCTATGTGGGACCCACACAGTGGATGAACGAACTGTAATTAGCCTGATGCTACATGGACTCAGCCCCACTATGGAAGGAAACTCTGGATACTGGCCAGTCTTGCTTTTGGCTCTGCTAGAGGCCCAGCTGCACATTTTCCAGAAATGGTTTAAGCCCAATGGGACTTTGCAAATCGAAGAATGTAACCTTAAATGCAAATAAAACCACTCGTTCTCCCATGGGGCTTCTGGAAATTCTTATTTCAGTGGTAACTCAAGAGCTCCAGTCCCACTAGTGACGGAGGAATTCCACCCACCCAGGCCTCTGGCAACAGCAGCATTGATAAAACATGAAACAGTTTAAATGTCTATCCACAGAAGGGCTAAATACCATAAAGTATTTCCTTACAATGGGTTTCCAAACGCCACTAAAACTGAAAATAAATAAATGAAAATAGCGTGCATCAATTAGGTTGAATTTCACAATTAGAACACTAGAAGTAAAACACATCCAACAAAATACTTCCAGAAAGCCTGTTATTTGGCAAGCAGCTCTTTCAGCATAAGCTTAACATGTATCT
Organism: Vespertilio murinus; assembly: GCA_963924515.1. Taxonomy (NCBI): domain Eukaryota; kingdom Metazoa; phylum Chordata; class Mammalia; order Chiroptera; family Vespertilionidae; genus Vespertilio; species Vespertilio murinus. The sequence continues at coordinate 152,395,111 of OZ004706.1, read as the reverse complement.
GTCATAAATATAAAAGGAAATTATCCCAACTTATAAAACCCATTTACCAATTTGAAATAAATATCAAGACTTCAAATCTTTATCTCCAGCCTAGATATCTCTCAGAGCTTCAGACTGCCTATTGAAAATGTCTGCCTGCCGAAACTGGTTTGGCTCAGTGGTAGAGTGTCGGTCTGCGGACTGAAAGGTTCCGGGTTCAATTCCGGTCAAGGGCATGTACCTTGGTTGCAGGCACATCCCAGGTAGGGGGTGTGCAAGAGGCAGCTGGTCAATGTTTCTCTCTCATTGACATTTCTAGCTATCTCTCTCTCCCTTCCTCTCTGTAAAATATCAATAAAATATATTTTAAAAATAATAAAAAGAAAAAGAAAACGTCTGCCTGGATGGACCAGGCATTATCTGGTATGCAGCATTATCTTTACCAAATCTGCTCTTCTCTATCTCAGTAAGTAACAACACTATTCGCTCAGTTGATCAAGATAAATCTGGACTCCTCCTAGCCCATTAGTCATATCCAAGCAAACATAATGTCCCATATCATTCTACCTCCTAAAAACTTAGATGCTAGCCCACTTCCAAGTCTACTACCTAGAGCAGACCATCACTTTCTCTCACCAGAATTGCAACCATCTTCCAAAGGTCTCTTCTGTTCCAATGAAATTAATTATACTAATACAATACAGTGAAGATGTTCTTTTAACAAGCAAAAATATGATCAAGATAGAGCAACTTCCTTAAAATTTTGAGATAGCTTTGTCAATGTAATACATTTAACCCTATATAGACTTTTTATGAGTTTATTTGAGCCAAATAATTGCTGGGAAGCAAAATCTCAATGGATTGAGATAATGCTCCAGAGAATGGCAGTTTTACATCTTGCTTTATACTTTATAATTAAAAGAGAAGACATAAATGGGTTACATGAAATCCACTTGTGATAGATTAGTGTGGGAAAAAGGAAAGGGTGAGGAACCTCTGGGACTGGATGAAAAGTAAAATGACAGACATATACATTTTTTACATATGTGGGTACAAGATAGTTAACATTCAACTATTAACATGAGTGAGAGGATTTATGGTCTCCACCCTGGTGCATTGGTTGTGCCCTGTGGGGTCTAGAAAAAGGTGAGTTACCTGACATTCCAAAGATATGTTATGGTAGATGTAAAAGAAAATAGATACACTGTTAAGGTAAAGATAGACTTTTGTCAGGGAAGATTCTAGCCTAGACAAAATTACCTGCCATATCTGCTTTTAGTTCAAAGAGTTTTAATTTCAAATGTATCTGAGTTTGCAAGGCCGCCATGCAGGCCTTCCCTGAGCTTGAAGGTTAGCACATAGCCCATTTTGTCCACAGCTCTCTACTATGCTCAGGTTAAAATCCTGACTCAAAGACCCACGGTTTAGCCCCTATTAACACCTCTACCCTTACCATTCTACATGCACACCTACATTTGGGTCTTTGCACATACAGTTCTCTGCCAGAAGTCCTTCTCTTCTTAAACCTTGGTTAATTCCCAATTTGTCCTTCAACTTAAATATTCTCTCTCTCTCTCTCTCTCTTTTTTTTTTTAACATACTTTATTGACTTCAGAGAGGAAGGGAGAGAGATAGAAACATCATTGATGAAAGAGAATCATTGATTGGCTGCCTCCTGCATGTCCCCTACTGAGGATTGAGCCCACAACCCAGGCATGTGGCTTTGGCCAAGAATCGAACCCGGGATCAAAATGAGCAGAGCAATGTAAACATTCTTTACCTTGGAAAGCTTTACTATGCCAACACATCTACTCCCAGAATTTACTTCAATTGTATCACTTAAAAAACTGTGATTTAAGTGACCATTTGCTCAATGAGGGCAGGAACTGAGTCTTATTCACCATCAAAGTTCCAAAACCTACTTCAAAGGTTTAACAACTTATTCTTTAAAAAGTAAGACTGCAATTTATTTCAATTTGCAATTAACTTGCTCTTGTATGGCCTGAAACCCAGCTTGACCACTGTTGTTTTTAGTAAGATCTCAACAATCAAAGAGATAAATGGGACATCCAGATCAGAACATTAATTCTTAGAAAAGTGTTTTGTAGCCCTGGCTGGCTTACAAAACACTTCCGTTGGTTGGAGCATCATCCCTGACACCAAAAGGTGATGGGTTCATACCCAGTCAGGGCATATACCCAGGAGGCAAGGTTGATCCCATCAGGGCATGTGTGGGGTGCTGCAACAATCTCTCCCTCCCCCTACCGCTAAAATAAACAAACAAACAAATTAGAAGTGTTTTGTAGGGAATACCGCCCCCTAAATAGTACATATGTATGGGCTATTCAAAATATTGAGACATAATATAACAGAGATATTTGCAATGGATTGTTAAATGAAAAAAAGCCTCAGATACATTTCTAGAAGTGGGATGGTGAAACAAATGTTTTATGAGTATAAATATTTTACGTTTTTTTGTTATAGAAATAATGTATTATCTACCCTCCTAACCTCCCTCTCTTTCCCCCCGGCCAAAGGCTGAACCAATTTACAATCCCACCAACTATATACAATATACCCATCTATATTTAATCTTTTTCAGTTGAAAGATTTAAAACAATGGTATCTCAAAGTGGCTTGAATTCCCATTTATTTATTTAATATAAAAGGTGAAAACTTTTAGGTTTACTAGCCACCACATTTTCTTTATTCCAACTGCCTGTTTATGTATTAGCCTACTTTCTACTGAGGTAGGTTTACAATAAAAAAAACAAACAAAAAACTGTTAATATCTTTATTAGGATATCACTCAAATACCATACTCATTGAAAGTATACATATAAATAGTTTTTATTATATTCAAAGTTGTGTACCCATCACCACAATCTAACTTTAGAACATTTCCAAAACCCCAAAAAGAAACCTCATACCAATCAGCAGTCCCTTCTCCTTCTCCTTCCCCCTGCTCCCAGGCCTAGGAACCTCTTAACTACATTCATTCTGGATAGATTGGCTTATTCTGGACAGTTCATATAAATGGAAATGCAAGACATTTTTAAGAACTCTCTAAACATATAGGATTTAAAACTTCTTTCACATTCCAAATATTTTCCCATCTTTCATTTGTGAAGAAGTAATATTTTGATATGGTCAAATCTATTTTGAAGTTTTTTTATTTGGTGTCATGCTTAGAAAAAACAGTTCAAACCCCAAGTCAATAGATATCTCCTGCATGTTTTCCATTAGTATATTCATAGCTTCAATTTTAACATCAAAATCATTACTCCACCTAAAATTCATTCTGAGGAAATATATATATATACACCACTTCGTTGTTCACCATGATCA